>JAZKJV010006789.1:0-624343 GCA_037367405.1 Ottelia alismoides | reverse complement strand
AGTCCCTGGGAAGGTCTAAAATGCAATAAAAATAAGTGTGGGGCCTTCCCTGTAAATAAACCATACTAGCGGGGGCATATTTGCAATTATTGAAACCCGCAAGGGTATCAGTGCAAATAGCCCCAGGCACGCAAGTGCTGCACGTGCTCAGGACCTGTTTGCAATTTTGACTAACTTCGTGGGCGACTCTGCAAATAACCCAGGAAGCACGTGCCAGGCACGCGCTATCTAGGCTCGGAGGGCGGCTCGGGCTTGGTAGAGGCTCGCTGCTGCTTCGGGTTGGCTCGGGATACACGAGCCTCCAGGCTTGGTGACGATGAGGCTCGGCGTGGGCTCAGGGACCGCCACGTGGTATCAGGACCTGAATGTAATTTCCAGAAGGTGCGAGGGCGCCGATGCAAAAAGCCCACACCCACGTGCGTGAGGCACGTGAGCTAGGCTCGGATGGGGGCGAGGTTCGGCGTTACTTCGGTTGGCCGTTGCAGGTGGCTCGGGCCACGTGGTGGCTCGAGGTTGCCTTGGGCGAAGCTCGGTTCCACCGAGCCTCCGCGCTCCGGGACGGCGATGTGGCTCCTCCAGGGCCGTTGGATCTCCGTCGTGGGGCGAGATCCAACGGTAGCTGCTTCTCCTCCCTCCTTGATGGCTGGCGGCGCGATTGGAGCTCCGGCGTGAGGCCTGGAGCTCCGCCGCGCCTCGCTACACTCGGTGAAGCTCGGGGAAGATCGCTGATGCTCTGGCGATGAAGGTCCGATGTCGTAGAACCTGCCAGAGTGGCTGAACTACGCTGTCGATGCCTGATCACCAGAGGCGGAGCTCTAGAACTCAGCTCCGCCCACGGTCCGGCCGTTGGCGATGGTTGACCTGTAAGGGGTTAGGGTGTGCGTGCGTGCGAGATGAGACGGACGGAGGGCGTATGTGGTGCGAAGAAGGCGAAGCCCTTAGTGGGTCCTCCTCCGCCTCCGGTGGAGGAGGATGCCTGGGATGGAGGAGGTTGTGGAGGAGTAGAAGGGCGATCGGAGTAGTTTCCGTGAAAGGAGGGGTGAAGGCGTAGCTCGTGGAGTTAATAATGGAGGTCGGAGATGGATGTATCAACCTAGAAAATGAAGAGAAAATAAAGAAAGAGTTACAGAATGGATCGGATGGCTTACCTGGCCGGAGATGGAGGTGGCGCCTGGGCTGGGCATCGGAGAAGATGCCCTGGTCGTCGCACGTCGAGGTCGGCAATTCCTCGGAGCTCGAGCGGGGTTTTAAGCCTCCGCGACGCAGCAGAGCAGCTGCGCATCTCACCGGGGTATTTGGGGTCGTCATAGCTCGATCCGAGCTCCTCCCCCTGTAACAGGGAGGAGCTGGAGGGCTGGGCCTCAGTCCCTTGGTTGGTGGATGAGGGTGAAAGAGGGATGAGGAGGTGTATTTAAAGGAAGGGGGTGATGGTCCAGGTGCTTGGAGCTGAGGATTGCGAGGGGAATATGGAGCGACTGGAGGAGGGTGGTGGATGGAGGACGTGCACGCGAGTATCGTGGGAGGATTGGCTCGGTCGTGGGGTGGTTAGAGCATAGTGAGGATGACCAGGGCTATGGCTAAAATTAGAGGGGTGGAGGAGGTCTGCGAAGCGGGATGCCCGGGCGGAGCTTGCGGGAGGAGGAAGACGAGGCCTCGGCCGTTGGATCTTGCGATCCAACGGCTGAGAGAAGGGTGCGGAGCGACGATTGAGATAAGATCGGGAGCGGAGCGATCGAAGGGATGCGCTCACGCCACGTGTCTGTTTGAGAGAGAGGCGCGAACGGAGGGAGCAGATGCGAAGGAGGTTTGATCAGATGGCTGAAAATAAAAGAAAATCTAGCGGCTCAGATTAGAGAATTTAGGCGTGATCAGATGGTCTTCAAAGCGCCACGTGGCGCGCTCCTGGTGAGGCGCAAGCGTGCGGTGATGATGGAGGCGGAGGAATGATCAAACGGTCGAGGAGAAGGCGGGTACGTGGAGAGCAGCCAGCCGTTGGATCAAGAGGGCGATCCGACGGCTGGCAATCGATGCGGAATATACAAGGGAGGTCGGGCCACGTGGCGCCCCCAGATTGAGCCACGTGGCCCAATCAGATTATTGGAAGAGAAATTTTGATTTTTGAGGGCTAATTTGGCCGAATTTGAGAAAACTCAAAACATGAAAGTTGTAGATCTTGATGAGATCTACAAGTTTCATGTTGACCAAAACTAGAGATGAGATCAACTGTAGCCTCCAAATTTTTAAGGGTATCTTTAAGTCTAAAAATGCCACTGATTTTTGTTTTGCCATTTTTTGTGGTTTTTAATTTATTTAGGACTCTGTTAATTATAGGACATTAACAGGGTTTTATTGACAAAACTTTAAGCAAGGGGGTTAATTATAGGAAATAAAGATGATGAAACTGAGGTGCATCTGCCCCCCCCCTATACTTAAACTATGCTCGTCCTCGAGCATCAAAAAGAATGACTAGGTTGGATTAATCCCCTTGTGCAAGTGAATACAGGATCCAATCTGATCAAGTCGACTCGACTTTAGAGATCCAAAATTCTAAAGTTCAACCCAGCCTTAATCAAGAGGCTTCCAATTCCTCTACTTCTCTAGACTCTCTCTGATGTACATATAAACTAAAGGATATGAAGTTTAGTGTTGACTGCAATTTCGAGAGGAGAGTCAAGTCTTCACCCAAAGTCTTAGTCCGAGAAAATCTCCTAAGGACCCAATCCTCTACACTAGGGAATAAATCAAATCTTGCATTCAGTCCACCGTCTCTTTAGTTGTCAGACTTAGAAAATGTAGATGGCAGGCCAGAAATGGAGGGCATGGGATTGTGTCAATTCTTCTCTCCCTTTCATTGGAACAAGGATTCTCTCTAGTGCCTTTTTACGCAACACATTTTTTTGTGTTGATCAGTGCGTCCGTCAAGAGAAGTTGGAGCCGTCTGTACTTGTTTTCCTGGGAGTACACCGGGGTGTGTCTCTTTTGAGTACCTATCGTACCTTCGACACCCAGACTTGTAGCATTTACGATGCAGAGCCCTTTTTTGGTGCAAGCCCGACTCCTGGTCCTAATAGCGGTGGTCCAAGTGGACACTTTGAAATCGTTGGGAACGCTCGCCTTTGGTGGAAGCTCTTTGATATTTGACTTTGTGGAATGAGAGCTTTTCTTTGAATTTCATTGACTTGTATAATTGGTGGCTAGCTCCACTGCTTTTACCAAGAGTTGGCGCACACTGATCAACAATTTTTTTTATTTAATCACACCCTGGAACTTAGGTCAATATCAAGAGATTTAGTATAAGAACCAAGTTCTCATACTGGCTAATAATGCTGACACTCAGGTTTCATGAAGCCTCCAAAGATTTTATCCCATCCTCGAGCATCATTAGATCAAATCCAAACTTGATTCCCTCATCCCAATCCCTCAGGTGAAGAGTCAACTCATCTCAATCAAAATAGCAATCGTGCATGTGTTGTGCTGATCATATTCTTTATGTCTGAGACTAAGCATGGAATATAGCATGCAAATCTAGAGACCTAGGGGAATGTGGATGATTAAGTCTAAGACCCTGATGATTAAGGCTGGTTAATCCTAAAATCTCAAAGACCTCAAAAAGCTAAGTTTCCTTGACCAATTCAGATCCTGGGTGAAAGTGTAAGTGTAGAGGACTAATCCAACTTCTTCATTCAAAAACAAGACACACATATATTTTTTTGAACTTTAAGAGATATTAGAACTCCCTAAACTTAATTGAGCATCTGTGATTCAACCAGTATGGATGTAAGTACAGGCCGAAGCCCGTTGCTTGAGGACGGGGCCTTGCGCGATGTCCTCTAAACCATCCAATCTGCTAAGGGCGAACCCTCACTGAACGCGGCTGACTTAATTGGGTTTAGTAGTCACCAATGACTCTTAAAGGATTTTTAGGATTTTTCTGATTTTTATGGATTTTAATAAAGTTAAAACACAAGTTAAACTCAACTTTCCTTGAAAAGAGAAGACGATTTTTCAAAACCATGTCACACAAAATAAAAAGTTTCAAAACATTTTCAAAAATCATTTTTGAAAATATTTTTATAAAAATAGCGTAACATAATATCGAAAAGCCGCGAAATCATTTGAGTTCTCTTAGTCCAAAGAGTTTTACGTTAGCCAAAAAGTTTTTAATTTTTCAATTTTTTCAGATTATAGCTAAAGTAAATATACGGTATATACGGTATACCCCCCTATACTTAAACTTTGCTACGTCCTCATAGCACTAGATGTTACAAGTACATAGGTCCATTTAAGTATATAGGAATATACTGGAGCTAAGAGGGGCTCCGCCTATACTTAGGTTAGAAATAACCTAAGTATAAAGGCAAGAAAAGAGGAGTAGAGAAATCACAGGGACTCGGGTTTCCCCTATACTTAGGCTGAGATTAGCCTAAGTATAAAGATGGAAATTGATGTTGGGAGAGACCCAAGGTGAATGAAGAAGAGGGATGGATATACAAGGGAGCGGATGAATCTTCGGAGATAAAATGGAGTGACTAAGGTTTTAGGGTTGTGTAGCAAACATGGCTCAATTCAAGCAAGAAAAAACCCTTAGTTTCACCAACTCACACATGAAACCAACCGAAGTTGGTTTATTATCTTGTCAGTTTTATTGGTGATAAAGCATTAGATATTTACGTGAAGAAAATGTGAAATGAAAATCAAGGCGTATGTGCGGGTGTTGCTCTCCCAAAACCGAATTTTACTCCATTTTTGGTTGACTTGCAATTAACAGTCCCAATTTTATTTTGAATTATCACTGAATTTAAGGTTAGCACCTCAATCAGAAAATCATCGTCTACCGTTCATTTCATTTTCCATTAATCCTAGGTGATCAATGAAATCCGAGAAAAACATGCATTCGATAAAAACCGCGATCTAGGCTAAGCGAGAAATCATGCAGTGATTTGACAAAAACACGTGAAAAACTGGGGACGTTTTGAAAACCAAATCCAACATGTATGCAAGTCGAAAAAGCCGTACCTAATCATGCATCTATTAGCGGTGATTGATTTTCATGAATTTTAGCTAAGTGATGCGAGATTATGTGCGTATAGAATTTAGTGTGTCCTACCTACGATCAAGTCCGTAATCATATGGAAAAAATTAAAATGAGCTCAGAGAGCCGCGTGCCTAGTCCTAGGTCGACACTCAAGTGGAGACGATCCCCACACAACCACGATCGTTCGATTACAATCGCGAGTCTTCGATCGAAGACCGTTGTAAAAGACGAATTATTATAAGCAAAAATAAAATGCGACACACATTTTTTTTCTTTTCTTTCTTATCGACTCCAAGCATGCTTCTGCGGCTCCTCACAGTGGGGAGTATCCTACTCCTCGCTTCCTTGATCCATCAAGGGCCCTGCCACAAAAACAATAGTTAGATATCAAATAAGAAAGAAAAAATTTTATATGCAAAATATATGATCATTTGACCTATAAAAAGAAACACTAAATTAAACGCACAAAAATCCAAAAAATATAAGAAATGAGCCGTGTCCCCAGCAATGGCGCCATCTGACGAACCGCAAAATCGGCCCTTTAATAGAGTGTTTTTAGCACTCGGGATCATCATCGTAGTCGGGCCGATTTTGGTCATCAAAGAGACCACCTCATTGATATATGTCAAATAAGAATGCGATGGTCATTAATTTTTATTTTACTTGGCAATAAACCAAGGTCGAACTCAGGGACACGCGCTTCTCTCGTATTAATCGGACTTCTATTTATTTAACTAGGTGTTGAATTAAAGGCATATAGGTCAAATGTATGCAAAGACACAACGATGCATTAAAGTCAAACATGCATTTTTTTATCAATTTTTAACTATGCAGATAAATGCTAGGAAATGCAGTGCAAATGTTATGCTCGAAATGATCATTACTAAATCCATAAAATGTACGAGTTGAACAGAATCAGAAAATGAAGCAATTTTCATTTATATAGCAAGCATGCATGAGAAACAAGGAAATCAGGACACTGAGTTGACCAATATAGAGCAGTACAGATCGAAGTATCAAAGTGAGAATCTAAGCATGCCAGATAAAGATGATAAAAAGAGCTTCGAAATGAAACTGAAATCACCTCAATCGGATATACGAGGCTCAAGATATGCAAGATCAACGGCAAGGGCATAAATGAAAGAAAACATAAAAAGATATCTACAAATCAGTCCCTGGGAAGGTCTAAAATGCAATAAAAATAAGTGTGGGGCCTTCCCTGTAAATAAACCATACGCGCGGGGGCATATTTGCAATTATTGAAACCCGCAAGGGTATTAGTGCAAATAGCCCCAGGCGCGCAAGTGCTGCACGTGCTCAGGACCTGTTTGCAATTTTGACTAACTTCGTGGGCGACTCTGCAAATAACCCAGGAAGCGCGTGCCAGGCACACGCTATCTAGGCTCGGAGGGCGGCTCGGGCTTGGTAGAGGCTCGCTGCTGCTTCGGGTTGGCTCGGTATACACGAGCCTCTAGGCTTGGTGACGATGAGGCTCGGCGTGGGCTCAGGGACCGCCATGTGGTATCAGGACCTGAATGTAATTTCCAGAAGGTGCGAGGGCGCCGATGCAAAAAGCCCACACCCACATGCGTGAGGCACGTGAGCTAGGCTCGGATGGGGGCGAGGTTCGGCGTTACTTCGGTTGGCCGTTGCAGGTGGCTCGGGCCACGTGGTGGCTCGAGGTTGCCTTGGGCGAAGCTCGGTTCCACCGAGCCTCCGCGCTCCGGGACGGCGACGTGGCTCCTCCAGGGCCGTTGGATCTCCGCCGTGGGGCGAGATCCAACGGTAGTTGCTTCTCCTCCCTCCTTGATGGCTGGCGGCACGATTGGAGCTCCGGCGTGAGGCCTGGAGCTCCGCCGCGCCTCGCTACACTCGGTGAAGCTCGGGGAAGATCGCTGATGCTCTGGCGATGAAGGTCCGATGTCGGAGGACCTGCCGGAGTGGCTGAACTACGCTGTCGACGCCTGATCACCGGAGGCGGAGCTCTAGAACTCAGCTCCTCCCACGGTCCGGCCGTTGGCGATGGTTGACCTGCAAGGGGTTAGGGTGTGCGTGCGTGCGAGATGAGACGGACGGAGGGCGTATGTGGTGCGAAGAAGCGAAGCCCTTAGTGGGTCCTCCTCCGCCTCCGGCGGAGGAGGATGCCTGGGATGGAGGAGGTTGTGGAGGAGTAGAAGGGTAATCGGAGTAGTTTCCGTGGAAGGAGGGGTGAAGGCGTAGCTCGTGGAGTTAATAATGGAGGTCGGAGATGGAGGTATCAACCTGGAAAATGAAGAGAAAATAAAGAAAGAGTTACAGAATGGATCGGATGGCTTACCTGGCCGGAGATGGAGGTGGCGCCTGGGCTGGGCATCGGAGAAGATGCCCTGGTCGTCGCACGTCGAGGTCGGCAATTCCTCGGAGCTCGAGCGGGGTTTTAAGCCTCCGCGACGCAGCGGAGCAGCTGCGCATCTCACCGGGGTATTTGGGGTCGTCATAGCTCGATCCGAGCTCCTCCCCCTGTCACAGGGAGGAGCTGGAGGGCTGGGCCTCAGTCTCTTGGTTGGTGGATGAGGGTGAAAGAGGGATGAGGAGGTGTATTTAAAGGAAGGGGGTGATGGTCCAGGTGCTTGGAGCTGAGGATTGCGAGGGGATTATGGAGCGACTGGAGGAGGGTGGTGGATGGAGGACGTGCAAGCGAGGATTGTGGGAGGATTGGCTCGGCCGTGGGGTGGTTAGAGCATAGCGAGGATGACCAGGGCTATGGCTAAAATTAGAGGGGTGGAAGAGGTCTGCGAAGCGGGACGCCCGGGCGGAGCTTGCGGGAGGAGGAAGACGAGGCCTCGGCCGTTGGATCTTGCGATCCAACGGCTGAGAGAAGGGTGCGGAGCGACGATTGAGATAAGATCGGGAGAGGAGCGATCGAAGGGATGCGCTCACGCCACGTGTCGGTTTGAGAGAGAGGCACGAACGGAGGGAGCAGATGCGAAGGAGGTTTGATCAGATGGATGAAAATAAAAGAAAATCTAGCGGCTCAGATTAGAGAATTTAGGCATGATCAGATGGTCTTCAAAGCGCCATGTGGCACGCTCCTGGTGAGGCGCAAGCATGCGGTGATGATGGAGGCGGAGGAATGATCAAACGGTCGAGGAGAAGGCGGGTACGTGGAGAGCAGCAACCGTTGGATCAAGAGGGCGATTCGACGGCTGGCAATCGATGCGAAATATACAAGGGAGGCCGGGCCACGTGGCGCCCCCAGATTGAGCCACGTGGCCCAATCAGATTTTTGGAAGAGAAATTTTGATTTTTGAGGGCTAATTTGGCCGAATTTGAGAAAACTCAAAACATGAAAGTTGTAGATCTTGATGAGATCTACAAGTTTCATGTTGACCAAAACTACAGATGAGATCAACTGTAGCCTCCAAAATTTTAAGGGTATCTTTAAGTCTAAAAATACCACTGATTTTTGTTTTGCCATTTTTTGTGGTTTTTAATTTATTTAGGACTCTGTTAATTATAGGACATTAACAGGGTTTTATTGATAAAACTTTAAGCAAGGGGGTTAATTATAGGAAATAAAGATGATGAAACTGAGGTTCATCATGGTGCCCAAGAAGACGGGCATCACTACTGTTGTCACGGAGTCCGGAGAGGAGATCGCTACCCGGGTACCCACTTCTTGGAGAGTCTGCGTAGATTACAGACGACTCAACCAGGCCACTAAGAAGGATCATTTCCCCATGCCCTTTATTGATCTGACATTGAGAGACTGGCAGGGAAGAGCCATTACTGCTTCTTGGATGGGTACTCCGGCTACAATCAGGTGGCCATCGCGCCCGAGGACCAGGACAAGACTATCTTCACCTATCCCTTTGGGACATATGCCTTCAGACGCATGCCATTTGGGCTATGGAACGCCCCTGCGACATTTCAGAGATGCATGCTATCTATCTTTTCGGACATGGTGGGGGAGTGCTTCGAGGTCTTCATGGATGATTTCTCGATCTACGGCGACGGATTCGACTCCTATCTTGACTGCCTAGACCGAGTCCCTCAACGATGCATTGAGGTTCACCTTGTGTTATCTTGGGAGAAGAGTCACTTCATGGTGACTCAAGGGATAGTGCTTGGCCACATCATCTCCAACAGGGGCATGGAGGTTGATCTGGCCAAGGTGGATGTCATTAGAAAACTCGATCCACCGTCCAACTTGCGGCAGTTATGGTCTTTTCTGTGACACATCGGTTTCTACCGACGATTCATTCATGATTTCAGCAGGATTGCCCGACTGTTGACTGATCTGCTGACGAAAGACACCGAATTCCTTGTAGATGATAAGTGTCTATCATCATTTGAGACTCTCAAGAGCTGTGTCATAGAGGTTCATGTTCTCTAGCCACCTGGTTGGTCTCTCCCATTCGAGATCATGACGGACGCCTCCGATTTTGCCGTGGGGCCATGCTGGGACAGAGGAGGGATGGAGTCCCATTTGCCAATCACTACGCTAGCCGTACATTGGATGCCGCACAGCAGAACTACACAGTCACTGAGAAGGAGATGCTAGCCGTAGTTTTTGCCCTAGATAAGTTCAGATCTTACATCATTGGATCTAGAGTGACCGTATACACTGATCATACCGCCATCAGATACCTCATGGCAAAGAAGGATTCCAAAGCGAGATTGACCAGATGGATCCTTATACTCCAGGAGTTTGACATAGAGATAAAGGATAAGCCTGGAGTCAAGAATGTGGTGGCGGGTCATCTCTCCCGATTGGAGTATCTTGAGGATTCTGAGCAGATTGACCCTATTTGTGAGACCTTCCCAGATGAGGCAGTCCTTGCTATCGCCTCACTCCCATGGTATGCCGATATTGTGAACTATCTTGTCGCCAAGAAAGTTCCACAAGATTGGCCCAGGCAGAAACTTGAGACCTTCCTCGCGAAGGCCAAGTTTTACCATTGGGAGGATCCCATCCATTACCACGAGGGAGGGGATAGTATCTGGCATAGGTGCATTCCTCAGGAGGACCACCACAGCATCCTTACTTACTGCCACACGCTTGAGGCAGGAGGACATCACTCAGGGAGGACAACGACACAGAAAGTGCTCCAATCCGGCCTATGGTGGCCTACTCTCTTCAAGGACTCTTATGAGTTCGTGAAGAGGTGTACTGACTGTCAGAGGATGGGCACTTGTGGACAGCGTGATATGATGCCAATGCAGCCCATACACTTCTGTGAGGTTTTTGACGCATGGGGCATCGATTTCATGGATCCATTCCCTAAGAGTCAGGGATTTGAGTACATTCTGTTGGCCGTGGATTATGTGAGTCGTTGGGTTGAGGCCATCCCCGCTCGAACCGTAGATGCTAGGACTGTTTGCAGATTTTTGAGGAAGAATATCATTTCACGGTTCGGGGTACCTCGAGTGTTGATATCTGACGGGAGGTCTCATTTCGTCAGCGACAAGGTAAAGGCCCTTGCTAGCGAGTTCAGCATAGACCATCGAGTTGCCACTCCATACCACCCTCAGACGAATGGTCTTGCTGAAGTATCGAACAGGGAGATCAAGACTATATTGCATAAAGTCGTCCTCCCTGATCGAAAGGATTGGTCACAACTTTTGGACTCAGTCTTGTGGGCATATCGGACGTCTTTCAAGACTCCTTTCGGTACATCTCCCTTTCGCCTCGTTTACGGCATGCCGTGCCATTTACTTGTTGAGCTGAGACATAGGTCACTTTGGGCAGTCACGGATATACTTTTGGATCCAAAGAGTGTAGGAGATCAGAGGAGGGTAGAGTTAGCAGCCCTGGAGGAGCTTCGTGATACCGCCTTCTCAAACAGCCTACATTATAAGGAGAGAGTGAAGGAGTGGCATGATTCTCATATCATCCACAAGCAGTTTGAGCCAGGACAGAGAGTATGGTTGTTTGATGCTAGGCTTCGTCTATTTCCAGGGAAGCTATAGAGCAAATGGAAGGGACCGTATTTGGTTACAAAGGTGCATGACAATGGGAGTTGATATATCTGAGTTGTCTTCTGATGCTACCTTTCGAGTGAACGGCCAGCGGCTCAAACCATATCTTGATCATGAGCCGCGGGTCGTTGATGTTTCCCCTATTCACTTTGCGCGAGATGTGATCTCTTGACTCACATCTATTGCATCTCACGCCAGATTATCACTGTTCTTCCGACTTGTATAGATCCAGTTGTCCATATCACTCTATTCTTTAGTCCCACATCCCTTTTCTCATCTTATGATTTTGCTATACTTAGGGTGTACTTTACCCTAAGTATAGGGGGGATGTAGGACTCTCGGGTATTCTTTTTTTTTCTTTAACCCTGTTTTGTTGCCTATACTTAGGGATATTTCACCCTAAGTATTCACTCGGCTTTCCCTTTGTGTACAGCCTGCTATACTTAGGATTAGTTGATCCTAAGTATAGGGGGGAAATGCCGAGATTCTCTTCATTCTATTCTTTGATTCGTCTTTGTATATAGCCATTCCTTTTCACTTCCCTATACTAAGCACGAGTTATGTCTTCTTCATCACTCTTGATCATTCTGAGGACATCGTTCGAGCTAAGTATAGGGGGTGTGTATATATTTCATATATACTTTAGCCATAACTCGTACTTTGTGTGAGTGTGTTAATAAATAAAAATGGCTAAAAACCCAAAAATCCATAAAAATTAAAAAAATTTCCTTGTAAATAAACATTCTTTTATTGCACATACATAGCTATTGTACAAATTATCTTTGTGAAAATGTTTGTAAAAACTTTTTGTGTAAATATTGTGCAAGTATTTTCTTATCAAAATTATGTATATAGTACAAAATTTTTCCAAAATGTTTTGAAAATCAAAAGTTTGCAAAAACCTTGTGTAAATTTGTGTAAATATTTTGCAGAACTTGCATTCATGCATACATTCACGGTTTCAAAACATTTTTCAAAAATTTTGCACATGTGTAAATAAATAGTTTGTAAATTGCATCTTTGTAAATACTTGTATAATTTTTCCTGGATCATAGTTGACATTTAAACTAAGCCTGGAATTAAATTGACAAATGGAACTTGGTTAAGACCTTTATCCACCTAATAATAAGAGGAACCTTATAGGGCTTAGGATTGAGACTTTTCAGGTCCATGGGACTTAATTCTTTGATGTCCACTAGGCTATGAGCATATGTCATCTTGATGAGCCTAAGTAGAGCACTTAACAACACACGCATGACTCTCAGAGATAATGGCTTTACTTGCACCAGCACTTTGCACCTAGCTCTCCACGGATGAGGTGGTGAGGAGGCAGTTTCCTTTGGCTTGGGGTAGCATATGAGGGTAGTACTTCTAGGTGGAACCTCTCTTCTTCTTATAGTGAAGGAAGTGCGTCTCAACTTGGTCTGGTGGTTATGAAGTCTAAAGACAGAAGCCGTGGGTTGCAATAAAGCTTCAAAAGAGGGATAGTCTACTGGCTCAAGAGGAAAAACTCCTTGTATATATGCTGCACCATGTAGATATGTTGCACAGATGCACATGAAAAAAAATGTGCAAAAAGAAAAGAACTCCAAAAAAGTGGTGGTTCGGATTGAAAATTTAATAATCCCACCGGAGTGTATATAGTCAAATAAAGCAAAAGCGTATGGTATACATGTTCCATCTCATGAAGCTTGCAGCGGGAGACTCAGCTACACTGGTTAGAGCTCCCAAGGATACATGGCTACACTGGCCATGGTCCATTCTCTTCTTCCCCCTCTTCTTGAGCCGGTTGCACTTGAACTTAGAAGGGAATACCCCGCTTCTCGAGGAAAGAGTTGCTAGACCAAGGCATTAGAGTTACTAGGTTGAGGGAGGTTGTTTCTTTGTTACTTCTGAGGTGGGGAGCCACATATCACTTACACCGTATAAGGAAAGATTCATGGTCATTAGAGTTTGTGTATGTAGACTTGTTCTGATCTGGTTTATTGAGGAGCCTTTCCCATAGATTGGTGGAACTTAAATGCTGTTGAGTTTTAAGCTTAATTTCAAATAAGGTTCCGACAAATTAATAATCCAAAGGTCTGACCGAGCTCCATATTTCAATTTAATAAAGGAAAGTTTAATAATCAACCTTGATTTCTCCTCTTTTTCTTTTTTTTTCACTTCTTTTTCAAATAAGTGTTTGCTAAGGGACTAGCAAAGTTAAGTATAGGGGGTGATGAATACCCATTCATCACTCTTTATTCTTTTATTTTAGCTACAAAACCTATGCAAAACACATGTATATTCATGTAAATAGCATAAATTATCAATAAACATGCATTGTGTAAATTACAATAATTAGCATGTTTTTGTGCATGAATAAAAGAACAAAGAAACAAAAGAAAAAGAGAGAAATATCTAGAATAAATATTGAGCGACCTAATCCCAAGGGAGGGCTCAACATGGGCCTGACCACAAAAGAATCAAAGTAGAGGGAGATAGGGTCAATCATGTGTACATATACATGTATATAAATAAAATTATTTTCCTCTTACTAAAAATAAAAATGGGTGCTTATTTATTTGTACATATTTGTAAATATAAAACTAGAATAAACATGGAGAAAATAAAAGAAAAATAAAAATAAATAAAATTCCCTTCATCATTGTACATAAACCATGTATATAGAGTTACCCATGTATTTATTTTCTCTTTGTAAATAAATAATTAAAATTAAATAAAAATATGTATATATTCCATATTCCATGGTGTAATAAATAAAAAAAATTGGAAAAATAAAAATAAAATAAAATAAAATAAAAATAAAAACCAAAAGCCACCGTGTGTTTATACCATGTATACATGTAAATAAAAGTACTGATTTCACCTATGTAAATAAATAAAAAAATAAAAATACCCTTTTTATTGCAAATTTTATTCTATAAATAAATAAAATATAAAATTGGAATAAATATTTAAAAATAAATCATTAAAAATAAAAATAAAAAATAAATACATGGATATACCTGTATATAATAATAATATAACGTAAATATATAAATTATATTTCAAAAAAATAAATAAAAATCAGAAAAAAAAATATTTTGAAAATAAATAAACATTTTTTGTGTTTTAAGTTTTTCGAAATAAAATCATTTAATATTTTTTATCGAATTTTTAATGATTTAATAAAAGCTGAATTGTGATTGGTCCGCGGGGATTGTTGACCCCCGGTCAACTCTCCCCTGCGGACCCTCTTCCTCTCGAATCAGGCGACCGACCCGATTTCTCAGATTTTTCCTCATCTGACCCGACCACCATCTCCTGAAACCCCAGGCTCCAATTGAACCTGGCACATCCGAGACCCTCGCCGGAGCATCCGCCTAGGGATCCGTGCTTCACGGAACCCTGCCCGATCCCTTCTTCTCAGACTTGTGCCACTATTTAGATCCACGTCCACCGCACTTTCCCATCTATCCTTGGATGTGCCTCTTCGTCCCATGACCTCCACATTGCTCCCCTGAGTTACAGCTTCGTGAGAGAGGTGTCGAAGAGAGGAGAGGAGACCTCCAGCTATCGATCCGGCGACTCCTGCCGCCGTGCGCCGCCACGAGGTGCGCCCGAGCCTCGGGCATCGACGTCCCTTCGAGGCTACGACCCAGAACTCGCAGAGCTCGTTCCCAGTCGATTGCATCCGCCAGGTAGACCCGATTCTTCCTAGTTTTCTCGAATTTTTTATTACGCCCAAATCACCCCAGTCACCTCCGCTGATCGATTCTGCCCGCTCCGGTCATCAATCCGTTCATCCAACCCGACCAGCATCTTTGCGAGACTTCCCTTCACGTTCTCCACCCACGCACCCACCTTGGTTCGCCTAGGAACCAAGGCTCGACCTCCCTCTGTCGTCACCTCGTCGGAGGTCGTCCATCTCGACTCGCCAGCCACCCATTTCACCTGTAACCGGGTCGAGGCAATTTCCCTCGACCCAGGAAGCTTCTAGTGCTCATTTGCAGGTCTATGAGACCCATCTGGGGGTACTTTGTTTCGAGCCCAAGTGCTTTCCTCCTACGATGTCGCTGGACCACTCCGGTGGTCCTCGGCCTCATCGGAGGCATCTAGCAGCTGTGGATCATCAAGGCGGAGCTGTTCCACATTCCAGCAGCCGGAGAGGAGGCCTCCACCGCGTGAACGGAGCCGGTGAAGCTCGCCGGTGACCAGTTCTTGGAGGACCCTCCTCCGTCGTCTGATCATCCCCGACATCCCAAATTTGATCACAGCTATCCATTTGAAGGGACCCAGCCACCGTCAGATCATCGCGGGGTGATCAAGACCGTTCACTTCAATGAAGGGGTGCCCTTGCCTTGCAGCCGTTGATCATCCACGTGGCACCCCCTCGTCCGTTGGATCCAAGCGTCGTCTTCGAAGAGACGCCCGTTGCTCCTCCACCGTCCGATCGGCCACGTGACGCTTCTTCGACCGCCTGCTTTTAATAAGGGGTAATTTACTCTTAGGCCAAGTCTATTTTCGCATTTCGTACTTAGTCTTGTAAATATTTTTTTACGTTGTTTTTAATTAGGGTAAATTGCACATCAGACATTTATGTTCCATACATTTGCATTTTAGTCCTTCTATATGTGGACCACGTGCATCGACACGTGAGGCTTTGGTTAAATTGCATTTTATTCCCTGTGATTTCTTGTGTGTTATTGTTTGATCTTATAAAAATAGGAATTATAAGTAGGTCCCTCCGTACCTGGTTCACGTGCGTTACGCGTGATTTGTTAGGTTTTTTGCACAAGGGCCCCTGTCTTTTCTGGATTTGTTACTTTTTGGCCCTTGGAACATATTTTTCTTACATTTAGGTACATGTACATTGTGAGCCTTGGTTTTATTTAAATAAAATAGCAAATTCAACCCAAATTGCGTGAAATTTGGACACGTGGCTCCTGCCACTGTGTAAAAATTTCCCTAATTTTTAGGTATATTTTTTAGGCTTTTTAGTATTTTTAAAAATTCAAAAACTGTTGTTTTTTATTTTGTCCAGTTTAGAAAATCATAAAAAAATAAAAACTCTTTTAAAAAATTCTAAAAAACTTAAGAATTTTTAATTTTGGTGTGCTTGATTTTCTGTGCCATTTTTTATTATTTTTGGAAATACAAAAACCCTAAAAATTGAAAACCCTTAAAAACTTATAAAAATTCTAAAAAATTGTAGAAAACTCCAAAAATAATAAACTCTTTTCCTGAATTTTCCTTATTGTTTCTATTTTTCATAAAAATTATCTCCAGGCTGTGAAAGATCCATTTGATATTTTTCATGGGTCTTTGAAGCCTGGCTAGACAGTAGCACACTGTTTTTGCCTTCTTTGATTTTTAGAAAATTGTATAAAAATAGAAAAATCTCAAAAATTCACCAAAAACACTAAAAACCCTAAAAGCATAAAATTATCTTTGTTTGAATTTTTGGAGCATTTTAGAGTGTTTAAAGAATTTATGGTGTTTGCTTGTTTTTCACCTTTTCTTATTTTCCCTTATTATTAAAAATCAAAAATATAAAAATAATTAAAAACCACCAAAAATACTTGTGTTTTCTTCTTGACTACTTCGTAGGCCGCAAGGCCAATTCGTGCTCCCTGAGTCCGTCCCTGGGTGCTACACCAGGCTAATCTCATAGCCAGGACCGCTATCTTGTTTTTGATTGATTTTCTATCTTTATTTGGTGGTCTGATCTTCACATTTTTCTTGATCGAGCCGATTGATTCTCGAGTGACTGAGGTCGCAACGACCGTAGTTATCTGATTCACCTTAGTTACTTTCAGGTCATTCGGCTCATCAGTCGGGGCGTAGGTCTCTGGCAAGCGGCGAAGGAGGAGACCCGGGTTTCCTATTCTGTGACGAACTATGATGATAGTCTCGTGAAGATGAAGCAGGGGTCGGATGGGTTAATGGGTGATCGGAACTACAGGGATTGGCCGGCGAAGGCCGGTGGCGCAAATCTGAAAAACCTAAAATTAAATGAAGCTAAACGGAATCTGACCTAGTGGGTGGCTGAGATCATCTGGGCTGGAGGTTGGGCACCTCCGGGTGTCGTCGCCTCGATGGTTCGACGGGACCAGAGGCTCTGGCTTGCCTGGTAGCGGAGCACGTCGGTGTGGCCGTCGGATCAGTGGTTCCCGACGCTCGCGTCCTCCCTGCAACTCTCCCTCACGCTGCTGTCACTCAGGCAAAGATGAGGAGCTCCTCGGTGGCAAGGGGGATGGCAAAGATGCTTGAAATGGTGCGGCGAAGCTGAGATATATAGAGGTAGGGATCCGGCAAAGGAGGAGTCGGGCATGGAATTCTGGTGCACGGATCCTTAGGAAGATCCCCGGGCGTGGATTAGGGATGAATCAAGGTTAATCGGGGCCCGGGGTTTAGGTGAGAGATGATCGGATCACTTCTAGAAAATTAAGAGAAATCGGGTCGCAAGATGGGTTCAGATTCTAAGTGGTCCAGGGGGGAGTAGATCGGGGGTCAACAATCCCCCGTGGACCAATAAGAATCCATGAATTATTAAATAATTTTAAATTCATTAAAAAATAATAAATGATTTTATTTTGAAAAATTCTCAACATGGAAAATGTTTATTATTTTTCAAATTATTTTTTTGATTTTTATTAAATTTTTTGAAAAATAAATTATGTATTTATATTATATTATTATTATGTACATGTATAAATACCTGTGTATTTTTTAATTTTATTTTTATTATTTTTTTATGTACAAATATTCCAATTTTATATTTTATTTATTTAAATCATAAAATATGGAATATAAAAAGATTTTTAGTTGATTTTTATTATGCATTTACAAGGGTGAAATAAATACATCTTTTATTGTATGTACACGGTATATATACATTGATGAGAGAGGATTTATTTATTTTTATTTTTCTTTTATTTTTCCCATTTTTATTTTATTTTTATGAATATATACAAAATAAATGGAACACATAAATATTTTTTTATTTTTAGAACATAAAATATTTACACAAAGAGGGGTATTTACACCATGTTGAGTTACCCTATCTCTCTCTACTTATTTTATTTTACGGTCAGGCCCTTGTGGAGCCTTCCCTTGGGTTCAGATCACTCAATATTTATTCTAAATATCTCCCTCTTTTTCTTTATTTCTTTATTCCTTTATTTTTGTGCAAAAACATGCTAATTTTGGCTATATACATGATGCATGCATTTTTACAAATTATTGTATTTACAAACATTTACACGGTCTTTTACCAAGGTTTCTAGCTAAAATAAAGGGATAAAGAGTGATGAATGGGGATTCATCAGATACCATGTCTTAAGCATTTCAATATCTTCTCAATGTACCCATGTTGTGACAATCCCGAAATCCTTTTTTATCTATTTCTGAACAGCTTCAAACCCAAAATATAAGTGACTTCTCTAAGATCATTCATCTCGATTGCATTGGATAGCCAAATCTTAACACTGGTCGTCATCACTGTATCATTTCTAATGATAAGGATGTCATCAACGTAAAGCACAACGAACACAATGGCGCTCCCACTAAGCTTCTTGCACATACACTGTTCATCGAGATTCTAAACAAAAATCATAACTCTTTATGATTTCATCGAGTCTCATGTTCTAGCTCTGAGAAGTTTGCTTGAGCCCATAGATGGATTTCTTCAGCTTGCATACTTTGCCTTCCTCGGTTGGGAAGCCATGGAGCTGCTCCATAGAGATATCCTCTTAGAGGTATCCCGTGAAAAAAGTTGTCTTGACATCCATCTGCCAGATGTCGTAGTCAAGATATGAAGCTATATATAGCAGTGCTCTAATGGACATAAGCATAGCCATATGAGAGAATGTCTCATCATAGTCGATGCCTTCTCTATGTGTAGTCATAGGTTACAAGTCGTGCTTTGAAGGTCTCTACCTTCCCATCAGGTCCCCTTTTTCTCTTTAAGATATATTAACACCCAATGGGTTTTACCCCTCTAGGTGGATCTATTTACAATTCCTCTCTCTTTGATGTATTCCTTGAATTCATCTGAGAGGTACTCACCATCTCAACCAAATCGAATCCATTTGATCTTTCTATTGGTTTTTGTTCTCAACCAAAGCCTTGAATTCTTTGAACTTTTAAAAGTTTCAGATTATTAACATAGTGGGAAGACAAACTCGTATCATGAATGGTCATCAATAAACATCAAATAGTACTAATAATTCTTTCAAGCCATGATACTGAAAGGACTACATACATCAATATGTATTATGTCAATAATACCTTCGCATCATGTAACCTTGTTATGGAAAAGCGTCATAGTTATTTTACCTTGAATACAATGTTCATAGATACTTAAAGTTTGGACCTGTAGAAATTCTAAGGGTCCATCTTTTATCAATCTATTGATCCTATCAATAGACAAATGACCAGGCCTTTGATTCCAATCTTATTATAATGATTCACATCCTCTTTTGTTCTTTTAGGGTTTTTATTAGTGGTAATAACATTCATGATATTTTCATCAATGCACAATTCATAGAGTATGCCATAAATGAATATCCATTTTCAACAAGCTTAGATAAAGATATTAAGTTACTTCTAACATAAGGAATATAAAGACACTCTTTAAGTAGTAGGACTCTTCCACTAGATAATGATAGTCTGTAGATCCTGACCGCGGCTACTGCAACAGTTGCACCAGATCCCATCTAGATGACTATATCTCCTTCATCAAGATTCCTAATTTACCGAAATAGATACAACAAATTGCATACATGAATAGAATCACCCAAATTGATGATCCAAATACTTTCTCGTCTTACCAAAAAATCAGTTTCAATGATAAGAGTAGAATTTATACCTGATTGGGCTTTACCTTTCTCTACAAATTTAAGGTACTCTAGACAGTTACGCTTCCAGTGCCCCAACTTCTTACTGTAATGGAAGCAATGGTTTCCTTTAATGCTACCAGTGTGGAATCATTAGAAGATGAGAAAACACCTTGATTATTATTCTTCTGGGTCGGACCCTTCCGAGACCCTTGCTTTCGATCGCGCTTCCCTTTGACATGTGCAACCATTACACTGCTATAGGGATTCTCTCTCTTCGTTATGACTTCTGCAAACTTTAATGAAGCTATGAGTTTAGCATTAGATAATGTCAATTTATTCATGATGTACGATACCACATAATTGGTGAAACACTTAGGGAGAGACGATGGAATGAAGTCGGAATGCATGTCTGTGTCTATCTTAGCCTCGAAAGTCTCCAACTCCGAGACGTAACCAAACATTTTGATCACATGCTCTACGATCGAAGTCGCTTCCTACATTTTGCAGTAAATTAGTTCTTTCATGACATTATAATGTCATATTTGGTTTACATTATCGAGCATCTCTTTTAGATTATGCATTATATCTTGGCAATTATCCATCTCCACATGTTGCTTCAGAAGCACATTGTAGAGATAGCTCAAAATATAACATCTGGTCAATGAATGATCTTCATCATATTTTTCATTGTACTTGATTTATTCTGATGTCTTAGGGTTTGCATATTTGTCCTTAGACATCACATAAGATATGCGGTCTGCAAAAAGGATAGGATCCAAATTACGGATCCAATCCGAGTAATTTGGTTTGGTCAACTGGTTGACCTCCAGGATCCTATGGAGTAGGTTTATGGAATTCATTGTCTGAAATTAAGAATGACCTATATTAGAACATATAAATAATTATATATTAAATATTAAATTCTTTGATTAAGGATTTTTAATCAAATTAGTCTTGCCTTTTCAACTCTAAAAGTTCATTCCCTTAGTCACATTCAAATCAAGAGATATACTTGCCGATATATCTTTAGCAAGAATCGGGATCTACCTTAGTTACATCCCAATAATATGAGAATATATAAGTCGGGTAAAAAGAAGCAGGAACATATTCCGCCTTGCAAGTCCAACTTGCATTCCAAGTTCGGTCTTTAATACCCGGGCCCACCACCCCTAAGGCGATGTTGACCCGTCGTTAATTGAACCAACCGTTAACAAGATTAGAACTTACTATGCGCAATCCAATATCATCCCAATAATATGAGGAACCAATATTGTGGACACTTCGGATACGGACTTACTCTTTCAAGAAGCATAGATACCGATTCATGTAAGCTTGTAGGCAGGATCTGTCACTTCAGATAGGTGTCTCCTACATACAAACTACTGTGAAAAAAGCCCTTTTCCTTGACGGGAGATCATGGAAGTTGCTTATGTGATCCTCCATATCATGTTCAAATTTTAATTAATTATTATGAATCATATTCACATAATTAATTCTTCCATGGGAAATACTACTTTATTTATAATAGAGTGTTTAATTGGATCCAGTTAATTTAATCACCTTAAATCATTGTCAATCCAATTCAATCGACCAACATAATAATTAGGGTTTGAATATTATTATATATTATACACCCTCACAAGTATGTATTATTATGTATTTTAATAATTAGAGTATAACTTGACTTGCTCGTATTATTCCTTCCTCAAAAACAGATCCATCCAGTACACTCGAGTTATGTTGGGAGGGAGCATTTCCTTGACATGCAAGATGCTAATACTAAACCAAGCTAGCATACCCAGACTAGGCAACTTCACCATTCCGATTGAGAACAATACAAAATAATGCCAATATACTTGCGGTTCTACCGATCAACTTTGATGACCGACACTATAAATAATTTCTCATAAATATTAGACATCTTAAAAAAATTTGAGATTCTAAAATTTCTAAGCATATCAAGAAACCATGTTTTGCATGTAAAGATTATCCTACAACTATTATGGGACAAACGAGGGTTTGCATGAAACATACATTCAATGACCAATGATAATTAATCAATTATTTTTTTATAATTATTAGGCATCACAATTAATTAAGGTAAATTCATAATTTTCATGATTTTCATTGAATAACAATCACATTAAGCAAATAAATTTGACGATCTATTCATCTTCCGGCCCATCTCCACTAAATATGGAGTCTCTAGGGCAAAAGGAGCGTTTTGTTGGTTTGTTTCTCTACTTAATACAAGTTTTTGTTTCATTTTTCATGATAGGAAAATATTAAACAAAATTAATTTTCTCACAGATATTTGAATACATGCAAAATCAATTTTCATGAAGGAACTCTTCGAATCATATTCATGTACTTTTGGTACCAAAAATATGTTATTGTTTTAGGGACATATTTAGGCATTCTAAATACATTTTAAAAATCATAAAACATGTCCAGACAATGCACAAACAGTAGATTTTTATTGTAGCGGAAAATCAATTCTAATTTTGCATCCAATGCAAAAGCATGATTCCCGCACATCTGAAACATAAACCTTGATCGTCTAGGGATTTATGTCATGACCAATACCTCGAACAAGGCTCCTATGCCATTTTAAGTTTATGGGAGAACCTTAATCATGTCACAAAAGCGTGAAGATTATATTATATGCGATCGGGAGCGACTAATCACACTAGTTTCTCAGGGCAGCAGAATTTAAAAAATTTAATGTATTGAAACCACATGATCAAAGATAACTTCTAGGATCATTTCATCTAAAAAAAGTAGATATAAAAATATCTCTTGAAGCATGGTTGCGATCGAAGTCTCTAAACGAAGAGACTGCTTGTCTCAAGTCTGACCCAAGTGAGGAGACGCTTGCGAGCACATTGATGAAACACGTCTTTCTTGCAATCTAAGATGTTGATCCAAACGAACACAAAATTTGATGTCTTTTTCACGTACTAGAATCACCGAAGAAGATGAAGATCCATGAGCGGTCGAAGCGACAACATGACGACATAGCGATGACAACGATCCTCTCTAGGTCACAAAGTGAACAACCACTTTAAAGAGAGATGGGGCATGCATGATGAGAGAGAGATTATGAATTCTATGTTGTAAAAGAAGATCCAGGACTTCCTCCTTTTTATAATATTATGATTCCCATGGATCTCAATCCATGAAAAACATAAATCCAATGGTGGAGATTGATTTGTGTTTCTTTCAATGGCCATGATTTTATTGTAAAAAATACAATAACAATTAATTTAATTAAATATATTGAATAATTATCAATACAAATTATTTCAATTTAATCAATGTACATTAAAAGACTAGTAAAGGAAGCAAGCTCCTTCCTAATAAGAAGGGAGGACAACCACCTTGAATTTGAACTCAAGGTGGTTGTTCGCCCTCACTAAATCGAAGGGGATCCTCTTTTCCAATAATATTGGATTGTGTATCTCGCACTATCCTTTAATTATTTATAACAACTTTTGTTGTAAATTATTTCACAAAACTAATTTCAAATTATTTTCTGACATTTTCATTCATGGAATTGCAAATTTGTGATCACATTCACAACCCAAAATAAAAATGTAAACTACACTTTCAATAAATTATCCAATATAGATCCAATTCACATCAACATTTAAATTGTAAATGTTATTTACAAATAGCTCTCTCTTATATATTATAAATCACATTAATAATATATATGATTAATATGGATAGTGTTATCTACAAAATATTCATATTCATAATAACTAGAACACATTTAATTATCTTGGATCATCAATCACATGCATGAAAATAATATGAATCACATTCGTATTATTCATGATAAGTAAATCACATTTAATTATCCATTTCTAAATGCTTGGATATGCATTCTATCAGTGGAATTATTCTTGAACTCTTTCAAGAATAATGTGCTTTCTCCTTGGAAACTTGGAGATAAGGACATAATGATTGTACATTCCGTGTATCGTGACTTGGATATTGAGATCATATCTCAAATCCAGATCATTGGGACCTTTCACAGATGCTTGATTAAATCAAAGCAGTAGATCTAATCTTCTCAATGTACATAAATCACATCTAGATTAATGTCTGATATTTAAACTAAGATTAGATCACTTCTCTACTAAGAAGAGTCACTAAAATCCAAACATGTTTCATCACTCCCTCGGAATGGAAACCTAGGGATATACAAATTGTTTATGACCACATCACCCTCAAGCATTCATAATACAAGTACATCCTACATACTAGAAGATCTAGAATAAACACGAATATATAGATAAATTTTACATTGTCATCTTCAGGGTTTTATCACTAAGTTTCTGATTCAGTCATTGGGAGTTGGTATCGATCATATGCTTTTCAAAAGCATATATCATATCCACACATTATTTTCATGCTTCCTATGCAAGACAACCATGCATGGAATTTGATTGATCTCAATACCTCATGAGTGAGCTCATGTTTTCTGATTCACAAGTGAACTTGTATGATCCCTTTGAGAGATTGTGCTACTCATATGTCCTTGTATGCACATCAGCTCATCGGTGTATAGAACTTCATTAGACTATCAACCTATTGGTCTAGCAAATGTATATACTCAGTCATATAGCAATACATGTCTTTGATTAGAGGATACATGCCTATATCGTGACACTATACAACAAAGGTCTTGGTTATCTCGATCTCGTTAAGTCAACTCGTTGAACTAACTTATATGACACCTCTAAATATCTATTCCTATGCATAGGACCTGCATCAAGAGGCCGGTCAGATATCAGCGTATAGAGAAGAATGGCCATCTCATTCTCAGGCTAGAGAACATCTATTAAAAATCATTTGATGGTGTTTGATGAGTCATCAATCTAACTCTTTACATTCATCCAACCACCATCCTCTATGATTTAACAATTGAGTCAATTGTTGTATGATCATTAGGATGGACACGGCACATAACCCTAATTGTACTAAGGGACCTTATAGTACATTCATTCATTTAATCTAAGATAAGGAGTGAAATAAATCAATAACTTTTATTGATATGTCAAACATTACAATAACATTTATTATAGGAATGGTTCACCTCGAGTTCACATGGATAACATATAGTGCTCACCAGAAGCTCAAGATGCTTTAAAATTTGGTCGATCTTGTTTAGTGACTTAGTTCTCTATTCGATCGCATTTAATTTCTTGAGGTCTTGTGATCTCTTTTCAATTATATCAACTTTAGAGAGATGGTTTCCGACGTTGTTGAGGTTAGAACTCAATTATCTTTCTTCTTCATGATATGATGCCGCATTCACAGGCTTGTGCAGGACCAACGAGACTTTTTGAAACACCCGTGACGAAGATAGAGCGGTCAATCCTTCGGCCATCTCTTCTAAGATATGCCATATGATGTCTCCATCCTTATTAAAGTACAATCCATGCAACATCCACATGTCTTTTTGGGCCAAACTAGTCTTCACAAATCATGATGGGGACACTTCTCCATGATATCTTCGAATCTTTCCCACGCCTCATAAAATGGTTCGTGGAACATTCGAGAGAAGTTGGATATCAATGCTCGCATCTGGTTCAGATGACCAAGAAGTAGTATTTGTGAAAGATGATTGATTTGAATTCCTCACATGTCATCACCACCTTACCCAAGTGATTGATCCAGTATAGTGCCTTATCTTGAAGGTTGAATGGGAATGTTATCATCTTCACTACCTCCAACAAGATGTTGTGGTATTGCATGGTGTTACAGATCTTGTTGAACTACTACAAGTACATGTAGGATCCTCATTGTTGTTACCATGAAAGATTAATAAGAGAGGAAGCAATGATGGTTCCAACTCAAAGTGTCTGTGGATCGTAGGCATTCTAATCCACTTAGTAACTTGATCAGCATCGGGGTTGTAGGTTCCTATAATGTTGGCTTGGCGGTCCTCCTTTATGATCTATTCCTCCATGGTTTCCTACAGGTTTCTCATCTTCATTCCCACCATGGTGTTCTCCATTGCCTTCCCCTCGGCTTTCTTTGTCCCTCCTCAGCTCATTGAGCATTTCTTTGAAAGATACTTGGGAAAGAGCTTGATCTGTCAAGTGTTGGTGAATGGCTTGAATTGAGGCTAGCAATTGCATTTTGACTTCATTATGGTTCACTATGTCATCCGAACTCGATCCTCTATCACATCTTGATGGATTCATCTCAAGATCCAAGTGTAACTCGAGCTCCTGATCTGGTGTTGAATTTGCATTAGGAATAGAACCCGATCAATCCTAGGAAAAGAAGGAGCATGCTAGTGATGAGAGTCAGTATTGAATAATTTATTTATTGGTGAAAGGAAAGTAGTGAAAGATGAAAGATTGAGACAAGAGCTGTCTCGACCTTTGAATTAGATGAAGATCAATAAGTTCAGAGAGAAGTTCGTAAAGTCCAAACTAGGTTCTCAGATATCATTGTATATTATTAAAGATGTCAACAAATGAGAGTCGATGTTATTGCTCACAAGATCTAAACAAAGCCATCCTAGATGCGACGTCTTGGGAGACAAAAAAATGATGACGAATAAGTAGACGAAGGTGATGAAGAATTCAAGAGGTATTGAGAAGAGAAGGCTAAAAAATGAGCAAGGTAGAAAGAGAAGTGAAAAAAGAGGTGTGATAAAGAAAGGTGTAAAGTATGGTATTTTGATCTTGTTCGGCTTTAAACTAATCCATCAAACCACATAATAAGGGTAGCTTCACCAACTCAACACAATGAGTCGTAAGAGTTCAACGATTATCTTACCAATTTTATTGGTTCTCAAGTAATCTTTTCAAATTTAGTCCTTATGGATAACCCCATATGATGTTAAGTATTTATCACATAATCATTATGTTCTTTCCACCTCCTTTATAACCAGTAGCATGTTCTTTTTGAGGTCCTTGTTACCATAACTAAGCCCACTACTCAACCAAAGAAGTGGGAGGAAAGGAAGTCAATAGGCAAAATCAGTACTCCCCCTTGCAGGGTACTTGGTCATGGTATGATGAGATAGGGACCCCCCATTATAGTTCTTCTATGATCAACATTTCAGACTAAGTTTGTAAGTGAACCTAACCCTACTCGCCCATGCACCTATAAAAGCATCAATAATTCACAGACCCAAATCCTTACGGGTCATGCCTCACTCAGTCTGGATGGTACCTGAGAATAATAACGGCTATGTGTACCCAATAAAATGAAGTTTGATTGATTAATTTTAATTAGGTCATGACTTTCTTAGCAGTCCTTTTTTAATGTTTTTTGGTTTTTTAGTAATTTTCATGCAAGAGGACTAAAGGTTTTTGATGACGCGAAAATCGACGCGACTAAGGTGGAAGATAAATCACAATGTCGTTGTCCTTAATCGATCAATTCGGTCAACGGAAAAATTTGTAAACCACTCAGAAAATCAAGAAATTCAATGTAAGTGGTCTTTCGCTATTCTTTTTACCTGGTATAGCGACCAGGGTCGAACACAAGGAGCACGGGTTGGCCAAGAGACCTACGATGTAGTCAAAATGAGTAAAATAAAAGGCAAAGTATTTTTGTGGTTTTTAATTGTTTTTTATTTTTCTGGATTTTTAAATATGAAGAAAGTACAAGAAGCACAAAAACAAGCAAGCTTCTACTAATTATTTAAAGCATCAAAAATCAAGCAAAAATTCAAGAAAAATTGTTTTTATGTTTTTTAGGTTTTTAAGTGTTTTTGGTGAATTTTTGGGATTTTTATAAGGTGTCTTTTATTTTCTAAAAATCAAACAGTGCGAAAAAGGCAAGGTACTGTCCAGCCAAGCCCAAGATCCAAAGATACAATATCTAAAGACCTCAGAGGGACCTGGAGGTAATTTTCCTGTGTACTAGAGAAAGTAAGGAAAATTTGAGCACCAAGATTATTGTTTTTGAGTTTTTAAATTATTTATTATGATTTTTATGAGTTTTTAGGTGTTTTTAAGTTTTTAGGGTTTTTAAGCAATGAAAAATAGCCAAAATTGGCTGAAAACTTAGACAACACACAAGAAACAGTAACTAATTTTTATAGAATTTTTGAGGGGGTTTTTATATTTTTTTGTGATTTTTCAAGCTAAACAGTGCCAAAAATAAGAGTTTTTGAATTTTTAAAAATAACAAATAAACTCAGAAATGTGCTCGAAAATTCTCAAAAATCCTACACCATGGCAGGAGCCATGTGTCAAATTTTCATCGAATTTGGAGGTGATTTGATATTTTATTCAAAAATAAAGGAGGGGCACTGTGCACAGGGACCAAAGTGCAAATACCCAAAGTTCTGGGGGGTCTGGTGCAAAATACCCAGCAAAACACGTGCCAAGCACGTGCCTGGGGCACTCAGGGACCTATATGTAAGAAAAACAAGTCCGAGGACCTTTTGGTAACTCGTACCAAAAAGTCCAGGGGTTGTTATGCAAATAACCCACTAAAAGACCCACATGCGGAAATAAAATGCTCACAGGGGCATAAATGCAATTATCAAAAATATTTCATTCATTCATAAACAACCAGAACTACGGGGCTAAAGTTGCAAATACACCAAATACACACGTGACGACGCACATGGCTCACACAAACAGGGGCATAAATGCAAATAAGCTAAAAGATGAGGTCCAATGTGCAATTATCCCTACGTAAATAAAACTCCTAAAATATTCACAAGACTGACACATAAAACAGAAACTACGAGGGGGCCTAAGGTAAATTACCCCTTATTTAACGTCGATGGCTGGATTCGCGCCACGTGGATGATCCAACGGTCTCGGACGGCGGGCGCTCTTCTTCTCTTCCGCACTTGGGCCAATCGACGGTGCAGAGGGGGCCACGTGGGTGATCAAACGGCTCAGGTGCTGGGGCCTCTCTCCTCTGTGCCAACGGTCCGGATCAGCCCCCTCACGATGATCGACGGTAGCTGCTCCTTGATGAATGAACGGCTGAGATGCGAACTGGAGCGGAGGGGCTGATCTGACGGTGAAGGAGGATACTGGAAGAACACTCGGCCGGCGAGCTTCGCCGGCCTTGTGCGCGTGATGTAGACCTCCTCAGCTGCCTCGGATGATCGGATAAGGTCCGCAATGGAGTCCCGCAGCTGGTGATGGCTTCAGATGACCCAGCCGAGCCCTGGAGGGGCTCCGGCGAGGTCGGCGGCGACGAGCTCCTGGTCTGAAAGTGAGGGGGCTCAGATGCCCTCCTCCTGGCCTGCAAAGTGAACCAAAAGCTTCGCGGGTCGAGGGCAAAGTGCCTCGACCCGATGAAGCAGCGTGAGGGTGATCGATGCGTCGGGGCAGATGAGCTCCGGCGAGCGGAGGATGGTGGAGCCCGAATCCCAGCTCCAGGATGAGCTGGGTTGAACGAATGGGCGTAGAAGGTGCGTCGAGGGATGGCGAAGGTGAGCGTGGGTTCCGATGATCAAAACGATTCTCGATGTAGCCGGAATCAACGGAATACGTCGGAGGTACGAATTGGGGGAAACTAAAATTACGCTAAATGGAAAGGCTAAAGGGTTACCTGGGCGGTCGGAGAGACTGGGGAAGAGCAGGGGGTGCTCCTGGTCGTAGCCTCAAGGGTCGTCTCGGCCCGAGGCTCGGTGCTCACGCTGGTGGCGGAGCAGCGGCGGCGAAGAACGCCGGATCAGTGGTTTCGCCTCCTCGCCTCGCTGCAACAGGGGCGATTGCTTGCTGTCACTCTCGCGGTGCCTCTGGAGTTCACTGGGAAGAAGGGGAAGAGCCAAAGATAGGGCGCGGAGGCGGCGGAGGTGGTTCTATATATAGTTGCAGGCCCGATTAGGGTTGGGAGGCGACGGCTATGGAAGGCGTGGATCTCACGGCGAAGGATCTGGCGAGGATGTCGGATGATCGGTGAAGAATCCGGGCCCGGGGTTTGCGTGGGCGACAGGCTGGAGGCGCGTGGAAAAAATGGCGAAGGCGGGGCGGCGCGCATTTTCTCAAAAAGGAAAGAGTCCGCGGGGGAGTTGACCGGGGGTCAACATCCCCCGTGGACCAATCAGGAAAAGCCACGTAATTGATTTTTTGTTTATTTATTTTAGGCTAGAAAATGATGGAATTAGCAAAAACTTAAAACATGAAATAATTTTATTTTATTTTTTTCTATTTTTTGGTGATTTTTAATTAATTTTTGGAAATAAAAATAAGGTATTTACATAGTATAGCTATACATAGGTATTTATACAATATAGTGTTTTTTATTTTGATTTTTTCAATTAGTTATTTTTATACATTTTTATTCCTATTTTATATTTTATTTATTTATAGAATAAAATGAGGAATAAAAGGCTATTTTTATTTTATTTTTATTAATTATATACATAGGTGAAATAAATAGTTATGTACAACTATATACATGGCATATGTACAATATATTTTTGTAATTTTAGTTTTGTAATTTTTATTTGCTTTTTGTTTTGTTTCTTTTTATGTTATTTATTTATAAAATATACCATAGAATATTCACAAAAAGTTTTGAAAATAAATACATTTATTTATAGGGTTAAATGAATAAAGGATGATGGTCTATGCACATGGTGAAAGGGCATTTTTGAATTTTTGATTTTTAAATTTTTATTTTGTTTTTAATAGTTTCTAACTATATACAAAATATGTACAAGCATATTTCTGGGTGAGGAAAATATAGCTTTATTTATTTACAACAATATATACACATGAGCTCCTATCTCCCTCTACTTTGGCTTTTATGCGGTCAGGCCCATGCTGAGCCCTCCCTTGGGTTATGTTGCTCAATATTTATTCTAAATATTTCCCTCTTTTTCTTTTTACTCTTTATTCTTTTATTTTTGCACAAAAACATGCTAATTATATATTTTTACACAATGCATGCTTTTGGTAATTATTTGTATTTACACATATTTACATGTATTTGCAAAGGTTTTTGTAGCTAAAATATAAGAATAAAGAGTGATGAATGGGTATTCATCACCCCCCTATACTTAACTTTGCTAGTCCCTTAGCAAACACTTATTTGAAAAAGAAGTGGAAAAGAAAGAAAAAGAAAAAGAAAAAGAGGATGTACATGGATCAAGGTTGAATTATTAAACTTTCCTTCATTAAATTGAAATATGGAGCTCGATTAGATCTTTGGGTTATTAATGTGTCGGAACCTTATTTGGACTTAAGCTTAAAACTCAACAGCCTCTAAGTTCCACCAATCTATGGGCAAGACTCCTCAATAAACCAGATCAGAACAAGTCTACATACACAAACTCTAATGACCATGAATTTTTCCATGCGGTGTAAGTGATATGTGGCTCCCCACCTCAGAAGTAATAAAGAAACAACCTCCCTCAATCTGGTAACTCTAATGCCTCGGTCTAGCAACTCTTTCCTCGAGAAGCGGGGTATTCCCTTCTAAGTTCAAGTGCAACCGGCTCAAGAAGAGGGGGTAGAAGTATAGAGTTTTGGAAGCTTAGCCAGTGTAGCTAAGTCTCCCGCTGCAAGCTTCATGAGATGTAACATGGATACCATAAGCTTTGCTTTATTTGACTATATACACTCCGGTGGGGTTATTAAATTTTCAATCCGACCCACCACTTTTTTGGAGTTCTTTTTGCATTTTTGCATTTTTTTCAAGGATTTCTGTACAGCATATCTACATGGTGCAGCATATAAGAAATTTCCCCTTGAGCCAGTAGACTATCCCTCTTTTGAAGCTTTATTGCAACCCACAGCTTCTGTCTTTAGCCTTCATCACCACTAGACCAAGTTGAGGTGCACTTCCTTCACTAGAAGAAGAGAGGTTCCGCCTAGAAGTACTACCCTCATATGCTACCCCAAGCCAAAGGAAACTGCCTCCTCACCACCTCATCCGTGGAGAGCCATGTGTAAGTGCAGGTGCAAGTCAAACCATTGTCTCTAAGAGCCATGCGTGTGTTGTTAAGTGCTCTACTTAGGCTCATCAAGATGACATATGCTCATAGCCTAGTGGACTCAAAGAATTAAGTCCTTATGGACCTGAAAAGCCTTAACCCTAAGTCCTATAAGGTTCCTCTTAAAGTTAAGTGGATTAAGATCTTATTCAAGCTCCATTTCTCAATTTAATTCCAGGCTTAGTTTAAATGTCAACTCTCATCCAGGAAAAACTATATACATATATGTACACAAGATGCTATTTACAAATATTTTACAATCATGCAAAATGTTTTGAAATCATGGATGAATGATGCATGAGGTGCAAGTTTTGCAAAAAGATATTTACAAACATTTACACAAGATTTTTGCAAACTTTTGAAAATCATTTTGGAAAAATTTTGTACTATATACATAATTTTGATACAAAAATATTTACACAAGCTTTACACAAAAGATTTTTGAAATCATTTTTACAAAAATACTTTGTACACTAGCTATGTATGTGCAAGATAAAAGAGGTTTATGTACATGAAAAAATTTTAAATTTTTGTGATTTTTAGCCATTTTATTTATTAACACACTCACACAAAGTACGAGTTATGGCTAAAGTATATATGAAATATATACACCCCCCCCCTATACTTAGCTCGAACGATGTCCTCAGAGTGATCAAGAGCGATGAAGAAGACATAACTCGTGCTTAGTAAAAGGGAAGTGAAAAGGAATGGCTAGGTACAGAAATGAATAAATGAATAGAATGAGAGGGACTCGGTGGTTTCCCCCTATACTTAGGATTAACTAATCCTAAGTATAGTACGCTGTACATGAAGGGAAATCCGAGTGTAGAATATACAGAGTCTGCCCCCCTATACTTAGGGTAAAATATCCCTAAGTATAGGCAGCAAAAACAGGAGCAGAAAGAATGAAAAGAATACTCGCAGGTCCGACAATCCCCCCTATACTTAGGGTAAAGTACACCCTAAGTATAGCATAATCACAGGATGAGAAAAGGGATGTGGGACTAAAGAATAAAATTATATGGACAACTGGATCTATACAGGCGAAGGAACAGTGAAAATCAGGCGTGAGATGCAAAAGATGTGAGTCAAGAGACCACATCTCACGCAAAATGAATCGGGGCAACAATAACGTCCCGCGGCTCATGATCTAGAAATGGCTTGAGCCGCTGGCCGTTCACTCGAAAGGTACTCTCAAAAGATAACTCAGATATATCAATGCTACCGTTATCTTGTACCTTCCTGACCAAATAAGGTCCCTTCCATTTGCTCTGTAGCTTCCCTGGAAATAATCGTAGCCTTGCATCAAACAACCATACTCTCTGTCCAATCTCAAAATGCTTGTGGCTGATATGAGAATCATGCCACTCCTTCACTTTCTCCTTATAATGTAGGCTGTTTGAGAAAGCTGTATCTCTAAGCTCTTCCAAGGCGGCTAACTCTGCCCTCCTCTGGTCTCCTACACCATCTGGATCCATAAGAATATCTGTAACTGCCCAAAGTGACTTGTGTCTCAGCTCAACAGGTAAATGGCATGGCTTGCCATACACGAGGTGAAAAGGAGATGTGCCTAATGGTGTCTTGAAAGACGTCCTATATGCCCACAAGACCGAGTCCAAAAGTTGGGACCAATCCTTTCGGTCGGGGCGAACGACTTTCTGCAATATAGTCTTGATCTCCCTGTTCGAAACCTCGGCTAGACCATTCGTCTGTGGATGGTATGGCGTGGCTACTCGATGGTCTATACTGAACTCACTGGCAAGTGCCTTTACCTGGTCGTTGACGAAATGAGACCCCCCATCAGAAATCAGAACTCGTGGAACCCCGAACCGCATGATGATGTGCTTCCTCAAAAATCTGCAAACTGTCCTCGCATCAGCGGCTCGGGCGGGGATAGCCTCAACCCAACGACTAACATAATCTACGGCCAACAGAATGTACTCAAATCCCTGACACTTAGGGAATGGACCCATGAAATCGATGCCCCATGCATCAAAAACCTCACAGAAGTGAATGGGCTGCATCGGCATCATATCACGCTGTCCACAAGTGCCCATCCTCTGACAGTCAGTACACCTCTTCACGAACTCATCAGAGTCCTTGAAGAGTGTAGGCCACCACAAGCGGATTGGAGCACTTTCTGTGCTGTTCTCCTCCCAGAATGATGTCCTCCTGCCTCAAGCTTGTGGCAGTAAGTGAGGACACTATGATGCTCCTCCTGAGGAATACCCCGACGCCAGATGCTATCCCCTCCTTCGTGGTAAAGAATTGGATCCTCCCAGTGGTAGGATTTGGGCCCTCGCAAGGGAAGGTCTCAAGCCTCTGCCTGGGCCAATCTTGTGGGACTTTCCCAGCAACGAGAAAGTTCACAATATCGGCATACCATGGGAGTGAGGCGATAGCAAGGATCGCCTCATCTGGGAAGGTATCTCGAATAGGATCAATCTGCTCAGAATCCTCAGGCTGCTCTAGTCGGGAAAGATGATCCGCCACCACATTCTTGACTCCAGGCTTATCTTGATCTCAATGTCGAACTCCTGGAGTAGAAGGATCCATCTAGTCAGTCTGGCCTTGGCATCCTTCTTTGCCATGAGGTACCTGATGGCGGTGTGATCAGTAAACAAAGTCACTCTAGATCCAATGATATACGATCTGAACTTATCTAGGGCGAACACTACGGCTAGCATCTCCTTCTCTGTGACCGTATAATTCCGCTGGGCGGAATCCAATGTGCGGCTAGCGTAGTGTATGGCAAATGGAACTCCATCCCTCCTTTGTCCTAGCACGGCCCCTACGGCAGAATCAGAGGCGTCCGTCATGATCTCGAATGGGAGAGACCAATCGGGTGGCTGAAGGACAGGAGCCTCAATAACACACTGCTGGAGAGTCTCAAAGGACGAAAGACACTTGTCATCGACAAGGAACTCGGTGTCTTTCGTCAAGAGGTCAGTCAACGGTCGGGCAATCTTGCTGAAATCATGAATGAATCTCCTATAAAAACCGACGTGCCCCAGAAATGACCGTAGCTGCTTCAAATTGGACGGCGGTGCGAGTTTTCTAATGACGTCAACCTTGGCCGGATCAACCTCCATGCCCCTGGTGGAGATGATGTGGCCAAGCACCGTCCCTTGAGTCACCATGAAGTGACTCTTCTCCCAAGACAGAACCAAGCGGGTAGCAATACATCGCTGGAGCACTCGGTCTAGGCAGTCAAGACAGGAATCGAATCCGTCGCCGTAAACCGAGAAGTCGTCCATGAAGACCTCCAAACACTCCCCTACCATGTCCGAAAAGATCGACAGCATGCATCTATGAAAAGTCGCAGGGGCGTTGCATAGCCCAAATGGCATGCGTCGAAAGGCGTATGTACCGAAGGGACAGGTAAAGGTGGTCTTCTCCTGATCCTCAGGAGCGATGGCCACCTGATTGTAGCCCGAGTACCCATCCAGGAAGCAATAATGGCTCTTCCCTGCCAGTCTCTCTATGATCTGATCAATAAAAGGCAGGGGGAAATGGTCCTTCTTGGTGGCCTGGTTGAGTCTCCTGTAGTCAACGCAGACCCGCCCAAGAGGTGGGTACTCGTGTAGCAATCTCCTCTCCAGACTCACTGATCACAGTCGTGATGCCCGTCTTCTTGGGCACCACATGCAAGGGGCTAACCACTTGGAGTCGGAAATGGGATAAATAAAATCTGCACTCCACCATTTTGATATTTCCTTCATGACAACCTCTCGTAGGTTGGGGTTCAGTCGCCGCTGGAACTCACGCGACGGCTTTGCCCCTTCCTCGAGATAGATATGGTGGGAGCACAACGAGGGACTAATCCCATGGAGATCTGCTACGCTCCATCCAATTGCCTTGCGGTTCTTTTCAAGAACCCCCATCAGACGGGATTCTTGTTCTCCAGTCATATCGGCAGAGATGATGACTGGGTACATCTCAGACTCTCCCGCAAGGAATCTATACTTCAGCGAAGTAGGGAGCGGCTTTAGCTCTGGACAGCTGGGTGCTGGCAAATCTGGCTTCTGAAGAAGATGTGTGTATGCTGACAATTCGCCAAATCTGCCTGGGAAAATGATAAAGAACTCTCACAAGCTGGATCTGGAGAAGGCGGGTCCTCTGCATTGTCTCTGATCTGCTCTACCTTCTACCTCCTCCTCATCTATAGGCTCAGGTGGATCCAGGTCTGGCATCTGATCATCACAATCTGCCCAATCAAATTCTGAATCCGAGGGATCTGTATCAACTGTGGTGGCATCAGTACCACCGTAGAGCAGGGTGGCCTTAGTACCACCATCACTGAAAATCGTGTCGCGATCAAGGTCCGACTCTGATGACTCAATAGTATCCTGGACCAGGGCTGTGCTCTCCAGACGATCCTCTGCTATCATCTCTGCATCAGCTGTATCTGAATATGAGAGGATGGTCTGTGCTGCAGGATCTGCCCAAGCTGCCTCATCATCTGTGATCACAAAATCACAGTCCTGGTGTATGTTTGGCTCTGTATCTGTCAGCTGTTCTGCATCTGTACTGCCCTCTGAGCGGGATCTATCTCTGGCTCTGTGGTCCTTAACCGTCTCTATTTGTATACTCTCGCCCTGGACGCGAAAGAATACCTTCCACTATCATGGTCAGTCACCGCCTTGGCTGTGGCCAAGAACGGGCGACCGAGGATGATGGGGGAATCGGTCAATGAGTCAGGGGTCTCCATGTCCAGCACTACGAAGTCCACGGGGAATTGCAAACCCTGAATCGTGACGACAACATCTCGCAACAACCCCTTTGGCCTCATGACAGACCGATCAGCAAACTGAAGGTATGTCCTGCTCTGTCTAAGAGTGCCCAACTCTAAGTGGTCGAGAAGGGCTGCCGGAAGAAGGTTGATCGACGATCCGCTATCTAATAGAGTACGGTCGAACCTCTGCTCACTAATCTGACATCTGACATATGGGGCTCCTAAATCTGGCCTCTTGGTCGGCAGATGGTTCTGGATCGCGTAACACGTGGCTTTTGTCACACATTAATCTCTACGGTGTTGTTCCTCTTCTTCCTCCTGATTGTGGTCCTGTCTCTCAAGGATCGCTGAAGAAGAGGGATGTGCTGTAAAGCCTCATGGAGGGTCAGCTGGATGTGAAATCGGTCTATCATGCTCTGGCTGAACACCTCCTGCTCTCTCTTTTTTGGATCTTTTTCTCTTTTCTTCCCCTTCCCCAACTCAAGGGCTCTAGGAAAGGGGATCACAGGGTCCTTCTCAGATGAAGGACTAGGAATAGGCCTAGACGGTTTGATGACCGGATCCTCACATACATCATACACCACAGTGGGATCAGAAGAAACTAAACCTTGTCCTTTATTCAAAATAGAGTTCTGAGATACATCCACACGAGGAAAGACAACATCTCTATCAGAATGAATATTGGTGGCCTTAGTACCACCTCTAGCTGGCTCTACGACTAGACGTCTTGCGGCCTCAGTACCGCGGGCTGGCTCGGCTCTGCTGGTGGCGTCAGTACCACCTCCTCGATATGGTGAAGCGGCGGCCTCAGTACCGCCAGTGGAATCAGCATCTCGGGTGGCATCAGTACCACCGTCATCATCATGTGCGGCTTCAGTACCGCTCTCCTCTTCCTCATCTGGCGCTATAGATGTATCCTCGCGTTGTCGCTCAGATGAGGCACCGCCTGCTGGTCTTCTACCGCTCCTAAGTGTAACAAAATCAGCATCAAATAGATCCGACGACATATCATCAAATGAGTCACTAGGAGTGGTAGGCTCAGCGTAAACTACCTGCTCATCTTCAAGCTATTCAGATTAGGCTCGATCTGTGCAGGGATGGCGGCCTTCCTTCTCATCAGGTCCCGCATCTCCTGGCGGAACTCGTCCATCTCCCGTCTAAATGTAGCCTGCTGCTCTGTGAAGATGCGGGCTAGATCATCCAAGGCGGGGCTCTCATGGGAGCCCGACGGGTTGCCTCTCCTGGTAATGAGGCTGCTGGACCTGGTGCTGCTGCGGCTGAGAGGGGTAAGAGAAAGGATGCTGCTGCTGGTGAGCCTGCTGCTCACGTCTCCAAGTCTGTCCCTGCTGCTGGTAGGGACGAGGTACGAAGGATGATGGCTGGTGTGACTGGTATGCTGGGGGCTGCTGGTGATTCTCTCTGCTGGGAGTACTGCCTCCCTGACCGGTTGGCTGCTGAGGGACTGGTTACCCCCATTCCCCCACCTGAATCCGGGATGGTCTCGTCGGATCCCAGGCTGGGGACGGTCGTACCAAATCCCGTTGACATCCATCAACGGCTCTGCATCGAAGGGGTCTGGCGGCAGTACTGCCAGAGGCTGATCCGGCTGATATACCACCATCTGTAAGTCTGGAGATGGTGGTGACTGGTAAGAGGGCTGCTGTTGCTGGTACGGCTCCGCCTGTACAAGGTGAACTTGTCTAGGCTGCTGCAAGGAGCTGGAGCGCTGGGACGAGCTGCGGCTGCCACCGGAATCGCCTCGCGACTGAAGACGAGGCTGAGAAGCCGTCTGTGCCTCCTGAAGACACAAGAGATGGGTCTTCACGTCGCTCAGTGTTTGTGCCATCTGCTCCATCTGAGTTATGCCCTGGCACTGCTTCTTCTCTATTATTTCCATGCGGTCCAACTTCTCGCTGATAATCCCCATGTCCGCAGCGGCCGACTCTGCCTGTGCGGCTGCAACTGTGGACGAACTGGATGGACCTGCATCAACCCGTGCTATCCGCTGGTACTGCACGGGTCCTGGCGGCTGCTGAGATCTCTGTGTGTACAACCGAGTCTGGGACATCACCATGTAATTTTCGGCCATCTCCTCGTAGATGGCCCAGACTTGGTTGTGGTCCTTGGCAAAGTAGGACCCGCCGCAAGAAGCATTCACCAGACCCTGAAGCTCTGGCGTCATCCCACTAAAGAAGCTCTGAACTAGGTTCGGCTTGGAAATGTCGTGGTGTGGGCATCTATCCAGAAGCTCTCTGAACCTCTCCCATGCCTCGTGAAACTGCTCGTTAGGGAGCATGGAGAAGTTGTTGATCAGGGCCCTCGCTGCATTCGTCCGCCCGAGTGGATAGTACTTGTTCAAGTACTCGGTGCGGAGCTGCTCCCAGGTGTATACAAACTTCCCTAAATGCTTCAGCCAGGCGGCTGCTCTATCTGCCAGTGAAAAAGGGAAGGCCATCATCCGAATCGTATCCTGGTCCACATGGCGGTCGTGGACAGTGCTGCAGATCATCAAAAACTCCTGGAGATGGAGGTGGGGCTCCTCGGTGGCAAGTCCGTGAAAATGAGGAAGCATCTGCAGGGTGTTCGGAGGGAACTTGAAATCCCCCACGATAGCAGGTACCACCACCCAATGGTGCACCAGTGTAGATCCGGGGTTGTGTAACTCCCGCATCGGTCTCGGTGGTCCTGCTGCGGCGGCGGCTGCCGCTGCGGCAGCCGCTGCTGCGGCTGCTGCGGCTGCTGCCTCTGCATCAGCATCAGGAATGTCCTCAGGCTCGCTCTGATCTCTCTCTTCTCTGAGTCGCTCCAACTCCCTTCTCATCTCAATCATGAAAGCTCCCTGATCGCGTAGCTGCTTCTGTACTGTCTCTAATGATGCGATCAGAGTGGAGTTGATCGCTCCCTGGTCTAGTACAAAATGTTCGGGTTGTCGGGAGTCTGGGTCTGAACTGCCGGCTCCGGCCATAGTGACGTCTGCAAAATCAGATGAGCCCAACTCAGGTTCTGTCAAATCAATTCGTCTTTCCTCGGGCTCATGTCTCTCAGTAGTAAAAGAAAGGGGATCGAGGGAGAACAGGGTGGAATCGTACTTGGGCCCGGAGAGCTGGTCTCGACTCTCACGGGCCAACCTAGATGGTGAAGTAGACGCGCCTGAAAGCGGTGCAGCCAGAGGCTGCCTAAGAGATCGTCTACCCATCATCTTGATCTAGCGAGTTGGGCGGATGGGATCTGGAAAAAATATGATCGCAAAGCAAACCCCCGGTTCACCAACGCAACACAATCTGAAGACCGTGAAAGCTCGGTCAATTTATCTTGTCAATTTTATTGGGTGAACACACAAAATATCAGAGCGCTTACGTGACCTGTTAGGATACCCGATGCTACTCCAACCGACTGGCCCGCACGGAAGAGTCGGTAGTCAGCTAGAAATAGCACCGGAGGGCTCTACCTAGGGTGCGGGTCACTCTCTCGCGCATCCAAACCATACAAGGAGGGGGTTGCTCTCCCCAAGACAAATTTTTAATGTGAGTGTCTTTTAGGGTCAATAGTGTTATCCAGTCCCGATTTTTTTTTTGTTTTTCTTTTTAATTTTTTTTCAAAATAAATACAAGCGGCCTAACGAATTTTCCGATTCTCCTGATGATCAAGCCAAAAACAGAGGGAGAAGACGAAAAAGCCGATGCGCGAAGAAATCAATGATGCATGCAGAGAAAGAAATGCGTACCTTGTCTCCAGCACTCTACATGCAAGTGATCCGCGCAGAATTTAAAGACAGAATTAAACTACCTAAATGGTGCAGCGAGGAAAAAAACCGAGTCCTAGATGAGCAATTCCTAGCGCAGAACCGTCTAACTCAGTCACTCGCCCTTGATCCAAAGAGTCCGGTCTTGGCCCACCCCTCCTCTTCTCGACAGGTCGAGTTCAGGAGTAGCGCTTCCAGGGCAGGCTCGCGGCGTGTAGGCTCTCAGGAAAGCGACCAAGTTATTTTTATTATTTATTATTAGTAGGTCCAATTAACGATCTATAGGAACAGATAAGCAATTAAGTGTGGGGACCCTACTAATTACGGCACAAGCAAGAGAAATTCCTAAATCTAGGGGCTCGAGAAAACCGCGTAAACACCGGAAAAGGCAGCTAGCTATCAAAACCGCAGAAAAAGCCGCGAAAATCCAAATGGGTCCCCCGAGCACATCGGTACTCGGCGAAACAAACCCGCTAAGTTACAAGTGTCCACAAATGTCCAAGTTCTAAATTATTACAAAAAATATTGTTCTCTCTCTCTCTCAGAAATAAAAATTCCTTCTTCTTCTCCCTGCTTCTTCTTCCCGTGCGGGTCCTCAAAAATAAACTCCAAGTTGTCCACGCAGTACCTCGCACAAAAATCAAAGAGAGAGTGTCAGAAAACAATGATAATATAGAGAGATAATATGGAAAAATGACTACAAAGCCGTGCTCCCCGGCAACGGTGCCATTCTGATGACGCGAAAATCGACGCGACTAAGGTGGAAGATAAATCACAATGTCGTTGTCCTTAATCGATCAATTCGGTCAACGGAAAAATTTGTAAACCACTCAGAAAATCAAGAAATTCAATGTAAGCGGTCTTTCGCTATTCTTTTTACCTGGTATAGCGACCAGGGTCGAACACAAGGAGCACGGGTTGGCCAAGAGACCTACGATGTAGTCAAAATGAGTAAAATAAAAGGCAAAGTATTTTTGTGGTTTTTAATTGTTTTTTATTTTTTTGGATTTTTAAATATGAAGAAAGTACAAGAAGCACAAAAACAAGCAAGCTTCTACTAATTATTTAAAGCATCAAAAATCAAGCAAAATTTCAAGAAAAATTGTTTTTATGTTTTTTAGGTTTTTAAGTGTTTTTGGTGAATTTTTGGGATTTTTATAAGGTGTCTTTTATTTTCTAAAAATCAAACAGTGCGAAAAAGGCAAGGTATTGTCCAGCCAAGCCCAAGATCCAAAGATACAATATCTAAAGACCTCAGAGGGACCTGGAGGTAATTTTCCTGTGTACTAGAGAAAGTAAGGAAAATTTGAGCACCAAGATTATTGTTTTTGAGTTTTTAAATTATTTATTATGATTTTTATGAGTTTTTAGGTGTTTTTATGGTTTTATGGTTTTTAAGCAATGAAAAATAGCCAAAATTGGCTGAAAACTCAGACAACACACAAGAAACAGTAACTAATTTTTATAGAATTTTTGAGGGGGTTTTTATATTTTTTGTGATTTTTCAAGCTAAACAGTGCCAAAAATAAGAGTTTTTGAATTTTTAAAAATAACAAATAAACTCAGAAATGTCCTCGAAAATTCTCAAAAATCCTACACCATGGTAGGAGCCATGTGTCAAATTTTCATCGAATTTGGAGGTGATTTGATATTTTATTCAAAAATAAAGGAGGGGCACTGTGCACAGGGACCAAAGTGCAAATACCCAAAGTTCTGGGGGGTCTGGTGCAAAATACCCAGCAAAACACGTGCCAAGCACGTGCCTGGGGCACTCAGGGACCTATATGTAAGAAAAACAAGTCCGAGGACCTTTTGGTAACTCGTACCAAAAAGTCCAGGGGTTGTTATGCAAATAACCCACTAAAAGACCCACATGCGGAAATAAAAATGCTCACAGGGGCATAAATGCAATTATCAAAAATATTTCATTCATTCATAAACAACCAGAACTACGGGGCTAAAGTTGCAAATACACCAAATACACACGTGACGACGCACGTGGCTCACACAAACAGGGGCATAAATGCAAATAAGCTAAAAGATGAGGTCCAATTTGCAATTATCCCTACGTAAATAAAACTCCTAAAATATTCACAAGACTGACACGTAAAACAGAAACTACGAGGGGGCCTAAGGTAAATTACCCCTTATTTAACGTCGATGGCTGGATTCGCGCCACGTGGATGATCCAACGGTCTCGGACGGCGGGCGCTCTTCTTCTCTTCCGCACTTGGGCCAATCGATGGTGCAGAGGGGGCCACGTGGGTGATCAAACGGCTCAGGTGCTGGGGCCTCTCTCCTCTGTGCCAACGGTCCGGATCAGCCCCCTCACGATGATCGACGGTAGCTGCTCCTTGATGAATGGACGGCTGAGATGCGAACTGGAGCGGAGGGGCTGATCTGACGGTGAAGGAGGATACTGGAAGAACACTCGGCCGGCGAGCTTCGCCGGCCTTGTGCGCGTGATGTAGACCTCCTCAGCTGCCTCGGATGATCGGATAAGGTCCGCAATGGAGTCCCGCAGCTGGTGATGGCTTCAGATGACCCAGCCAAGCCCTGGAGGGGCTCCGGCGAGGTCGGCGGCGACGAGCTCCTGGTCTGAAAGTGAGGGGGGCTCAGATGCCCTCCTCTTGGCCTGCAAAGTGAACCAAAAGCTTCGCGGGTCGAGGGCAAAGTGCCTCGACCCGATGAAGCGGCATGAGGGTGATCGATGCGTCGGGGCGGATGAGCTCCGGCGAGCGGAGGATGGTGGAGCCCGAATCCCAGCTCCGGGACGAGCTGGGTTGAACGAATGGGCGTAGAAGGTGCGTCGAGGGATGGCGAAGGTGAGCGTGGGTTCCGATGATCAAAACGATGCTCGATGTAGCCGGAATCAACGGAATACGTCGGAGGTACGAATTGGGGGAAACTAAAATTACGCTAAATGGAAAGGCTAAAGGGTTACCTGGGCGGTCGGAGAGACTGGGGAAGAGCAGGGGGTGCTCCTGGTCGTAGCCTCAAGGGTCGTCTCGGCCCGAGGCTCGGTGCTCACGCTGGTGGCGGAGCAGCGGCGGCGAAGAACGCCGGATCAGTGGTTTCGCCTCCTCGCCTCGCTGCAACAGGGGCGATTGCTTGCTGTCACTCTCGCGGTGCCTCTGGAGTTCACTGGGAAGAAGGGGAAGAGCCAAAGATGGGGCGCGGAGGCGGCGGAGGTGGTTCTATATATAGTTGCAGGCCCGATTAGGGTTGGGAGGCGACGGCTATGGAAGGCGTGGATCTCACGGCGAAGGATCTGGCGAGGATGTCGGATGATCGGCGAAGAATCCGGGCCCGGGGTTTGCGTGGGCGACAGGCTGGAGGCGCGTGGAAAAAATGGCGAAGGCGGGGCGGCGCGCATTTTCTCAAAAAGGAAAGAGTCCGCGGGGGAGTTGACCGGGGGTCAACATCCCCCGTGGACCAATCAGGAAAAGCCACGTAATTGATTTTTTGTTTATTTATTTTAGGCTAGAAAATGATGGAATTAGCAAAAACTTAAAACATGAAATAATTTTATTTTATTTTTTTCTATTTTTTGGTGATTTTTAATTAATTTTTGGAAATAAAAATAAGGTATTTACATAGTATAGCTATACATAGGTATTTATACAATATAGTGTTTTTGATTTTGATTTTTTTAATTAGTTATTTTTATACATTTTTATTCCTATTTTATATTTTATTTATTTATAGAATAAAATGAGGAATAAAAGGATATTTTTATTTTATTTTTATTAATTATATACATAGGTGAAATAAATAGTTATGTACAACTATATACATGGCATATGTACAATATATTTTTGTAATTTTAATTTTGTAATTTTTATTTGCTTTTTGTTTTGTTTCTTTTTATGTTATTTATTTATAAAATATACCATAGAATATTCACAAAAAGTTTTGAAAATAAATACATTTATTTATAGGGTTAAATGAATAAAGGATGATGGTCTATGCACATGGTGAAAGGGCATTTTTGAATTTTTGATTTTTAAATTTTTATTTTTTTTTTAATAGTTTCTAACTATATACAAAATATGTACAAGCATATTTTTGGGTGAGGAAAATATAGCTTTATTTATTTACAACAATATATACACATGAGCTCCTATCTCCCTCTACTTTGGCTTTTATGCGGTCAGGCCCATGCTGAGCCCTCCCTTGGGTTAGGTTGCTCAATATTTATTCTAAATATTTCCCTCTTTTTCTTTTTACTCTTTATTCTTTTATTTTTGCACAAAAACATGCTAATTATATCTTTTTACACAATGCATGCTTTTGGTAATCATTTGTATTTACACATATTTACATGTATTTGCAAAGGTTTTTGTAGCTAAAATATAAGAATAAAGAGTGATGAATGGGTATTCATCAGTTTTCTCAATTCTTCGCTTGGACTATGAGAAAAATCAGAGGAAGAAGATGGAAAAGTAATGTAAGTTGGAAAATGATGATGCAATGCTCATTCAGAGGACTTATAGTGCTTCCCAACTCTCTCCATGTGGGATGCAAGATAGAAATTTTACACGTATACTATATGCAATGCAATGAGTAAGTTATCCTAAGATATGATCTACTATTATTGCGAAGAACTTGTCCAATTTGACTAGATCCAAGCTTAAAACTATAGTTATTAGAATGATATTAGAGCTTTGGACCTAATTAACCGAACAACCACTCCTAAAATCTAAGAGTTCATTTCACAATACGTAAAATAAAAAAGGTAAAAAAACATAAATCACGGAAAACAAATAAAAAGAAGAGGGAAAATAGGCAGGAATAAAGATAAAAGACGATGAAATCATGAAAAACTGGTCAAGTCCCCCAGGTGAAAATCACCTGATGAAATGGACTTGTGAGAGTCTAAGTGTTCAAGTGTTTGGGTCCTATATTATTACAAATCAGTTGAATAAATCTCTCCCACATAAAATTAACCTAAATCTATATTAAGATGAGTCTGTTAGGCTTCTTGTCTCCTCTGCTACTCTCTCCTACCGGTGGGCAAAGAACTACCAGTCTCTGCGGATCTTGAATACGTTGAATCTCCGAGGAAACCCTCCCTCGATAAGAGGACCCTCACGTCAGATTCAAATAAGAAGATGGTCAGAATAATATTAGATAAAAATGGAATAGAGAGAGAAGTAGACAAAAAAGCAAATAATGGTAAAACAAGCTAAATAGACTACTCTATGCTCTACAAATGATGCTCCCCAGCAACGATACCATTTGATGAAGTGGATCGGAGGAGGTACCTAACGTCCAATCTTGAAGGAGCATGTGGAGTCTGACAAGTCAAATTTGGCAATCATTGTATCAGCCCCCTCTCTGCTCTCAACACAAAGAAAATCTGAATCAATCAACAATTAACCAACAAGGATGGTTAAGCAACATAAAAGAGTGAGCTAAAATTTATTATACGCTACAAAAATGTGTATATCAGACGAGAAGTAGGGGTCAAACAATAAAGAGCACACGAGGTAAAGAAAATGAGTAGACTACATGGATTTGTTCGTTTCTTTTAATTTTGAAATGCTCTTGTGGGTTTTAATTTTATGTATATTTTTTGTTTTTTTAATTTTTTATTTTTATTTTAGAAATAAAATATAGACTAATATATAGTAATAATGAATATACTATATAGATAAGAAATAGAAACAAGGTATTTTTGGATTTTAAAATATAGTAAACAAATTAAAAAATTATAGAAATAAAACATTTTGGTGTTTTTATAAAATTTTTCTATATTTCAGTAATTTTTAGATAATTTTTTAGGAATTTATAGATTTTTAATTAAGAAAATACATAAAATAATCTAAACGTGAAATTCAGGAACTTGATTTGGGCAAAATAAATATCTATAAAATTAGATTGAGACCAAAATAAATTTTCCTAAATATTAGATAATATAACGAAAAGTCAGAAACTTACAAAATATTTTTATGATTTTATTTAATTTTTATGAGTTTTTTGTATTTTATAATTTTTAGGATTTTTTAATATTTTGCAAAAATACTTGGCCGCATCATGAAATATTATAAAATAAACATACATTATTTTTTAGCAATCTTTCAAAATATTTTTAAATTTTTGGATTTTTAAATGCTAAATTGTAGAAAAATGCAAATATTTTGAATTTTTATAAATAGGAAATTAATTGTAATTCTTGCGAAAAATATATATGATAAAATATGGTTCCAAGGATTTAAAATAATTTTCCTATAATTTTTAGTTGCAAAATGGTATTTCTAACAATTAAAATACAAGTACAAAATTGAATCAGCAATACAACGACCTAGTTACAATTTCTAAGAAGTTTTAGATCATTTAACACTGTAACAAAATCTAGGGGCATTCATGTTATTTTTGCACAATAAAAATATAATGCCCACCTAGGAGGGGTATAAATGCAAATATCAGAAACAACAAGATAAAGTATGTAATTTATCCAAAATACTTAAACCGGTATTCGAAGTTTCATGACAAAATAGAAATACACAAAACTCAAGGGGGTCCATGCAAAATGCTCAGATTTCTCACGTGCATAGGTACGTAAAGTGACATGGCAGCAGACTAAAGTGCAACTAAAGAAAGTCTTGAGTTCAATATGCAAGTTTTACAAAAATACTACAATTAAAAATGGAAGTGTGAATACTAAATTATAAATACAAAAAAGTAAGGGTGTAGGATGCAAAATACACCCACAAGCACACGTCTGAACGATGACGATCCCTTCAGTTATCCACATGGTGCAAGTTGAACAGTGGATGATGATTCACAATTTGAGGATGGAGATTAGATTCTGCCCTCTGATCTGATGGCTCTGATGCACGCATCAAGTGGCACATGTGCTTGACGCAATGATTCTGAGCTTCTCAGGAATAATAGCTCGAGAACGGCTAGGTGTTGGATGTAGATCGAGCCTCCGCACAATCCTGATGCTCTCTTGATCTGTTGAGATGCTCTTCACCTTCCTGGATCAATTCTGTAGGGGGAGATGGTTTGAAAAGTTCTAGATCTCATCAATGGAGGTCTGGAGGGTCCATGAAGGCTCTAGCTCAAGGATCTGCTAAGTCTGAATGATTCAACCCCTGAATGGGGTCCTTGCATTCGCGGACTTGCACCAAAATCTACTTGGCTCGAGGGTAAAGCTCTTCGACCCTAAAGATAGAAAAAATGGGGTTCGGATGATGCAGACGAAAGTCTACGATGGCTGGCGGAGGAAGGAGACTGATATACCAGATCCGTGCAAGATCTGGGGTGGATAATGGATCGAGATGATAGAGGATGAAGAGGGCAAGGTGTAAAGGTGGTCAAATGGTCAGTAAACAATCAGAAACGAACAGACTAAAGGTCGTAGTTCAGAGCTCAGACGAACTCTGATTTAGATTTTAAGCTAATATGGACGGAATTAAAAGAAATAAAATACAAATCTAAGTTACTGTTATTCCTATGAATGGAAAAGAGCAAGAGAAATCAGCTCACCTTTCTAATGTGATTGGGAACAATAAACCACCGAAGGTGATCCGATGATGGTGAATCACACTTCCTCCTCCTTATCATCTTGAATCGGCTGGGAAATGCCTCCCGTCACTAGGGTTTCACTCCAGAGAGATTTATGGTTTATGGCTGAGAGAAATGGATTGGATTCAAAAAAATGGGAGGAGGATAAGTTTTATACAAGTTGACTGGTCTGCCTCCTTCGCCTAGGGTTTGTGCTTCACTCGAGGATTGACTAAGAGAAATATTTTGATTCGTGTGAAAGCTAACTCTTTAGCAAAAATTTTTTAAGAAGGAATCGGAGGCAAACTAGATATGGATTGATCAGAAGAAATTAGCCAAGAAGAGGAAAACACCACGTTTAGACTAGTCCAAAGGATGGGCGGAGAGTTGACCTAGGTCAACCAAGGCTGCCTTCTTATTGGTCCGCATAGACCAAGTCAGGACAAAATAATATTGAAAAAAAATTTAATGATTTTATTAAATAAAAGATAAAACATGAAAGTTGTTTCTTATTTTATGTACTATTTTAGGTTATTTTTATTTATTTATTTATATTGACTTATTTAATTATAGGCTAATTTCTACAAGTATAATTATATGTATTTAAACCTATATTTTATGTATTTTATTTTATGTTGTAGTTTAATATTTAATATTTAATTTACATATTTTATGTATTTATATTATAAATAAATACATATTTACATTATTTTATTTTATTTTTATGACTGTATTTGTATACTTATATAATTACGGGTATAAACCTTATATGTTTAGTATACATATATATATTGATATATTATTATTTTGATGTATTTATAATGGTTTTAATTTATGTTTATATTTTTTAATATATTATAAATAATATTTACAAGTATTAAAATTATAAAGAGAGTAAAAATATGAACAATAAATAAATGAGTAAAATGTATATGTATATAGTACAATAGGACCCAAAAAGCCAACTTTTATATCTTAATTTCATTTTTTATCAAATCATATTAACTATATAGATAATTTACTTTAGAGTACAATAATGGTGAGTTCGATCAATTTGAGTTCATATGGAGAAGAAATTGATATGTGAAGTTCAATTTACGGCTTTTCACCTGTGTGTACCATTTGTATAGTGTATTGTTTTTATCTGCAATTATTTTTGTCTTTTTCTATACATTAATATATACATGTTTCATATCGAAAATATCTTTATTTGAGGTGTATAAGAGTATGTACAAATTAGTGAAAGTTTGGTCGTATGTAGTGTATTGGACATCTAGGGTTTCTAGGTGTTCGTGTTATTTTGGTTGTATTTCTCTGCCCTTATCTCCTCATACTTTATTCCTTGTCGACTAACTCAATACTGACTTAGTCCCGAGGTTTAGATCCAGTCAGTATTTACAATACTTCCTTTATTTTTCCTTATTCGTTTATTTTGTATTTAAATGCATGGATTTATGCCAGTGTGTTAATTTTACAAGTTAGATATAATTGCATGTATTTGTCAAGGAATTTTAAAGATAAAGTGAAGGAATAAAGGTGAATGAAAGGGCACTCATCAATATTTGGCATTATAACATCAAGGTTGTTGGGAAAGATCTGGGCTGGTTTAATCAAACAGGATCGGAACTACATCAATTAAAATAGGATGTAGAATGATAATCAAGAGATAAGAGATCAAAGATACAAGTTCTTGACATCTTTTGATACAAGGTAACATCATGAGTGTTGCATCCCTATTAATGTTATTCAGGTAGGCACTTGTCAGCTTTATAACAAAGCATCCTAAACAAGAAGAAATAATCATGCAAACATATAATTTAGGCAAAAAATAGAACATGCTCAGAGGCAAGGTACATGGTACCACCTCGCTTTTAATTACAAAAGCATAGTGGCAACTTCCTATTTGCAGAAGCATCCAAATAATAAAAATTGGAGTTTTCAGTGCAGTTGTCAGAACATAGTGGGAACCATGATGAGATGATGGGAGTGTAATCACGTCTAAAATCAGCTATGATCCTATTCCTATATAAGCAATAACCATATGCATGGACCCCCCCCCCCCCCCCGACAAACCCAAAAATAACCATATGCATGGACCCCCCCCCCCCCCCCCGACAATAACCAGCTATGTATCCTTCAAAAACAAGACACACTATGGACCCCCCCGACAAACCCAACCCTAACCCTAACCCCCTGACATTCCCTTGACACCGCCGACGGGGGCGAGCCCGCAACCACCGTCGTCTTCCCTGCCCTACCCACCATCCTCCTCCTATCACCCTTCCCATGCGCAGGTTGCCTCCACCACTGCGGAGCCCCACCACAACTCCGACCCACCGCCGGCATCTATTAGGGATGAAGACAATCGACCTTCCTGGAGGGACATTTGCGGGGTATTACCAAAAGGTCCATTGCCCCCGCGAAGGATGGCGTTCACCCCTCCGGTTCTCGTTAATGGGGAGGAGGTCGCCTTTGTGGATGCTCAGGAAGCGGTCGCCCTGGACCACATCTGGGAGCACACCCTCGTTTTCTATGTGATGGGGAAACGCCCCTACAGGGCACATCTAATCAACTTCATTGAGAAAGTTTGGAGGCCGAAGGGGGAGATGAAGCTGCTCGCCCGTCCGAATGGATTCTTCTACTTAAAATTGTCTTCGGAGGAAGATTGCCAAAGAATCCTTGCTGGTGGCCCGTGGCTTTTCCATGGAAGGTTCATGGCAATCAGGTGCTGGGAGGCTGGAATATCTCTTGAGCGTGACCTTCTATCGGAGGTACCAATTTGGGTTCGTCTCCATGGTCTCAGCCTGGGGTACTGCTCGAATATCATTCTGAACAAGCTCGCAAGCCTTATCGGTACGCCCTTGTTCATGGACGCCGCCACGGCTTATGGGCTGAGGGATGGCTATGCGAGATGCTGCATTTCTGTTCATGCTGCGAAGGTCATCCCCTCTTCGGTTCCCCTTGTCTTCTTCACTGGGAAACGAGAGAACATTGGTGTGGAAGTTGAATGGATTCCACCAAGGTGCAGCAGCTGCGTTTCTTTTGGTCATAGCACGAGTTGTTGTCCTTATGCTAAAGAAGACAAGATAGTGAGTGCACATGAGGTTATTATTGTGCATGATCAGGAGACCACGCCCAACATACCAAGCGAAGTCGAGAACAGTGCGTCCATTCCTGAAAAGGTGCCAACAGTTCTGCCTCATGAAGACCTCCTCGGTATTGCTCAAGTCATCAAAGTTACGTTGCCACCAAAACAGCCAAAGAGAACTCCGGCTCAAGGTAAACCTGGTAACTCCTTCCCTTTTGGACATAGGTCCCTTCTTCACAGAAAAATAGCCATGCCACGCAAACAGGTCCACTCTGGTTCCTCGTCGGGGGGTAGCCCAGACATTGACTTAAACTTCCCTTCCCACGAGCAGGGGAGCTCAAAGAAATTAGTCATCCAGGGCCAGGAAACACCGGTGCATCCTAGCGTTGATCAGGGGAGGGAATCTTTTGCATTCCCGAAGATCGTCTCCTCCCCAAACCCGGAGTGGGCTACTGTTACTCACAAAAAGAAGAGGCCTCAGAAGGCCGTCCCCAACCTCAACGGGCCTCAGCCGCCCTCAGCATCTCGTTCCTAATGTTAATTGCGGTGTGCAATACGCGTGGTCTGAACAAGCCCCGTAAACTTAAGTCCCTAATGGGGACCCTCACCACCAGGCAGGCTGAGATTATTGGCCTCCTCGAAACCAAAATTAGACCTAAGTCGAGATCAAAATTTGCCGAAAGGTTACCTTTGGGCTGGGCATTCGTCCATAATGACACGCCCCTGGGAAGGATTTATGTACTGTGGAAGAGCTCGTGTTGGAGCTGCACCCCTATGGCTTCCTCTGATCAAGCCATTACTATGATCTGCTCCAATCATGGGGGGTTGGAGCTGGCATTCTTGTGCATTTATGGCTCCAACTCTGCAGTGGAGCGTAGGGAACTTTGGAACCAACTACGTCTGGCATCTAATTCTATCAATATGCCATGGCTTGTGATTGGAGACTTTAACGTGGTGTGATTCAATCATGAGAAGACAGGTGGTCGTCCTCCTTTGCAGGAACCTATGGAGGAGTTTAATGACTGTATTGATCATTGTCAACTTATTGACTTGTGCTCCCTTGGCAACAATTGGACGTGGTCTAACTGCTCCATTGGTACTTCCAGAATCAATGCCAAGTTGGATAGGCACTCATTAATGCGGCCTGGCTCAGCACCTTCCCCCAATCCAAATGTAACTTCTCGCCACTGGCATCCAGTGACCACAAGTTTCTCTCGGTTGAGCTCGCCCGCCTCCCTTCCCTTCCAAAGCCTTTTCGTCATTTTGACTACTGGACGGATCGCCTTGGCTATGTGGAAGTTGTTTCGAGGGGATGGAATTCTACGGTGGTTGGTAACCCCTTGTTCCGTATTGCAAAAAGATTAAAAAACGTGAAACTTGCACTTAAAGCCTGGGCTGGCGATGAGGCGAATGTATGCTTAAACTCCAAAAGGGCTCACTCCCTCCTTGAAATTTTACATGTTGCCTTGGCCGATAATCCAATGGACGACATTCTTGCTCAGTTGGATAAGGTCACGAAAAGCTACATGGAATCGTATCTTGAATCGGCTTGGAAGCAAAAAAGCCGCGTGGATTGGTTAAAGTTCGGTGATAGGAATACAAAATTTTTCCACCTTGCAGCAAAAGCAAGAACAAACAAGAACACCATCTCCTCCCTTTTGGATGTCCATGGGAGAGTCATTGACAAACCCATGGAGATTGCTCGGACCGCTGGGGAGTTCTTCAAGGCTTTGCTTGGCCCCGAATTACCCCGTCCCCTCAGGGAGGCCCCTCCCTCGCCCAAATCTATCCTTACGGAGCAGGCTGCGGGTTGGCTCACAAGGCTGTTCACTGAGAAGGAAATATGGCAGTCCCTATGTGACATCCCGTCCAATAAGGCGCCGGGACCTGATGGTTTCAATGCTCATTTCTTCAAGAAACACTGGGAAATGATGAAAGGGGAGATATGTTCGGCCATGGACTTCCTTCATGGTGGAGGAAATATGGTCAGACAGATCAATCACACTTTTTTAACATTGGTTCCCAAGGTGGCTTCCGTAACAGGTATGGGCGACTTCCGCCCTATTTCATGCTGCAATGTTATTTACAAGATATTCTCCAAGCTGTTAGCCTCACGGTTGGCGGAGACTCTACCTAGCCTTATCTCTACAAATCAATCGGCGGTCATCAAAGGTCGTTCTATTGGCAATAACATTAGATTGGCTCAAGAAGTTCTTAATGGCGTTGATCGTCGCCGCAACATGAATAGAGCTTGCCTCAAGATTGACCTGTCTAAGGCGTTCGATTCCATTGAACATTCATTCATTCTGGATGCCCTAAAGACTATGGGCTTCAATAGAACTTGGATAGGTTGGATCCAAAACTGCATTTCGACGACATCCTTCTCCATTCTTCTCAATGGGTCCCCCCACGGGCTTTTCAAAGGTTCTTGCAGATTGAGACAGGGGGATCCACTCAGCCCATTGATGTTCACTATTGGGATGGAGTCCCTCTCTTGCATTGTGGAGAAGGCGCTGATTGAGGGCCGGTTTCAGCCTCTTGGTAAAGGCCGCTCTCTTGCGCCTACTCACCTCATGTATGCCGATGACCTACTTCTCTTCTGCAAGGGTACAATGCGCTCGCTTGAGTCCATCAAGGCTATCCTCAATGAATTCTATAACATCTCTGGGCTCCGCATGAACGCCAGGAAGAGCAAGCTGTTCCGCCCTAAGTTCTTCAGGGATAACTTCTCCCTTACATTACGTATTGGCATACTGTCGCAGGCCATGCCAACCACATACTTGGGTATACCACTGTCTTCCTCTTATAGGGCTAAGCTTACACAAAGAACTATCTTGGACAGGGTTAGGGTCCTGCTTGGGGGTTGGAAGGCAGCGACCCTAACCATGGCCGACCGCGCTCAGCTATTGAGATCTGTTGTCTCGGGTGTACTCCTGTTCTGGACAACCAGCACTATCTTACCTCGCAGCACTATACATTCCATCGATATGCTCTGCGCAAGGTTCTTATGGAATCGGAAGTTGCATGACATCTCTTGGGCTAGTATTTGCCTCCCAAAAGCTGAGGGGGGGCTTGGTATTAGATCGTTGGACACACTTCAAAGGGCAATGATAATTTCCTGGTCTTGGCGGCTGCTGAGCTCAGATGGTTTTATTTGGGCGAGCTACATGAGGCAGAAATTCCTTCACTCCTCCTCCTTCTGGGACGCTCAACCATCCCCCACTCACAGTATGATATGGAAGGCCATTCTACGAGCGAGGGAATCCTTCGTAACCGTTGTTCAGTCTTCTTCTTCCCCTCTACGGTGGACTCTCTCCACATCAGGCTACTCCTTTGCAAGTGCGGTCGATCTTGTCCGCCAGAAAGATTCGATCAAAGCTTGGGCACCTTGGATTTGGAGAAGAAACATCCCACCTAGGTTCTCCTTCACGATGTACAGGGCCTTGAAGGAGAGGCTGCCTACCTTGGACCGTCTTGCTAGATTTCAGATGGGCACCCCCTCGTTATGCTACATGTGCCTCACTCACCACGAATCTCACAACCACTTGTTTTTTGAGTGTAAAGTCTCCTCTGCTATCTGGGAGACCTCTTGTTCCTCTCTCAATCTGCCGTCGCCTCCTCGGCTGCACCTTAACGAACTTTTGACCTGGCTGGCCACCGCTCAGGTTCACTCAAGCTGCGATTTGCTTGCACTCATGCTCGCTACAGTGGTTGGTTGCATCTGGGAGGAAAGGAACTCTCGCTGGGCTTCGGATGTCCATAGGCCCCTGGAGTGGATTGTTGACAAGGCTGTACATACTTGTCGTTTAATGCTTTGAAAGAAACTAAGACCGAGTCTTTTGTTCCCCTCTCGGTCGTTTTTTATTTAGTCCGGCTATGGATGAATTTTTGTAATGGTGATGTTCTTTCTGCCGTCTTGGATGTAACCAGGGCCGATAGTGCCATTCTGTAACTATTTTTAATGGAATACTTACATACCTTTCAAAAAAATAACCATATGCATTACAACAGATGGGGATAATTGATAAAGTGTCCCAGAGGAACAAAGCAAATAACAAAGACTCTGGGGAACTCTTCTTCAACTCATGTTCCGTAATCACTTCTATAAAATGACTTCTTTCTCCAAGGTCATCAACTATTGCAGGGTTTTAAAAAATACAAAATCTTGGAATTTTCTCCAACAAGTTTAAAAACTTCTGCATAGAATTACTAGGCCCAAACTGAAGGCTCTCACTATTGTCTGAAGAGTAAAAATAAAAATGAGGCTAATATAAAAATAACAACAAAACAATGTTAAAGAAGGCATCTGCATAAAATCAGGAACTTCGAGATGATGTCCCACTGTGTAGAAAGTTCTAGAAAAAGAAAATGAATCCATTTTAGATGCGTATAGAAGTAGCATAAGATGGTATCTAAAATAGCATGCTCTCTACCCACATAACAATACTGATTTAAATAGGCAGGCATAGACGTAGACTTGATGTGAGTCAGACCTTGAGAACAAGGTCTATTTGAAGGGGGGGAGTGTTGCTAAATATATTGATGTTAGGCGGTTATTGACATTCCACTTTGTTAGAAGTTAATTGGTTCAGTCTTAAGCTCAAGTTATTCTGAGTTATCCTATACAAAACCTAATGATTGTATACTACTAGGAATGTCAGATTGCAACCCTTTCTCTTGCTGTCTCAGATCATTGTCCTTATTTCTAACCTCATCTCACATTCTTCTGTAATTCAATCATTATGTTTCTCCTACCTGGAGATATAATAGTTGCGTTAATATCGATTATTCAGGGTTCTTGGCACTGTCGAATTCTGCACAGGATCCCTATCAAAGTTTGATTGAAATACAGAACCAAACAATCTTAGATTTCACCAGAAACAACCACTGAAATCCATTTCGAGTAGAGAGCCATCTCCGAACCATAAAATTGATAAACAAGGTGCCCTTTGCAGATAAACCAACACCAACATCACCGAAGTACCAAAACCCTAGAATCCAAACCCCATTTTCTGCGTCCAGTTAGAATAGTGGAGTGACTGTAGAAAAACAAGAGGCCTCACTCCCCGCACGTTGACCCCACACGTGTAATCTGGAATATGTACACGGTATCTACGCTAATTTCAGCGACCCATATGCACAATACGATGCATTTCCAACACAATCCGGTGACGAATTTGAAATCCTACTCATTGGAAATAAAATACGGAAAACAACGTCAAGGAGGGGAGATCCGCATCTCGCAAATAAGAGAAATCAACCCCGTGCGATGAGCTCTTTGCATGGATGTTCGTGGCTTCGCAATCGACGATTCCGATGACAATCCAGCGATGACGAAGTGATGCTAGGGCGGAGCTCCGGTGAGCTCAATCTTGGAGAATAGGGTTGGGTCGACTAGACCATGAGCCCACTTGCTTTTATACTCGAGTTTGACTAAGCGGGTTTGGATTCGGATTTGGTTCGAGTTTGGATCTGTTTACCGACCCACAATTGTAAAGCGACCGTATTTCCCTTGTCTAATATTGGATTTCGACGTTCTTAGTACCGTTGGAAAGATCTCGACGAGTACTATGCAATAAACTAGTCATTTTTTAAATCAGGTCTGAAGTCCAAAAGGAAGTAAATAAAAATGTATGAGAGTCTTATCAAAAACCGTATCTTGAACCATATCAAGACCGAAATTCTATAGGCATCTGATATTTATACCGCATTTGGTATTTTAACACATACATAAGTATCAAGGTCTCACATCAATGAACGAACTTAAACATTATGCTATACCCAATCCAATATTGCCTCAATAATATGAGGAACAATATTGGGGTCACTGCATACGACACATCTACTTCAAGAAACGAAGAATCCAATCCATGTGAATTTTGTATTCTGGAGTCAGGACTATGCATGAGCATATCCGAAAATACAAATATAGCAACAATGTTCTTTGTAATGATGAAAGACCATAAATATTATCATATGACTTGTTCATATCTTGTTTAAATTGATGATAAATAATTTTGAAACACATTCTTGTGATTGATCTAACAAGGTAACTTAAGCAAAGATTCTTTATTATTATTTAGCTTTAATCCAAAAAAAACTACGACAATCAATCCAAGCAATGGATTTATGCACGCAATTATAATCTTCTTTAGTTTTTAGAAGATTACAATATCATCCCCTCATAATCAATATTTCTGACCATATCTCGGCTAGGTCATGCAGAAAGAACGGCGTGAGCTCTTCCTTAACCATGTTAAGGTGTCAATTAGTTAGCGACCACATCAATCTAGGCCTTAGTCACCAAATCAATCTAAATTTTGACTAAATGTGAAAGGATATAATTGCAACTGATCAATTAAGTCAATTCTCAGTTGCAAATTGATCTGCAGTCAATCAAGTGTATAAATAAGTAAATAAATATGAAATAAATAGCCATTCTAGTTTATTCATACACCCAAACAAACTTCAATGATTTTGGATTCTAAATTTACAAGTCACGATCATCGTGCTTCAAATTCGAGTGCATTGTATAACGGGGACTTAGAGTTTGTTGTGACCCCAAATATTTTCAAAATATTACATACAATTGCTGATATGAATGTATCACATATATTCTCATCTATTTTGAGTCTGAAAATAGGATAAATATGTCATCATAACAATTGAGTCCTCTTCTAACTCTGTCAATGGAGAAATCCAATTTCTCGAGGATATACAGTCGGAATCACGTGAAACTTTTTCACCCTGATTGGAGACTTGATTAATGACTTATTAATCAATATTTTATAATATTACATAACTCAAAAACCAGTAGTAAAAAATTCAATATTTCTAGCGAGTATCTTTGATTGAAATAGGATTCAGCAGTTGCTTTCGGCATCTAAATCTTCTCTCGAACGCCACCAACTTTTGGTGAGTCTTTTGGACATAAGTCCATACCATCCAGACATCATATATATACCAAAAAATGTATTTTAAATAGGATAGAACAATAACAACATCGTATGTTATCGAATAATTCGAAATGACAAAGCAGTCGCAAAAACAAATGTACCTGATGATCGGGAAAATATAGTTGATTATTTATCGGACCCAGATTCAATCTAAAACCTTTAAAACTGGCTCTGATTCTAATTAAAGTAAGTTCATAACTCCGCATCGAAACATGGAAAAAATACCAAATAATTTGTAAATAAGTAGAGTTCATCGTATGAAGCTTTGATACAAGCATAACAAAAATAATTGCAAAACCACATGGTATAGGAAACAATTTCTAAAACCGTTCATAAAGCCACATGAGTATTAAGGTTATATTTGAAGCGTGAGTCTTTAAATGAAGAGACCTCTCAAATTGAGTCCAATATGGCTACTTTTCTCTTGCATGCGCAAATATGACTCACGTAGCTTCACGAACTTCGATATCAACTTCTTATTGAAGTTATCCATGCCAAGTGGACATCAAGATGATCTTGGTCTCCTGATTTATTGCACAAAATTGAAACCAACTTCACGTACAAGAAGCACTGAGAAGAAGGTCTTCTTCTCTTTCAAAGGGATGAACCAATATAGAGAAGATGGACGCAATATGGTGGATGTATAGGGTTATATGTGGTAGATAGAGTGGATGACCAAGAGAGTTATCAACTCTGTCCTGTCTTTATCGCTAAGCTCTCAAGACAACGTCGAGTTGATGGAATAAATTATTGCTCTCAATAAAGAGGCAAGCCATCTCCTATATACTAGAGGGCGACGTCCCTAAGAGTCCTACTACTAAAGGGATGTCTACTCATGTGAGCTCTTGGATGATGATATAAAGGAAAAAAAATAAATGCTTTGCGTTAAAGAAATAGGAATCTTTTTTCCTATTAATTATCATCTAAAATAAACCAAGAGATAATAATCCTATTTTTTATTTCAACCTAATTTTATCATTCCATTATCATGATTTAAAATATGATCTGCGTTTATCATCTCAAAAACACAACGGGAACATCTAAGAACTCCACTTGCGTGAGAGCAAAAAGAGAAGGAACGAACAAAAAAAGTTTCAAATCCGGACGGTTGTGTTGGATTTTCCCTTGTAAATAGTGTTCAAAGAGGCGACCGTTGTATTTTCAAACTATTAAACAATCTAATTCTTGGACACCATTAATAGAGGCCAATCTTTTAATCTTTTAATGTAAAGTTTGCAAAATATTCCTCATTGGTAGTTAAATCACCACGTCATTTCAAGATATAAGGTATACAAGTTAGGACTTGCTAAAATGATATTTAATCATCATTACCTCTCTATCTGAATGGGGTTAAAAACCGTTATAATATATCAAGAAAATCTAAAAGGTTGCTAAATATTCTCGATATTTTAGATTTAAGGAATATCGATTCTTCAAATGATTACATACCTGGTCAAATTTTCCAAATCGTACTTTGCTACACACATCTACCATAGATTCCCATATGCATGTATATAATCCTCACAAAATGAAGGACAAAAATGAAAACAAATAGGATGTAAAAAATCTGCTCATATGGCAACTTCCTCATAAATTTATTGTTTTCATATTCGTCGGTTAAGATACACCACAGTAGTCACTATTCATCCAAGTCTGGTGCCACAATGTCGGTTGATCTTCAGAATTGTGGGAAATCATCATCGAGGTAGATGTGTTCTATTTATTTTATTATATTAATTTTCTGATGTATATTGATGTTGCATTCTTATTGATGGTTTTAGGATTGAGTAACCTATATATGTCTATGAGGTTATAATTTTACGGAAAAAATCTAAAAAATTAGCGTGAAAAAACTCATGTCGGATTCATACATTACTCCATGTACTCATTACACACATACATGCATACCCAAATTCCTCAAACAGTTGCATACAATCTCAAACACACCCATTCATGCCCACATTATACCATATAATTTTACATGCCATACATTGCTTCATATAGAGTGCTTGGATTTTTCCCTCTTTTTCACATTTATTATGTTGTTTAAATATCTTGAAATTTTTATAAGATGTTGAACTATAAAAGCGAGTGACACCACTCAAATGTAGCAACATCTGAAAAAAATTGATTTCGATATGGGCAATTCGGTATATTATCCTAACCTATCCTACCCCTATCAATGTACCTGCAAAACAAAAATTAAGAGTCGCACTGTCCACTAAGGGGCTTTTCTTAGGTTGTAAAGCTAATACCCCAATAGTTTAAAAAAATGATATAACACATTATGGTGGTACGTCTCTCATTATGCACACGTCTCCCATTGCCCAGGGTCACACATAACCTAGCATTGAAGGATGCACGTATGTGATGAGGTTTTGTGTGATTTTGTGCAACACCCTAATGCAATCTACATAATGGACCTATCTAACAAATACATATTATACAATCATTTACATCTAAAATAATGATTACCTAACAAATGAAATTATATTATGCATTAACATCAAATACATGAATATTCCATATATATACTAATTGTGGTCCTGTTTTTATTTCTTGGCAGCATTGGATGATGATGCATCGTATAAAATTCTTTTTTCAATTCGCTTAATCTGAAGATACTCCATCGTTAACCATCGAAGTATGTGAGCCCAAATGAAGCCGGGTACCTCAATAAATCACTGCAGCTTGAACACTCTTGAGATCATGATGACGCGAAAATCGACGCGACTAAGGTAGAAAATAAATCACAATGTCGTTGTCCTTAATCGATCAATTCGGTCAACGAGAAAAAATGATAAAACCACTCGGAAAATCAAGAAATTCAAGGTAAGCGGTCTTCGCTATTCTTTTTACCTGGTATAGCGATCCAGGGTCGATCACAAGGAGCACGGGTTGGCCAGAGGCCTACGAAGTAGTCAGAATGAGAGAAAATACAGAGAAAGTATTTTTAGTGATTTTTAATGATTTTTAGATTTTTTGGAAATTTTTAATATGTAAAGAAAATGAGAAAAACAAGACAAAGCACACTTGGGCAATTTATTTAAAGCATCAAAAATCAAGCAAAAATTCAGACAAAAATATTTTTATGTGTTTTATATTTTTTTTATGTTTTTGGTGAATTTTTGAGATTTTTCTGATGTTTATTTTATTTGCTAAAAATCAAACAATGAGAAAAATGCAAGGTACTGTCCAGCAAGGCTTAAAACCCAAAAATAAAATATTTATGGATCTCAACAAGCCTTGGAGGTAATTTTCCTGTAATCTAGAAAGAATAAGGAAAATTTAGGCACCCTAATTATTGTTTTTGGATTTTTCAATTAATTATTATAATTTTTATGAGTTTTTGAGGTTTTTTTTTCAATTTTTAAGGTTTTTACTCAATAAAAAAATAGCCAAAATTGGCTAGAAAATCAAACAACAAACAAAGAACAGTAATTAATTTTTATAGGATTTTTATAGGGGTTTTTATATTTTTTTGTGATTTTCCAATCCAAACAGTAGCTGAAAAAGATGTTTTTGAATTTTTAAAAATAGTAAAAGAACTCAGAAATGTCCCCCAAAATTCTCAAAAATCCTACAACATGGCAGGAGCCATGTGTCAAATTTTTATCGAATTTGGAGGTGATTTGATATTTTATTCAAAATCTAAAAGAGGGCATTGTGCACAAGGACCAATGTGCAAATACCCAAAAGTCTGGGGCTCAAGGTGCAAAAATCCCAGCAAGTCACGCGCGTGGCGCGTGCCTGGGGCACTCAGGGGCCTTCTGGTAATAAAAACCAAGTTTCTGGACTTTTTGGTAACTCGTACCAAAAGTCCAGGGGCTTGGATGCAAAAATCCCACTAAAATCCGCACATGTTCAAATAAAATGCTCACAGGGGTAGAAATGCAAATACCAAAAAGTTTTTCTTCATTTCATAACAGCCCAGATCTATAGGATAAAGGATGTAAAAAGCCCAACAAAGCACGTGGCGAAGCACGTGGTCACATACACACAGGGGCATACATGCAATTAAAACTAAGCACAAGGTCCACAGTGCAAATACCCCTACGTAAATAAAGTTCCAAAAATATTTACAGGACTAGAAATAAAACGACAAACTAAGAGGGGGTCCTAAGCAAATTACCCCTTTATTTGGCGACGGTTGGATAGGCGCCACGTGGAAGATCGGGCGGTGGAGATGAGCGGCGCCTTTGACCTTGAGAAGCTGCGCCTGATCGAACGATGGCGGGTCCTCCACGTGGAGATCGGACGGTCCTCGTGTGTGGTGGCTGAACCCTCGGTGAATCAACGGCGGAGATCACGTTGCGGCTGATCTGACGCTCTATGCAGCTCCCCGAACGAACGGTCGAGATCTGATCTGGAGCGCCGCGGCTGATCTGACGGTAGGAGAGGATGGTGGAAGAACTGGCGGCCGGCGAGCTTCGCCGACCTCCTGCGTGTGCTGTAGTCCTCGTCGACCACTCCGGAGGTGCGGGAAAGCTTCCTCGTGAAGCTCCGCACCCAATGCAATGCTCCGATGGAAGGAAGGAGCTCAGGAGAGCTCCGGCGACGTCGATGAACTGGAGCAGCTGTGCTCTGAAGCTTCGACCTCCAGATGAGGTCGATAGACCTGTAGACCTGCACAGACAGAAAGCTGGGTCGAGGGCAAAGTGCCTCGACCCGTCAGAGCGTGCGAAGGGTGGAAGGTGCGGTGATATGGAGAGCTCCGGCGAAGGTGGTCGGCGGAGGAGCTCGATTCCCAGATCCTGTGCGATCTGGGTTGGGTGAATGGGTGAAGAAGATGCGGAGTGATCTGGCGAAGATGATGGTCGGGTCGGAATGGAAGATGGGGTATCGAAGGTGGCTGGCGACGGCGGCGGAGCTACGCGAACAGTAACCTAAAATTCGAAAGCTACGCTAATCTACGGCCTAAGGAATCTACCTGGGTGGAGCGGAAGACTATGCTGGAGTGTGGCTAACTCCCGGTCGTAGCCTCGAAGGGCGTCAAGGCCTGAGGCTCGAGCTCCGGTCAGACGTCGGAGCACGGCGGCGCAAGGCAGCCGGATCGATGGTCCACGCACCTCCTCCTCACTGCAACAAGGGCCAACGCGAGCTGTCACCTCGGTGGTTACGATGGAGGTCACGGGAGTGAAGGTAGGGATCCAAAGATGAGGCGCGGAGGCGGCGGAGGTCGGGATATATATGGAGACAGGGCCGATTAGGGTTAGGCGATGACGGCTAAGGAAGGCGGGGATTTCATGGCGAAAGATCCGGCGAGGGAGATGGATGATCGGCGAAGAATCCGGGCACGGGGTTTGCGTGGATGACAGCCTGGAGACGCGTGGAAAAATCGGCGAAGGTGGGGCGGCGCGCATCTTCCAGAAAAGGAAGGAGTCCGCGGGGGAGTTGACCGGGGTCAACAATCCCCCGTGGACCAATCAGGGGCTGCCACGTGGTTATTTTTTGTTTATTTAATTTAAGGTAGAAAAAGGCCGAATTAAGAAAAACTCAAAACATGAAATATTTTTCTTTTATTTTTTTCTATTTTTTGGTGATTTTTAATTAATTTTTGGAAATAAAAATGGGGTAGCTATATATATAGGTATATGTACACTATATAGATTTTAATTTTTGATTTTTTTATTTGTTATTTTTATGTATTTTTATGCCCATTTTATATTTTATTTATTTACATCATAAAATAAAGAACAAAATGGTATTTTTATTTTATTTTAATTATTTATATTCATAGTTTAAATAAATAGTTATATACATTTATATACATGGTATATACACTGTATTTTTGTATTTTTAATTTTTGTTGTTTTTATTTGATTTTTGTTTTGTTTCTTTTTATTTATTTTATTTACAAAATATGCCTTAGAATATTCACAAAAAGTTTTGAAAATAAATTCATTTATTTATAGGATTAAATAAATAAAGGATGATGGTCTATACACATGGTGAAAGGGCATTTTTGAATTTTTTTGATTTTTAAATTTTTATTTTGTTTTTAATAGTTTCTAAATATACACAAAATATGTACAAGCATATTTTTGGGTGAGGAAAATATAATTTTATTTATTTACAGAAGTATATACACATGAGCTCCTATCTCCCTCTACTTTGTCTTTTATGCGGTCAGGCCCATGCTGAGCCCTCCCTTGGGTCAAGTTGCTCAATATTTATTCTAAATATCTCCCTCTTTTTCTTTTTACTCTTTATTCTTTTATTTTTGCACAAAAACATGCTAATTACAGGTTTTTACACAATGCATGCTTTTGGTAATTATTTGTATTTACACATATCTACATGTATTTGCAAAGGTTTTTGTAGCTAAAATATAAGAATAAAGAGTGATGAATGGGTATTCATCACCCCCCTATGCTTAACTTTGCTAGTCCCTTAGCAAACACTTATTTGAAAAAGAAGTGAAAAAGAAAGAAAAAGAAAAAGAAAAAGAGGATGTACATGGATCAAGGTTGATTTATTAAACTTTCCTTCATTAGATTGAAATATGGAGCTCGATCAGATCTTTAGATTATTAATGTGTCGGAACCTTATTTGGACTTAAGCTTAAAACTCAACAGTCTCCAAGTTCCACCAATCTATGGGCAAGACTCCTCAATAAACCAGATCAGAACAAGTCTACATACACAAACTCTAATGACCATGAATCTTTCCATGCGGTGTAAGTGATATGTGGCTCCCCACCTCAGAAGTAACAAAGAAGCAACCTCCCTCAACCTGGTAACTCTAATGCCTCGGTCTAGCAACTCTTTCCTCGAGAAGCGGGGTATTCCCTTCTAAGTTCAAGTGCAACCGGCTCAAGAAGAGGGGGTAGAAGTATAGAGTTTTGGAAGCTTAGCCAGTGTAGCTAAGTCTCCCGCTGCAAGCTTCATGAGATGTAACATTGATACCATAAGCTTTTGCTTTATTTGACTATGTATACTCCGGTGGGGTTATTAAATTTTCAATCCGACCCACCACTTTTTTGGAGTTCTTTTTGCATTTTTGCATTTTTTTTTTCAAGAACTTCTGTACAACATATCTACATGGTGCAGCATATAAGAAATTTCCTCTTGAGCCAGTAGACTATCCCTCTTTTGAAGCTTTATTGCAACCCACGACTTCTGTCTTTAGCCTTCATCACCACTAGACCAAGTTGAGGTGCACTTCCTTCACTAGAAGAAGAAGAGAGGTTCCGCCTAGAAGTACTACCCTCATATGCTACCCCAAGCCAAAGGAAACTGCCTCCTCACCACCTCATCCGTGGAGAGCCATGTGTAAGTGCAGGTGCAAGTCAAGCCATTGTCTCTAAGAGTCATGCGTGTGTTGTTAAGTGCTCTACTTAAGCTCATCAAGATGACATATGCTCATAGCCTAGTGGACTCAAAGAATTAAGTCCTTATGGACCTGAAAAGCCTTAACCCTAAGTCCTATAAGGTTCCTCTTAAAGTTAAGTGGATTAAGATCTTATTCAAGCTCCATTTCTCAATTTAATTCCAGGCTTAGTTTAAATGTCAACTCTCATCCAGGAAAAACTATATACATATATGTACACAAGATGCTATTTACAAATATTTTACAATCATGCAAAATTTTTGAAAAATGTTCTGAAATTATGGATGATGATGCATGAGGTGCAAGTTTTGCAAAAAGATATTTACACACATTTACACAAGATTTTTGCAAACTTTTGATTTTCAAAACATTTTGGAAAAATTTTGTACTATATACATAATTTTGATACAAAATATTTACACAAGCTTTACACAAAAGATTTTTGAAATCATTTTTACAAAAATACTTTGTACACTAGCTATGTATGTGCAAGATAAAAGAGGTTTATGTACATGAAAAATTTTTAAATTTTTGTGATTTTTAGCCATTTTATTTATTAACACACTCACACAAAGTACGAGTTATGGCTAAAGTATATATGAAATATATACACACCCCCCCTATACTTAGCTCGAACGATGTCCTCAGAGTGATCAAGAGCGATGAAGAAGACATAACTCGTGCTTAGTAAAAGGGAAGTGAAAAGGAATGGCTAAGTACCGGAATGAATAAATGAATAGAATGAGAGGAACTCGGTGGTCTCCCCCTATACTTAGGATTAACTAATCCTAAGTATAGCAAGCTGTACATGAAGGGAAAGCCGAGTGAAGAAGATACAGAATCTGCCCCCCCTATACTTAGGGTAAAATATCCCTAAGTATAGGCAGCAAAAACAGGAGCAAAAAGAATAAAAAGAATACCCGCAGGTCCAACATCCCCCCTATACTTAGGGTAAAGTACACCCTAAGTATAGCATAATCATAAGATGAGAGACGAGATGTGGGACTAAAGAATAGAATGATATGGACAACTGGATCTATACAGGCGGAAGAACAGTGAAAATCAGGCGTGAGATGCAAAAGATGTGAGTCAAAAGACCACATCTCACGCAAAATGAATAGCGGCAATAATAACGTCCCGCGGCTCATGATCTAGAAATGGCTTGAGCCGCTGGCCGTTTACTCGAAAGGTACTCTCAGAGGATAACTCAGATATATCAATGCTACCGTTATCGTGTACCTTTCTGACCAAGTAAGGTCCCTTCCATTTGCTCTGTAGCTTTCCTGGAAATAATCTGAGCCTTGCATCAAACAACCAGACTTTCTGTCCAATCTCAAAATGCTTGTGGCTGATATGAGAATCATGACACTCCTTCACTTTCTCCTTATAATGTAGGCTGTTTGAGAAAGCTGTATCTCTAAGCTCTTCCAAGGCGGCTAGCTCTGCCCTCCTCTGGTCTCCTATACCATCTGGATCCATAAGAATATCTGTGACTGCCCAAAGTGACTTGTGCCTCAGCTCAACAGGTAGATGGCACGGCTTGCCATAAACGAGGCGAAAGGGAGATGTACCCAATGGAGTCTTGAAAGACGTCCGATATGCCCACAAGACCGAGTCCAAAAGCTGTGACCAATTCTTTCGGTCAGGGCGGACGACTTTCTGCAAAATATTCTTGATCTCCCTATTCGACACCTCAGCTAGACCATTTGTCTGTGGATGGTATGGTGTGGCAACACGATGGTCTATGCTGAACTCGCTGACAAGTGCCTTCACCTGGTCGTTGACGAAATGAGACCCCCCATCAGAAATCAGAACTCGTGGAACCCCGAACCGCATGATGATGTGCTTCTTCAAAAATCTGCAAACTGTCTTCGCATCAGCGGCTCGGGCGGGGATAGCCTCAACCCAACGACTAACGTAATCTACGGCCAACAAAATGTACTCGAATCCCTGACTCTTAGGGAATGGACCCATGAAATCGATGCCCCATGCGTCAAAAACCTCACAGAAGTGAATGGGCTGCATCGGCATCATATCACGTTGTCCACAAGTGCCCATCCTCTGACAGTCAGTACACCTCTTCACGAACTCATCAGAGTCCTTGAAGAGTGTAGGCCACCACAAGCCGGATTGGAGCACTTTCTGTGCCGTTCTCCTCCCAGAATGATGTCCTCCTGCCTCAAGCTTGTGGCAGTAAGTGAGGACACTATGATGCTCCTCCTGAGGAATACACCGACGCCAGATGCTATCCCCTCCTTCGTGGTAAAGGATGGGATCCTCCCAGTGGTAGGACTTGGCCTTCGCAAGGAAGGTCTCAAGCCTCTGCCTGGGCCAATCTTGTGGGACTTTCCCAGCAACGAGAAAGTTCACAATATCGGCATACCACGGGAGTGAGGTGATAGCAAGGATCGCCTCATCTGGGAAGGTATCATGAATGGGATCAATCTGCTCAGAATCCTCAGGCTGCTCTAATCGGGAGAGATGATCCGCCACCACATTCTTGACTCCAGGCTTATCCTTGATCTTAATGTCGAACTCCTGGAGTAGAAGGATCCATCTAGTAAGTCTGGCTTTGGCATCCTTCTTTGACATGAGGTACCTGATGGCGGTGTGGTCAGTATACAAAGTCACTCTAGATCCAATGATATACGATCTGAACTTATCTAGGGCAAACACTACTGCTAGCATCTCCTTCTCTGTGACCGTATAATTCCGCTGGGCAGAATCCAATGTGCGGCTAGCATAGTGTATGGCAAATGGAACTCCGTCCCTCCTCTGTCCTAGCACGGCCCCTACGGCAAAATCAGAGGCATCCGTCATGATCTCGAATGGGAGAGACCAATCGGGTGGCTGAAGGACAGGAGCCTCAATAACACGCTGCTGGAGAGTCTCAAAGGATGAAAGACACTTGTCATCGACAAGGAACTCGGTGTCTTTCGTCAAGAGGTCAGTCAACGGTCGGGCAATCTTGCTGAAATCATGAATGAATCTCCTATAAAAACCAACGTGCCCGAGAAATGACCGTAGCTGCTTCAAATTGGACGGCGGTGCGAGTTTTCTAATGACGTCAACCTTGGCCGGATCAACCTCCATGCCCCTGTTGGAGATGATGTGGCCAAGCACCGTCCCTTGAGTCACCATGAAGTGACTCTTCTCCCAAGACAGAACCAAGCGGGTAGCAATACATCGCTGGAGCACTCGGTCTAGGCAGTCAAGACAGGAATCGAATCCGTCGCCGTAAACCGAGAAGTCGTCCATGAAGACCTCCAAACACTCCCCTACCATGTCCGAAAAGATCGACAGCATGCATCTCTGAAAAGTCGCAGGGGCGTTGCATAGCCCAAATGGCATGCGTCGAAAGGCGTATGTACCGAAGGGACAGGTAAAGGTGGTCTTCTCCTGATCCTCAGGAGCGATGGCCACTTGATTGTAGCCCGAGTACCCATCTAGGAAGCAATAATGGCTCTTCCCTGCCAGTCTTTCTATGATCTGATCAATAAAAGGCAGGGGAAATGGTCTTTCTTGGTGGCCTGGTTGAGTCTCCTGTAGTCAACGCAGACCCGCCAAGAGGTGGGTACTCGTGTAGCAATCTCCTCTCCCGACTCACTGATCACAGTAGTGATACCAGTCTTCTTGGGCACCACATGCAAGGGGCTAACCCACTTGGAGTCGGAAATGGGATAAATAAAGTCTGCGCTCCACCATTTTGATATTTCCTTCATGACAACCTCTCTTAGGTTGGGGTTCAGTCGCCGCTGGAACTCACGCAACGGCTTTGCCCCTTCCTCGAGATAGATATGGTGGGAGCACAACGAGGGACTAATCCCATGGAGATCTGCTACGCTCCATCCAATTGCCTTGCGGTTCTTTTCAAGAACCTCCATCAGACGGGATTCTTGTTCTCCAGTCAGATCGGCAGAGATGATGACTGGGTACATCTCAGACTCTCCCGCAAGGAATCGATACTTCAGCGAAGTAGGGAGCGGCTTTAGTTCTGGACAGCTGGGTGCTGGCAAATCTGGCTTCTGAAGAAGATTTGTGTATGCTGACAATTCTACCAAATCTGCCTGGGAAAATGCTAACGAACTCTCACAAACTGGATCTGGAGAAGGCGGGTCCTCTGCATTGTCTCTAATCTGCTCTGCCTCTACCTCCTCCTCATCTGTAGGCTCAGGTGGATCCAGGTCTGGCATCTGATCATCACAATCTGCCCAATCAGACTCTGAATCCGAGGGATCTGTATCAACTGCGGTGGCATCAGTACCACCGTATAGCAAGGTGGCCTCAGTACCACCATCACTGAAACTCGTGTCGCGATCAAGGTCCGACCCTGCTGACTCAATAGTATCCTGAACCAGGGCTGTGCTCTCCAGACTATCCTCTGCTATCATCTCTGCATCAGATGTAGCTGAATATGAGAGGATGGTCTGTGCTGCAGGATCTGCCCAAGCTGCCTCATCATCTGTGATCACAAAATCACAGTCCTGGTGGATGTCTGGCTCTGCGTCTGTCAGCTGCTCTGAATCTGTACTGCCCTCTGAGCGGGATCTATCTCTGGATCTGTGGTCCTTAACCGTCTCTATTTGTATACTCTCGCCCTGGACGCGAAAGAATACCTTCCCACTGTCATGGTCAGTCACCGCCTTGGCTGTGGCCAAGAATGGGCGACCGAGAATGATGGGGGAATCGGTCAACGAGTCAGGGGTCTCCATGTCCAGCACTACGAAGTCCACGGGGAATTGCAAACCCTGAATCGTGATGACAACGTCTCGCAACAACCCCTTTGGCCTCTTGACAGACCGATCAGCAAACTGAAGGTATGTCCTGCTCTGTCTAAGAGTGCCCAACTCTAAGTGGTCGAGAAGGGCTGCCGGAAGAAGGTTAATTGACGATCCGCTATCTAGTAGAGTACGGTCGAACCTCTGCTCACTAATCTGACATCTGACATACGGGGCTCCTAAATCTGGCCTCTTGGTCGGCAGATGGTTCTGGATCGCGTTACACGTGGCTTTGGTCAACACATGAATCTCTGTGGTTTTATTCCTCTTCTTCCTCCTGACTGTGGTCCTGTCTCTCAAGGATCGCTGAAGAAGAGGGATGTGCTGCAAAGCCTCATTGAGGGTCAGCTGGATGTGAAATCGGTCTATCATGCCCTGGCTGAACTCCTCCTGCTCTCTCTTTTTTGGATCTTTTTCTTTTTTCTTCCCCTTCCCCAACTCAAGGGCTCTAGGAAAGGGGATCACAGGGTCCTTCTCAGATGAAGGACTAGGAATAGGCCTAGACGGTTCGATGACCGGATCCTCACAAACATCATACACCATAGTGGGATCAGAAGAAACTAAACCTTTTCCTTTATTCAAATTAGAGTTCTGAGAAACATTCATACGAGGAGAGACAACATCTCTATCAAAATGAATATTGGTGGCCTCAGTACCACCTCTAGCTGGCTCCACAACTAGACGTCTTGCGGCTTCAGTACCGCGGTCTGGCTCGGCTCTGCTGGTGGCGTCAGTACCACCTCCTTGATATGGTGAAGCGGCGGCCTCAGTACCGCCGGTGGAAATAGCATCTCGGGTGGCATCAGTACCACCGTCATCATCATGTGCGGCGTCAGTACCGCTCTCCTCTTCCTCATCTGGCGCTCTAGATGGATCCTCGCGTTGTCGCTCAGATGAGGCGCCGCCTGCTGGTCTTCTACCGCTCCTAAGTGTGACAAAATCAGCATCAAATAGATCCGACGAGATATCATCAAATGAGTCACTAGAAGTGGTAGGCTCAGTGTGAACTACCTGCTCAGATTTCCTCTTCAAGTTATTCGGATTAGGCTCGATCTGTGCAGGGATGGCGGCCTTCCCTCTCATCAGGTCCCGCATCTCCTGGCGGAACTCGTCCATCTCCCGTCTAAATGTAGCCTGCTGCTCTGTGAAGATGCGGGCTAGATCATCCATGGCGGGGCTCTCATGGGAGCCCGACGGGTTGCCTCTCTGGTAATGAGGCTGCTGGACCTGGTGTTGCTGCGGCTGAGAGGGGTAAGAGGAAGGATGCTGCTGCTGGTGAGCCTGCTGCTCACGTCTCCAATTCTGTCCCTGCTGCTGGTAGGGACGAGGTACGAAGGATGATGGCTGGTATGTTGGGGGCTGCTGGTGATCTCTCTGCTGGGAGTACTGCCCTCCCTGACCGGCTGGCTGCTGTTGGGACTGGTTACCCCCATTCCCCCACCTGAATCCGGGATGATCTCTTCGGATTCCAGGTTGAGGGCGGTCATACCAAATCCCGTTGACATCCATCAACGGTTCCGCATCGTAAGGGGCTGGTGGGAGTACATCCAGAGGCTGATCCGGCTGATATACCACCATCTGTAAGTCTGGAGATGGTGGTGACTGGTAAGAGGGCTGCTGCTGCTGGTACGGCTCCGCCTGCACAAGGTGAACTTGTCTAGGCTGCTGCAAGGAGCTGGAGCGCTGGGACGAGCTGCGGCTGCCACCGGAATCGCCTCGCGACTGAAGACGGGGCTGAGAAGCCGTCTGTGCCTCTTGAAGGCACAAGAGATGGGTCTTCACGTCGCTCAGAGTTTGTGCCATCTGCTCCATCTGAGTTATGCCCTGGCACTGCTTCTTCTCTATTATTTCCATGCGGTCCAACTTCTCGCTGATAATCCCCATGTCCGCAGCGGCCGACTCTGCCTGTGCGGCTGCAACTGTGGACGAACTGGAAGGACCCGCATCAACCCGTGCTATCCGCTGGTACTGCACGGGTCCTGGCGGTTGAACTCTCTGTGTGTACAACCGAGTCTGGGACATCACCATGTAATTTTCGGACATCTCCTCATAGATGGCCCAGACTTGGTTGTGGTCCTTGGCAAAGTAGGACCCGCCGCAAGAAGCATTCACCAGTCCCTGAAGCTCTGGCGTCAGCCCACTAAAGAAGCTCTGAACTAGGTTCGGCTTCGAAATGTCGTGGTGTGGGCATCTATCCAGAAGCTCTCTGAACCTCTCCCATGCCTCGTGAAATTGCTCGTTGGGGAGCATGGAGAAGTTGTTGATCAGGGCCCTTGCTGCATTCGTCAGCCCGAGTGGATAGTACTTGTTCAAGTACTCGGTGCGGAGCTGCTCCCAGGTGTAAACAAACTTCCCTAGATGCTTCAGCCAGGCGGCTGCTCTATCTGCCAGTGAAAAAGGGAAGGCCATCATCCGAATCGTATCTTGGTCCACACGACGGTCGTGGACAGTGCTACAGATCATCAAAAACTCCTGGAGATGGAGGTGGGGTTCCTCAGTGGCGAGTCCGTGAAAATGAGGAAGCATCTGCAGGGTGTTCGGAGGGAACTTGAAATCCCCCACGATAGCAGGTATCACCACCCACTGGTGCATCAGTGTAGATCCGGGGTTGTGTAGCTCCCGCATCGGTCTTGCTGCGGCGGCGGCTGCCGCTGCTGCGGCAGCTGCTGCTGCGGCTGCTGCTGCGGCTGCTGCCTCTGCATCAGCGTCAGGAATGTCCTCAGGCTCGCTCGGCTCGTCTCGCTCTGCTCGGAGTCGCTCCAACTCCCTCCTCATCTCTATCATGAATGCCCCCTGATCGCGTAACTGCTGCTGAACTGTCTCTAATGACGCGATCAGGGTGGAGTTAATCGCTCCCTGGTCTAAGACAAAATGTTCGGGCTGGCGATCATCTGAACTGCCGGCTCCGGCCATAGTGACGTCTGCAAAATCAGATGAGCCCAACTCAGGTTCTGTCAAATTAATTCGTCTTTCCTCGGGCTCATGTCTCTCAGTAGCAAAAGAAAGGGGATCGAGGGGGAACAGGGTGGAATCGAACTCGGGCCCGGAGAGCTGGTCTCGACTCTCACGGGCCAACCTAGATGATGGAGTAGACGCGCCTGAAAGCGGTGCAGCCAGAGGCTGCCTAAGAGATCGTCTACCCATCATCTTGATCTGGCGAGTTGGGCGGATGGGATCTGGAGAAAATATGATCGCAAAGCAAACCCCCGGTTCACCAACGCAACACAATCTGAAGACCGTGAAAGATCGGTCAATTTATCTTGTCAATTTTATTTGGTGAACACGCAAGATATCAGAGCGCTTACGTGACCTGTTAGGATACCCGATGCTACTTCAACCGACTGGCCCGCACGGAAGAGTCGGTAGTCAGCTAGAAATAGTACCGGAGGGTTCTACCTAGGGTACGGGTCACTCTCTCGCGCATCCAAACCATACAAGGAGGGGGTTGCTCTCCCCAAGACAAATTTTTAATGTGAGTGTCTTTTAGGGTCAATAATGTTATCCAGTCCCAATTTTTTTGTTTTTCTTTTTAATTTTTTTTTTTCAAAATAAATACAAGCGGCCTAACGATTTTTCCGATTCTCCTGATGATTAAGCCAAAAACAGAGGGAGAAGACGAGAAAAACCGATGCGCGAAGAAATCAATGATGCATGCAGAGATAGAAATGTGTACCTTGTCTCCAGCACTCTACATGCAAGTGACCCGTGCAGAATTTAAAGACAGAAATAAAACTACCTACATGATGCAACGGGAAAAACCGAGTCCTAGATGAGCAACTTCTATCGCAGAACCGTCTAACTCAGTTACCCGCCTTCGATCCAAAGAGTCCGGTCTTGGCTTACCCCTCCTCTTCTCGACAGGTCGAGTTCAGGAGTAGCGCTTGTGGGGTAGGCTCGCGGCACGTAGGCTCTCAGGAAAGCGACTGAGTTATTTTTATTATTTATTCTTAGTAGGTCCAATTAACGATCTATAGGAACAGATCAGCAATTAGGTGTGGGGATCCTACTAATTACGGAACAAGCAAGAGAAATTCCTAAATCTAGGGGCTCGAGAAAAACTGCGTAAACACCGGAAAAGGCAGCTAGCTATTAAAACCGCAGAAAAAGCCGCGAAAATCCAAATGGGTCCCCCGAGTACACCGGTACTCGGCGAAACAGACCCTGCTAAGTTACAAGTGTCCACAAGTCCAAAGTCTAAGTTATTACAACAAATATTGTTCTCTCTCTCTCTCTCAGAAATAAAAGTTCCTTCTTCTCTCTCTCTTCCTCCTGCACGGGTCCTCTAAAAAGAAGCTCCAAGTCGTCCAAGCAGTACCTCGCACAAAAATCAAAGAGAGAGTGTCAGAGAACAATGATAATAGAGAGAGACAATATGGAAAAAATGACTACAAAGCCGTGCTCCCCGGCAACGGCGCCATTCTGATGACGCGAAAATCGACGCGACTAAGGTAGAAAATAAAATGAAGAAAAGTATAAACAAGCACACTTGGGCAATTTATTTAAAGCATCAAAAATCAAGCAAAAATTCAGACAAAAATATTTTTATGTGTTTTATATTTTTTTATGTTTTTGGTGAATTTTTGAGATTTTTCTGATGTTTATTTTATTTGCTAAAAATCAAACAATGAGAAAAATGCAAGGTACTGTCCAGCAAGGCTTAAAACCCAAAAATAAAATATTTATGGATCTCAACAAGCCTTGGAGGTAATTTTCCTGTAATCTAGAAAGAATAAGGAAAATTTAGGCACCCTAATTATTGTTTTTGGATTTTTCAATTAATTATTATAATTTTTATGAGTTTTTGAGGTTTTTTTTCAATTTTTAAGGTTTTTACTCAATAAAAAAATAGCCAAAATTGGCTAGAAAATCAAACAACAAACAAAGAACAGTAACTAATTTTTATAGGATTTTTATAGGGGTTTTTATATTTTTTGTGATTTTCCAATCCAAACAGTAGCTGAAAAAGATGTTTTTGAATTTTTAAAAATAGTAAAAGAACTCAGAAATGTCCCCCAAAATTCTCAAAAATCCTACAACATGGCAGGAGCCATGTGTCAAATTTTTATCGAATTTGGAGGTGATTTGATATTTTATTCAAAATCTAAAAGAGGGCATTGTGCACAAGGACCAATGTGCAAATACCCAAAAGTCTGGGGCTCAAGGTGCAAAAATCCCAGCAAGTCACGCGCGTGGCGCGTGCCTGGGGCACTCAGGGGCCTTCTGGTAATAAAAACCAAGTTTCTGGACTTTTTGGTAACTCGTACCAAAAGTCCAGGGGCTTGGATGCAAAAATCCCACTAAAATCCGCACATGTTCAAATAAAATGCTCACAGGGGTAGAAATGCAAATACCAAAAAGTTTTTCTTCATTTCATAACAGCCCAGATCTATAGGATAAAGGATGTAAAAAGCCCAACAAAGCACGTGGCGAAGCACGTGGTCACATACACACAGGGGCATACATGCAATTAAAACTAAGCACAAGGTCCACAGTGCAAATACCCCTACGTAAATAAAGTTCCAAAAATATTTACAGGACTAGAAATAAAACGACAAACTAAGAGGGGGTCCTAAGCAAATTACCCCTTTATTTGGCGACGGTTGGATAGGCGCCACGTGGAAGATCGGGCGGTGGAGATGAGCGGCGCCTTTGACCTTGAGAAGCTGCGCCTGATCGAACGATGGCGGGTCCTCCACGTGGAGATCGGACGGTCCTCGTGCGTGGTGGTTGAACCCTCGGTGAATCAACGGCGGAGATCACGCTGCGGCTGATCTGACGCTCTATGCAGCTCCCCGAACGAACGGTCGAGATCTGATCTGGAGCGCCGCGGCTGATCTGACGGTAGGAGAGGATGGTGGAAGAACTGGCGGCCGGCGAGCTTCGCCGACCTCCTGCGTGTGCTGTAGTCCTCGTCGACCACTCCGGAGGTGCGGGAAAGCTTCCTCGTGAAGCTCCGCACCCAATGCAATGCTCCGATGGAAGGAAGGAGCTCAGGAGAGCTCCGGCGACGTCGATTAACTGGAGCAGCTGTGCTCTAAAGCTTCGACCTCCAGATGAGGTCGATAGACCTGTAGACCTGCACAGACAGAAAGCTGGGTCGAGGGCAAAGTGCCTCGACCCGTCAGAGCGTGCGAAGGGTGGAAGGTGCGGTGATATGGAGAGCTCCGGCGAAGGTGGTCGGCGGAGGAGCTCGATTCCCAGATCCTGTGCGATCTGGGTTGGGTGAATGGGTGAAGAAGATGCGGAGTGATCTGGCGAAGATGATGGTCGGGTCGGAATGGAAGATGGGGTATCGAAGGTGGCTGGCGACGGCGGCGGAGCTACGCGAACAGTAACCTAAAATTCGAAAGCTACGCTAATCTACGGCCTAAGGAATCTACCTGGGTGGAGCGGAAGACTATGCTGGAGTGTGGCTAACTCCCGGTCGTAGCCTCGAAGGGCGTCAAGGCCTGAGGCTCGAGCTCCGGTCAGACGTCGGAGCACGGCGGCGCAAGGCAGCCGGATCGATGGTCCACGCACCTCCTCCTCACTGCAACAAGGGCCAACGCGAGCTGTCATCTCGGTGGTTACGATGGAGGTCACGGGAGTGAAGGTAGGGATCCAAAGATGAGGCGCGGAGGCGGCGGAGGTCGGGATATATATGGAGACAGGGCCGATTAGGGTTAGGCGATGACGGCTAAGGAAGGCGGGGATTTCATGGCGAAAGATCCGGCGAGGGAGATGGATGATCGGCGAAGAATCCGGGCACGGGGTTTGCGTGGATGACAGCCTGGAGACGCGTGGAAAAATCGGCGAAGGTGGGGCGGCGCGCATCTTCCAGAAAAGGAAGGAGTCCGCGGGGGAGTTGACCGGGGTCAACAATCCCCCGTGGACCAATCAGGGGCTGCCACGTGGTTATTTTTTTGTTTATTTAATTTAAGGTAGAAAAAGGCCGAATTAAGAAAAACTCAAAACATGAAATATTTTTCTTTTATTTTTTTCTATTTTTTGGTGATTTTTAATTAATTTTTGGAAATAAAAATAGGGTAGCTATATATATATAGGTATATGTACACTATATAGATTTTAATTTTTGATTTTTTTATTTGTTATTTTTATGTATTTTTATGCCCATTTTATATTTTATTTATTTACATCATAAAATAAAGAACAAAATGGTATTTTTATTTTATTTTAATTATTTATATTCATAGTTTAAATAAATAGTTATATACATTTATATACATGGTATATACACTGTATTTTTGTATTTTTAATTTTTGTTGTTTTTATTTGATTTTTGTTTTGTTTCTTTTTATTTATTTTATTTACAAAATATGCCTTAGAATATTCACAAAAAGTTTTGAAAATAAATTCATTTATTTATAGGATTAAATAAATAAAGGATGATGGTCTATACACATGGTGAAAGGGCATTTTTGAATTTTTTTGATTTTTAAATTTTTATTTTGTTTTTAATAGTTTCTAAATATACACAAAATATGTACAAGCATATTTTTGGGTGAGGAAAATATAATTTTATTTATTTACAGAAGTATATACACATGAGCTCCTATCTCCCTCTACTTTGTCTTTTATGCGGTCAGGCCCATGCTGAGCCCTCCCTTGGGTCAAGTTGCTCAATATTTATTCTAAATATCTCCCTCTTTTTCTTTTTACTCTTTATTCTTTTATTTTTGCACAAAAACATGCTAATTACAGGTTTTTACACAATGCATGCTTTTGGTAATTATTTGTATTTACACATATCTACATGTATTTGCAAAGGTTTTTGTAGCTAAAATATAAGAATAAAGAGTGATGAATGGGTATTCATCAGATCACAACAATCATACTTTGCTGGAAGTCCACATCCGCAGAAGCGATAGACAAGGATAACTCCTCCAAAATAAAAATATGTGCCTTTAAAGTTTGGTGTGTCCTACCATCCAATCCAAATCCTTGTATGTAATTATCAATCCAAGTGATATTGCATCCTCTCATGAAATGGAAGTTCATATTTTTCATAACCCCTCAGAACCCCTTCCATTGGACAATCCAGACAAGATATGCAAACCTAATACAAATCTGAGAGTCCAAAGAGAAAGGGATTGAGCATAGCAACTTGTACAACCAATGTGAAATCCACCGCATGGTTAAATTTTGGATACAAAAATGTATGCCTTTCAAAAATTATCAAAAAATGAGACCAAAGAATTTTGTAATAACACAAGGAATCAAGGACCTTTCTTATACTACGATCCATATCTAATCACATGCACTCTCTCTGATAATAACTCCAACAAGACTGGAAACAACCATCAAAATATATTATCATCCTTCTAGTATAAAGGGATATAAGTTGTTCCATGAACTTCCGCAACAAAGATGTTCTATGAGACATATGTTGCAGTCCTCCTGAAAGTATATTAATTTTTCTTAGTCTCCTCTGCATAAGGCGCTTTTATGAATTTCTCACATAGGCAATAATATTGATATACTAAAAACGTATCAAAAAAGCCTTGAACGTAGCTCTGCCCTACCGGTATTGAAAGAAGAAATGATCCTCCTAAAGTACCTTCACAACGACATGTTCTCCCACATATGTTCACAAAAATCATGCCTTCAACATCATCATTTGATGGAGTCGCACGAATCATCCTCCTTTGGACCTCTAATAGAAAGATTCTCTCTTGAAATTCACTCAGGCTCTCCTCCAAAAGATGTACAATAGAGTACTGTAACAGAGTGGAGGAGCACTGTAACGGACCACGCATACACCAACACACACACATAAACATACACACACATGTACACACACACTCTCTCTCTCTCTCTCACCCACCAACACACACACACACCAACAAACACGCACGCATATACATACACACACAAATGTATACACGTGCATACAAACGCTCGCTTATGTACATACTAACCCACACGCACTTTAAAAACACACAATTACACACGTACCTACGCATACACCAACATACACATGCATACACTCACTCACACGGTCATACACCCACACATATGCCTACACTCGCATACATGCACCAAGACACATACTGATAAAGAGGATTGTTCCGAGGATCTGCTAATCAAACTCAATTAGCATCACCGATATGACTGCTCGAGAAAACCCAACTTTAATCAACAGTTAACCCACAATAAGAATCAATCAATTAAGTATTAAAAATGTGGAGATAAAATTTATTATAACTCTATAGTAAAAGTGTATAGGTGTAAGTAAATGTAGAGATCGAACATTGGGAGCAAACAGGAGGAGGCAAAATGAATTCACACAAACTTTGTCATGTATCTCATGTCCACTTTATTATTTTTGTAGGTCTTTAATTTAAAACTTTAAATTTTTAGATTTTATTTTGTTTTATAATTTTGTATTTTCTATTTATACTTTTCATTTTTTATATTTTCTTTTTCATTTAAATATAAGATATATGTGTATATATATAAGTAGATAAACGATATAAGGTATATATAGATACTATGTATATATAAATATGTAAAAATAGTCAGAATACATTAAAATAGTATTTTTGTGATTTTATATTTTTTTAATTTTTTTTTATTTTTCTATAATTTTTTGCTAGTTTTTATGCATCTTTAAAGTTAAAAGTATCTCAAATAAGGAATTAATAAATAATTTAAAATTGATTTAGATTTTACAAATAGTAAATAAATTCCAAGATTCACCAAATCAATTTTAATATATAAATATTTATATAAATAAAATTATAAAATAGAAAAATATATTTTTGTATTTTTAAGAATTTTTAGATTTTTATAAAAGATTTGGGGGTTTTCCAATTTTAACGTTTTCATTTTTCAATTTTTATGTTTTTTTCTGTACTTAATATATAAATATATAAACTATATACGATTTTTTGTATTTTTCAAAAACATTTTTAAATTTTTTGTATTTTTTAAGTTAAACAGGGAATATACATGCTATTTTTTATTTTTAATAAATAGATTACGTGCAAAAAATGTCAAATAAAATATAGACATGAAAATATATGACATGAAGCATCTAATCCTATTTTTGTGGTTTTTTAGGAGCACATTAGTTATTTTTAATAAATAAATGAAAAGTATAAAAATATATGTCCTAGTAGGGGCATAAATGGAATAAGAATAAACATCATGGGTTCATCTGCAAATTTCCCAATGTAATAAAGTTTTTATTTAATTTTGAAATACCATTTTATAATTACAAAATTCACCAGGGTGTACATGCAATTTACCCGTCACGTGGGACTACATGTGACGCAGTCTAGGAGGGACCAAGATGCAAATACAATAAAATCTAAGGACCTTCCAGCAATTTTTACAAAAATATACAACGTTAATTTCATTTTATTGAACTAAATATAAATACAAAGACTTGTAGTGGTATCCTTGCAATGTGCACAGCTCATGTGGGACGACACGTGAGCTGAGCTGGACTTGACTAAAATGTAATTACAAGAAATACCGAGCCCTAATTGCATAATATCCTTTTATTTTTAAACATTAGCTTTTATTTACAGGGATAAATATTAAATACAAAAAATGGCAGGGTTGATTATGCAATTTACCCCAAAATAGGCATTGATGGACGATGGGGATCGACCTACTTATACACGTGGTGTGCGTTAAACGGTGGATACTCCTTCGTGGCTAGAAGGAGTGGATTAGATCAGTAAAGCTGATCTGACGGTCGAGGATGGGCTCCATCCAACGGCTCTAATGAAAACTTGGGTGTTGCATCTGATCGAACGACGGAGAAGCACGGAAGAAGAACATGGAAGAACGTCGGAGAAGACAAACTTCGATCCCTCCTCCCCCATCTCTCCGACGTTCTTTGAAGCTCTGAGATGGCTCAAAAGGTTCCTACGGAGGTCCTTGAGTGGTTGGAAGTAGCAAAATGCTCCGTCGTTCATTGGAGCTCCTCCACGAGGTCGATGAAGAAATGGGCATCCATGTACCTCTTCTCTTGCAAAAATCAACCCAAAGTGGGTCCTTTGCCCCTCCATACCTACAAAGATAGTGCGTACAAGAAAACAGGGGGTTTGAGGGCCTGATTGGTGGTTAAATGGGTGGAAGGTGGAGTGGGTGGAGGTCCTCCGGTGAGTAAGGGAGGTGGAAGAGCCGATGTCCAGATCGGGAGTCGATCTAGTTGGAATGGAATGCCTGGGGCGGTGAGAAGGTGAAGGGAATCGAAATGGTGGTGGAAGGCGAAGCGTAAACAGTCGAGAACACGATGAAATCGTTCGCCGGAGCAGAGCTCCGGCGAACATCTTCACACTAATTGTACGCTAAATCTGACCCATAAAAACTAATCTAAATGCAGAATTGAAAAGCTAAAATTAAAATCGACCTAGAATAATTGTGCAGCTCTTACCTGCCGGCGAAGGCAGGGAGCAGAGGTCGGCGGCGAATGCACTACCTGTCACGTAGAGACCTACTTGGTCGAAGGTGGGAGCTCTACGGCTAGGGAAATGGCCAAAATTGTAAGGAGGAAGAGGGGTCTTTATTTATAAAATAGAACGGGCACCCTTATTGATTGTCCAATAACAAGAAATCGAGCGTATTTACAAGGGATCTATGGAGGTGGCGTGTATGTACAATGATCTAGGGAAATTTTTCGTGAAGGATCGGGGATAGATGATGGATGGATCGGCCGGGAAACATGGTGGAAATCGCAGGGGAAAGACAACTGCATCAAATCTGGAGCAGAGGGGAGATTTGACTAATTGTCAACTTTTAATGGTCGGTGATTGGTCCATGTTGGACGCTAAACGACAAAACATGGAGTTTTATTAAAAAAATAACTAATTGAAAACAATAAACAATTTTATTTATTTTTGGGTATAAAATTAAAATGTTTATTATTTATTATAGTATTTTAATATGATTTTTATTTTTTTGGATTATTTTATTACAAGTTGAATTTTAATAGTATATTTATAGGTATATTCATCTATATTTTGTACATTTTATTTTATTTTTTATATTTTATTTTATTTTATATATTTAGAACTTATTTTTATGAGTATAAATATATTTTTATGATTCTATTGGTATGAATAAATAAATAGATATGTATATCTCATAGGTATATTAATAGGTATTTTACATATGTTATATATACATCTTTTTATTTTAATATATTTTATTGAGTTTTATTTTGGTTTTGTATTTTTAATATAATATAGATAATATTTACAATGTTATAAAAATATAAAGAATAAAGAACGAAAGAATGGGATCCATTTTTATTTATAGACAAGTATAATCATAGGTGTTTTGTCTATATGTTTACATAAACTTATTTTATTTTTCATTTTATTTTTGGTTTTATTCTAGTTTTAATATGTACATACGTTATAAATGATATTTACAAAATTATAAAAATATAAATTTGTAAAAATAATAAAGAATGAATGCGTTGATTATTTTATTCGGTATAATGTACAATAGGAGTCAAAAATCTAACTTTTACATAGTAACTCCAAAAAAAATATGAAAACCACCACCAATAAATAGCTTTTAAAAAGTTATATATAATTAGATGTGATTTTGATATGGTTTAAGTTTTTATTTGAAAGATGTGGGTCCGTGAAGTTTGGTTTTTGGCTTTTTATTTTGTGTGTAAAATAAATGTTGTGTATTATTTTTGTACAAACTCAAAAATTACATTATTATCTACAACTTTCATGTACAAAATTTCCTCATTTTATTAATGAATAATAAAGAATAAAATAGGTGTCAAAATGCATAAATAATGAGTAAAAGATTTGGGTTTTTATTCTATTTTTGGCCCTTATCTCCCTCTATATTATTCCTTGTCGACCAACTCAATTCTCGACTTGGTCTTGGGGTTCGGGGTCATAAAATATTTTCAATATTTTATTTCTTTTTCTTTTCTTCTCTTTATTCTATAATTTTGGCATTAAAAACCTTATTTTATATACAAATAATACAATAAATAATGAATGTTATTATGTACAAATCAATGTTATTTACATGCATTAGATAGGGTTTTCAAGGCCAAAATGATAGAATAAAGGTGATGAAATAGAGATTCATCACATATACCACACAAACATGCATTCATACACACATATATGCACACACACATGAACATATATGTATTGAATGTCTACTATTTCTCTAAGTCATTTCATCAAACACATACATTACATAATAAAGAAAAACATACAAGAAACAAATCCCTATCATTAACTAAATGTATAGATTTAAGAACAAACACCACATATTAACACACACACTTCAATACACACACCTATAACTTGCATTTCTATATCACATATGAGAAAAAACAACACATATTGCAAAAACAATCACATTTCAAATATTATTTAATTTAATAGGCAAGATAAAACCTCTTAGTCATTTCAACAAATGCCTACAATGCATTAGAAGTTAACAAACAAACTCAAATACAACCATTACTCAAAACAAAAACTAATTAATCTAATAGATGACAAAATATACCTAATCAACATGAGATAAAGATGTGGGAGACACTCGTCTGTAGACAGGGATGGAGAAGGAAGGGATTCTCTCCAAGGATAAGAAGGCTGAGAGGAGATGGCGCCGGAAATGAGGATGCATGAGAGGAGGAGAAGGCTGAGGGAGGAGGAGGGGTAGGTCAGGGATGGAGGGACGAGGAGAGGTTGTCGGGATGGGAGGAGTGAAGGATATGGGAAAATCTTTAAGTGCATCACGGAAACGTGAAATCACACCGTATGCAATTGGGAGCGATTAGTCATATTAGTTGCCCGAGGAAGAGGAATCTAAAAAATTTTAAATAATGAAATCACATGATCCAAGAAAGCTTCTCGGATCGTTTAGTCTAAACCACAAACAAGTATTAGGTTTACCTCTTGAAGCGTGGTTGCAATCGAGTCTCTAAACGAAGAGACCTCCTATCTCAAGTCCGATCCAATGGAGGAGACGCTTGGGAGCGTGTGATGAAACGTGTGATCCTCACAATCCATGTCCCAAACGGAGAATCTCATGATCTCATCACACAATATAAGACGTCTTCTTCATGAGCAAGGCGAATAGAAGGAGACGGAGATCCACGAGCAAACAATCCGACAACATAATAACGATGCTGCAGCGATGGTGACTCTTTCTAGAGCTCCATAGTGGATGGACACAATGAGAGATAGAGACTTTGATGTAAATAATTAGAGAGAGATATAGAGCATATGTTGTTCTCTTGTTGTTGTAACTTGAAGAGCAAGGGGTGCCTCTTCTTCTATAGGGTTTTGGGATTTCATGGAACTCAATCGATGGACAACATAAAATCATGGATGAGATTGATTTGTGTTTATTTCAATGGCCATAATTTGGTTGTAAAAACATAGCAATAATTATTTTATTTTAATTTAAATATATGTTGATAAACCAATATAAATTAATTCCAAAATAAATCAACTAATCTTGGAGATAATGAGGAAGGAGATTGCCCTCGTCCCTAAAAAGTGGGGACTGCCATCCAGTCCCTTTAAGACTTGGTGGTCGTCCACCTCCTTGAATTAGAAGGAGGCAATCTTCTTTGAATTCATGATATTACATTATCTCATGAAATCTCCAAGATTTACAACAACACTTGTTGTAAATTATCTCAAAAAACTATTTCATAATTATGTTGTGAATATTGCAATCATGCCATTGGGAAAACGTGAATCACATTCACAACCCAAAATAAAATATAAATTATATTTTCAATTAATTATCTAATGTGAATCTAATTCACATCAATAATTAATCAACAAATATAAATCACAATAGGCTCTCTCTAATATATTATAAATCACATTATAATATATATGATTAATATGGGCAATGTTTTCCACATTATTCATATCCGTGATAATTAAATCACATTTAATCATCATGGATATCTATTGTCATGTGCTCAAATAATATGAATCGCATTCACATCATCCACATCTTTGATAATTAAATCACATTTAATTATCTCAGATAACTATCCTTATAGTATGATCAAATTCATATTATTTATGATAATTAAATTACATTTAATTATCAATTTTCTCAAGGCTCGGATACATATATCAACAACAAAATTATCCTTGATCTCTTTCAAGGATAATGCGCTTTCTCAGCAGATACTTGGAGATAAGGACAGGGCGATTGTACTTTCCATGTATAGTGATTTGGATATTGAGATCACATCTCAAATCTAGATCTTGCGGACCTCCCAAAGATGCTTGATTAAATCAAGGTCGTAGATCTAATCTTCTCCTTGCATCTAAACCACATTAAGATCATTGTCTGACACTAGGATGAAGATTAGATCACTTATCTATTGAGAGGAGTCACTAAAATCCAGATATATTCCATCACTCCCTCGGAATGGAAGCGTCATGGTTATACAATCATTTATGATGACATCACCCTCAGGTATTCCTAATACTTGTACATCCTACATACCGGAAGACTTAGAATAAACTCGAAGTTTTAGAGCTCATTTAGATTGTCTCCTTCAAGGTTTTATCATTAAGTTTCTTATTTAATCATATGGGGTTGTATCGATCATATGCTTTCCAAAAACATGTATCATACCTAGGTGTTGATCATACACTTTCCAAAAGCATATATCAAACCCTATAAATTCAGTTAAGCTTCCAAAGCAAGACGACCGTGCACAGAATTTGATCCTTCCCAATAACTCATGAGTGAGCTCATGTCTTCAAGTTCAGCAATGAACCTGTATGATCCCTTTGAGAAATCGTATTACTCATATACCCTTGCATGAACACCAACATGTCGATGTATAGACCTTGGTTAGGTCATCAACCTATTGGTCTGCTAAATGTACATGCTTATGCATATAATAACACATCTGTCTTCGATAGAGGATACGTGCCTATATCGTGATAGTATATGACATTGGTTTTTTTATTATCTCGATCTCGTTAAGTCAACTCTTTGACCTAACTAATATGACACCTTTGAATCTTTATTCCTATGCAGAGGACATGCATCAAGAGGCCTGTCAGATATTAGCCTTTAGAGAAAGGATTGCCATCTCCTTCTCATGCTGGAAATTCTCTCTTAATAATCATTTGATGGTGCTTGATGAGTCCTCAATTTAACTCTTTATATATTCATCCAAGCACCAGCCTCTATGATTCAATAACTGAATCAACAGCTATATGATCATCAAGATGGATATGGTACATATCCCTAATTATACTAAGGGAGCTATTATGAAAATTAATTATTCTTCATTTCAAAATAGAGAATGATATTTGCAATAACATTTATTGCATAATGGCTCGTTGTGGGATCTCATGTCGATCTCCCACTAGCCCAAAGAGCCATTAATGGATTAATCTTTAAACCCACACTCATGTGACAATCATAGGCTATTTAGAAAAATATCTAGATAAGCTGATATGTCACTCTGTTCCAAAGAGACTACGCCAACTCCTTTTACGATACTAGCATATCCCCTAGTAACAGTGCTCGTATCAAATGCGAATGTTGCATCTTATGCAACCGAACTCAATCTTGAAGCACTTATAGTATTGTTGACACTACGATTCAATAATCATTATAACTAGTATATAATTTCTACTATTCTCATTATAATACCCTTATTTAAAGTCTTAACTTCTTACATATAAGACTTGGAGATCACTATCTCGAATGTCTTGTCCTCTTTGAAGATTTGTTATTACTGCAATCAAGTGTTTTATCTCATTAGTAGGATTAGTAGCAGTTTACTACTCTCACTACATGGCAGACATCTGGCTTTCGTATACATCTAGCATACACCCATCTTCTAGTAACTGATGCACAAGGGCAAGTAGTTTCAACATTCGCTTCCTCAACTCCTTGACTTGATGTCCCTTTAGATAGGTTAGTATCATATCTTAAGGGAAGGAAGCCTTCCTTGGGTTTTTCCAAGAATGGAATATGTCTAAGGTGTATCACTTAATATGATGGTTCCAATACACTTTTTTCTTTACTTCTGAACATCTTCAGAACTAAGATCTAAGAGGTATCCTTGAGATCATATCTCAAGGTATGGAACAACTGTATTATAAAATACTTATTATCATCCACATATCATTCCAAATGATTAGGATATCATCTACATTTAGCATGATGAACACTATGGTACACCCACTAAGTTTCACACGGTTCATCAAGATTCTATCTGAAATCACAACATTTATAATTTCATCAAATCTAATGTTCTAACTACAAGAAGCTTATTTGAGTCCATAGATAGATTTCTTTAGCTTGTACACCTTGATTTCCTCAACCTTGAAGCCCTGGGGCTACTTTATATGAATATCCTCAGAGAGGTACTCATAGAGGAATGCAATACTGACTTCCATCTTGTAGATGTCAAAGTTAAGTTGTGTAGCCAAAGTTAGAAATATTCTAATGGGTTTAAGAAAGGTCACTGAAAAGCAAGTCTCATCACAAACGATGTCTTCTCTTTGGTCTGTATCTTGTGGATACGATTTCCATACTTTGAAGGTCTATACCTTCTCATCGGGTTCCCTCTTTCTCTTGAAGACCCATTTACACCTTAACGGGTCTTACCCATATAGGTGGATCCTCAAGGGTCCATATACAATACTTTTATATGAAGTCTATGTTAGACTTTATTGCTAACATTCATCTTTCCAAATCATGATCCTCAAAAACTTCATCATATGAAGTTAGAGCATTTTCAGACTTAACTAACACATGGAGTCCATCCTCAAAAACATTTGAAGAGGTATGAGTGTTTCATCTTTAGTTATCCATTTTCATTTATGATTTCAGGAGCCTCACTGTTTTCTCAAGATTCAATGACTTCCTTTACTTTATTTTCATCGTAATTCTCAAGAGTCGCATCCTCTAAGAATCAAATCCTTAGAGATAAAATCTTTTAAGAATATCATGGTCATAAAGTAGGTATCCAATACCATCCTTTATTTTCCTAATGAAGTAGCACTCTCTTGTGCTAGATTCCAGCTTACTTGCATCCATGACAAAGTTATGGACCAAGCAACCCTAAATCCTCAAGTGTCCAACACTATGCTAGGTTCCAAACCATATCTTATGAGGGTTTTCAAGTTTAGATGTGCATGGAATCTTATGAATGATATATAATGTAGTCTCTACTACATATATATACCTGAAAACTAAGAGATAATTATGTTAATATTAATCATTGATCAAATCATGTCACATATGATCCAATTGTATCTCCCTACAACTCTATTGAGTTTAGGTGCATTATTAGGAGTGAGGTCGGAATAATATTCCTTTTTCCATAAGGTATTCCATGAATTCATCTAACAGATACTGACTACCTAGATTAGATGAAATTCAGTCTCATATTCCTTCAAACTTTGATTCTAAATTAAAATTGTGAAATTTTTGAACATTTCAAAGATTTCTAAGGTGAAGGGAAGAAATCTCATATCACAAATAATCATCAATAGATATCACATATCACTAATGTTTATTATGATACATATGGTCCACGTACATCAATATGTACGATATCTTGAATACCTTGACATCTTACAGAATGGTGCATTGAACATTTTTACTTTGAATACAATATTCACAAGTTTGTAAAAATTGAAATTTTAGGTGTTCTAAAGCTTCATCTCTTACTAGTCTATTGATCTCATCAACAGACATATGTCCAAGGCTTGATTCCATATCATTGTCAAATGATCTTCATTCTTCTATTGATCTATTAACGTAGAGTCAACTGGATGTTAGATTACTATCTGAAATATATCTATCATAACTCTTTCTGATAGGTACTCCAGAATGCATGTTCATTTCTAACATTTAGGAATAAATAATGAGTGCATTCTAATATTTAGGTCATAGAGACATTGTCTAAGACAAAGGGCTCTCCCACTAAAAATGGGAAGTCTATCTATCCAATTGCATAAATTCCAATATAGATGACTATTAGAACTTAAGATCAAATTTTCAAAAACATATGCAACAATTGCAAGTGTTATTAAAAGAACGAGATACAATTATTAGACTTTGATGTTATCCAATAAGTAAGACAATATCAATGATTATATGTAAATTATTCTGATGTGCTATCAGAATCCTTCTCTGAGGATCCTAGATAGTATACATAGTCATACTATCATCAGCTTATTGCAGTATTGGCATTCATCCAACTCTTTGCATGTCATATGTAATTGATAGAAGTGCAATCAACTCTTTGACTTTCCTTCTTACTTGGATCAGACCCATGCTTCCACTATGCTCCCTTCATCTATAACCAACCATTGCTTAAGACGAGGGATCCCTTATATTGAAATCAAACTATTTCAATATAAGATTATTTCAACATTTATACATGCTTCATACAATTCATACAATATGAATATTATGAAGCTTCATGAATGACTTGAATATAAATAGTAGAATGATGACACATAGTGCTTATGAAAATTAGCATAACTCAATCAATTTAAATTCAAATCGAGCAAAATAAGTTCCTATAGTTTGCTAATTTGAGTTACAACAGAAACAAATGATTTGCACATATTTCTAGATATTTTAAAATCGTAATTAACTCTTTAATTACATCAAGATTCATCAAATAATGGATACATGTTCACTAAAAAGATTATAACTTGATAAATCAGATTCCAAATCACGCAAAATCAAGTCTCATTATTTCCTTATTTAATGTGAAAATAATCCAAGATAATTTTGAGTTTAAACAATTTAAACAGGGTACAAAATTCACACAAAATAAGATTGTGTGAACAAAATGCGATAAAATTTCACAAACCATAAAAAGCCATTGTCGTCGTAGGTTTATGGATCATATCCAAAACATCCAACTTATGGTTATGATACCACTTGAAAGATATGGGAAAATCCTTAAGCACCTCATGGAAGCATAAGGATTGCATCGTATGTGATAGGGAGTGACTAGTCATACTAGTTGCCCGAGGTAGTGGAATTTAACAAATTTTAAATGATGAAACCACATGATCCAAGAACACTTATCAGATCATTTCATCTAAACAACAAAAAAGTATTAGGTTTACCTCTTGAATCGTGGTTGCGAGCCTCTCTAAATGAAGAGACCTCCTATCTCAAGTCCGATCCGACGAAGGAGACTCTTGCGAGTGCGATGATGAAACACGTGCTCCTCACAATCCATGTTGATGATCCAAGCAATGAATCTCTTGATCTCGTCATACGAGATCTGACGTCTTCTTCACGAGCGAGGCACACAGAAGGAGATAGAGATTCATGAGCAAATAATGCAGCAACATAACGACGATGTTCGGTGATGGCAACTCTCTCTAGGGCTCCATAGTGGACAGCCACAATGAGAGAGAGAGAGACTTGGCATGTAGAGAACGAGAGAGAGAGAGAGATCATGTGTTGTTCTCTTGTTGTTGTAACATGAAGAGCTAGGGGCACCTCTTCTTATATAGGGTTTTGGGAGTCCATGGATCTAAATCCATGGACAACAAAAAATCAATGTATGAGATTGATTTGTGTTTATTTCAATGACCATGATTTGATTGTAAAAACACAGCATCAATTAATTTAATTTAATTTAAATATATATTGATAAATTAATATAAATTAATTCAAAATAAAATCACCTTATCTTAGAGATAATGCAGAAGGAGATTGCATCCATCCCTAAAAAGGGAGGACGGCCACCTGATGAATCTCCATTTCATCATATTTATTCTATCATTTTGGCCTTAAAAACCCAAGCAAATACATGTAAATAGCATCAATTTGTATATCATAGCATCCATTATTTATTGTATTTATTTGTATATAAAATAAGGTTTTTAATGCCAAAATTACAGAATAAAGATAAGAAAAGAAAAAGGAATAAAATATTGATAATATTTTATGACCCTAGCCCCGAGACCAAGTCCAGAATGGAATTGGTCGACAAAGAATAAAATTGGGGGAGATAAGGGCCAAAATACAATAAAAACTCATTTATTCATTCTTGATTTATGCATTTTTGACGCCTATTTTGTATCTAAGTATTTACTCATCAAATAAAGAAACTTTGTATACAAAAGTTGTAGATAATAATGTAAATAAAAATGCAAAATTGAGTTCGTACAAAAATAATATATAGTGTACATTTTATACCCAGACTAAAAAGCCAAAAACCAAACTTCACATACTCGTATCTTTCAAATAAAAACTCAAAACATGGCAAAATCACATTTAATTGTATATAATTTTTCAAGATCTATTTAATGGAGGTGGTTTCATATTTTTTGGACTTAATATGCAGAAGATAGGTTTTGGGCCCCTATTGTGCACAATACCGATTAATTATAATTTTGTAAACATTATTTATAGCATATGTGTACATTAAAATTCTAATTAAACCTAAAATAAAAAGGAGAATAAAATAATATGCCAAAACATAGATGGAATACCTATGTTCTATATGTATATAAATAAATGGGAAATACATTCTTTAATTCTTTTGTTCTTTCATATTTTTATAATATTGTAAATATTACATACATTATATTAAAAATACAAAACAAAAATAAAAACTCATTAAAATACATTAAAATAAAAAGAAGTATACAAAACATAGACAAAAGACCTATAACTATAACTATACCTATACAATTCATCTACCTATTTATTTAAAGGTGCAAATTAACTCATAAAATCAAATAAAAATATATTTATACTCATAAAAATAAGTTATAAATATATAAAATAAGAAAATAAAATAATAAAATAATATATACAAAGTAAAAATATAATGCACAAAACATAGATGAATATACCTATAAATACACTCATAAAAATTAACTTGTAATAAAGTACATCAAAAAATAAATAAAAATCGTAATAAAATACTACATAAAATAATAAACATTTTTTATTTTATACCCAAAAATTAATAAAATCATTTATTATTTTTAAATAATTATTCTTTAATAACCCTGTTGTTTTGTCTTGTAGTGAGCCTACATGGACCAATGGCATGGCTCCCTCTGTTGACCTCCGGTCAACCCAGCCTCCAGCCTCTGCAATACGTCAGATCTGTCAAACCTTGCGTTTTCTCCAAATTTTCCCGATCAATCCATCGCTCAAATAACATCGGTCTCTTCACGGAAAATACTTCCAAAACAACCCTCATACACGCCCATATCTTGTATCCCTTGTATATATCTTTGATTTCTTAATTTTGGCCGATCAATAAGGGCCCCCCATTATGTTCATAAATAACGCAGCCTCCAGCCCGTCAAATCTGTCAAAGACCCCATCTTCTCCCATTTTTCTCGGGCGTTCCATCCATCTTTCGCACTTGCTTCCTTCACAAGAAATGTTCCTAGTGCATGGTACATACACACCCATACCTTGTACATATTGTATCTAGCGTAGATCCTTCACCATCACCTGGTCAATAAGGGTGCACACCTGTGTTTATAAATAAACCAGCTCCTCCTCCTTTGCAAATTTGGTCAGTTTTTACCCTTTCCTCGTATTCGGTCCTAGGAGCTTCCTTGTGACAGGAGGGATCTCTTGGCGCCTTGAATCGGTCGGAGGAGGTGGGAGTTGCACCCACGGCGGCGCTCCGGCGATCGCCACACTCCCTGGTTCCCACCAGGTATTAGATCCCTTTTCTTGCTTTTCTAGGTAGCTTTTACTTCCAGCATTTCATTCCTGCAATTAGTTTCATGTTTCGCATATTAGTTTAGCGATTTCGTAGTTCGCCGGAGCTCCACTCCGGCGAGCTTTTCATTGTCTTCTACCCTATTTCTGACCACCACTACGCCACCATTTCGTTCCCCATCGCCTTCTCCACCTCCCAGCCACTTCCTATCAACCGGAGCCTCCCTGGTTTCGCGAATCGAGGCTCCTCCACCACCCTTCGCCGGAGCTTCCTCGCCCATCACCATCTCCGTGCTAATAGCTTCAAACCCCAAGTCGAGGGTGAATCCCTCGAGCCGTGTGAGCTTCCTGTGCAGGTTAGGTGCCTTGAAACGCGCCAGGAGACACAATCGAAGCCGTCGGATGTACCTGGAGCCCCATTTCTTCCCCGATCTTGTGGCGGCGCTCCAGCGTACCTCAGGCCGATCTAAGACCTCCAGCAGTTAGAGGATCCTCCCAGGAAGCTATAGAGACCTTCAGGAGCGACAAAGACCAGCGGAGATGCGAGATATCACCGAAAGAAACTCGTCCCGACGAGCATTCTTCCCTGTTCTTCCAGCCATCATCCCCGCCGTTGGATGAAGAAGGAGGCCCAGATTGAAGATCAGCTGTTGGATGGAGTCGTCATCGACCGTCAGATCGCGGCCATTGATCTAATCTCACGCGTCCATCGGTGAAGCGTCATCGGCAAACGTGGAGGCGCCACGTGGATAAGTCAAGAACATGAGCCGTACGATTGCACCTATGTTTGAGGTAAATTTCACATCTCACCCCACTATTTTTTGTATTTATAATATAGTTTTGTAAATAAAATGTAAAGTGTTAAATAATTAGGAATTTTTCGTAGGACTTCTTGTATGTTTTGCTCTTATCATTTTGGTCCTTCCCAGCCTCACGTGCAGTCCCACGTGAGGGTTCTAATTTTGCATGTGTGCCCCTGGAGATTTTTGTATATTGTAAAAAGGTTCTAAAATATTAAATAAATGTTTATTATGTTGGGATTTTTGCACAGAACACCCTGTCTTTATTTTTAATTGCAAAAATGCCCTTGCTAGGGTTGGAATTTCTTTTTGCTTTCCCTATTTATTGCATGTATCTATAAAATTACAAAAATCACCAAAAAATACCAAGGTTCCTGTTGCATTGTATTATCACATCATATTTTTATTTTTCATTTTTATTGCATTTTTCCATTTATAAAATATCAAAAACATGCATTTTCAGTATTGTCTGCATTAGAAAATACATAAAAATTATAAATCAATTTTGAAAAATTCCAAAAAAAATATTTCGTGTGTCTTAGTTTATTTTAGCTTCAATCCAAAAATCACTAAAAATTACAAAAGAAAACTCCTAAAAATTGTAAAACCCCAAAAACCTTTATAAAAACATTAAAATTTCCAAAAAATCCTAAAAAAATAATTTCAGTTGATGAATTTTTCCTATGTCATTATATTTATTTTAAAATTAATTTGAAGAATTTTGGACCCTGTTTAGTATTTTTCATCCTCATTTTAATTTTGGCCAGCAACCTTTATTCACTATTTTTAGTATTTTTTGCTTTAAAAATACCAAAAAAATAGGAAAAAATCTAGAAAAATCATAAAAACATTAGGAAAATATAAAAATCACAAAAATATTTTATTTACTGTATTTTGAGTATTCTTCCCTATTTTCATCTCTCTCTTATCTCTCTTTTATTATATATTCTATATAACTTTATATCTTATTCTAAAAAGAAAATATAAAAACATAAAATATAAAATCGAAAAACTATTAAAATTAAAAATTAAATAAAAATTATAAAACCAAAAATCAAGCAAATATATATATATAAAATAAAAAAATCCACAAAAACAAAAACATGGGCAAGAAGAGAATTGGGTAATTCTGTGCATTTATTTTTCCCCCAACCGTTTGCTCGCAGTGTTCGTTGCTCCCAGTGTTCGACCTCTACTTGTGCTTACACTTATACACATTTGTATGTAGAGTTATAATAAATTTTAACTCCATATTTTTGAGATTTAATTGCTTAATTTTGATTGTGGGTTAATTGCTAATTGATTTGGATTCTGTCTGAGGTCACTTCAGTGATTGTCGATCTGCCTTGTGGAAAGACACGACCTCGGCTCAATCCACTTCATCACCACCCAGTCCCTTTAGGATTTGGTGACCGTCCACCTCCTTGAATTGGAAGGAGGCAATCTTCTTCCAAGTCATGAGCTAACTATATCTCATGAAATCTCGAAGATTTATAACAACACTTGTTGTAAATTATCTCATAAAAATAATTTATAATTATCTTGTGAATATAGCAATTATGCCATTGGAAAATGTGAATCACATTCACAACTCAAAATAAAATGTAAATTATATTTTCAATTAATTATCCAATGTGAATCCAATTCACATCAATAATTGATCAACGCATATAAATCACAATAGGCTCTCCCTAATACATTATAAATCACATTTATAATATATATGATTAGTATGGATAATGCTATCCACGTTATTCATATATGTGATAAATAAATCGCATTTAATAATCTTGGATATCCATTCTCACGTCCCCGAATAATATGAATCACATTCACAACATTCATATCTTTGATAATTAAATCGCATTTAATTATCTCAGATAACTCTTCTTATAATATGAATCAAATTCATATTATTCAAGATAGTTAAATCATATTTAATTATCAATTTTCCCAATGCTCGGATACATATATCAACAACAAAATTATCCTTGAACTCTTTCAAGGATAATGCTCTTTCTCCGCGGATACTTGGAGATAAGGGCACTGTGGTTGTACTTTCCATGTATAGTGCCTTGGATGTAGAGATCACATCTCAAATTCAGATCTTGCGGACCTCCCGAAGACACTCGATTAAATCAAGGTCGTAGATCTAATCTTCTCATTGCATCTGAATCACATTCAGATCACTATCTAACACTTGGATCAAGTTTAGATCACTTCTCTATTGAGAGGAGCCACTAAAATCCAGATATGTTTCATCACTCCCTCAGAATGGAAGCGTCATGATTATACAATCATTTATGATCACATCACCCCCAGGTATTCCTAATACATGTATATCCTGAATACTGGAAGACCTAAAATAAATCTAAAGTTTTAGATCTCATTTAGACTGCCTCCTTCAGACTTTTATCATTAAGTTTCTCATTTAATTATTCAGAGTTGGTATTAATCATATACTTTCCAAAAGCATATATCATACCTAGGTGTTGATCATATACCTTCGAAAAGAATATATTGAACCTTACAAATTTAATCAAGCTTTCAAAGCGAGACGACTGTGCACGGAATTTGATCATTCCCAATATCTCATGAGTGAGCTCATGTCTTCTGATCTCGATCTCGTTAAGTCAACTGTTTGACCTAACTATTCTGACACCTCCGAATCTCTATTCCTATGTAGAGGACTTGCATCAAGAGGTCTGTCAGATATTAGCCTTTAGAGAAAAGATTGTCATCTTTACCATATACTTCTCGAGCTAGAGATCCTTTCTTAATAATCATTTGACAGTGCTTGGTGAGTCATCAATATAACTCTTTAGATATCCATCCAAGCACCAGCCTATATGATTCAACAATTGAATCGACAGCTTTATGATCATTAAGATGGCCAATATACATAATCCTAATTGTACTAAGAGACCTATTATGCAAATTAATTATTCTTCATTTCAGATCAGGGAATGATATTTGCAATAACACTTAATGCATAATGGCTTGTCGTGGGCTCGCATGACCAACAAGGAGGTCGAGCACAGTTAGGGCTTGGAGGGTGAGGAGGTCAGACATGCGGGGAGGAGGTAGGGTTGGGTTGAGTAAGAAATGAGGTTCTGTTCTGAACAGGCATTCTGTTTAGCAGGCTATGCAACTACAATATGCGATCATAATGTAGTCGCATATTGATGCGCCAAATCGCCCGCCTCAAATTTGTGTTCGGATATTATCTATGCAACCACTAGTTCTAGAAAAGCGTTCGCATTTTATAATGTGGTCACATTCACAGTACTAGTGGTCGTAATTCGGTGATGGTAGAATGACACTTTTCTAGTAGTGTACAGAGGGATCTTAACTAAAATGCAAATGCAAACATTAATTTAGGTGAAAACAATAACTTTTATTTCATCAAGGGGTCCCCAAGGTCTCAAGAGTCCAACATCTATGCCATTGGTTCATATAACTTCATACATCGACACTTTGTTTATTTATGTATTTGTTTGAAATGAAATCTTTGAGATTTAGATCACGGGTACGTCCATTTAGAAAGTGGTCAATTTCTGCAATTATAAGCTCATTAAAATTTGATAATCTTGAAAGATGTTAATTTCTGCAATTATAAGCTCATTAAAATTTGATAATCTTGAAAGATGTGAAGTTTTGAATTAAATTAAAGCTTCCCATCTTAAAAAAATAAAGTTATTTTTTAAAAACACATGTGGGGTTAACTTAGATTAATAAGAAGAATATGTGATTCAAATTTCGTGAAAAATATATATTCCTATCATGTCCATCTGAAACATGTTGATTTCAATATTTTGAGATAATTAAATTTTGATGGGTTTGATGGATATGATAAAAATCTCGAAATGAGTTTAATTTTTGATGAGAACACGTTGATATCAAGTGATCCTCTTAATAATACATTTCTCATCTCTATATCTATTTTTAGTGATTTGTTTTTTAGTGATTTGTTGCATGAGGGTATTTTTTATGTAAGCTCCTCACATGAAACTAATTCAATTAAGGTGATTGATTTCGGACCACGACCCTTTCAAATCAGAGGTTTTTCGCATTAGAACGTCTTTTTACATTTGTGGTTGATTTTATCCCATCCTGTGATTAGGTTTTATCCATGGCTGTAGATCCCTTGGGTTTGATATACCCTTCACGATCCTCTTAGCAACTCCACATTTTCCGACGATTCCATATTACACAGAGCTTAATTTCCATCGCACATCTCCACTGGGTTCTAGGTTCCCTCGAGCTCCTTATCTAATGCTTACTTTAGCTCTTCCCATGGACACTTGCGCGTACCTCCGAGGGCAATTTTTACGAGTCAATGTATAGATATACCAACAGAGAAAGGATATTATTCCAAGATCATTTATCAAACAAGCAAACAACGTGAATTAATGAAAAACATTGTCGTGTGTAGAATTCACTAAACACTAGCCGTATATTAACATCTGCATGTAGATCAAGATCAACCCCCGGGAGGCGCAGAAGGTTCCATGCCAGTGCCGCTTCGCCTCACCCTCGGCGACTGCAGGTACCCTTCCCTGCCCCTCGGTGACAGCAGGTTCGCCATCTGCTGCTGCTCCATTCCATACGACACCTGCGAGGATGACGACGACGTCGACGCATCGAAAGATGCCGGAGATGTCCCCATCGTCAGCAGCCTCGTGTACTCCATGTAATGTTGCGCTTCCGTTCTGGCCATCCCCGCAAACAAACCTACCGCCGACTCCTCCGGCGCCGGCTGCCGCATCTGGACGTTCTCCGGGAAGTTGAGCTTGGCCTTGTTCCCTCGGAAGCGTAGCGCGGCCTCATCGTAGGCCCTGGCGGCTGCCTCCGCCGTGTCGAAGGTACCCAGCCACACGCGTGCTGCCTTGTGAGGGTCTCGGATCTCCGCTGCCCATTTTCCCCACGGCCTCTGCCGCACTCCCCTGAATCTTCTCCTCGGCCTCTCTGCCTCTGCCCCTGCAGGTGGAGGTGGACCTTCCCGTTGGTTGCCCGTTGATATCCCTGATTTCACAAAGAGCAGGAAGACATGATAACTCCATGCGACAAAAGATGACGATAATAATAATATACTAATCTATTTCGTAATGCTTCTAGAAGCTCAAGTGCTGGATAGCCCTGGGATTGCCACATGTTGGGATGTTACGTCTCGAGACTAGAACTGGGGATGAAGAGAAAGCAGGAGGTGGAGGCCATGTCTTATCTTTACGCGAGAGGATCCTCTGACGTAAAATCCTCTGCTGTAACAGAGGGTCCGTTTCCGATCGCCCCGGCCCCCTATCAGGACGGTCCGTTTCCGATCGGACGGATCCCCTGCGTTACAGCAGGGGATTTCACAGCAGAGGATATCTTTACCTGATCAGCATACTTTAAACGTGAGGACTACATCCACGTAAGACCAGAAAGTTCGCAAGACAATTCATTCCTTGAGGATGAGGAATGCGACACTGGATTTGAATTCTAAGACGTACAAGAGATTATCCATGGCTGTCATACTTATGTCGAATCATGTGGGTCATCAAAGAACAAAACACGATTATATAAATTCTGGGAGGGTATCACCACGCTAAAATATAAAAGCTTCACATGCACATAATTTGACTTGAGCTCCATACCAAGATCACGATGGTTAGATTCGATAAACTCACCCAGGCCGCAAAATTTTAGAAATAAAGCACAACAGGTGCACGTATTATAATCCCACAAGCAGAAGAATACAGAGTTGGCAGTTTGGCGCTCACCGGGCATTGCAGGGATAGCGGCAGGGCCATCTCCTTGCTCCTCCTGCCTGGCCCTCTTCATACGGACAGAGCCCTCCCATGATGGTGAGAACACATGCGAAGACGATGATGGTGAGTACATGAAATCTGTAACTTGCCTCGGTGGCATAGGTAGCACCTCCTCCCCGTCCACCACGTCTCCGGCGATGATACGTGTTAATGCAGCAACCATTATGGACATCTCGTCGGCGCGGCCATACCCTGCAACAGAGTAATCATCTCCGTCTAAAAGCGCATCTCCGGTGGCAAAGCGTCCCAGATGGCGACTGGGTCGCTCACTTGGACTCGCCACTTTCAAATGAACCTTAGACCAGAATCCACAGGGTAGAAGCAACGCAGCAACAAAAGCGGGTGGAACCGCAAAAGGACGGTCAGGCGAAAATAAAAGTTTTGACGAGTTTGGTGAGACGGACATTTATATATACAAAATTGGCGGCGGAATATCACGCTAAACAATGGGTCGAACGGCAGCCGTCGCAGGAACAGTGTTGCCGTGGCGACACGTGAGGTTCGACGAAAGTAGGGGGTGGTGTTTGTAAAATGGCTAGCGATTATTCACACGATGGGTGTTTGACTGGCAGAGGTCGGTAGTCTTGAGGCGAGGTGAAGGAACCGAGAGAGATTCGAGAAAGGTGGAGGTGGAGTTGGATTTGTGCTCTTCCATCGGGCGAGGTTGTGGGGAAGCGTGCGCGCGGTTTCTTTTTTGTGCCGACAGAAGTGGTGGAGGATGCGAGTCTTTATCGGTGGGCCTTTAGTCTCGGTTCATTTCTTTCCGCTTTGCCAATTTGATTCTCGAATAAGTCGTGTTATCCCACATAGGACAGAGGACGACTGCGACCATTCCCTTGCTCAAGTAGACCGTAGGTTACAATTAGGACTGCTAATTGAACTGAATCAATCGAATTCAATTAGGATTCGTTCGATAAAAACTCGAAAAAAATTCGATTTGAAATCAAATGAACTGAATTTGAATTTCACATGTGGATTCGGTTCTCAAATGAATCGAATTTGAATTAACCTGAATTCGTTCGATAATAATTCGATTCGATTCGATTCGATATTTTTATACATATATATATATGTATGTATATATGTGTCCATGTATATATATACATAGTACTTGCATACATATATGTATGTATATATGTGTGTATATATGTGTCCATGTATATATATACATAGTACTTGCATATACATTCATATAATACATACATATTTACATACATACATGTAACAAGTACTCTTGGTTGATTATGATATTTCCTGAATATTCTTGTACAAAGAATTATTGCATCATTACATCGAAAGGTTGACATGTGTAAGTATATATATGCAAATTAAAAAAGAGTACATGAATATGTATTTAAAAAGTTACTACATTTAGTTTACATTGAAATATTTAGCATTTACATTATGTCACTAGGCATAACGTGTGCAAGCAATTAAAGATACTCTCAAACCAACTTACTACAGTGATTAAGTGGTTAATTTTAAACTTCTAATCATATCTATGATCCATTGATATGATTTATCATGTGAAGCATTCATCGCTATAATTCCATACTCCCACGCTACACTGATATGACTTGTAAATGCATGATGTGTATATGCAACATTAACCCTTCCTCCCTAATGAGATCCAATCTCTTTCCTTTCCTCTTATAGCTAAGTTCAAGTGATTTGACTGCAAAGTATGTTATGAAATAGAGATGTGTGTCCCTCATGCATTGGTTATAAAAAACATTTAAGTATGTCTTTACTTATTATTACTTTGTATAAGTACAATAATCAATCTTAGCATGCTACTTAAAAACTTTATGGCATTAAAAGGATACAAAGCTTTCTAAGCCATATCTAATTTAATATGCATATTTGTATGTATAATCCTATTATTTAAAGACTAATTATTGAATATAAAAGAAGTGAAAATATTATTTATAAAATCTAATAAGAAAAATCAAATGTCTAATATTGTTATTCTAAATCCTCATCCACCCATTTATTTTGATGTTCCCACATTTCTTACACCGTCTTTTCCATTCCCCCTTTCATTATCTATCAAAGTTCCTAAAAATCCATGGTAGATTATGGTGATCTTTCCCCTAGCACGTGAAAATGATGGTTTTGCTACTTTCATTTCCTCCCTAACATTTATCGTGATTCAAAATTTATCTAGATATATCTCCTTTACTTTTTTGTTACTTTTGATTTTCCATGCATGGCAATCCATGATGAATATCATTGTCAAGGTGAAATTTAAAATCACATGAGTAATATACAAGTTCTTCTCACCATAATGTAAGTTGTTCTTTTGTACATCAAAAATTCATATATTTCATTTTCATGGCTTAATTTTTTGATATTGAAGATATCCACATTCAATGAAGAGGTTTTATCTTTTTATGTTATTTTTATATAATTTCTACTATTTCAAATAACAATAATAATTTGTATCAACTTTCTATGTAAAGTTTGATATTATCTTTCTTTAACATACAATGATAATTAAATTGTTCAGCATTTTCGTCAGTGATATTCTATCTCTTTGATAGGCTCATATTATTATATTGTATGCATACATTGCTTCATCATAGAAAAAGTATATTAGATTGCAAAAAATACATAATAATTGTAAAAATTAGATACTTTTATCCAATGTATTGTATTGGTTTGATATTTTCCTTGATTTTATAGTTTTCAACTTATCTCAGTAATATACTTTAAAAATTAGAATTTTACAATAAAACATTGATATTATATTATTATTCATATAAGATTATTTATATAAGATCTAAAACATCATTTAACATTTTAGATTCGAAATAAAATGAATCGAATTTGAATATCTGAAACTCAAAATGAATTGAAACTGAATTTAAGTTAGCAAATTCGTTTGAAATTCGATTCGAGTTTGAATTCGAAATTTTTATAATGAATTGAATCAGAATCATGGTGGATTCGAATGTATTCTATTCGATTAGCACCTCTAGTTGCAACGGAACCCTGCGTGGAACTCTTCCCAGTTTGCCATAATCGGACACTAGTTGTACGTCCGTCAATATGACGCTTGCTTTACTGGGAACGAGCAATATGCACGTATACCAACCGATAGAGACTAATTTCGAGTCCACAGTCTTTGTAATTTTACTTTATCCTACATCACGACATTGGCTGTCAATTTAACTTTTCTTGAGTTCTTGAGGGAAGCGGGGAGGTAAGGGCTATGTAGGGAAGAGGGGAGGTGACAATGTGAGAAAGGGGAGGCGGTGGAAGGAGTGGGGGCAATGTTGTTAGGATTGTAGGCGTATTAGAATTATGAATCCTAGTAAGGTGAGACAGTTGAGTTGTATTCTATTTATAATCCTATTGAGAATAGGACTATGGAGTTGTAACTAACCTATATATAGAGGGGTGGGAGGCATTACATCCACACCGCTACAATAACAATGTAACCCCTATAGATAGGGGAGAGAAAGAGATGAGAAAGCGATGGAACGGAGGGAGATGCATTGATTTTATTTTATAGTGATCTTTCTTCTCCGATAGTCACAAAAGGTGACTGATCACAGTTATATGTGGTTGTTTTTTCTTTCACGTGCTTCCGTGATGCTAGTTGATTACGCTTCCGCATCCATACCTGAAGGTTCATCCGGTATCCGAGAGGAGACGATACATGTTTGTATCTCAACAATCGATATCTAAGAGTAGACGTTGTTGATGGTTCGTGTCCCATCAACTAGTATCAGAGTCGAGTTCAACATTGTTGAAGGGACATGATGCGATAGATCGGTGCAAGGTTCGATATCGATGAGATGAAGCGATGCAGCAGATGCGCAATCCTCAGAATTTGTGATATGATGGTCTATTAGACAAATTGACCTACACCATCAAAGAATATTGCTGAGGTGACTAGCAAGAGATCGTGCTAGGTGGGGCGTTGAGAGCACCTAGAGATGGGTGCATCACCTAGAGGCGGTGAGTTCTTGCTAATGAAACTTGCAAATGACGATAATGGCTCAGTGCATACTCAAGACAATGAAGAGATTGTGATGGAAATCAACCCAAGATGGAGATTGTTGGGATTAGATTATACTAAGATTAGGAATCTTAATGGGATGAGACTCCTAATTCTAATAATAGTTGAGTTGTATTCTACTTTTAATCTTAATAGGAATAGGACTATAGAGTTGCCATTAGGATATATAGAGGGGTTTGGAGGCATTGCCTCAACATCACTACAAGAATAATGTAATCCCTAGAGAGGGGAAGGGTGAATAAAGAGATGAGAGAGCGAGGAAACAGAGAAAATTATACTCATTCTAATTTGTAGTGATCTTTCTTCTCCAATATCCCCAGGAGGTGACCAACCACGGTTATATATGTTTGTTCTTTTTCACATGCTTCCATGATGGTAGTCGATTGTGCATCTGCATTTGTATGATGTTCGTATCCCAACAAGTAGTATATGAGGAAAGACGATACTAGCAGGTCGTGCCCAATAACTAGTATCATAACAGAGTTGATACCATTTCCATTTCCATCTGATGTGGAGGAGGAAGGAGGATGTGGTGGCGTCTTTGGTATGGAGGAGGGTGGCGGAGAAGGAGTGGTATGGAAGAGGTGAGAGGGAAGGAAGGGGAGAGAAGGCGAGGGGGAGGGGAGGGGAGGAGGGGCGAAGCCAGTAGATGAGGCGGTAGTCGTACGTCTTGTATGGTGGGGGATCGTGGTCCTGTATTTTCCTTATGTTGTCTGGAAGGATGATATTGATGGGGAAGGAGAAGGGTATTGGTCAGTTCAAGGGTCGTGTTGTATTTGACTTGGAGAGAGCAGGAGATATATTATTATAATAAAAGTTCAACTACATGCATTCATTTAGTTAAAAAGTAGACGTCTTCTGTAATGACCTGGATCCACGTGAGCAGCGGAAGCATGAAAAAAAATGACATGCCACGTCAGATTCGAGGGTTACTAATGCATATCAAATCCACATTCAAGAAGATGGTCGAAAAAGATACGTAAAGAAATCACTTGAGATACATCAAATAATCGCATATCACTTAATAGTTTAACATAATCAAATATCAAAGTCACATCTTTCAAGAGACCTTATTGACAAAGGAAAATAATTAGAAAAGAACAACTCATAAAGTTCCTTGGGTACATCTAAGAAAAAGACAGCAAAAGGAAAACTAGCACTACCAAGAAGAAAAGTCAAATCTTCCACAGTCAATCAACAGCTTCAATCTGTGGAACCTGTGGCAGGGCAAACCACATGAGCGACAAGAATGCTCATAAGCCAAACAGCTTATCATGCTTTAAGAATGACTAAAAAATAGAGAATCACTTCATACAATTACTAAGAAGGGTGATGGAACAATTATACCCATAAATTTATCTGAGTTTTAAACATTAAAACAATGGTACCATAAAGTGGCATTTATACCTTTAATTCACTCTTATGCTCATGTTGGTCCATTAATACCCACCATTGGTACTAGTGGCTTTCACTTGTACATTTGATCATTCAATAAACACATTCTGATGACATTAGCGCTGAGTCAATAGGTGGACTTTCCACTAGGTTCCACAGAACCTGGCACCCCCGGAAGGTGTAGCCCTTTAGGCCATTGATGTCCGTATCATACCCGATAATCGATCTCTAAAGGTGGCTCCCACCACATGACGTAGCACTTAGCTCCGCTTACCATTATCGTACCATAGTCTTGTTAAAATTCTCGTTTTAAAAAATTAATTATTCTTATGGTATTGAAGTCCCTTGCTTGTACTAATCCTATTAACAAGACATCCCGTTACCTTTAACCTATGGTTGACACATATCCACACACACACACACACACACACACACACACACACACACACACACACACACATATATATATATATATATATACACACACATACACACACACACGACCTGTAATATGATGGGAAATAACCATTCTAATGTTATTCATAACATTGTATGGCACAACTTGGAGCATAGAAGGTTAATACTAATGTAGGTTGTACTTATACTTTACTGTATTATCAATGCAATCAAAAGAAATATAGTGGTAGTACTTTCTTGATCCAACATGATACTAATCCGAATGGGTTTTTATTATCAATAGCAATACCATTTTCATATATATATATAACACATGTAGTTCCATGTCTATGGATAAAATGTAAGGTAAAATATAAAATTATACAGTAGCACCTGATTTTAAGCTTCCTGACTAATTTCTTATTTGTCTTACCCTATTATATTCTGAAATGATTCAATGGTTGTGACCTTTAATTCACATATAAGTTTATTTCCTTTTTTGTTGCAAAAGGCATCCAAGATACATGCATTTTAATCGTCACGATATCAAGTTGATTCTTATAAAAACAGAATGTTAATGAACTACATGTTTCAATGATGTGGAGTGTGAATGCCCTTTCAAGGAGGTGTTTGGACAGGAATATACAAGATACAACAAGGTGTTCATCTGGATGTACCTAATACCAACATTAACTCCAGATGGGTTTTGGCACAAGAGATAATGTTAGAAAAAAAAGGGGAAATGGGTCATACTCATTTGGTATTCACCCTATCCAAATATCATAATACCATTTCATTGGTTTATGCCATAAACAACAAAAAATGATTGGTCGGGATTAAGAGGATCTTTCTTACGTGGAGAATCAAGTTTTTTTATGCCAATAATATTTCATCCCATTCACATCTAACATTGACATACACAATGTCCTGTAGGTATCGTCATGTAAAGTATTACAAAATCACGAGTACCTACAGTTCTTTCCACCACATCACAGTAGACGAAGGTTTTGACGGAGATCCAAACAAATGCTTTTTAAGATAGATTTGAGCAGAACATGATGTCGAGAAAAGACATACCGTATGTGAAAGGAATGCCTCCTGTAGGCCAACTCCGCCCCCTGATCTATCTCATCAGTCACGATCCAAAATCAGGTGCACAAAAAAATCCCTCTTTCCAGCCCTTACGCAATGAAGGTGGGATACCTTGCCAGGCAGTTAGACTCTCTCTTGGACTCTCTATTCTTACGTATCTCCCTCTTAATATCTTTATACCAATCTTAAGTATAAGGAACTCGAAAGGGCCTTACAGCCCATTCCAAAAAAAAGAGCCAATGCTCGGCACTAAGTATTGAACAAGTAAACCATAACCATCTCCTCTCTCTCCTCTTTTAGTAAATCATATATTTTCTTTTAAAAAAATATAGCATAAATTATTATATTATTTTGTAGGCTATTTTAGTGTTGTTACAATCTACCCGAGTAAAAAAAATTTTGTCCCGAAATTACAAGTCTAAGGACTTACCGAAAAGTTTGGGATGTTTGGCTCGTATTTCCTCATCCAACTCCCAAGTAGCCTCCTCATGTTTCTCATGTTTCCATAAGACATTTACCATTGGGATCATCCGATGTTGCAACTGGTTTTCCTTCCTATCGATGATCTTGATTGGTTCTTCTACGTACGATAGATATGTTTGCACTTCAGAATCTCATGTTCGATCACATGTGAGGGATCAGCTATGTACTTTTTTAACATCGAAATATGAAAACATCATGTATGTTCTTGAATTGAGGAGGGATATCAACCGGATAAGCAACCTCACCAATTTTCTTGGTGATCATAAAAGGCCTACATATCTTGGATTCAGCTTTCCCCTTCTACCAAATCGGACGTCTCCACGTATAGGAGAGACTTTGATAAAAATTTTATCACCCATTTCAAAATTAATATCACGCCTCTGATGATCAGCATAGCTTTTCTGCTTATTTTGAGCAGCTAACAACCTCTTCTTGATTATATCAATTTTCATTGTAGTATCCAAGACAATCTCTGGTCCTAGGACTTTCCTTCCGCCCACACCATCCCAGCATAAGGGAGAATGACATGATCTACCCTATAGAGCTTCGTATGGGGCCATCCTAATACTAGAATGAAATTTGTTATTGTAAGCAAATTCAACAAGTGGAAGGTGAAAATCCCAATTTCCAGCAAAGTCCAAAGCACAAGATCTAAGCATATCTTCCGATGTCTGAATGGTTCTTTCTGACTGCCCATCAGTCTGCGGATGAAATGATGTGCTAAACTTTAGGTTCGTACCCAATGCATCATTCAAGCTCTTCCATAATCTGGATGTGAAAGTGCATCTGATCGGAGACAATGGATACATGTACACCATGCAACTTCACTATCTCATGAACATATAATTTTGCCAAACTCTCTATAGACTGACCACACCGTATAGGTAAAAAGTGTGATGATTTAGTCAATCTGTCCACAATCACCCAAATGGAGTCACATTTAGCACCCTTCGTTGGAGGCAAGCCCACTATAAGATCCATAGTAATGTGCTCCCACTTCCATTTTGGTAGGTCCAAATGCAATTCTCCATATGGCCTTTGACGCTCAATCTTTACCCGCTGACAAACGAGACACCTGGAAAAGAATTCTGCAATCTCTCGCTTTATTTTTTTCCACAAGAAGCTTCTTTGCAAGTCCTTGTATATTTTTGTACTCCCTGGATGGATAGAGTACATGGAACTATGTGCTTCCTCTAAGATCTCTTTTTTGACCTCTTGATCATTATGAACCCATAATCGATTCCTAAATCTCAATCCGCCATTGACTGTAATCAACAACTCGCTAGAAGGCTTCTTCGACGCTTCAACCATCTGTGATAATTCTAGATCAACTTTTTGTGCTGACAACACCTTCTCTATTAATGCTGAGTGAATTTGCAATCCAGCAACAAAAATATCGTGGTTCCCATTTATAAAAGGTTTCCACCAAACAAAATCCTTGATGAGTTTCCATTGCAATCTCGTGCAAGAAAACTTAGCTTCCCATTTCCTGCTGAGCACGTCTGCCACTGCATTATTTTTTCCTGGATGATAGTCCAAGGAAAAATCATAATCCATCAATAATTCTAACCATCTAAGTTGCCTCATATTTAAGTCCTTCTGAGAGAAAAGATATTTTAAGGCTCTTATGGTCAGTAAGCACCTGGAATTTCTCACCATACAGGTAATGTCTCCACAACTTCAAGGCAAAAACAACTGTGACCAGCTTAACATCATGAGTAGCATAATTTCTCTCATGAATTTTCAATTGTCGAGATGCATAAGCCATGTCCTTATCATGTTGCATCAGAACAGCACCAAGTTCTGACCCTGAAGCACCAGTATGCACTATGAAAACTCTAGTACCCGAAGGAAGTGTCAAGATTGGCGTTGAAGTCAACATCTCCTTCAATTTTTGAAAGCTCTCTTCACATTGCAAACTCCGTACGAATTTAGTTTCTTTCCTCATCACTTTCGTGAGAGGTAAAACTATCTTCGAGAAATCCCAAATGAAACACTTGTAATAACCAGCCAAGCACAAAAAGCTACGAACTTCTGTAATTGTCTTTGGTTGGTTCCAGTTCAAAACTGCCCCAACCTTCGATGGGTCAACAGATATCCCATTTTTCGATATGATGACTAAGAAATGTCACCTTATCAAGCTAAAACTCATAATTTGAGAACTTAGCATAGAGTTGATGATGCCTCAGAGAGTCTAAAACCGTCCTCAAGTGTTCGTCATGATGTTTCTTATCTTCTGAATAGATAAGGATGTCATCAACAAAAATTATAACAAACTTATCAAGGAAATCATGGAACACCCTATTCATAAGGTCCATGAATGTTGCAGGAGCATTGGTTAATCCGAATGGCATTACTCGAAACTCGTAATGACCATATATTGATCTAAAAGCGGTCTTTGGAGTATCCTCTGCCTTAACTCTCGGCTGATGATAACCTGATCTTAAATCAAATTTTGAAAAGATAACTGCCTTCTGCAATTGATCGAATAGATCATCTATTCGAGGTAAAGGGTACTCATTCTTGACTGTGATCTGGTTCAAAGCTTGATAATCAATGCATAGTTTAAGTGTCCTATCCTTCTTCTTAACAAAGAGTACAGGAGCACCTCATAGGGAGACACTAGGCTGAATAAATCCTTTCTCAAGAAGTTCTTCAAGCGACTTCTTAAGTTCTGCTAACTCCATCAAAGCCATGCGATAAGGTGACTTAGAGATAGGAGATGATTCCGGCATGACTTCAATAGTGAAGTCAATCTCTTTATGAGGAGGTAAACCAGGAAGTTCTTCATGAAAAAACATCGACATACTCTCGTACTATGGGGACATTGTTAATGGAAACATGTTGAGCCTATGTTTTCACCACGTTGGCAAGAAACACCTTGCAACCTTTTGACAACATTCGATTTGCCTTCAATAAGGAGACAAACATCTGCTTGATGGGTCTCTTAAAACCCATGATTAGGATTTTGGATTACCCCGGCCTACATAACATGACTTTCTTTTCTCTACAAAGAACTTTGTCATAGTTCTCATAGAGGCAATCCATTCCTAAAATGACGTCATAATCAGTCATTTCTAGGAGGACTAACTTTGCAACCAATTGTTTATCCTCAATCTCTTGGCACCTCATGCAAGAAGGACCCACAAGAACCAATTTCCCCGATAGGTGAAGAAATAGATAACATAAATGTCATCTCAGTAGGTTGTAAATCAAGCAATCTAGCAAATCTACTTGGTATAAATGATTGAGAAGCTCATGGATCATAAAGTACTCTAGCCATGAAATCAGAGACGAGAAGTGTACCTTCTACAACTTGACTAGGATCCTCTGACTGCTCGGTTGTGATGGAGTATACTCGTCCCATGATCTTCTTTTTCGGATCTGCATTCTTCTGCCTATCATCTGTCCGCTTCATCTTCGGGCAATCGTGGATGAAATGACCCTTCTGCTCACATTTCAAACAAGCTCCAGTTATCTTGTAGCATTCGCCTCGATGGCTTCTCGTGCAATGAGGGGAGACAGGAACACATGGTCTATCAACAGGCTTGACACTAGCCTCATCCTTGCCATGGTAACTAGTCTTTATCTTCTTGGTAGGGTTTTAAATATATCATGATGAACATCGAGGCTTCCACTCCCCTTACCATGTCTTTTCAGCTGAGTTTGGGTCAACCGATGCTCTCCGTCAATAGCTACCATTACATCCACTACATCAGCAAGTGTCTTAGGCCTGCTCCCTAAGACTTTAGCTCGCAAGCCAATTCTCAATCCCATCACATATTTCTTTGCCCTATCTAATCCAGACTCACAAGTTCCTTTACTGTACTTCTCGAGATGATAGAACTGAGCAGTGTATGCCTCAACGCTCGGTTCATTCTGCTATAGGTCCATGAATTCCTGCCTCTTCTTGATCTTTTCCTGCATAGGAATGAAGTGATTTGTGAAGCACTTCACAAAATCCTTCCAGGTCACATCTTAGTCTTCCTTGAAATGCACACCTCTGCAGGTCTCCCACCAATCGTTTACTTGATCTCGCAGCCTAAACATAGCAAAGGCAACCTTCTTCTCCTCAGGACAATCCAAGGCACTAAACGGCAACTCGATCTCCTTGAACCAGTGTTCCGCTTTCTCTGGCTCAGGTTCTCCACTGTAAATGGGTGGGTCATGTTGCAAAAACTTTTGCATTGTGAGAACCTCAACCTTCTTATTCTCATAAAGCTTGCAGACTTGGTCTCTTGCTTCACATGCTGCTTCTCTTTCCATCCGAGCACGTTCTCACTCATCACGAAGCCACTGCCCCATCTCAGACATTAGATGTAGCTGCTGTTGTTGGGGATCCTCAAGCCCACCTTCACCAGGAACAAGCTCATGTCCAGTTGTCATCTAAAATCACAAGGGAAGATCGAGATTCAGATGTTGATGTAAAAGTACATCGACTAAATAGGACATCCTAATTTTACCCAAGAGAACTTCGGCTTTGATACCACTTGTAACGACCCAGATCCACCTGACCAGTGGAAGCATGAAAAAAATGACATGCCATGTCGGATCCGATGGTTACTAATGCATATCAAATCCACATTCAAGAAGATGGTCAAAAAAGATACGTAAAGAAATCACTTGAAATACATCGAATAATTGGATAACATCACTTAATAGTTTAACATAATCAAAGATCAAAGTCACATCTTTCAAAAGACCTTATTGATAAAGGAAAATAATTAGATAAGAACAACTCATAAAGTTCCTTCGGTACATCTAAGAAAAAGACAGTAAAAGGAAAACTAGCACTACCAAGAAGAAAAGTCAAATCTTCCACCAGTCAGTCAACAGCTTCAATGCGCTACTCCTCCGAGGAACCTGCGGCATGGCAAACCACATGAGCGACAAGAATGCCCGTAAGACAAACAGCTTATCATGCTTTAAGAAGGACTAAAAAAATGGAGAATCACTTGATACAGTTACTAAGGAGATGGAACAATTATACCCATAAACTTATCTGAGTTTTTAAACATTATTGGCCATGGTACCTTAAAGTGGCATTTATACCCATAATTCACTCTTATGCTCATGTTGGTCCATTAATACCCACCACTGGCACTAATGGCTTTCACTTGTATATTTGATCATTCAATAAACACATCGTGATGACATCAGTGCTGAGTCAATAGATGGACTTTCCACTAGATTCCACAACACCTGACACCCCCGGAAGGTGTTGCCCTTTAGGCCATTGATGTCCGTATTGGACCCGGTAATCGGACTCTAGAGGTGGCTCCCACCACATGGCGTAGCACTTAGCTCCGCTTACCATTATTGTGCCATAATCTTGTTAAAATTCTTGTTTTAGAAAATTAATTATTCTTATGGTATTGAAGTCCCTTGCGTGTACTATATGTATGTGTTTTGTTATCTATATATTTACGTTTAAATCATGATGTATACGTTTATTTTTCACTTGATTTAGGTTTGAGAACATGATGAATCATGATTCATTGATATGTTGACCACTTTGTTCACTTTTTGTTTTACAATATTTTATTATCTTAAGATGTACATCAATGAAACTTTGGGACCCTATCGATTTTTCATATACTAGTGAATGAAATCATGCAATGGAATTATTTTTTCTTACTTTATTTTCCTACAATTTACGGGTTCTAGATGTCAGACATCGTAAACTGGATGTGGGTTACAGTTTCATGTTAGATCTTGAGAGGAGATTAGCAATTCAATTGCAGGAATTTGGATAGCCATAGTTGTTAACTAAGACAAACAAAAACCCAATAAATATAAATGTTTAAGTAAAAAAAGAAAAAATTATGAAGGACACCAAACAAGACATTAGGAAACATCACCCAAAGAAAAGAATGAAAAGGAGGCAAGATAACCTTGCAATCTTATAGAGCAGTTGATCAAACTTTTAACTCGTTAATTAGCGGAATAAGATATAAGAAGGTCATACCCTACATGGAAATTTCTTCTTCTTCGTAGATGCATGAACTTATAGAGATTTTCCAGCTTCCATTCGCGAAAGAGGTGCATTCTAGATAGGTTGATCATAGTTGACTTTGCTCAGCTTAAAGTCAACTTGCTTTAATAAAGGAAAGCATTTGATCATTGTATATAAATAGAGATGTTGTCTTAGTCACCGTTAGCCAATTTATATGTTTCACTATACATATGTCTTGTTCTATCATACTAGTATTTTACTTAAAAAAATGTCATTGGCTTCTCCGCCATCTATATCCTTATGACCCTTGGCCTCTTTGCCCATACTTATGTTGTAGGAAACTCTTGATGTGTGTATGATAGATTAAGATTCATTTCACTCTCATCAATCAGGAGAATCATGAAATGTACATTTTTAAAAGAGTAAAACTATACTTCTTAAAAAGCAAATTAGAGTCAGTATCGTGAAGTCGCATTCTTCTTCAAGGTCACAGAGCTCCAAGAGGAAGGCTCTTCTTCCTCTATTGGATATGCCAACAAGGAGAGAGCACAAAAAGAGAGGACGATTAAAGCATGGAGAAAGAGATAGGAATGGCTACTTTTTTCTAATGTGAATACAACTTGAATTGATCTCGAATAATTTACCAAATAATGGAGACCACTCCCTCCTTTTTATAGAGTTAAAATCCATATGTTCCTTTTACTGATACTTGAAAATAATAATATAGAGATTTTATTGACTATATAGTGACTTCATATTAGATTAGATCTATTATTAGGATTTTTAAGCACTTAAGTTATTTGATCTAGTCAGATATTGAACCAATTCACCAATTGACTCTAAATAATTTTAGACTAATTTCCAATTCTATGGATCTTTATTTGATTTTTTGGATTAAGATTTAGTCCAATTCAATTCCATTCATGTGATCTCGAAACGGAGTCACTAAAATCCATCTAGTTTCATCATTCCCTCGAAATGGAAGCATCATGGTATATAATATATTACTATTTCGTCAACCTTCAGCATTTGTAAAACTCATGGATCCTACATACTAGGAAAATTGTTTACTCGAAATGTTTATCCCAATTTGATTGTATTCTTCTAGGTTTTAACAATACATTTCTCAATCGATCATTGGGTACATATGTTAATCATATGCTTTCCAAATGTAATTATTAACATTCCAGAATTCATACCGTTATTCCTAAATAAGATGTCCATCTAAATATATTTTTACCCAGTGTCTTATGAGTAAGCTCGTGTCTTCTAGTTCATTGAGTAGATCGTGAATCCTTTGAGAGATCATACACCCCAAATGTCTTTGTGCACATCATCTCATTGGTATATAAACCTTGTTAGGCCATCAACTTGATAGTCTACCAAATGTACATGTTCATATTTATAGATATGTATCTATCTCTGACCAAAGGATATTGCCTTTTCATGAAAAACTATTATTAACGATCAATAACATCTTGAATTGCCTTGATTCGGGATCAAACCTTAGTGAAATAATGAAACAACTTGATTATGGTGAATACCGTGACTCTTTGATGTTGTTACAAGCTATAGAAGCTCACCACCCCTTGACCTCTCCATACATGTATCCCATCCCTCATTTTGTCAAATGTGTCTTCTCCTATAATTTTAAAACAATACCACAAGTCCCACTCATGTTGAGGTTTCGCAGGGGGAAATCTCCATTCCACTCTTGCAATATGCAGATGATACGGTGCTCTTTCTGGGAGGTTCGGATGATATGACTACAAGGACGGTTTAGATCGTCGAGGTGTTCAGTAGGTTATCGGGCCTTCAGATTAATAAGCATAAGTCAGTTGTGATCCCATTTGGGATGGAGGAGGAAGATAGGGGCAGAATGGCGGAGCTGCTGGGTTGCCCTCTAGGTGAGCTACCGATCTCGTACTTGGGTCTTCCCTTGGTAGCAGGCAAACTCAAGAAGACAGATTGGGATGTGGTTCTGCAGAGATTCGAGCAAAGGTTGGCGGACTGGAAGGCAGTCTCTCTATCCAATGGTGGAAAGTTGATCCTCTTGAAACATGTGCTGTCAGCCATCCCTATTTTCTTTTTTTCCACTAGATTGATATCAGTGGTAGTACGGAAAAAATTGAAAAGATGATGAGGAGATTTTTCTGGTCCGATGGAAAGCAACAAAGAACGGGGGTGCACCTGGTGGGTTGGGAGGAAGTGACACGTCCAAAAAATGAAGGAGGTTTGGGAATTCGAGATGTAGCGACCATGAACAAGGCGCTTTTGGCAAAATGGGCTATTCAGATATGGGGTAATTCAAATAGACTGGCAGTCAGGCTCATACGAGAGTTATACGGGGTTCGGAGGTCGCTCGAGGTTGGGAGTGTGCGGCTTCAATCTCCTCTGTGGGAAGGTGTCCACGAGGTTTTGCCTTTTTTAGAACCATGACTGTGCCCGAAGATCGGTGATGGGGAATCATTTAAGTTCTGGCAAGATGATTGGACAGGGGACGGGAAGCTATGTAACTGTTTCCCGAGGTTGTTTGCATTGGCGGAAATGAAGGAGTGCGCCTTAGCGCAGACAGGGATGACAGGATCATGGGACCCACAGTTTAGGTTGAATCTCTCGTCTCAATGTTTGGAGGACTTTGTCAGGATGCGGTTCGAGTTGCCATCACCAAACTGCATCAATGAGGGAAGAGACCATTTTGAGTGGAATGGTGGTAGGTCCTCGACGAAGAAGGCATACATGGAATTCAAGGTGAGCTCGACGGACATGGATACAGAACTATGTCAAGATATGAAGATCATATGGGCTAGCAAGATTCCGTGCAGGGTCAAGGTCTTCCTGTGGTGCCTGAGAAGGGGTAGACTGTGTGACAAAGCAAGGAGGGGAAGGCTATTCGGCAATGTGGACATTCAGTGCGACAGGTATGGAGGGCAGATCGAAGACTCGGATCATTTGTTCTTCAGGTGTCCATCATCGACTCGAATTTGGCAAGAGATAGGAGAATCTTGGATATCAAGTGGGAGCACGGATGAGTTTTAGACGTCGGTGAGATCGGTAGGAGGCAACTCAACACAAGACTGCACGATGGCCTTTGCGGCCTTGTGGGCGATTTGGGGGGGAAGAAACGAGTTTATTTTCAAAAATCGGAGATTCTATCCAGAAAATGTAGTTGCACATTGTACCTCTCTTTATAATTTCTGGTCCTCCAGATAGTGTACTACGCTAATATTTTAAGTAATATACTTCACAGGCGGTGAATCCCAACTCGAGATGTCACCCTCTCATTTTTCAAAAAAAAAGTCCCACTCATGTCACCAAAGACATGCTCACCTTGAATTACACCTTTTGTGAACCGCCACCCTTTTAACTGGTGTTATTTTATTCTAGGTATTGTGGTGATACCACCCATGAACCTTCTATCTCTAGGAATCCTAGTCCCTCACATCTTGTCTCATTTCTCTGTAATTGTGCTACGCGATATTAAGCATGTTAAGAAGATCTGACCCTTTGGTATTGAGGTCATGTGTTTTAGAAGGGTATTCAATGATAATCCTCCTCCTCCACCTCATATTGGAACAAGCCTTGTCCCACATATCCCTACTCTACATATCCTTGTTACGTCCCTCCACAATCTGCCCTAACCATAGTATTATGACAAAATGTGGGCTTACCGGGATTACCGGCTTTCCTGGGGCACGACTTCCAGCAGCAGGATCTTATCAACACTCATTTTCCGGAGTTTCATAAGATTAAAAAGAATGTTGGCATGATGATGTCACACAACATCAACGTAACGATTAAGAAAAATAGGTATTTGCAGCTTGCCATTTCGCAGGTTGAGGTCATCTACAAGATCTCGGATAATGTTCAACGACTCAACCTCTCTCTAAACCCTCCTCCAACTAGACCCCACCCTAGGCATCCTCCACCTCGCTTCCTTGCTCCACAAATTAGAGATCCTCTTCCTAGTTCCTACTCCTACCCATCCACATCCTTTAGACGTTGGACCTTCTTCCTCATGAGGAAAGAAGATTATCATGCCCAAGCTTGAAAAAGAAGAAGAAGAAGAAGAAGAAAAAGATGTGTTTTATGGTGAGTTTACAAATACTAGCTCTCATGAGCACAACTACAACTCTGCATATGATACTGATTAGGCACCTGACTACTAGGCTTTCTACTAATGTTTATGTTTTCCTTTCCTAGTTATTTTTTATTTTTATTTCTGTTTCTGTATGAAACCAGATTCTGTTGCAAACATCTTTGTAATTTGTTCCATCTTTTATTAATGAAAGTTGCATATTATTTTTATCTCTTATTTTCTTTTCTTTATCTTTTTATTTATAACAAAAAATGGGAGAATATTGAATTAAGGTGGAGAAAACTTTAAAAGATATCTTCAACATATTTTAATAAATAGGAGAAAAAAATTAAATAACCTTACAATTAAAGAATTAAAAATTAGTTTTTCGATTATTTTATTGAGGGAAATAAATAGAAAATTAAAAGCTAAACTCTTTTTAAAATTAAATTTTGAAAACTTATGTTTAATTGCAAGTTGTTCTTTACAAAGATTCAACTCTTTAAGCTTTCAAATGTTTTTATCATCATTAAAAAAGAGAATATTATTAGTTCTTTGTCTATCTCCAAGGTTATTTTAAAAATGACATACATATATCGCAGTCGCTCTCATGTATACTTATTTACAAGATTGCAAGACAATTCAGCATTACCAACTACAAACTACATATTGTCAAGATGACAAAGGTCAAAGTTCACTTGTTGAATCAAAGTTGTGTTGTTGCAGTTTATATCGTATTTAGTAAAGTTGTAACCTATAATTATGTTGTCATAATTTTTGAATCAGAATTGCCTCTAACCGATCATACATGATTGACCATCATAATGAACAAATCGGTTTCCTTGTTTTCATGATTGATCATATTTTGTATTCAGGGTCCTCGACAACTTTCAGATGATCGAATTCAGCATTACGAACTACAAATCAATATCAAATTCAATGGAACCGGAGTTCATATGTGAAATGAGTTTGGGGCCTCATTGTATTTTATGCATATTTGCAACTTTGACTTGTAATTATATATATAATTAACTTAACTTTTTTATTTACCTTTTACATTATTTTTCATTGCATTTTAATAAAATATGTAAAAATAAAAATTTAGAAATATAAAATCAAATAAGATAGAATATTGTGACTTTGTATATACAATATTTGTGTGATTCTCCTCTATTTTATTTCTTTATTTTATCAAATTATTAAAATCTCAAGAAATTACATAATGTGTCAATGCATCCCTTTTATAATATTTGATTTTTGTTTGAATTTTACTGTAATTAAAAATCACAAAGAATATAAAATATAAAATACACTATTTTATACACATAGAATATCACCATAAATGAATTTTTATAAATGGTATCTTTTGGTATTGGTTCCTTCATGAAATTTGTAGATCTTGTTGAGACGAATAATTTTATTTTATTTTTAATTCTGATTTTTGTGGTGATGACACGTGGTAACTTCGGGAGCCGCTACATGTCGCCACCTTCTTCGTCAACAGCCCCTTACATCCACCATTGGATCAGATATGATCCAACGATGGAAACCATTTCAGCCTTTTGACCAATTAACCACATAGGGGTCGTTCCATCTCGACCAATTGAATGGCTCAGACCCTTTCTTCATCCTCCTACAAGCTTCGGCCACACCCAACGGAAGCCCATGTCCTCTCACCACCAACGCCTAATCTCCCGAATCATGTTATCCCACACCTTCTCTACAAGCCATGCACACATGTCGAATCTCGATAAAACCACCAAGTCCGCCCTAACAAACTCATCAAAATCATCTACTATGCTATCATTGAAATCCATCTGCCAATAGAGAGAATCAGATCGCTAGCCCCGTCATCCACCTCTATGACAACGAGGTGGGTGCACATGTCGAGCGATCATCAAGTTCAATCCGGTAACAAGATCTAGGGAGACCATATCGTCTCTTGCTACAGAGCTTCTAACGCATCAGATAGTAGCTCCGGCAAGCCAGGACGTCGAGCAATAACCTCAGAGCTCTATCAAGCATCTGATCCCCGGTAATGACATCATTTGAAAAACTTCTAAATAGACTTCTTTATTTGATATTTTTTGTAGTATGTGAATTCAATGATTAATTAAAAACCACACTTAAAATGTAGCAATCAATTTCAATGCAACTATTTATTTGACTTCGGTAGCTCCAAGATCGACCATAGGGAGGCAACAAATACTTAAGTTCAATTTCAGATCATTAAGAGCTCATGGTTTTGAAGAAGATATTTTTTAGATTTTAAGTGCAACTAAATAGTCAGTGCAAATGCAGGCTAAGTTTAGGAGCAATTTCACAATTTTCAATAAAATTTACTCCAAAAATTATGAAAACTAACCAGAATGTAAATTGATACAAAGTAAACTACGGTGAATTTTGATAGTTTTCTAATGAGGCATGTATTTTTGATATAGTTATTGAAAAGTCTCTAAACCATGCACGAAAGTCACTAAACTTTACATACAATTGTTGCATCATACTCGAATTTCAAAAAGCAATAAGGTCATACTCGACTTTTAAGATTCATCTCTACGAGAAAATTGAATTCATGTAAATTGATGTATTAAAAAGGTGATAGGAAGAAATAATTTTTAGTAATTTACAATTATATTGAGAAAACTCTTAATGATAGATTATTAATTTATTACTTTTCAATGTTTGGATGAGACATTTAGATCACTGTATAATTCAATAACTTTTTTGCAGTTTATTCTTGATCATTTTAAAATATGAACAATCATATGACTATAAATTATACATATATTCTTTGATACCTATATATCTCCCAAATATTGATCATCAATAAATTACATTTCACATGTAAATCACCACAATTAAATTACTTGTTCGGAATATAGTCAACACTTTTTTATTTATCTAAATAGGCATGTGTATAAGGTGACAATATGATTGATATCGATTGCTTTTTTATTCATTGTTTTCATTTCAATAACACACACATATTTGTTTAATTTCATTGGATCAAATATACATATAAGGATATATATTTATATTCATTTTCCAATACCACTCCAAATAAAGAAATGCATGTAATTTTTTATCTATCTCTCATTATGTCCATCATCAATATATATATGTGTATTTTTTAGGATATGGATGATAAATATCCATTTCATCACCTTTATTCTTTCATTTTGGCCTTTAAACCCTATTTATGTGCATGTAAATAGCATTATTTTGCATAAATTGAAATTCATTATTTATTTTGTAAATAATATATAAAATACATTATTTAAAGCTAAAATAAAAGGATAAATAAATAAAAGAAAAAGAAATAAAATGTCAAAGGTATATGATCCTAAACCCCGAAACCTAAGCATCTTGATGACTTGGTCGATAAGGAATAAAGTAGGGAGAAATAATAGACAAAAACTCAATAAAACCCCTAATTTTTACCCTTTAATACTTTATTTTAGGATCCAATTTATTCTATTATTTATACTTCAAATAAAGAAACTTTGTACATGAAAGTTGTGAATATATATATATATATATAAATATTTTATTTCACACAAAAATAATATATAGTGTACATTCTATACTCAAAATAAAATTCCAAAACTCAATCTTACCAGACCTATATCTTCTCTATATGAACTCAAAATGCAACAAAATCACCTTAATTGTATATAACTTTTTATTTACTACTTAAAAAAGTTGGTTTCATTTAATTTATAGTTCATACGTAAAAGTTATGTTTTGGATCCCTATTGTACAATATACATGTATATAAATAAAGGGGAAATTATCGTTTTATTCTTTTACTCTTATATTTATTTTATACTTTTGTACCCTTGTAAATATTATTTAAATTCCATTAAAAATATAAAATAAAATAAAACTATAAAAATACATTAAAATAAAATAACTTACTAAAATACATGGATGAATATACTACAATGATACCTACATATTACATATATTTATTTATTTAAGTGTACAAAATATATTAAAAATAAAATAAAAATATATTTATGTATATTTAAACAAGGTATAAATTCATAATTTATGTATATAAAATAATAACATAAAAATATAAAATAAAAATAAAATGCCTAATATATAAGTTATTATACATATAAATATACCTCTAAAAAGTAACTTGTAATAAATAAACTTGTAAAAATAAATAAAAATCAGATTAAAATACTTCATAAAATAATAAACATTTTTTATATTTTAACAAAAAATAACAAAATCATTTACTAATTTATTTTGATTTATTTTCGAATTTCTGATTTATCTTTTGCGGGTGACATGGCCCAATCAGGTCACGCCCCCCGTTGACCTAGGATCAACTCTCTGACCTCATGTATAGGTCTGTCAAACCAGTCAATGACCTTTTATTCTTATTCTTCAATTTTTACAGCTTCATACTTTCATTTTTTGGAGGGATTCCTCTTTGAATTTCCTCCCTTGATCGATGCTCTATCACGCCCGATCATTTCTTCGATCTATGAACCCCCTGTATCGAGATGTTCACCTCAATTTTCCTCTAACCTTTCCTGGCATGTACAAGAACCTTCCCCTTGCTATTTTTGAATTTGGATTCCCTTTTTCCCCACTTTGACTCCTCATCTTGTGCACTCTAGATCGAGGCTCGTGATAGGACCTCTCTTCAGTCGATTTGAAGCGAAGAAAGCGACGTAGAGGTGGTTCCCAACCTCATTGGAGCTCCTCTCCAGGCGAATTTTCCTTTGCTTTTAGGTTGATTTTAGTTACTGTTTTCATTTCCTGCAATTATTTTTAGGTTAAATCCTTTGCATTCGTGTAAAAATCATTTCTTTGTAGTTTGTCGGAGTGAATATCCACTGTGTTACTGCATTGTTCCAACCTGCCAAACACCTTCATCTTCTTCCCATGTGCTTCTTCTTCACCCGATACGCCTCCAGCCATCCTGATCCTCACTAGATCAGGATTTAGGTGCTCCATCTCCATTACTCGTCGGAGAACCTCTGCATCCTCCCATTTTGCCATCGTTCCACCCGCTAACGGGTCAAGGCAGTTTGCCCTCGACCTTCCGTCCTTCCTATCAGGTCTTGAATCATCTATTCCAGTTGAAAGCGAATTTTGAAGTCTAGGAAGCAGTCTAGGTCGCCTGACCTTCCTTGACCTCTGTAGAATGCTCTGGCGGTCCGTGGAGCTTTTTGAGCCCTCCAGCAGCTAGAGGACACCTCCAGTAACATTTTGCGCCCCTTGTTTGCACCTTAGGTGGTCAGAGTCGCCCAGCACTTCAGATCGAAGCTCGTCCAGGTTTGTGTTCTTCCCTGTTCTTCTAGGGAGGGACAAAGCTGTTGGATCGGGCTCCGTCTCTAGAAATCCCAGCCACCATCTAATCAGCATAGCTAGACATCGTCAAATCTACTTGGTAGATCTAATCTAAGCTGCTGAAGCCAACCATCATCGCGCCTTCTCATGTCGACGTGTGGCAAGTGAATGAACCTTCACCATACAATTAGAAGCCCGAGGGGCAAATTGCAAAATATATACCCTATCTTTTCGTCTTTTTGGCTGTAATTTATTGTCACATTTAAAAGTTTTGTTAAAATTGCATGTGAATACCTGTATTTATTTCATCTTGCATTTCGGTCCATTCTAGGTTACCTGACATGCAGTCCCACGTGAGGTAGTCATTTTGCAGAGACACTCTTGTGGGTTTTGTATTTCCATTTAGTATTTAAACTTTAAGTTGCAGTTGCAAAATTTTGAATATTTTGCAAAAACATCCATGCTTTTATTATTAATTACAATTATACCCTTGCTAGTTCATATATTTTTGTGATTATTTTCTGTTATTTTATAAATAACTGTCATGCTCCAAAAATCATGAAAAATAGGGTTAAGTGTCTACTTGTGTACACTTTCATGTTCTTATTTTATGTTTGCATTTTAGGCATTTTACCTATTTTTAAAAATCAAAATAACACATTTGTATCCCATGTTTACCTTTAAAGCCCAAAAAATATATAAAAACATGTTGAAAAATTCAAAAAAACTTTTTTTGTAGTAATTTATAACTACAAATCAAAATCATTAAAAATAAAAAAAGAAAATCATTAAAAATTAAAAAGCTTCAAAATCCTTATAAAATTTATAAAAAAATCTTCTTAAAATCCAAAAATATTTACTTTTTGTCTTCGAATTTTCTTTTTATATTTATTAAATAAAAATAGTTTTGAAACATTTTGGCTTTATCTAATAATTTTAATTTCCAAAAAAAACAGCTTATTTATTTAATCCATGTCTTGGGATATTTTTGACTTTAAAAATATATAAAAATTAGAAAAAAATATAAAAATCACAAAAATAGTAGAAAATATTATAAAACACAAAAAAAATTATTTTGATATTTTTGTTTGTTTTTAATAGTATTTATAATTATATTATCATGTATTGTGTATATAGTTCTATATATTCCTATATTATATATTTAAAAAAGAAAATTTAAAATCAGAAAATATAAAAGAAAATTTAAAATTAAAAACTAAAAATATAATAATTAAAATCCATAAAAAATAAAATTTAAACCCACAGAAAAAGAAATAAATAGACAAGAAGAGGGGATAACTTTTGGATTTAATTTCCCCAATCTATCATGTTTGCTCCATGTGTTCGACACTCTACACATACTTACCCTATACACACATTTGGAGAGTTATAATAAATTTTAACTCCATATTTTTATTTACATTACTATATTTTATTTGTGGCTTAATTGTGGTTTAAATTGATTTTCGTGGGTGATCATTACAGCAACGCTAATTGAGTTTGATTAGCCGACCCTCGCAAAAGTCGTCTCAACAATGGAGAGAAAATAATTTTTCTCCTTTGTAAATATAGATAAAAAATATTTCAGTATATTTTAATTTGTTTTCCGAACATGGATATGGATAAATTTTTTAAGGCGTGAATACCAATATCTATATCCATATTCGCAAGAATATATATATATATATATCAAAATATGCATTAGATATCGGCAAAAAATGAGAAATCTATCCATATCTTCATACATTTTTTAGAGGAAAGAAGGTAAATCCCGAGTTGGGACTCACTGCCAAAAAAATTTAATTTATAGAATTATAAGGATATACATTACCTTGTGGACCAGAATCGATAAAGGGAAAGACATGAAGCAATTACATTTTCAGAATACAACCTCCGGTTCTTAAAAATCAGATCATTTCTTCCTCCCCAGATGGCCCAAATAGACGTAAATGGCAAAGAAACATCATATGTCGAGTTCATCCCCATCGACCTAATCGATCTCTAGAAATCAGCCGTGCCACCATGCAGTAACCATGTCGCATCTATATCCTTCCAAACTTGATCCGACGCAGGACATGTGTACAACAAATGTTCTGCATCCTCCGTCTGTGCGCCACATCTATCACACTGGGTATCTGGAATGCCAAACAGTCTTCCTCTTCTTGTTTTATCCCAAATACTTCTCCCTTGAAAGCACCAAAGAAAAATCTTTACTCTGCAAGAGATCTTGCTTGCCCATATAATCTTCATATCCTGCTTCAAGTTGGTTTCCAAGTCGTCACTTCTCCCTCTGAACACCTTGTAGACCTTTTTCACCGAGAATCTCTCCCCCTCCCAAGCAAAATGATCCTTACCATGTAAGATGCAATCAGGGGAGGGCAACTCATATAACATTCTTCCCAACTCATCCTTTCTACGTCCGGAAAGGTCACGTAGGAAGTGATGGACCCACGCACCAGAAACCCCCGACTTCAGCCACTGAACACCCTCTGCTCGTTGCCCAAGCAAAGAGTCTTGGGAATCTATTGCATAGAACTCCCTCACATGTCCAGTTGTCAAGCCAAAAATGGAATATCTCCCCGGACCCCACTCTTGGCATCATTCTCTACCTTAGATGTGGCTAAATATCATGGATTTCACTCCAAAGAGAAGACTCGAATCTCACTCTACCAACTTCTAATGAGTCGTTGACCCCATAAATCTTTCGTACGAACTGAATAGCCAATCTATCTGTGTTGTTCCAAATCTATGATGAATCTCGGATTCATCACTCTAAATCTCATTTATTAAGCTTAGGTCCCTAAAAATCAACGGCATATTTGTTTATTTTGCATAATTAGCATTCATGTATGTTTTCATAAAAATGGCATTTTATCCATAATTTCCGCACAAAATAAAAGCCAAAAAAATCCAAGCCACAGTTGACCTGTAAATAGCCTAACTTCCCAGATTTTAACTCCTTCATGCTAACTCCGAATAACCCAAAATCACTTCCATTGTGTACATATCACTCACAAGAATAAATGAAAAATACAAAAAAAATCACTAACCCAAATAAGTGGACCAAAAACCCAAACCCTAGTTTCAGGATTTTCGGACTAAAAACCACATATCTTCCCCATCTAGTATCCGATTTGATCCTACTCACTTATGAACTAATGCACATTCAATTACCTTCAAAACAAGACCAAGTTCAAGTGAATCGGAGCTCGTACGTGAAAGTTGGGTTTTGGGCCTCTTTTGCACATTGTATATTTTCACGGTTTTCTGACCTTGCATTTTATGTATATACTATCTTAATTTATAAAAATCCAAAAAAATTAGATTTAAATGTCTTTTATTTATCTTTGATTTTTCTATATTTTTCTGGATTTTTTATCTTGTTTAAAAAATGACAAAAAAATACAAAACCAAAAATCAAGGTATTCTATGTACATGGGATACCCCAAAATTCGCTTTTTACATTTGACCGAATTTGGCTTTGACGTCTTCATAAAAATTGTAGATCTCATCGAGATGAGCATTTTTCGTGAAGGAACTTTTTCGATCCGATGTCATTTGCTATTTTTTATCGATTTTACAAAAGATTTATTCGCGGATTTTTCTGGTGATGACACATGGCCGCCCCAGAGGCCGCCACGTATCAGCATTTTTTTGGGCCTTTTATTTTCCGTTTTAAAAAAAATATTAAAATCGGCCGCACGCGCGTCGCACGTGCCCCAAGGCACGTGCTCCGCACGTGCTGCGCCTCCCCAGGCCCTCGCCACGTGGCTCCTCCTTGGCCGTCCGATCTCGGCCGATCGGACGGCCCACCCGCATCTCCTACCTCCCGCGGCTGCCTCGAAACCTTCTCCGCTCCTCTCGCGCGCGCCAACAGCCACGCCGTTGACCCCCTCTCTCGCAACCACCGGTCGACATCCCCGCGCCGACCAACCCTCCTCCGTAAACCTCGCAACGGCCGCCTCTTCCCCGTAACCCTCACCGACCGTATCCTATTTAAGAGACCCGGCCGCCCCCAGTCCAACCTATCCGCCGATAGCCTGGTCGCGAACGCAACGGAGGCGGTGACAGCGCCTCTATTTCTCCCCGGCGAGATCCGAAGCCCTTCAGGCCTCGTTGCAGACGCGCCCTCCGCGGCGCCATTGCTGCTGCTGCTCCGCCAACGGCGTCGAGCCACCGACCATCGTCTCCGACAAACCTCGCTGCCTCACGCCTGGAGTTCATCTGCCAGTAACATCAACTACGACAACTACTCCGCCTCCGCCTTCGTAACTCCATCGACAGCCAGCCGCCTCTCCGACCTTCGCAATCAACTCCGCCGTACTTCTCCGCTTCGAGCGTCGCCGACAACGCCACCGACTTCAACGCCTTCGTCTCCAGCCGCTTCCACCACGACGTCATCCTCCATAGCCGTACTACTCCGCCCAGGTTCATCTTCTTCGCCAACTCCACCGAGCTCCGACCAACGCCACCGCCTCAACGCCAGCTTCGACTCCACCGACTGCGATGCCTCTCCACTTCGACAGTCACCGTCTTCATCAAGCTTCTTCGCCGGTCAACATCGACGCGACGCCAGCCACGCCGTCATCGACCTCGGCTCTGCCCATCGTCTTCACCGAGCCAGACTCCGCCTCTCCTCCGTCACCTTCGCCCCGCCAAGAGAGGCCGAGCTCCGCCGCCTCCGTCTCGCCAACGCCAACCACCAGGCTCCTCCCTCGTCGCCTTCGCCGCCGGGCTCGGGACCCGAGACCCCCGCCACGTGCGCAGCACGTGAGGGCGGGGGGACGTCAGCACCCTCATCACCCCACGGGTCACGTGCTTTGCACGTGACCACGTGGGCAAATTGCGCAGAAGCCCCCAGTTCTCATCATATTTGCACAGCAATCCAGACCTCCAGGGTCACGTGCTCGGCACGTGACCTCTAGAGAAATTTGCAGAAATATACCCCCCAGTTTAGGTATTACACTTAGGTCCCCACTGCATTTCTTTATTTATTTTATTTATTATATTTACTGCATTTACACCCCTGTGCTCTCTCCTTGTTTTGAACCTCTTCTAGACATCATTTTATTCATACAAAAATAGCACTTTGTTCATCACTTAATTCTCTACATTTTGATATGCCGTGGATATTTTTCTAATTAATGGTTAATTAATAATCAATATTTTTGTTGAAAATTGCGAAGTTTACCCAGTTTGTGCTCTAAATTCTATATTTGATTAACCGGAGCCTTAAAAATCCCTGAAAAATCACATGCTGCAGAGTTTATTTTGGTGAACATTGTGCCCAAAAAGATTTGCATTTGAAAGCATCGTTTGCCCTGTAAAAATCATTTAGCACATTTCAGTATTTGATTTTTAATAGGTATTAGATCTCATATTTTCAAGGTGTAGGATTTTTCTAGGATCCACCACTTAGTGATATATTTTTGATAATTTTATTTCTTGAAAATGAGTAGGTTTAATATTTATTATAATTAAATATTGAAAATCATTATGTTTGCATTTAAAAATTCATAAAAAAAATTCATATTGCATCTAAAAATTCCAAAAAAATTACAGTGCACTCATTTCATCGGCATTTACATTGTGGCCAAGTTTCGTATTTTTTCGGACATCGTTTGATTGAAATTCACATTTACGTCCCTAAAATAGGATGAATTTGCATTTTGCATCTCTTATTGCATTGAAAAATTCCAAAAAAGACCGCCTCGAAAATCGAACACTAAATTGGATTGACACAACTATAGGTTGTTCCTTTGCCTCCTTGTGATCGACCTTGGGACTTGCCCAAGTAAAATAAAAATAAACCACGAGATTAAAAATTGAATAATTATTTTATGGTTATTTCTTGACTGTTTCCAATCGCCGCCTACAACGAACGACATAATCATTTTACGCACGAACGATAAAAACAACTTCTTATCGCGACTTTTTCGGACTCGTCAGATGGCGCCGTTGCCGGGGAGGCAAACGGCTTAGTTTTGTGTTTTGAAAACTTTTCGCTCGATTTTCCGCATTTGGGTAGTCTGACCCCCGAATTTTTCATTGTGAATACCATTTTATTTCCAACATTTATTTTCTTATTTTTTGAGTCACTCTCTTACATTTTCTCTCTTATTTTTCTTGCGAGGTACCCGGCATACGTGGAGCGGTTTTCAAGAAACCGACGTATCTTCACCAACAACCGAAGAAGCCGCAATTAATTTAAGATCGAGTCGAGTCGTGAGAGAGCGTAGAGTCTAGGTTTTTAATTTCTGTAAATTTCCATTTCTGTTCATTTACAGCGGTGCCCGTTTGGACTCTCGCGCATGTAAAAAAGACTTTGAACTTTTCTGTGGTGTGTCGTGGCCTGTTTCACTCTTCGGTGAGGGTGGGGCCCAACTTGAGTGGCGACTAGGATAGACCTGCACATACGGCTCTTAGAGCATTTTTATTTTTTGATTGTGCTCGTAGGATCTTAAGCCACACTGCACTTTAATCAAAATGCACATAGATCGTTCAACTTAGCCAAATTTAACTCTATTCTTCCCGCTAATAGAACTTTCTGTTTAGGTGCAGCTTTTATCGGCTTGCATGCATATAGAATAATTTTTAAAAATTCTGTCTAGCATCCCACATGGAGATTGCGAGGAGGCAATGTAAGTCTTCTAACTGAGCATCCATCATAGTTTTCCGCGTGCATCGGCCTTTCCCGACTTTCTCCCCCTTGTTTTATCACATAAATTTAAAGGAAATTGGGACTGGGCGGTAGACGTGTGTTTGTGCTCATCTAATTTTTCAGTGACCACCTAATTAAAATTGGGACTGCTAATTATAGCCGATCTTAATAACCCATAAAATCAAGAATTTTTGCGGGAGAGCAATCCCGACCTTGGATGATTTTATTTTTTTTCTAAGTGAGCGAGAGACGACACTTAAGGTTAGAGCCAAGCTCCAACACCAATCAGCTCGCTAAATTTTTGCCAAGATTGATTTATCACTAACTAAAATTGAAAAGATAATAGCCGAACTCTTACGGCTTCATTGTGTGAGTTGGTGAATCTGGGGTTTGATTTGTGTTTGCATTGGTGTGCGTAAACCGAGACCTAAGATCAAAAGCCGCACATTTGATAAAAACTCTCTTTCCGTGTGATCATCTCTTTCCTCTCTTGATTTTAACCTCATCATGGACTTCTTGTCCAATAACTCTTGCAGACCCAACCCCTCATTCCTTTCAGCTCTTTCAAAAATAGCCGAACGTTTATCCGAGAATCCATCAGAGCTTTATTATGAAAATGAATTCGTATCGGTTAGACCCAAAACACCTCCCCCTCAACCACCAATAAATCCATCTCCTTCTGCTAATCCGACCTGTTTCATGAATGACAACCCTTTGTATTCAGAGCAGACAAACCAAGAAATGATTGAGGGCTCTACTTCTTCATTTAATCCTCTTTACATTGATCATACCATTCATCCCTCATATTCAGTAAATGTCAATCCATCATTCATGGGAGAAGATAACCACATGATCGAATTAAACACTTCTTCACCCCTTCCATCATTCTTGAACACCAAAGAAAAATCATTACCTTGGATTGAACATAACAACCCCCTCTTCACTCATACAGAGGATTGGGCCGACCACAAAAGATCACAACTCTCCTTGGACCAACTCCACTTACCTAGACCATATGAGCAGCCACCTTCCATGATTATTGAGGAGGTACTTTCAGAAAATGATGATCGTACATCGAATATTTCCAGAGATCCCTCTCCTAGTACATATAGAAAAATGGAAGAGGACATTGAATTACAAAAACATACCCCAACTTCTCCCATATTTGGCCAAGAAGAGATTTTGGAGAATATTTTGAGGATGAATAAGAAATTTGATTTAATGGAGGATAAATTCCAAGAACTTGCCGATCGATTAATCTCTGGTAGCTCGGCTATAAAAATGGATGAGGAAATGATTGGATCTGAAATTGAAAAAATTCAGGGACCTAGGGATTATTCTGAGAATTTCACTTCTACATCTTACTCCCTTATAGATGACTATGCCCCGAACTATCACCCAGAACACCAGAGCCCCTTTTCATCTGAAGAACACCCCACACCCCCACACCACCCAGAAAATACCAAAAAAATGGAAATATTTGAAAACCACAAAAAAATTGAAAATTTAGAAAATTTCATAAAAATTGAGTCTGAAGACGATCTGAGGAATTTGGATCCAACTGTACGGGAAGCAATAGGAAAGAAATTGATTTTTGAACTTCCCTTTCTACAGGCCATTGAACACTTCCCCGATCTTAAAGGATTTGTATTGGACAAATTAACGATGAAGAAATCGGGTAGGATTCGAACAAAAACCGAGAGACATATATTGTCTATGGCCTCCTCCTTGGTGTTGAGGAGAAAAACCAAGAGCCGCATAGTGAAGCAGTTGCCCAGATTTGAATGTGTACTCAAAGACATAATTTTCATCCATGCTCGGATTGATGACGATTCACCAATTAATATCCTCCCGACCTCTGTATTCCATGAACTCAAACTCGGACCGATTCGAAAGATACGAGAGATCATTCAATTGGCGGACCGATCGATAAAACGACCGAGAGGAACCATTTCTGTCATCATGAAATTCCAAGGTGCTCCGCTCAAAGTAGAATTCACAATCATTGATATTGAGCATCAAGGAGGATTCACCCAGTCTCCAATCATTCTCGGAAAGCCATTCTTGGCATTGGCCAAGGCGAGTATTGATTGTGAGACTCTGGAAATCAATTTCACAGCATTGGAAGCACTTAGATCTGACCATGTCTTTGAGGAACCACGATCGCCTGAGGTAACCCACGAAGTCCCCGACAACCGTAATCATGAAGCAGTAGAAGAGCCCTACCCCGCAGCCACACCTGAGATAGCGGTTGTTGATGAGACTATTGGTTTAGAAAATCTCCCCCCTGCTCCATTCCCAGCCGCTCTCACCAGGGAGAATCATGTATATGAATCATATGATCTGGAGACTTATGCATGGGCACACCCTGGGTCGACCTACTCTGACTATGTGGATTACATCAACTCGACACAGGAATGCGCCAACATCGAATCAATTGAAAAAGAACATGCAGAGACTCTCTCCAGTATTTCAATTCCCGCGAATCTCAAAATAAACAAATCTTTCTACTGTGATCCTGAGACATATGCATGGTCACACCCTGGAGCAACATTCTCTGAATATCTTGACCAAATCATTCCAAATCGAGAGTGCTCAAACATTCGGGAGACTAAGAGCAAGCACACAGACCGAGCACCGACCAAGGAAAATTCAAATGGCTATTCATCTGGATACTCAAGTGAGCCGACACCTTCACGACGAAATAAAAAGAGAGTCACCTTTGACCTTCCGGAAGAGGTATCGTCTGATGGTCCCTCATCAGGTCCGGAAAAGGTAGTCTACATGAGTGAAGTCTGTTCGGCAGCCCTAAAGTCGTATCTTCGTAAGGATCCAAAATTCAATTCTCATTGGACAACTCCCATTCCTAACTACTACTCATCCAAAGCTGATGCTCCTGCACTCTTCAAGTATACTGGAATTCTTTCGTATGAGCTGACTGAGACCGGTGCTTCTGAGCTATCATCTGAGGACAAATTGATTGACCCCAAGAAGGAACGAATTCTGAGGAAACAATTAAAGAAACAAAGAGATATGCAGACTTGAAGTATGTCCACTTTCAAATACTACTCCTATGAGGATAACTCTGATGATGGATATCTTTCATCTGACTCAAACACTTCATCTATTATCCATCATGATTTTTCTGAGGATGACACTGATTGTAGTTGGGAATCATATGCTCCATCTTCACCTCATCATAATGATCTCCCACCGCAGGCTCACAAGAAGATCAGCCGAAAACCGCCTTAATCATTCGGCTACTCACCCTCCCTCCCGACCACATCGGTCTCCTTGTACAGCTTCTTCCTCTACTTAGGCCAAGGCCTAAGTATAGGGGGGACCGATGCCATCTGTTTATACCATCCTTCTCATTCTCCCGACCGCTCCATTTCCACCCTTCTTCCATACTTAGGTTGTCCAGAGCCTAGGTATAGGGGGAACCGACACCCACCTGTATATACTCTCCTCATTCACATATCATGACCGCCTCTTTTCCGCTTTACTTCCTAACCCATTGTATATAAATTTTACACTCCCTTACGCTTAGCACGAGCTATGTCTTCATTACGCTTTTTGTGCTCTGAGGACACAGCACTCGCTAAGTATAGGGGGTCTGTATATATACTTTGTATATATTTTACCCATATCTCGTACTTTCGGGTAAGTCTATATGTATTTACGGGGTGGGTACAAAAAAACGAAGAAAAAAAAGAAAAAAAAGGAAAAAAAGTTTTTCTACTAACACTGACTTGCCCAAAATTTTTGAAAAAAAAATGGCTTCTTATTTCATCTTTGCACACACACACGCAAAAAAAATCTGCATTGCACACACCTACACTTCATCCAACATTACATGCATTTGCATCTGTGAAAAGTCATTGGGTTCTGAACCAAGTTATGAGCCGAAACCGAGAGTGGTCTGGGCTTTCCCTTAATCCACCTAATTTTCAGAGGAACTTCACCGAGAAATAGGATTTTAAGAGCTTCAGATCTTTTGACTTAATTCTTTAAGTTCCACATGACAATGTGCAGCGTTTGACTCTTAGTGTCTAACCTGATCTCTTCATTCTGGGTACAACTCTGGAATAGGGAATTAATTTGTACTCTCGCACTATGCACTTAGCTCAACCCAGACGGGATATTGGAAGATTATGTGAGTTTCTTTTCTGGTAGCGTGGAAATCTAAAGACCGGAGTTCGGGTTGAAATAAAGCTTCAGAAAAGGGATGGACGGCTGGGCACAATTTTTTTCTAAGACCCCAAAAAATGTACGGAATAAAAAGATGCTATATCCGTAGGGGCAAAACAAGATCCAAGCAGAACCACCAAAAATTCCAAATACAAAGAAGCATTCTACCAAATAAAATCCGACCAAAAAGGTCCAAGCTTCAAAAAACCTGCAGATCTTGGAGGAGACTTGGCTACACTGGCCATCTTCACAAGGAGAGGTGACTACACTGGCCACCCCCTCCAGTTCTTTTCTCTTTCATCTAGCTTCTCCCCCATTTCGATTGTGAACACAGCACGACAGACCTTAGAAGGAAATACCTGACTCCCCGAGGACGAGTTACTGGAGAGGAGAGGAGCATGGTAGTCCGGCATTCTGGATGGGAAGAGCTAAAACCCTTCACACACACGAGTCGGTTATTCAATGTTCTTAGGGTATACTTTGGGAAGAGGATTGATCTAAGATGACTTCTGAGCCGAAACTGTAACAATGATGTGTAGAACTTGAGGGCTGTTGATTTTAAAATTCTAAGTCTCACAGAAGTTCCGCCACACTACTAATCCAAAGGTCAAGTTTAGTCTCACTTTCACCTTCAGTTCATAGTCTTGGTATGGAACCCAGTCTCATTTCACTTCATGGCATTTCTTTTTGATGCTCAGGGACGAGCATGGTTTAAGTATAGGGGGATGATGAATCTCGGATTCATCACTCTAAATCTCATTTATTAAGCTTAAGTCCCTAAAAATCAACGGCATATTTGCATTTATTCTGCATAATTAGCATTCATGTATGTTTTCATAAAAATGGCATTTTATCCATAATTTCCGCACAAAATAAAAGCCAAAAAAATCCAAGCCACAGTTGACCTGTAAATAGCCTAACTTCCCAAATTTTAACTCCTTCATGCTAACTCCGAATAACCCAAAATCGCTTCCATTGTGTACATATCACTCACAAGAATAAATGAAAAATACAAAAAAAATCACTAACCCAAATAAGTGGACCAAAAACCCAAACCCTAGTTTCAGGATTTTCGGACTAAAAACCACATATCTTCCTCATCTAGTATCCGATTTGATCTTATTCATTTTGAACTAATGCACATTCAATTACCTTCAAAACAAGACCAAGTTCAAGTGAATCGGAGCTCGTACGTGAAAGTTGGGTTTTGGGCCTCTTTTGCACATTGTATATTTTCGCGGTTTTCTGACCTTGCATTTTATGTATATACTTTCTTAATTTATAAAAATCCAAAAAAATTAGATTTAGATGTCTTTTATTTATCTTTGATTTTTCTATATTTTTCTGGATTTTTTTATCTTGTTTAAAAAATGACAAAAAATACAAAACCAAAAATCAAGGTATTCTATGTACATGGGATACCCCAAAAATTCACTTTTTACATTTGACCGAATTAGGCTTTGATGTCTTCATGAAAATTGTAGATCTCGTCGAGACGAGCATTTTTTGTGAAGGAACTTTTTCGATCCGAGGTCATTTGCTATTTTTTATCGATTTTACAAAAGCTTTATTCGCGGATTTTTCTAGTGATGACACGTGGCAGCCCCAGAGGCCGCCACGTGTCAGTGTTTTTTTGGGCCTTTTATTTTCCGTTTTAAAAAAAAATATTAAAATCGGCCGCACGCGCGTCGCATGTGCCCCAAGGCACGTGCTCCGCACGTGCTGCGCCTCCCCAGGCCCTCGCCACGTGGCTCCTCCTTGGCCGTCCGATCTCGGCCGATCAGACGGCCCACCCGCATCTCCTACCTCCCGCGGCTGCCCCGAAACCTCCGCCGCTCCTCTCGTGCGCGCCAACAGCCGCGCCGTTGACCTCCTCCCTCGCAACCACCGGTCGACATCCCCGCGCCGACCAACCCTCCTCCGTAAACCTCGCAACGGCCGCCTCTTCCCCGTAACCCTCGCCGACCCTATCCTATTTAAGAGACCCGGCCGCCCCCAGTCCAACCTATCCGCCGATAGCCTGGTCGCGAACGCAACGGAGGCGGTGACAGCACCTCCATTTCTCCCCGGCGAGATCCGAAGCCCTTCGGGCCTCGTTACAGACGCACCCTCCGCGGCGCCATTGCTGCTGCTGCTCCGCCAACGGCGTCGAGCCACCGACCATCGTCTCCGACAAACCTCGCTGCCTCACGCATGGAGTTCATCCGCCAGCAACATCAACTACGACAACTACTCCGCCTCCGCCTTCGTAACTCCATCGACAGCCAGTCGCCTCTCCGACCTTCGCAATCAACTCTGCCGTACTTCTCCGCTTCGAGCGTCGCCGACAACGCCACCGACTTCAACGCCTTCGTCTCCAGCCGCTTCCACCATGACGTCATCCTCCATAGCCGTACTACTCCGCCCAGGTTCATCTTCTTCGCCAACTCCGCCGAGCTCCGACCAACGCCACCGCCTCGACGCCAGCTTCGACTCCACCGACCGCGACGCCTCTCCGCTTCGACAGTCACCGTCTTCATCAAGCTTCTTCGCCAGTCAACATCGACGCGACGCCAGCCACGCCGTCATCGACCTCGGCTCCGCCCATCGTCTTCACCGAGCCAGACTCCGCCTCTCCTCCATCACCTTCGCCCCGCCAAGAGAGGCCGAGCTCCGCCGCCTCCGTCACGCCAACGCCAACCACCAGGCTCCTCCCTCGTCGCCTTCGCCGCTGGGCTCGGGACCCGAGACCCCCGCCACGTGCGCAGCACGTGAGGGCAGGGGGACGTCAGCACCCTCATCACCCCACGGGTCACGTGCTTTGCACGTGACCACGTGGGCAAATTGCGCAGAAGCCCCCAGTTCTCATCATATTTGCACAGCAATCCAGACCTCCAGGGTCACGTGCTCGGCACGTGACCTCTGGAGAAATTTGCAGAAATATACCCCCTAGTTTAGGTAATTACATTTAGGTCCCCACTGCATTTCTTTATTTATTTTATTTATTATATTTACTGCATTTACACCCCTGTGCTCTCCCCCTGTTTTGAACCTCTTCTAGACATCATTTTATTCATACAAAAATAGCACTTTGTTCATCACTTAATTCTCTACATTTTGATATGCCGTGGATATTTTTCTAATTAATGGTTAATTAATAATCAATATTTTTGTGGAAAATTACGAAGTTTACCCAGTTTGTGCTCTAAATTCTATATTTAATTAACCGGAGCCTTAAAAATCCCTGAAAAATCACATGCTGCAGAGTTTATTTTGATGAACATTGTGCCCAAAAAGATTTGCATTTGCAAGCATCGTTTGCCCTGTAAAAATCATTTAGCACATTTCAGTATTTGATTTTTAATAGGTATTAGATCTCATATTTTCAAGGTGTAGGATTTTTCTAGGATCCATCACTTAGTGATAGATTTTAGATAATTTTATTTCTTGAAAATAAGTAGGTTTAATATTTATTATAATTAAATATTGAAAATCATTCTGTTTGCATTTAAAAATTCAAAAAAAATTCATATTGCATCTAAAAATTCCAAAAAATTACAGTGCACTCATTTCATCGGCATTTACATTGTGGCCAAGTTTCGTATTTTTTCGGACATCGTTTGATTGAAATTCACATTTACGTCCTTAAAATAGGCCGAATTTGCATTTTGCATCTCTTATTGCATTGAAAAATTCCAAAAAAGACCGCCTCGAAAACCGAACACTAAATTGGATTGACACAACTCTAGATTGAACCTTTGCCTCCATGTGATCGACCTTGGGACTTGCCCAAGTAAAATAAACATAAACCACGAGATTAAAAATTGAATAATTATTTTGTGGTTATTTCTTGACTGTTTCCGATCGCCGCCTACAACGAACGACATAATCATTTTACGCACGAACGATAAAAACAACTTCTTATCGCGGCTTTTTCGGACTCGTCAATCTGCACCAACCATTTAGCCAAACGTTCTTTATTCATACAAGACACAACGCGAATTCCAAGGCCTCCTTCGCTTCTCTCTCTTGTGATATCCTCCCATCCTACCAGATGTACGTCTGTTCTTTGTTGTTATCCATCCGACCAGAAGAATGTTCTCATCATTACCTCTATTTTCTTCCTTACCCCAGTCGGCATCAACCGGGTTGAAAGGAAGAAAACAAGAATTGTTTGCAGTACTTGCTTTAGGAGAATCAGCTTCCCTCCTTTAGAAAGAGTGACATTCTTCCAACCTACAAGTCTCTCCTTAAATCACCCGAGGACCATATTCCATTCCATTTTCATGAGCTTGCCCGCCATTAAAAGTAGCCCAAGATAGGTAAAGGATATCTCACCAAGAGGGCATCTCAAAAGTACAGCCCTTGCTCTACTCTCCTCCTCATCCAACACGAACTAGATCACTACAGACTTCTCTCTATTGATCTTGGGACCAGAAATATTGCTAAATATTTCTACTAGCTGCCTCATCCTTCTATGCATTTCTTCTGTACCATCCAGGAAAATCACGGTGTCATCTGCATATTGTAGTAGGGGAATAGAGATGAACCCCATACGGAACCCCTCACACCACCCATCATCGACCGCTATCCTGAACATCGCCGCTAAAGTGTCTGCCACCGGGACGAATAGCATTGGTGATAACGGGCAATCATATCTCACACCCCTTTGCGGCTGAAAAAAACCACCTTCCGGTCTACCATTCATTAGAATTGAGTAGGAGGAGGTAGTGATGCACCTCTTCATCCACGCTATCCAGAGTGGTGCCATTGAAGTGACTCCCACAAGAAGCTCTAGTCCACGCAGTCATACGCCTTTTCGAAGTCAATCTTCCAAATCAAACCCTTTACATTTTCCCGATGCCATTGAAGGCAAATCTTAGAAACCATAACCAGACCATCCACCATATGTCTTCCAGGGATAAAAGCAGTCTAGTTCTGCAGGATTACACCATCCAGCACCCGCATGAGCATGTTTGCCAACATCTTGGCAACAATCAAATATATTGCGTTAGACAACGAAATCATCCTATAGTCATCCACCCGTATCGGGTTTTCCTTTTACAGAAGGAGAAATAGCATCGCCCTGTTAACCTTCTCGAATCCCCTGTTGCCATCTCTGAATTCATTGATTACTGTCATAATGCCTTCTCTCAACATGTCCTAAAATTCTTTGTTGAAGAAGACGGGAAAAATGTCAGGTCCAAGTGCCCCGTCTGCATTCAAACCCCACACTATGCTTTTGACTTGCTCCTCCATAAAAGGCTCTTCAAGATCGGATGCTTGCTCTTCTGACAATGATTCAACACCCACTCCACGCCACCCCCAACCGCCGTGTGTCCTTCTCCTCGACCTCTCCACGAAATGGTCCCTGGGGACTCAGCCCAACATAACATCACCCACGACTCTTTCCCCACCCACATCCAGACTATGAATAAAATTCCTCATTCTTCTGCCCGAGGCCATCGAATGGAAAAATCTAGTGTTCACGTCGCCTTTGCGCAGCCATTTCTGTCTGCATCTCTGTGTCCACTCCACTTCTTCCTGTCCTCCAAAAGTAGCTCTTTTAGTAGCCTTGCCTGCTCAAGCACCTCATCATGGTCCAGACCCCTCTCATCATCCAGCCCATCCAGATGGACAATACCCTCCTGAGCCACATGCCTACGCTCCCTCGTTCACGTCCTCACTCTACGAGCGAAATCGAGCAGAAAATTCCTTACCAGCACTAATTTGGAAGCCATACGCCTGACTGTGAACCACTCCACCTGCCAACCCCTCCACTGTGTAACCACCTCATCCTTGAACCCTTCCTCCATCAACCAAGATCTCTCAAATTTGAAAGAGGATCTCGACCATATTTTCTCCTCAGAAGACCACAAGATTGGTGTATGGTCAGATTGTGGCCGAGGCAGTACCTACGCCTGAGAGAGGGGGGAAAATCCACTCCCTCGGAAAACAAAAGAAATATGTCCAACCTCGATCTCGACCTTGCATTTCGCTATGTGTAAGCACATCCCGTCGCATCAATAACAGTGAGCCCTAAATCTGGAACCAGAGCCCTGAAAGTCTCTGAGCCAGCATTGTGTCCACCACCCATCAAAGGCCTATCATCAGTCATCAGGGTCACATTTAGGTCACCACCAATGAGCCAAATGCCCTCCTCCCCGCGCGCTCCCACCTCCGAGAGATCAACCGCCAAGTACCTCGCAACTGGACCTGTAGGCCCATACACATTGGTCACCATAAAATGACATTATCCACTTTTCTCTTAAGACATACTGATAACGAGAACACGGATCTCCTCTCTATTAGCTTCTCAAACTCAAACCTCCTCCAACAGTTAGGAGCCTCCCGCTGCTCCCTGAGCCTCAACCTCAACAAAATAAAATGAAGAACCACCACCTAGATCATGTCACGTCTCGGCCCCTGCCCTAGAGACCTTCATCTCTTGTAGGAGCACAATATCCGCATGAGCCTCGCCCAGTAACTTCCTGACCCGTAGTCGTTTCTCAGGACGACCCAAACCCCTTACATTCCATGAGATCACCTTCATTTACAAACTTCTTTGGCCTTCCCTTGCGGCGGAACCATACCCAAACTTTCTACAAAACACCTATCAGGCAGACTAAAAAAACTTGGTCTTCCAATAGGCAACATCAGTCCTTCGATCCCCCCCCCCCCCCCCCGCAGCTGTGCAAACTCCTTTATAAATCCCGGGGCTCAGCTCCGCCCCCACCAGCAACTTCCTCTTCGCCCTCCTCCTCCACCCATGAGGCTTTCGCTCAAAATACCATCCCCCCCACCCCCATTCTCCCATCACCACTTCCCCAACCCCCTGCAACTTCTTCCATGACCTCGTCAAACACCCCCTTTCCCCTTCCATATCGAGGTTATCTCCTTCCAAACTCTCCTTGACATGCCCTTGCGACACCCCTCTCCCCTCCACCTGCATGGCCTCCCCCTTCCCCTCGCGATAATTCCCACCCCCTCCACCGAAGATGCCACCTCCTGCTCAACCGCACCCACCATTCTCTCCCCCTCCCGGTGTCTGGTCCATCGCCACTAGCCCAGCGACCCTCCTCCCAACCTTCCCCATGCTAGCTCTTAACACCACCGCTAACCTCGCGGCCCCTGTGCCGCTACCCTCATGCCGCCCCGACAGACGCGCTGGCTCAGGAGTCGGAACCAGACCATCCTCTACCCCATCAGCTAGCCCGAAGTCCACCACCAACTCGCAGCGCGCGACCTCTGCCCTTTCTCCACCCTGCTTCAGCAACCCTTCGACAACAACCCCTATGTCCTGTGATGGGGATCCCGGACCTCTCTGGAGAAAGCCCTCCTCGTCTGCAGCCCCGTTGCCTGAAGTAGGACCCGGATTCCCCAGTCGGGTGACCTCCCTCCAAACGGAATGCCCTCCCTGCCCGCACCGACTCCGCAGACACAGAATTATCTTGACACGCATCCGTGCCCGAAAGCCCGCCATAAAGTGGTCATGTCCTTCCGTGACAAATCCCATGATTGTTCCCATGGAAATTGCCACTTTAGATACACGTTGGAATTGGTCATGGTTCAAAGAAATCAAAGCAAATGGCAGCATGGCAATTGCCACTTTGTGCGCAATTGGTGGTGGAATTCCAATCGGCACAGTGGAAATGGGCATTTGAAACTGTCGTCGTGATTGGCGGAAGACCAACCGCCTTGCGCGCCTCGCCCAGAGGAAACTATATGCAAGATAAGTTAAATGCTTTCATTTCATCAATTATGTATATAGACACAAATGGTAAAGTCACAGACTTAGGTCCCCGATCCGTTATCGAGGAAAACTGACCCTAACAACTTGTTTGGTTCGAGCCCAATTAGACTCGTTGATAACCACCCAAAATGCTTAAATTCAAGTTGTCAAGTAGTAATCCCCACCACTTATAAATCATACCTAAACTTCGTGAGTTTTAGATATGACACTATGTTTGGGATTGGGTGTTACAACCTCCCCCACTTATATTCGCAACGTCTTCGCTGTGACATGGCACATCACTTACGGCTGCACGCTCCGGGTAGCTTTTTTCTCCAACCTCTTTGTAGGGGCGGCTCCACCTCTCGGGTAGCTCTTTCCACTATCAGAGGGAACAGTTGTAACACCCCAATCCCAAACATAGTTTTCCTCGATAACGGACCGATAAGCCCGGAACGTTACAAATGCTATCAGAGCCATGTTCCCTCTGATAGTGGAAAGGACGCTACTCGAGAGGTGGAGCCGCCCCTACAAAGAGATTGGATGAAAAGGCTACCCGAAGCGTGCAGCCGTCACTGTCACTGGGAATAAGTGATGTGTCATGTCGCAACGAAGACGTTGCGAATATAAGTGTGGGAGGTTGTAACACCCCAACCCCAAACATATTGTCATACCTAAAACTCACAAAGTGTGGGTGTGGTTTATAAGTGGTGGGATTACTACTTGACAACTTGGGCTTAAGCATTTTGGGTGGTTGTCAACGGATCTAATTGGGCTCGAACCCAAGAAGTTGTCAGGGCCAGTTTCCTCGATAACGGACCGGAGACCTAAGCCTGTGACGTTACACAAATGTATGTCTTTTATTTGTTTTGTAAATCTATATACAAATATTGAAAGGTCTCCAAATAATATATGGAAGTTCCTAAACGTTAAGCACAATTGCTATGTCGTACTTGAATTTCAAAAAGTAACAAGGTTGTACTTTACTTTAGCAGTTTAGGTTCTCTTGAAAACCTTGCGCACAATTGCTACGTCAACCTTCTCAACTTGAAAATCGAATTCATGTAATTTAAGTTTGAAAGATGGCAAGAACAACTGAATTTTTACAGTTTAGATGTTTGCAACCAATGTGACGATGTGCTATACTTCCGACTCACCGGGACTTCAAGACATCCGTTTGCATGCGGGTGAGTTTGAGCAATGCATTTGCATATATTACAAGAAATAGGACCTAAGGCAATCAATAATTTGAATATTTGTTGTCATATCTTTTCATGTTAAAGATTTAACAATGAATATTATTCGTTGTCAAATCATATTTTATACTTTTTATTATCAACGAATGTCATATTCATTGTTAAAAGATCCATATAACAACGATTTTTCTGTTGAATTATTCGTTAAAATTCACACAAATCGTTGCCAAATTTAGCAACGATTAGAAGTAAAATTCAACGAATAATCATTATTATATGATTCGTTGCAAGAAATATAGCAACAAATATTATTATTCGTTGTGAATTTAAAGAAACAAGCAGTGAATAATATTCGTTGTTATATATTTAACTACGGAAGATATGACAACGAATATTAAATTATTCATTGCTTTAGATCAATTTTCTTGTAGTGATATGGGGAACCGGGGCTGCCCTCCACATAACGGAATTCAGTCAAGATCTCATCGTGCGGGAAGGCCAGCTTCGGAGGGTCACGTGCTCGGAGGAGCATACGGTCGTGGATCTGCGCAGTTGACACGTCGAGGCCACGAACGATCTCAGACCATGATATCATAAAGTGGTTGATAGCAGAGGCATTCGCGACATGGTGCAGGATTAGCACTGCAAATGCGACATCACGGTACTTGAATCGAGTCACCTGGGAGACGAAAGATGCGCAACTATTAGGCTGTGTTCGATAGGTGGGTTAAACTCCCTTTTGGGGAGTTTACCTCCCTTAACCCACCCCTCCTAACTCTCATGTGGGCCACACTTTTTATCTTTTTTAAAAAAATTAAATAAATCAATTCTCCATCATTAATTCCATCAAAAAATAATATATTATACCATCATATCATATAAAAATTATAAACTACTCCAATTCTACTTACTTTTCCAAACTTCAATACAATCACATCACAATAACTATTCACTTTTCCAAACTTCAATAAAATCACATCACAATAACTACTCACTTTTCCAAACTTCAATACAATCACAACAAACTCACTTCTAACCCACCCTAATTTAACCATCTATCCAAATACTAAAACACAAAAACAGGTTATCCTCTACCAGTTTAACTCGTCCTAACCCGCGTACTAAACGCACCTTTAAAGATGTTCGTAATGCTACGACAAAATGTATCAAACGCACCCTTAAAGATGTTCGTAATGCTACGACAAAATGTATCAGTACCAACGTATATTTTGAAACGCTATTTAGCATAAAGAGAGACAAATAATACTTGCCGTGAAATCTTCATTTGTACGTGAAAACTTGTAACAAATGATATATCCGTTGTTATGTTACTAGCTATAATTATTCATTACTCTTGCCTTTGTAACCAACATCAGTATAAATTATTACTAAAAATAATGACAATTAGTACATGTTTTTAATGGGTAGGTACACATCAGTATCAATAATTTATGCAATTTACTCGACTTTTTAAAACATGAATAGTGAGTTGATTGTAAAATTATGTCATGCATATATTCTTTGATACATATATCTTTCTCTAAATTTCATCGTCAACGAGTTTCTTTTCCCCTGCAAAGCATGTGTATCTATTATTAACTTTATGTTACATCTATATATATTATATCAAAGGTAAAATAGGGTTGTCCGCTAGGGAGAGCTAACTTGACTTTCCCTATTTTTACCATTTTTAAATTTTTTGAAAAAATACTTTTGTAGATTTTCATAACTATATCATTATTTTATACCATTCAAATTCCGTGTCAAACATAGACTCTTATGATCTCTATCCAGACAGATTTAATTTCGACAATTTTGTGATTGTTAAAAAATATATGTCTAGATAGAGGTCATATGAGTTTCTGTTTTGTATGAAACTTAAATGACATAATATTGAGATGTAGTGATGAATTGTGATGAATTTCTATATATTTTTTCAAAAAAATAAAAAATAGGAAAAATAGGACGAAGAAGCATGTTAGCTCCCCAAGGCAGTCCCATTTTTCCCTTATATCAAATATGTATAATGTAACTATGCTCCTATATAGACTTCTTTTAGAATTGTCTGCGTATCTCTGTATGTGTGTTTTGGGCTCTTTAACTGTGCAAATCAGGTGGGTGCACTAGAAAAAAAACATTTGAGGGCGTGTACTGGCAAAAAAATCTGATGGAGCAAATCCGGAGTCGCCCGGGAGGAAATTATTGCCACGTCCCCACTCACGGCTCCTATACTATCCAATATCCAACCCATCTAGTCACATTTTTTAATTGAAGCGTGGCACTTTTTAGTTTCCATTACAACGTGAGTATCGTGGGAATCTATAGTAGCAGTGATGCCTCCATCAAAAACAAAATAATAATAATAAGCATACGGCACATTGGACGTTATTCTAGAAGGACGGGCCAACTTCCGAAGGAATTTTCACACGAAATCGTCTTGCCGTCTCAGTCAGTTGTTGCTGTCATGACGATTGGGGGTCAATGGTAATGTTTTTGTGCTCTTGATCGTCCACGTGCTGTTTAGAAGGCATTCTCACGTTCCAAAAATGCACCTGTCTCCACCTGAGACGCGCCTTCGCGTCATCCCCCTCGCGATGCTCACTCGCGTACGTACAATTTCTTCTACATTTTTTTTAGGTTGTAAATAATGCACGAAATCTGCCCAAAGCATCACGAAGAGTTCAGTAACACTGGTAGAAATTACAGCATTGTCACTGAACAAGTGTGATGCGAAACCGTTAGTATTGCGGTATTTTAGATAATGTTGGAGATGACCCTACCTTTAGTTGCGCTATGGTTTTACCATTGATCGATCAGGAATTGCGTTCTTGTCAAATCAGCCAAACCGCAACTCTCATGGTGCGTTTGGTGGGTAGGTTAAGGCGGATTAAACTGGTAGAAGGTAATCCGTTTTTGAATTTTGATGTTTGGATAGAAGGTTAAACTGGGAGTGTGTTAGAAGTGAGTTTGGGGTGATATGATTGTATTGAAGTTTGAAAAGTGAGTAGTTATTGTGATGTGACTGTATTGAAGTTTGAAAAAGTGAGTAGAAGTGGAGTAGTTTATAATTTTTATATGATATGATGGTATAATATATTATTTTTTGATAGGATTGATGATGTAAAATTGATTTATTTAATTTTTAAAAAAGGAATAAAGTGAGATCCATGGTGAGAGAGGGTTAAGGGGGTAAACTCCCCATCAAGGATCACTCCAAGCCGTTTTGCAATATTCTTTGTAGATGCTGATGGGACTTCAAACCATGGTAATAAATTAGAAAGATAACGAGAGGGTCCCACCAGAAGAGAGAGTAATTGATGACACGAAGTTAAGTTTTCTTTCTGAATTCAATTGTTTTGTAACAGGAAAATTTTGAACATACATGCAGTACAAAATCTTTTGGGATTTTTATTTCACATATCCTAACAACTTTGTCAATTACCTTTTTGATCTTTTAAACAATATTGTTCTCTTCGACCTCACAAACTTACCGAACTTTACATCACATATCTTGTAGTTAATCCGCATCCATTTACACATTAAATTTAACCGGAATCTGGTAAAAAGAGTTGCACATTACCCTCTTTGCTTAGAAAATTTACAAAAGATGCCATCCTTCTTCTTCCCTAACCCTCCTCCTTAATTCTCTTCCCATCCACCTCCTCCCACTGTCCCCGACCTCCCCCGCATCACCCTCAACCTCCCAACCCTTCCTTGTACCGTTGTTGACGTCCCCCATGCCGATCTTAACCTCCAAACCCTCCCTTGTGCCGTTGTTGACCTCCCCCGTGTCACCCACAACCTCCCAGTCCTTAATGTACCGCCGTCAACCTGCACCCCCTCCAAGCCATCGCCAACCTCCCTCGCACCGCCGACCTATGCCTCCTCCAGGATGCCCCCGACCTACACCCCTTCCCCTGCGTTGTCGCCAACCTGCACCCCCCAGTCCGTCGTCGACTTCCTCCGCACCATTGACCTGCTGATGAACCCGAAATCCGCCTCTTTAATAATCAATAATGATCATAGTATAGGAGGCGAATTTGGTTCAGCAAAAACCACAATCTTTGAATGTTTTTGAGTATTTATACTTGGCAACTTTACCAAGGTCAAACACAGGGACACGAGCTACTCCATCTATTTAACGAATTTCGATCAGTTCAGAACATGTGTGAATTATTTCTTGATTCCAGATTTCTACGAAAATGCATGATGAACTATGCAGATTATAACGCAATAAAATGATGCATGAAATTTGTATATGCAGAACAGAAAGTTACAAATATACCCTAAAAAGATAACTAGAAATGAGCAACATAATAAGAATTGAGATCAGGGTCATTTTGATCACAACAATAAGGTCAGTCATCAAATCAGAGCAAGGACAAGCAGAACAAGGTCATCATCTAACATTAAAAATCATTTTTTTAATATGATGTCAGATGAGAAAATTAAACATGCCATGAAATAGATGAAGAAACAAGGATCAAAATGACACTAAAATCATGCAATTTGGACCTACGATGCTCAATTTATGAAGAAAATAATGCAGGGGCATAATTGTAAATAAAATACAAGAAATAAAAAGGATAACTATTACAAATATGTCCCTATAAGGACCCATTCGTAAATACTAGAATCTACATGGGCCCTAGTGTAATTTTTCCATGTACGTGAGGCATTTTTGTAATTCTTCAAACTCTCGAGGACCTCCCTATAAAATACCCAGGCGCGTATGTGCTGAGCACGCGCCTGGCGACCAATATATAATTACCAAAACTTCCGGGGTCGTTCGTGCAATTTACCCAAGTCCACACGTGCGGAGCAAGTCGGGGGACCTAGGCTCGGGGCTCGCTGCTGGCTCGGGACACGTGGCAGCATCTGGAGGCTCAGGGCGAGGTTCGTTGAACCCAAGCCTATAGGTTTGGCGTAAGGCTCGGTGCATCCACGTGTCTTCATCAGAGCCGTATGATCCAGATGATCGGACGACACCTCTAGTGCTGTCTCCTCCGCAGGCCGCCGGAGAAGGCGGGGCTCCGGCGACATGCCATGTGCTCCTCCGTGATCTAGATCGGCATCTGAATGTTGGGGAAGACTGTTGATAGGCTGGCGAAGATCCTGGAGGTGCGACGAAGCTCCGAAGCTGGTCAGAGGGGAAGATCGGTGGAGCCACGCCAGAGGAGAATAGCTCGAAGGAGCTCCGAGGCTATCTCCGACCAATCAAGATCCTGCAAGAGTTAGATGTAGCCGAAGCGTGTCGTGCGTGCGAGGTGAATGGGATGGGGTCCCAGAGAGGTGGTCGGAGTGGGGGACCAGAATCTTCACCTCCGGCGAGAGGGAGGTGAGGTTGGCTGAGGTGGTTGAGGTCGTGGAGAAGGGAAGGTGATGTCGGAGGGGGTTGGCGAAGAAGATGGTGGAGTTGCGAAGCTCGTGGGATGGTAGGATGACAGGGGCGGCGAGTGAATAAGTCGGGAAACTCGAAGAAAAGAAGAGGAGGAAGATACCTCATCTGAGAGGGGAACCCTGTGAAGGAGGAGCTTGTGTTGGGCTTCGAGGAAGCCCGGGGTCGTTGCTCGATCTGGTCAGCTATGCCAACGAACTCGAGCTACCACCGGAGATGGCGGAGCTGACATGGCGGAGCTGCCATGGATCACACCGGGGCTGGGCTGTCTTCACCTCGATTGATGGTCCCTCCGCTGTCACTGGATGACCAGAGGCTGGGCCACATTCCCCTGGATGGTGGATGAGGGTGACAGTAGACAGAGGAGAGGGATTTATAGGCGGTGGTGGTCAGTTTCTGGTGAGGTGTCAAGGGTTTTGCAATGATGGTTTAATGGAATGGGAGTAATGGTGGTGGAATGATGGGGGTTACACGAGGAAGAGGGAGGTATGAGCTACATGGGTGGTCGTTAGGAGAGGGAGGAGGTGGCTGGAGCGACGGACAAAAATGGAAGGGGGCGGGGGTCTCGCATGGTGTAACGGCTGGAGAGGAGGAAGACGATGAGCAGCAACCTTGGATCTTAAGATCCAACAGCTTGGATGAAGGCGCTAGTGGAGGGTTGCGAGTAGATCTTTAGGATATGATCAAATGGCGGAGATCAAGGCGTGAATGGATGGATATGATGTGATCTGGAGGAGATCCAACGATGGGAGAAAAAGAAATGACGTGGCGAGCGGTGAAGCATAGGATGAGATGCGATCGAGCGGCTGAGGTGAAGGGGCAACATGGCACGAGGAGGAGCGTTGGATGAGGATGCAATCAGGTGGTCGTTGGAGCTAAAGGGACGGTTGAGATTTAATCATAAAGAGGATCAAATGGCTGAGGGTGAAGCGGGAATGAAGGGCTGAGATCGAGGCGGGTGGTGAAGATTGGACGACCCAGGAAGGAGCCGGGTGGCGGAAGGAGAGGCGGGCCACGTGGGCAGCCCAGAAGGCACCACGTGGCTGATGAAACCTGATTTCATCATCTCAATTCTCTATTTTTAACCCCCTTGCTTAAATATGTGTCAATAAAAACAAGATAAAGTCATGTAATTATCAGAGTCTTGAATAAATTAAAAATCACAAAAAAAATGTCGAAATTAAAATTCATGGTATTTTTAGCCTTAAAAATACCCTCAAAAAATATTATGTGTCTTCAAATGACCTCATCCCTTTTTCGGTCAACATGAAGCTTGTAGATCTCATCGAGATCTACAACTTTCATGTTTTGAGTTTTCTCAAATTCAGCCATTTGCTCCTTCATATCTCATCATTTTTTTGAATAACCTGATTGGGCCACGTGGCTCATTCTGGTTGAGCCACGTGGCCGCCTCTCATCGCGCCATGCAGCTTGAGTCCACCACCGTTGGATGCAGGTCTATGAGCCTTGATCACCACCGTCTATGCCCGCTACGTTTCTCCTCTGTCCGATCAAATGACAGATAGCATCATAGCCCTCCACTAGCGCCTTCATAACAACTTGACACGTGGCCGATTCTGAACCTTCCGATTGTCGCCAGCCACTTAATCCCAGCCGCTCCACTCCGCAGAATCCCTCCACCGTTCGATCGAAGACCAGAGCTCATATCTATCGCCTGTTAGCGCTGCGTCCACAGAGCGACACGTGGTGACATCCTCGACCCTTCGATCGCATCGACTTGGACCTCATCCCTACCACCCGTTAGCGCTCGACTGACAGCCGTTGGATCTCGAGATCCAACAGCCAGGGCACCTTCTTCTACCTCGCAACTGCCCTTCCGCCCACGTTCTCCACCTCGTGCAGCGACTTCCTCCTTCCCTTTTTCTCCGCGACGCCAGCCACCATCTCCACTAACCAAAGACCCCACGGCGTTCTCCCATCTTCCCTCATCTTCGCGAGACTACGCGCAATCCACGAAGCTCCTCCAGTCGCTCCATATCTCCCTCGCAACCCACGATTCCACTCATCGGAACCACCGCGCTTCGACCTACAAATACTCTGTCACCTCCCTCGTTCACGGGCGTCCACCTTCACGAGGGGAAGGGCCCAGCCCTCCTCCTTCTCCCTGTGACAGGGGGAGAAGTCCGGATCGAGCGATAACAACCCAAACGCCCCCGATGAGACCCACAGATGCTCTGCTGCGTCGCGGTGGTTCTGGCCCCGCCCGAGCTCGCTGGATCGGCCGACTAGCATGTGCGACGACCCCGAGGTTCTCAAGAACCTCAATCCCAGGCCTTCGTCCCGCCATAGCTCAGGTGAGCATCTTTGACTTTCTCTGTATTTTCTCTATGTTCACTCAATTAATTAGGTTGCTTTATCCCTCTTCGACTTCCATTAAACCTCCTCCGAGATTCCTCGCACTACTCCCCTTCACGTGCTATATTCTGATCATCCTCTTTTTCCTCCAACCCTCAGATCGCCTCCGACCCCTCTCCTCTGCCATCCACGGCAGAGTAGCTCAGAGCTGTCATTTTCTTCGCCCGCAGAGCTCTCTACCTCATTCTCCTTCACTACAACCATGCTTTGGATATTACACTAACGTTGCAGGGCCTCGAGACCTCAATGGTCGGAATCCTCACCGGAGATAGTTTCGAGCAGCTCCGCCTCCGTCATTCAGACATGGTCAGTCATATCAAGGTTGCTCGCGCATCCCTACGGGCTCCAGCTACATCGCTAATCTTCAATGGTATTCTGGGGACCTTCATCGAGCCAGCTAGAAGGCGGCGGAGCTCTGGGTTCTTCGCCGGAGATCCAACTTCGCCACTAGCATTCGGCAGAGGAGAAAGTACAGCGACCATTAGATGAATCTCATCGTTCATCCAACGGTCCAGATGAGGCCACGCCTACGACTCCAGAAGCAGACAGGAGCCACCCGATCTCCGTGATCGGATGGCCTACGATTGTCCACGCGTCCAAGTCAGGGCTGCCCTGAGCCTCAGCACCAGACCAGCAGGCTCGGGTGCCCCAAACTTGCTCCGAACCTTTTCAGCGCTTCGAGCGATTCCGTGCCTGCATCGAACCTGAGCCTACCATCCGATCCTAGCCGAAGTGCCCCGAGCCTTCTCCGAACCTCCGAGTCGTCCCGAGCCTAGAGAGCACGTGCACAGCACGTTCCATCTGGGTAAATTGCAAGGAGGCCCTACTGACTTCTCCATTTTGCAGACAGGTCCTGATATCACGTGCAGCACAGATGCACCTGGGGAATTTTGCAGTTATGCCCTTGCGGGTTTTCATAATTGCAAAAATGACCCTGTGCGTGTGGAATATTTACAGGTAAGACCTCGCACTTACTTTTTATTGCATTCTAGTCCTTCCTAGGGACCTGTTTATAGTTATTTTTCTTGTTTTCTTTCAGTTATGCCCTTATATTCTTTCATGTATATCTTGAGCATCGTATCTCTGTTTCAGTTGAATTCAGTTTCGTTTTAAAGCTTGTTTGACGAACTTTTTAATGGCATCTTTGATTTCCTGTTTTGACACTATAATCTTAACATATTACTTTAAACAACTCAAGTATTTTTTATGTTGTACATACAAACCTTGCCTAATGTATCAAATGAGTTATCTCTTGATTCAAGTCTGAAATTAAATAAGGTTCAAAGTTGCTCATAATTCTGATCTAGGGCATACTTTTCATTGCATTTCATCACATTTATTTGCATGATTAAAAATATATAAAAAAATGGATGTTTATATTCGCTTGATGCATTGTCTTGTCCTCAGGCATCTATTGACCTATTGTTCTTTAACTTGACACTTAGCTAATGAATAAAAATCTAAATAATCACGAGAGAGGCTCGTGTCCCTGAGTTCGACCTTGGTTTCTTACCAAGTAAAATAAATTCACGACCATATGATTTCCTTGACATATCAATTAAATGGCTTTGATAGACCTAGTTCAACCCGACTGCAATGACATCTTAAGTGTTAATTCCACAATATTAAAGGGCCGAATTCGCGTTTCATCAAAATGTCAATCAGAAAATTTGAAAATGTATATACAAAGAAAAATACAAAAGCAATAGTTAGAGGCACAATTAGGAAAAAGTCAAAACATGAAAGTTGTTCGTCTCGATGAGATCTACAAGTTTCATTTTGGACAAAAAGCTAAAAGAGTTCATTTGTACAAAAAGTATTTTTGGGGGTATTTTTAAGGGGGTAAAAACACCTTCTATTTGGTCTTGAGTTGTTTTTTTGTATTTTTTTTAGTCTTTTAAAGGTTAGTGGATTATAGACAATTACTCAGCCTGATTTTTAGGGGTTTTTATAATAAAATATTTACAAGACAAATAATAATTATTAAATACAATTAGTTAAGGTTAATTACACACAAGATAAAAAGGAGGATTTAATGGCGACTTTTATTGATTTGTTTAAGGCAGGGGTTTAAGTTGTGACTTTTATCATGATGAATTCGAGATTCATCACCTGCACCCCCTCCAGCCGTCATCGACTTGCACCCCCTCCCTTGTGTCGTCGCCGACCTCCCTCGTAAAACCACCATCACCAGTCTAATCTTATCTGCACATCCCCAATGATATCACACTAAAATTCTAGAATGACATAAGATCAAATAGAAGAATTCAATATTCCGCAGGGTTTGATGGGTTCTTTCATAGTTTTTTGGGTCATAATGTTGTTAAGTTACAATCTGATCAAGAAAGGTAATCCGACAGAATCTTGAACTTGTAAATACTTATCGAAGTAACTTCAAAAAGCTATCGACAGTGAGAAGAGGGCATCAGCTAATTGGCAGTGTTGAAGGAAAATAAGTAGGAGAAACAATTATCCAGGCAGCCCACAACCTGCACCCTCTCCCCTACTTTGTCGCCAACCTGCACCCCCTCTAGGCTGTCGTCAACCTCCCCTGCACCGCTGACCTGCACCCCTTCTAGGCCACTGTCGACCTGCACCTCCTCCCTTGTGCCGTCGTCGACCTCCTGGACCTCCCCAACCTTAGCCTCCTCCCCAAATCCCACCACCTCCTCCAGGTTGTTCGCCCATCTCCTCCCCCGCCCCGCCCTCCACATCCTCTTCCTTGATGGTCAAGTTGTTATTGAATCCCTAGGCGGCTCCACCTCCTTTCTCCAACATCCATCGTGGTGTGCCTAGAGGAGAAGGGGGAGAGGATGACCTTTGGAAAGACCATGTATGTGGAATATCCATCATTGGATTTCCATTGGTTAGATTAACTCGAGACTAACCCAAGCAATTGATTCAAATAAAGTTAAAGCTAACGACTATGGGGTAAGACGGAGCAAGTTTACGGAGTTGCGGGATGAAATACGTTGTTTCAAAAACTGGTTAAATAATTGACAATATTTATAAGGTCTGTGAGGTAAAAATCCCAATTATTGAGATTTTTTGAGCTCCACTGAAAATATCTTAACAAGAAGAATAATAGTTCATATATGCTCAATGTCGCTATCTCATAAGGTTAGAAATATGACACAATCATAGCGATAGATAGAGGATTTTTGCATGGTGTGTTTCACTAAATTATTTGGATTCACGTGCAACTATTACAGAAAGAGACCGGCCTGAAGAGAGTCGAACTGTCGAGTGCAGATCTAACTTCTCACACAAAAATCACTAGGATAATAACATATTGACCTTGCTATCAAACGGTCAATTTTTATTCTAAAAGTTGAAAGGTATAGTTTTAATATGCCCTCATCCTGTTGCTTCCATCAACCTCTAGGGGACGTTCGGTAGCATGATAGGAGATACGATATTAAGTTGTTGTATCCTCATTTTTGTTCATATGCAGAGATACAAATTTGTGGGATAAGGTGGGATATATGTTAGTTATGTGATGTTTTTTGTTCAGTTGGTAAAGTAAGGATACGAGATACGTGATAGAAGTTAGTTATTTCTGTTGAGTGTACTTATGTTTCATGCTTCCATTGTATTCGTGAACTCTGTTCTCGAACGGAATTATGTAATCAATAAAAAGTAATTTTCTACAGTTTAGCGATTGTAATGGAATATTATTTGATGTTTTTATTCTCGATTAAAATCAAGACATTAGATCAACAGGTCACCTCGCTCCAATCAAAATGATTATCTATTAGATTGAATATTATATAATGTGGATAACTCTATGTATTAGGTGTTGTGAGCAAAGCAATGGGTCGATCTTCGAATTTTTGACAGAAGGAATGAAAATGTTGCATCTTGTTTTGATGGATCTTCACTTGATAGTATCCTCGCAACCATCTTTATTTTCTTCAGCAGCTTCATGTGAAGATGACTGCAACATGAAAAGACGCTCATGGATCTCACCCGAACACAGGGATGTCTTTGCTTGATGCGATTTTCCAACACTGTCATCGGTAGGTCCCCAGAGCTGGGCTATTTCTCTCTCACTTGGCAGATACCAAGAACGGTTTTGGAGATGTTCTCTTGATGGGTTCACTTAGAGATAGGGACATAGGTGAGGGATTCGTATGAGGCAGTTGGAGTTGTGGTTAGGTAGTTAGGGGCGATGACCTAGGACTGATCGTAGTGGTTAGGATGAAGAGGGACTCATTGAGGGAGAACATGGGATGGAGTTGTAGTTACAGAGAGGAACACAAGAGGAGTGGGGTGTTGACTCGATGGGCCAACACTCAAATGGCTCTCATTAGTGCAAAATGAAGAGGTAAAGAAGGTTAACCTGCGGTTAACAAGAGATGGGTGAAGTAGCTGAAGCTGACTAATGGCAATGTGTCATGTGGGAAGTTTGAGTTGACCATACTAAAAAGAAAAAAAGAAAGAACAAATAAAAAGAAATAAAATGAAGGCTCAAATAAAAAAGTGGTCTACACGACTTTTATAAATCACAATGACATCTACAGAGTTCAAGAAGACCTTAAAAGCAAAATATATCAATCTATATAATATCTATATTTTTGTAGGTATTTTAATGAACTGAAATGCATATCTTTGACAGTTTATAAATTTTCTTTAGATTTTATAAAAACCATATACAATAGAAAATATGATAAAATATTAAAATAAAATAAAATGCTAATTTATTTTTGGATTTTTGATATTTAATAGAAAGTAAACACCTTTGGAAGGGAGAGCGTGTTGGAGTTCATTTGTATTTAAAAACCTATCTACCTCTTTAGTACCGTATGGACTATTTTAGAGGAAGAGCATGTGTATATAAGTACGGGTCTTCCCCAAGCCCATGTGTGCTTCTCAAGGGCATGTGAATTTAAAGGTCGTTGGGCCGTGTTTGCATACAACACACGCGCGCGTGTGCGCCTCGCCACGACTGGCCCGTGCCCGTGTCTGTGATCGTGATAATGTGTGTCGGTTTATTTAAAATAAATATTATTTTTTAATATTTGTTTTAAATCTACGTAATTTCTAATTTACGCACAAGTACCTAACCCAATAATGATCTCGAAAATGAGACTCATTAAATCAAGTTGAACAAACACCTTTGTGCTTTTGTATTCAGGTTCATATAGTTGTTTTGGCATTAAATGAGTCTCCTCGGTAATGTTGGATGCAACCAACGAGACCATAGGAACTCGTTGTCATTAATTTCTTGGTGGAAGAAAACGACTCTCATTTGGCTCTTTGTTGATAGGCAGTCCATCTATATAAAGTACTATACTCTAAGCCTTTCAAACACACAACAAGAAGCATCAACACTCCTTTTGTTCTCCACCTCCATATGCTATCCACTACTTGTGTGCTCATTACGAATTTTACGTAGGCAGATTTTGTGCTTTGTTTTCTATGATGACGAGGGCCAACGGACGTTCAACGTTGCTCTCTTGCTAGCACCGGGAGGCATCATCCAGCTGGGAGGTGATTGAATCTGGGAGTCAGGCCACCATCAAGGTCGTGCATAGGAGCAGTTGAATCTATCTTCACGACAACGTCTTTCGACATGCCTCCATTTCCCAGGTTGGATCTTTCAAACTAATATTTCTTTGTTCTTATTTTGATCGTATTTGCTTGCCAATCTTAAAACAAACTATCTTTACAAATAGTGCTAGAAAACCATAGTAATTCCAACATTTTGAAGACATATCTGCAAGTTTTCTATCTATTGTTTCTTTCCGTCTTTGTTAATTAAATCTTTACAAAATGGATCCTAGATCAATGATGACTTTGGAAGACATTGCAAGTCTTAGCCCCGAAAAATTTGTAGGATTATATTTCCGTAGATGGCAACAAAAAATGAGATTTGGGCTCACTTCTTTAAGATTAGTCTCTTCTATAACTCCTCCTGAGGAGCCCGAAACTACCGTCACACTCGTTGATCATGTTAACTCTGCCCTATTCTCAATAGGCTCCACTTACAGTGATCCACTCTCTTCCCCTATCTCGTCTCATCCAAAAATACCTAAAGAGATAGATTACCTTTGTCATGGTAGGATTCTCTTTGGTTTATCCGACGAGCTTTATGACATATACCATATGCACCCTACTGCCCTCGAACTTTGAAAAGTTGTAGATGATAAGTTTGATATGGAAGATGCAGGACTAGAATGATATGCCTTTATCTAGTGGCTTGACTGTAAGATGGTAGAGAACAAGCATGTCTCCACACAAGTTCTTGAATATCAAAATCTTGTCCCTAAGTCTATTGCTAGTGACTATAAGCTCAAGGAAAATATGCAAGTAGCCGTTCTAATCGAAAAACTCCCTTCTTCTCGGAAAGATTTCGTGAAATCTCTCCGTCGTAAACAAGAGAAGATGAACATGTCTTCCCTTGTAAAGTCTCTTCAAACTGAAGATCATCACAGAGCAAAAGACTCTAAATATAACCCTCCTGTTAATCTGGTATACCATGTCAACTCCAAAAAGAAACCCCATAAATACCACCCCAAATCCAAGCAACCTTTCAAGAAAGCAAGCAACTTGATCAAAATAATAACATTGATTCTAGGGGCCAACGCATCTGCCACGTGTGGCAAGCCCGGTCACCTTGCAAACGTATACAAGAACCGCAAGGGACAAAAGAAGCAACTTCATATGAATGTTGAAGTTAATATGATTTCTGTGGGGGCGGCACTTCTGAAATGTTAGAAACCAACTCTATTATTCCCAATATTAGTTATGCCTCCCATGATAATTGGTGATTGGATTCTAGAGCCGTATCTCACATCTGTTATGATCGCTCTTCTTTTTCTACTTATCAAGCCGATAGCAACAGTGTCATCTCTTGGGTGATGATGTCTCCATTAAACACATTGTAGGCTTCAGACGTGTGGATTTGAAGCTCACATCAGGGAAAGTCTTGAAGCTACATGATGTCCTATATGTTCCCGAATTTAAGAAGAACCTCATTAGTGAAGTCCTAGTTATGTCCTCTAGTTACTCCTTATTAAGTCAGAGAAATAAAGTTGTAATCTCTTATTTTGGATCTTTCGTAGGTGTCAGCTATACTTGTAATGGTCTTATCAAGCTTAGTGTTGAGTCTTGTAATGACTCTTCACATATTAATGAGAATTGCATTAGAACTCTTTCTACTATCATATCATCTAATATTTGACATGCATGCTTAGGATACGTGAACAAAAATATAATGAAGCATATAGTTCGCATGGACTTAATTCTCAAAATTGACATAACAAATAATGAAAGATGTCATATTTGTATGCAAGCTAAATTACCTAAGAAAACCTTTAGATCAATACAAAAAAATCTATACTATTTGAGCTAGTCCATACTGATGTATGTGACCTAAACCATGTTCTCATTCGTGATAACATGCGCTACTTTGTGACCTTTATAGATGACTTTTCAAAGTACTATTTTATTTATTTGCTAAGATCTAAAGATGAGCAAATAGAAAAGTTTAATGTCTACAAAAACCCAAGTAGAAAACCAAACCGATAGCATAAAAAAAGATTAGAATCTGCTAGAGGGGGTGAGTACACTTCAAATGAATTAAACCAGTTCTGTGAGGAACATGACCTTATACATGAAACCACTGCCTTATAACCCTCGGTCTAATGGTGTGGCTGAAAGGAAGAATAGAACACTTATCGATATGGTCAGTGCCATGTTAGTTGAATATGGTCTTAATCAACGATTGTGGGGGGAGGCTCTTTTAACCGCAAACTATGTGCTTAACCGCATCCCTTTCATACACATAGATAAAACTCCTTATGAACTTTGATTTAACAGGAAACCGATTATGAAATACCTTAAAGTATGGGGATGTTTAGCCAAAGTTAAGATTCCTGAGAATAAGACGAGAAAGTTAGGACCTAAGACTGTGGACTATGTTTTCATAGGATATGTAGAAAATAGTAATGCCAAGAGGTTTTTAGTTATAAAATCTCATATCTAAGAAATTAGGGTCAAGTCAATACTAGAGATTAGACCCGTAGATGTAGTACATTATGAAAACATCTTTCCTCTCAAATCTTCTCTCCCTAGACAAGTTGGTGAAGAACTTTAAATTTTGAAAACATTGAATCCCCTCAAGATACACCTCAAATTATTGAAGAATAAGAATCCTTAAACCAAGAAGTGGTTGAGCCCCCTATTGACCTAGGTCGAGGTAAAAGGACTAGAGTGATTAAGAACTTTGGTCCCAACTTCTATACTCTCTTAATAGAAGAAGATCCCAAGAACTATGATGAAACTATGAAATCCATAGATCATAGTTTCTGGAAGGAAGCAAGACCCTTGCAGAGTTCCCAAACAACATAGAGCTTGGGAAGCTTGGACCCGGTCGACGATCCGAACAAGTTGATAATGAAATAGAATCTATAATGAACAACCATGCTTGGATTCTAACTAACCTTCCCTTAGGCTACAAGACCATTGGATGTAAATGGGTTTTTAGAAAGAAGATGTAGGTAGATGGTTCCATAGATAAGTTTAAGACTAAGCTTGTATCCAAAGGATACAAACAGAAAAAAGGTGTTGATTACTTTGACATATATGCTCCTGTAACAAAAATTACCTCTATCTGTGTTCTTGTCGCCTTAGTTGCGATTCATAATCTTGAAATCCATCAAATGGGTGTCAAAATTGCTTTCCTAAATGGTGACCTTGAGGAAGAGATTTATATGGATCAATCTAAAGGATTTGTAGTCCATGGACAAGAACACAAGGTTTGTAGATTAGTAAAATCTTTATATGATTTGAATCAAGCACCTAAGCAGTGGAATGATAAATTTGGTAAAATTATTTTATCTATTGGCTTCACTGTTAATGAATGTGATAGATACATTTATTATAAGACCTCTGAGAATGGTATTGTAATCATGTGCTTGTATGTTGATTACATCATAATCTTTGGATCAAATTCATCTATTATTTATGAAACTAAATCCTTTCTTGATAAAACTTTGATACGAAAGATTTAAGAATAGATAATGTTATACTTGACATAAAACTGAGTAAATCTACTTCTGGCTACACTCTAAACCAGTCTCACTATGTAGAAAAGGTTTTGCATAGGTTTGATATGTACCATAGTGTGCATGTTAGTACTCCATATAATCCTTCCCTACATCTTAAGGTACACACAGTAATCCTGTGGATCAGTCTAAATATGCTCAAGTCGTAGGAAGCTTAATGTAATTAGCCAATTGTTATAGACCTGACATAGCTTATGCCATCAGTAGGTTGAATAGGTACACTAATTGTCCTAACACTGACATTGGAAGGTTGTGGTAAGAGTTTTTAGATACCTTAAGGGTACTGTGGAATACAACCTTCAATACACTGGTTTTCCAGTTGTATTGGAAGGCTATACGGATGCAAATTGGATTGCAGACTCTGATGAAACCAAGTCTACTAGTGGTTTTGTGTTTCGTCTTGGTGGCATTGCAGTTTCGTGGAAATCCTCTAAACAAACTGTTAGACCAAGATCCACAATAGAGGCTTAATTTATAGCTTTGGATTTATCTTGTTGTCAGGCATACTAGCTCAGAAATCTTTTAATAGATCTACCCATCATTTGAAAGCCAGTTCCTCCAATCTCTATTCATTGTGATAGTAGATATGCCATAGATAAAACTAAACAATCTAAGGGTAATCCTGGGAAAAGTTTTATGATATTGAGGTATGAATAGATGAGAGACTTCATTACCCAAGGTGTAATATCTCTAAAATTTGTGAAAGTTGTAGAGAATATTTTTGATCTTCTCACAAAGGGTCTAGCTAGAAAACTAGTACTCAATGCGTCGAGGGAGATGGGTCTTTTACTCATTAGTTGAACACCATAGTGGTAACCCAACCAATCCAAAACTGGAGATCCCGTGAGGAATGGTTCAAAGGGACAATTAAGTTGTGTCAGTGTTCGATGGAAGCACATGCTTAGGAGTTTTACTCCTGACCTATCCTTATGGCGCATAGTGCTTTGGTGTTGTCTTGGTAGAGGAAGAGTTCTTCTCTAAATGGAGTCAAGCCATATATGGCAGGGTGTAGGACCGGATAGTATACGCTTGGAGATTCTTACTATGTGAGTATAACTCAAAGCTGGAGTTTATGTGAGTTGGGTATTCTTCCTAGAGCACTCATGAAATATATTCTTGTGAAGGTCATAATGCGCATACCGATATGAACGTCCCCGTGCCTTCATCTATGTTTGCACGATTTATTGAAATCCGAATCAGAGAGTCTGGTTCAAGATGTAGTTCACCATGTCTCTCCGAATGAAGATGAATCATTGCTAAGCAAGGTTCAAAGCCACAAGCTACTTATGTTGAAAGACATAATTCGGTCGTATTTTAATTTATTTTAGTTTTCTCTTTTTTTTTCTTTTCTTTTTATCATTCTTTAATTTTTCCTTTTATTTTTATTCTTTAAAAGGTTTATGAAATATGTGGGGGAATGTTGGAGTTCCTTTGTATTTCAAAACCTCTCTACCTCTTTAGTGCCAGGTCGTTAGAGCCTGTTTGCATACAACACACATGCAAGCACGCCTCGCCTAGCCACACCACGCCCGACCCGGCCCGGCCCGCGCCCGTGTCCATGTCCATGATCGTGATCGTGATCATGCATGTGAGTTTAATTTTAAACAAATATTATTTTTTAAGATTTGTTTTAATTCTACGTAATTTCTAATTTACGCACAAGTACCTAACACAATAATGATCTCGGAAATGAGACTCATTAAATCCAATTGAACAAACATCTTCCCTCTTTTGTATCCAAGTTCTTATAGTCATTTTGGCATCAAGCAAGTCTCCTCGGTGATGTTGGGTGAAACCAACGGGACCATAGGAACTCATTATCATTAATTTCTTGGTAGAAGAAAATTGCTCTCTTTTGGCTTCTTATTGATAGGCAGTCCATCCATATAAAGGATTGTACTATAAGCCTTTTAAACACACTACAAGAAGCATCAACACTCCTTTTGTTCTCCATCTGCATATGTTGTCCACCAATTGTGCGCTCATTGCAAATTTCGCATAGGCGGATTTTGTGCTTTATTTTTCTACGACGACGATGGCCAATGGATGTTCAACGCTGCTCTCTTGCTAGCATCGGGAGGCAGCATCCAACTTGGAGGTGATTGAATTTAGGAGACATGCTGCTATCAAGCTCGTGCATAGGAGTGGCGGAATCTATCTTCACAACATCGTCTTTCGACGTGCCTCAATTTTCCAGGCTGGATCTTCCAAACTAATATTTCTCTGTTCTTATTTTTATTATATTTGCTTGTCAATCTGAAAACAAACTATCCTTACAAACAGTGCTCGAAAACCATACTAATTCCAACATAGCATACTCAGGATGTTTATCATTGATGGTAAATTCTATACGCTTTAAATAGGAGACCATGTTCTCTGCTGATTCCCGGTCTATCCCATATGTGATACGAGGTCCCGCCAATGAGGATAACCCGTAGTGAGTTGGAAACAGTTGTTGGTCCATGATGGCATTCACCCAAGATGAGTCAGGACAGAGGTCGAAACAACTTGAGACTAGTTCTATAATGGTTTAGGGAGGACCTTGGTTACTGTTCAATGAGTAGGGTGTCCTTGGAGTGGGATCGAGCAGGTGGTATTCGATGACGAGGAAGCTGGATGTGGTATTCTCAGGAAATGGACTATCATAGTGAGTGAATGCGATTTCATGTTGATGTTATAAAGAGTTGAAGGTGGCTTCTAATATCCCATCATGGGTGACAACTTCCATTCCTTTTGGGATCATAAGAATATTTGGGACACCTACTAGGATTTTGACGACCAAAGCATCCTTGCACTCTTCCTCCAATGATGTAAATTCGAATGTGAGAAGCTTCATAAAGTTCTTCACAAGGTTATTTAGGATATATGGGTAATGGCCTGGTGGTGGAGGGGAAGACCAAGAATGTCGAACCAGTAGGGGTTTGCCTCTTCAATGCGCTTGGCCTCGAATGCCGAAGACTACCGATAAACCATATAGCTAACTCGTCAGTGGAGAAGATGTAGGTTCCTACCAAGTTGTTATACAGCTTCTCAGACGACACCTTTGCCACGATCTCATGCCTTGATATCTTTCAGAAGTAACAAAAGCAGTCTGGCCCCACTTCATCCATGAGAGAATTCTTTGTTTCGTCTAGGGAGGAAATGTCTCTTGAGAATTCAATGATGAGGCAAGGAGTGGTTTTCTCTTAACATGGAAGGATTCGACACATACTTCAGCCCGCTATATAAGAGTAATGAATCCGATGATGGTATCATCTTTGGAGTTAAGGTCCCTAGACTGGGTGAGGGGTGAGTAGGGCATTGATCAATTGGGTTGGAACTAGTCTTGGGACACACACAGGAGAACTTGGGGACGTAAGTATGTCTTTGCATGGTTGGGGAAGTGTTGTGTTTGCGTTTGAGTGTAGCGGAGTTAGGGTTGAGGGGTGGGGTTGTGAGGTTTGCTGACATCTCTGGGTGATATAAGCAATGGCAAGTGATATGGCCCTCTAAATCAACGAAAGCAAACTAGGGATGAGGTATAATGTCGTTTCACGTGCCATGGGTAGAGGCACTTAAAGCAGGCAGGAGAGAGGGGGACAGATCATCTGCTGTAGGCGGGAGGGCAGCAGAGTCTGATGTAGGCGTGTGCACCGCTCAATCTTGATTGAGTGTTTCGCACGATTTTGCCCTTTTTGTGGGGACGTACTGTGCAAGATCGTGTAAACCGCTCAATCACGATTGAGTGGTTCATGCGACCACAGCAGGCACGACACCACGGCAGAGGATCTCTCTGGGAGAGAGGAAGAGTGGTGTAAGCCCAAGGATGCAATCTTTTGCATATTTTGTAAATCGTTGAGATGGGGAATGGATGCTTTGCAAGATGGGGTTTGTATTTAGAGTGCTTTACATGTAGGGGAATCGGTTTTGGAGGTTAGGGGATTTTGGTGGTAGTAGCCCCTCGTGGAAGAATATGGCACGAGCCTTGAATGCGAAGGGGACCATGGATAGGGGATCCAAAAAGGCTGTGGTGGGGGTAGGCTTTTACCGAATCTGACCAAGAGGGCCCCAATTTAGGGTACAACCACGGTTTTGGAGTTGATTTCGCTTTTGGGCCCATGGCAAGAATCTAAAAACAAACTGGAGACATAGAAAGCGATGAAATGGTGAGGCTACTTCTTTTTTGACTCGTACGGATGCAAACGGTCAGATACGGATACAGATATAAGTATTATCGTATCCTTGTCCATTTTTTAATACGAATACGGATGCGGATACGGATATTGACGGATATTAAAACTATCTTACCATATCCTTAAAAAACGGATACGGATGTAAAACGGATACTGATCGCACACGAGTAATGTTAGAAATACTCTATAGAATCGACTAAAATATATATGAATTTGATGGAAAAAACATGATATTAATTTACTAAATGTGTTTGTATCATAAAAGTTAAATAAATATGATAAAAGGAGATAGGGAATTATGTTATATAGGGTTAAAAATAAATTTATGACTATATTTATATACAAAAACGGATATACGGATACGGATGTTTGCGGATATCAAAATGATATCCGTATCCGTATCCATTTTAAAATGGATATGGATACGGATCTCAAAATCTGTATAAAACGGATACGGTGACGGATCGGATATGGATATATCCTTATCCGTTTGCATCCCTACTTTTGAGGGAAGGATTTGTAGGTGGGGATTGTAATGACGAGTGAGGAGGTCAGGGAAACGCTCCTGTGAAGGACGGAAGTCGCTATGCCGATGTCGGAGAAGGTGGTTTGCCTCCGATGAGAATGGTAGTCGCAGACTCGCAGTCGCCAGACGTTTCGCCTTCGCCTTCCCTCCTTCGGATTTGAGAAACTTATTCATATTAATATATAGTCTATGGATTGAGCTTTCTTCCTTGAATAACTAACTACTGAGACAGGGCCGTCTCGTAACGAAGGCAAGCTAGTACGGGAGTTGCTGTCTGGAGCGACGGACCGGGAATGAATGAACTTCTCTTTCTTCTGGCATAGAGGTGTAAATACCAATTCACTGGAAGAGTCTCAAATCCAGAACAGAAACAGGTTTGCAGCGATTTGCGTCTGTCCGTGTATGAGTAGACAGCTGAAACTTTTTTGCATGGGACTTGCAATTATTAACTATTTGAGACATCATAAATTGGGGTCCTCAAATGTAATCCAACAAGTTAACACCACGATCATCCAGGTTGCTGCTTATCAGTGCGGGGTGAGGCCGAGGAGGAGGGCTTTCTTGCCTTGAGAGATGGGAAGTTTAGTTCAACAGACGGATGAAGTTATCCCCAGGACCTGGAAACAACTGAGAATTCCTCAGGCCCTGAAAATACTATATTTGCTTTTGCATATAAGTTCAGGACGCTAGAGATAAGTGTGGTGTAAAAACAATTTTTTTTCTTCTTGGATTATTCACCCCACGGGAAATGGGGGGGGGGGGGGGGGGAAGCAGCACCACTGATATTTTCGGGGTAGTTGACATCCAGTAGATAATCCCTAGTGACTAGTCCTATTAAAATATCCATGGCAACGCATGGCAAGAATCTAAAAAACAAGCCGGAGATCGCGACTGTGAAAAAGAGACAGGAGGAGAACAGGAAGAGACAAAGGAGGAAATCTGCGTACTTGGGTAGGAAGAAACAGTGGAGACGAACGAGAAGAATACCTTCGGAGCAAATAATTCGACGACCAACAAACAATGCAGATTTTCATTTACTGTCGCATGCAGTTGGATTATACTTCTAGTGAAAATTCGATTTTTTTATTCTGTTTTGTACTCAAATCCAACCAATTATTCTTTTTTAAGGATATAAATTTGGAGATCGTGTTCCTTAACCATCCTATATGACGATTTTCGTAATCGAAGAATATCCCCACAAAACCCAAAGATTAAAGTAGGTTTCATTCGAAAACCAAGGAAAACCCAATAAGAAAATGTATAAATTCATTGTCTAAGGTGTCGATCTTCGTCCACTTTTTCATTTCAAACGATGTCCAGATATAGGAGGTCTCATTGTGATTGTATGCGACACTGGACCTCCAGGCATCCAATCCGAGCTCCTAACATTTTCACAGTAATGCTTCTCTAATTTTCCACCTTGAAGAACGTTAAGTTTCCTGCTTATACATGCAAACTCTGAAGGCATGGTGATTAGCCTTGCATGTCACAGAAGTGTGGAGATCGGATCAAATCTGATCTAAGTCAACTAGTCATACTAGTTAGCATGGCGGAATTACAAAAATTTAAAGATGAAACCACATGGGATGGAAACATTTTCCATATCATTCCATCAAGATCACACAAGTTTCAGGCTTGCCTCTTCGGCGTGGTTGTGATCATAATAGACTCTTAAGGAAGAGCCCTTCTGACTCAAGTCCGATCCGAAGAGAGTGCATTTGCGAACGAATTGATGAGACATATGCTTCATAGTCCTGAGAAACGATCCAAGCAAACGAGATCCTAATTTCATCTCACGAATTCACTTGTCTCCTTCACGAGCCTGAAGCACAGAAGAGGACAGAGCTCCTCAAGCGATCGATCCGACAACATGACAGCAGCACGGCGATGCTCGCGATCTCCTCCAACCTTGGGCATGGGGCAACCTAGGGTTGTGGAGAGGTAGAGGTTAGACGTGTTTAGGGATATATATATCTGATGAATCTGCGATTCGTCATCTTTATTCATTTATTTTAGCTTAAAATCCCTTACAAAACACATGCATATAACACTAACTCCATATTCTTACTGACTTGCATCTGTGTGTAAATATTGTATACTTCTTACTAATTTTAACCTAAAATAATTAAATAAATAAAGAAAGGGAAAATAAAGAAAAGAAAATAAAAAAGGAAGACTGTATACAGGTTGACCCGAACCCCGAGAGAAGGTCAAGACTTGACCTGATCGACCAGGAATAAAGTAGGGGAAGATAGGGTCCTTAAGGGAAAATCCAAAAAAATTGTGTGTATGTTGTTGTAAATACTTCTCACTTATTCTGTGTATATCTGTATAAAACTGACACTAATTTATTTGTACCTTAATTGACCTCAAATCAAATAAACTTTCAAAACAAAAGTTGTAAATAAAAATGTGTCCTGATTAATAAAATTGATTGCACAATTAAATCATGTACATAATAAAAGTAGCCACACTTGGAAAAAGCCACTAAGCTCTAATTGAAAGATCAATTCTGGCTCCATATGATCTCAAATTGAACCAATATCACTTCCATTGAGTTCTAAATTAAATTATCTTCAAAATGGCTGTGATTTCATAATTTTTGGAGTTACGGTTGAAAAGTCGATTTTCTGGGGTGGTTTGTGCAATTTTTCCATGTATTTTGTGCATATTGTATTTGTATATATTTGTAAATATTTTTACTAATTATTTAAAATAAAAAAATAAAACACAAAAAAAAGCTAATTTACTCATTTACCCTTGTATATAATGTCATATATGTATATAATATATGTATATAGTTGCTATTTTTAACTAACCATCATAAAAAATTAAAAAATAACATTTTTTTAATTCTAATAAATAAAGTGACGAAAATTCAAAAAAAATAGATAATTTTGTAAATAGTTTTATCTCTTTTAATTTATCTAATGTCATCTCTTCCACCAAAAAATTCAAAAATTCATTTCAAATATCATCTCTTATCTCTTTATCCAAAAAATTCAAAAATCAAATTCCATTCCATCTTTTCTATTTATGTGGATCCTTCTTCCTCATTCCAACTTGATCAATCTTTGGTGAGAGGAGCCCGATCTCCGAGAGTCTTCTTGTCGAGAAAATGTGTCTAGCCTCCGAGTCGTCCGGTGACAGCGAATCGGCCTTCGTCGAGGCGATCACGACCATTTTCCACTCCTAACGTGAGATCCACATTTTTCTTCGCATTTTTACCTTAGTTTAATCGTAGTTTAGTTCATCGTATTTTTTTATCGTCATTTTTATTTCTCTAGATCTTAAAAAATTTTCATCACGATTTTGATCCGCTCCGACTCGATTTTTCATCTCATCTTCTCAATCTCTCCGCCTTCAAATTCTACCGTTCACGATCTCTCAAGTCTGGCCACGTACGGTGGCCGGAGATCGGATTCGATTCTTCCATTTTTCACCGAATCTCCGTTCATTTTTTGATTTGTAAATAAATAAAAAAAACTTGTTTCTTTTTCTTCTCTAACATTTGTTTTGCAGGATCAAATAAAAAATTTTAAAAAAATGAATTTCTTTATCTTTTTTTATTCCCTATTTTTCAAATTTACATAAAAATATAAAAAAAGAAATTTTCTTCTTTGTTTCACTGTTTACAGTACAAATAAAATTACAAAAAAATAAAAAAAACAAAAAAAATTCGCCAAGGCAGCGTGGTCGCCACCCCCCGCCGCCAACCAACTGGCCGATACCGCCCACAGTGCGCGGCAGCGTTGCGCAGGCGCTCCCCCACCCCCGAGCTCCGCCGTAAATCGCCGCTCGAGGCCGCGCTGCCCCGCTCCTTCTCCGCCATCAGATCCGCGGCCCCCTCGGCTCTGTCCTCCACGCCATCCGCGCTACCGCTGTTGGCCGCCCGCGCTCGCGCCTCCGCCGCGACCTCCGCTCCAGCCCGTCAACCACCATGCGCCCCTCGTCCTTGGTCGGGGCAGCGCCGCCCCACAACCTCCACCGCCTCCAGAGGCGCGCACACCCACTGCGCGACCAGCATCTCCAGCGCGGCCACGCGCGTGCGCGTGGCGCGCAACCCTCCATCGACTGCCACGCTGCCGCCATCTGCTTGAAGAAGAAGAAAGGGGGCGATTGCCTTCCCTTTGGTTGAAACGAAGAAGCCCCTTAGGACTTCGAGTAAAAAAAATATTGTGAAAATTACAACTCAAGCCTCAAGGTTTTCCAAATCTACAGAAAAGTCCTTGCCAGCCTCCAAAGCACCTATATTGGGTAAATTGCGAATCTTTTTCTCTCTGTTTGTTTTTAATATTTCTTTGATACGAAAACATTGAATTATTTACATTTTAGTCCCTGAATTCCAGAACTTGAATTTTCTTGTGCTTTTCAATGAAATAAATGTTATTTGTGATCTAAAAATTTTGAGAATATTGTGTTATACTCCTGATGTGCTATTCTTCCTAGCATAAAATTTTCATTGCATTTTGCCTTCATTTATTATTAATAAAAAATCAAAAACATTGTCTTTTTGTCTTCCTGAAATTCCAAAATCCATAAAAATTCAAATATTATTTCGAAAAATCCAATAAAAATAGATTAGTTGTATTTCATTGTCTTTTAATTTCTGACCAATTTTCAAGCATTGATTATTTGTAAAACTCAAAAAATTGAAAAATATCAAAAATCTTATAAAAATCATAACAAATTCTACAAAAATCCAAAAATTGTGATTTTAGTTCCTGTTTGTAGATATTTGTTTCTAATTTCTCTTAAAATTAATTGCCAGGAGTTTTGGGTACTTAAAATATTTTTAAGTTGCAAATTACTTCAGACTGTGCACATTTTCATATTTTCTCACTGTTTGATTTTAAAAAAATACAAAAACATCTAAAAATTCCACAAAAATTCTCAAAAATATTTCAAAACTTTTAAAACCCAAAAATATTTTCTTTGGATTTTCCTAAGTATTTTTTATTAATTGAAAATTTGCATAAAGAGTTGGTGTGCATATTCTTGATCTTGTTCATATTGCTTCGTGTTGTTTTTGAAAAAATAAAAAAATGCAAAATCAAAATCACTAAAAATTTAAAAATTAGAAAATACAAAAAATAGAAAATAGAAAAAAGATAAAAAAATCACAAAAACCAAGGATAGTTATCCGTTGAGATTCCTGTTTTCTTTTAATTAATTTCTGATTAATTGAATAACCCTCGGGAATTGTAGCCTCCCTGAGTTCGACCATGTCCGCTATACAGGTTAATAAGTACCAAAAACAAAGAAAAAAATAAATCTTTTTTTGGCACGGGATTTTGGGGAAAAGCAACGACACAACCTTTCATCATCAATAAATAATTTCCAACCCCTGAATTTCGCGTTCAACAAAATGGCGCCGTTGCCGGGGAGGCACGGCGAGGGTAGTTAGGTTTCTCTTTTGACCTGCTATTTTTGGTTCTAAATATTTGTTTATATTTTTGCCACATTATTCCATTGTTGATATCCACTGCATTCATTTCATCATTTTCCCATATTTGATAATTGTGTTTCTTACACATTCTCTTTTCTTTTTCTTGCGAGAGCCCGCGGAGCGAAGGAGGCGATCTTAGGAGAGCCAAAGCACCCAAGCGATGTGGAGGCAGCTTGATTCTTCACCAAGCCACAGGATAGCGTGAGAAGAGGAGAAGAAGAAGTGAAGGAGACGAAAAAAAGAGAGAAAGAAAAGAGAGAGAGAGAGAGAGAGATTTTTTTCTAGCACTTGAACTCTGTAAACGGACATTCATTTGTTTCGGGGTATGTTTCGCCAAGTGCCGGCGCACTTGGGGGACCTCACCGATTTTGTTTTCATCGCCTTTATTTTTCTTGGTTTTCTGTGGATTTCGCGAGCCACCTATTGATTGCTTTAATTAATTTGCTTGAGCCATGTAATTAATTAGGTCCAAACACCCTAAACAAGAATTTCTGTTCCTATAGAGTAGAGCGTAATTTGGACTTAGTCAAATTAACTTGTTCTTACCCGTTAATAGAAGTTATCATCTAGGACGGTTCACTTGCATATGCATTTAGGTTAGTTTATTTTCTGTATTTAAATTCTGCGCGGATCACTTGCATGTATAGTGCTGGCGACAAGGTACGCATCTCTAACCCCTGCATGCATCACCGTTTTTAATCGCGCATTGGCATTTCTAATCTCCTTCCTTGTTTTCACTCACATAAGTTAAAAAGGAAATTGGACACTCGGTAGGCGATTCTTTGAAAATATTTTAACCAAGTGACAACTACCTAAAATTTGGGACTGCTAAAGAAAACTCGACCCTAAAAAATACAAGGAAAAATCATTGTTTTGGGGAGAGTAGCCCCCTCATTGTATTCGTTTTAACTTGCTCGCGTACACACTAAGGTTAGTGCCCAAATCCCATAATTCAATCTAAGTGTTTGTACAACTTTGTGATTATCACCAAACTCTACAACAGACAAGATTAAGAAACCGAACATTCACGGTCTTCAACGTTGAGTTGGTGAATTGGGGGTTTGTATTGTGTTTGATTGCTTGTGTGCAGACCAGATCTTTATGCGTATTTGCGCCTTTTTCCCCATATCTTTTGTCTTGACCCTCATGCTCTCTCATCTTTGTTTCGAAGATGGCCGACTGGAGTTATCTTAATCCGATCTTCGCAGATAGCTCGTACTCTCCAGACGATCCACCTTCCCTTTTCCAAGAGGATCTTCCTCTTGATGTTTGTGCATATCCGTCTAACCCATTATTTCAGGAGTCGGAGGACTTTGATTTTTACCCACCCTCATTCAACCATCCCAATCCTGGGATTTTGGAGTCACCTTTCATGATTTTCACACTTAAGACATTGAACCAGATGTTGGAGCGTATGAATTCGAGGATTTCCAATCTATTTAATATAAATGAGAGCCAGAACGATGCTCCACTATGTGAGGATATTGATTCATTCGAGGATAATCATGAGAGCTTGAAATCACCCAAAATACAAAAAAATGAAGAAATTTCAAAAATCCAAAAAGAATTCGGGAGACACGTTGTTGATTCATTTTGTGAGGAGAGGACCCAAATAGCCGATCATTTACCCACACAGCCATGTCCCAACCTTGACCCCGAGGATGCCACTGTACAGACTGCTCTTGGCAACCCTCGTGTAAATGCTGATTCTGACCTCCTTCCTTGTATAGATGAGGTCCAAAAATTCAAAAAAAATGTTGACCAAACCCGAAGTGGTGGTCACCCTTCATGAGATTATTAAAGCCCCACTTCAACAGGTCATGACAGATTTATCTACTCCTCAACACAAGAAAAGAAAGCGAAGGAGAAGATCTGAGCGTCATATCTTGACCATGGACACTGCTATGCCATCTCTCACCATCCATATTTTAAGAAAGGGAACACGACCACACCTCTTGTGAGTTGCTCCATATCTGACTATTATTGTGATAACACTCTCCTTGATGGCGGTTCGTCAATTAATATAATACCCTTCTCTATGGTACAACCTCTTCATCTTGGGCCTCTCAAGAAAACCAGGATGATAGTTCAATTTGTTGATGAATCTATCAAGAGGCCGAAGGGTATTCTAGAAAATATTGTCATTCTTATTCAGGGAATGAATTTTACTTCGGATTTTGTTGTAATACCCATGGAGACCTCCACCCCGGTGGAGCACCCTCCAATCATCCTGGGATGGCCTTTCCTCGCCTCTGCGGGAGCCGTTATTGATTATGGTTCAGGAGAGATTCGCTTCTGTTCTGATGTAGGGAGCGATGTGTTAATCACTACACCCACTACAGTCCAGAGACCCGCATCCCATGAGAGCCCGCCCGTGTTAGACAACCCCAAGGACTTTGATCATGATAATACTACCAGAAATTTTTGTTATATGATGGATGATACTGAGACCCGAGAATTCCTCTTCAAGGAGGAGGACTCGGAAAGCATAGACCTTGGAGTTCCCTCTTCTGGTACGTGGCGATGCATTGATGACATCCGCGGGATTTACACGATAGACACTCTTGAGCGGAAGGCAGACTCTGACACTAGACAGGATGGACATGATTCGACTACTTTCACTGATAAGTTCGTTCCTATTCACCCTGATTCAGATGAGACCGATCAGGCCAAATTTGATTTGATTGCTTTTATAAAAGAATTTGGACCATTTGATAAAGATGATGATCCGATAGAGGCTCGCCAGGCTGAAATTGATCCTACTTTTTCTGATAATGATTACGAGCCATTTTACTTTGAGGTTTGCAAGACTTCCCAGGCAGGACATGACCACATTACTTCCAATAACCGGTTTAAGCCTGCACAATCTGAAACCGCTGAGGATACATTCTTGGTAAATCCTACTCAGTTCATATCTAATGATAACCCCAATATCGACCTACACCTTGTCAAATCAATACCTCAGCGGTCCCGCAAGAAGGTTCGCTTTCGACCTTCTTAACCTTTGTACATCCACTCCTCTTTTATATACTTTCATTTCACTCTTTCTTCTCCCGTTTTCATCATTCACCCCTTTTCTGTGTGTGTGTGTGTGTATATGCTATACTTAGGATCTGCTTTATCCTAAGTATAGCGGGGTGAATAATTTGTGTTGTTCATATTCGTCATGTTTATCACCCTTGTTGTTGTTGCCTATTCTTAGGGATACTCTACCCTAAGTATAGGGAGGGTGATGTTGTTCATATCATGTCTTTGTGAGTCTGTACATTCTCTTCATCGGTTTTTCCCTTTGTACATTCTACTATACTTAGGATTACTTGATCCTAAGTATAGGGGGGATCATGAACTTCTCGTCTTTTTATCTTTTCTTTGAGTCGTTGTAGCATAGGAGTCTTTTCACCTTTCTATACTTAGCACGAGTTATGTCTTCCTTTGTCGCTCTCTGATCACTATGAGGACATAGTTCGAGCTAAGTATAGGGGGTGTCGGATATATTGTATATATACTTTAGAAATAACTTGTACTTTTAAATACGTTTATTTGGGGGGTTATGTGTATATTTCGTAAAATCCACGTGTGCAAAAAAAATAAAAACAAAAACAAAAAACAAAAAAAACAAAAAAAACAAATAAAAACAAAAAAAACTAAAACAACAAAATAAAACAACAAAAGAAAAAAAAAACAAAAACAAAAACAACAAAAACAAAACAAAAACAAACAAAAACAAAACAAAAAAAACAAAGCAAAAAAATTCTCTTGTATATACTTGTATATATTTTACTAACCCTTTGTCCTTAAAAAAACTACAAAACCTAAAATCTATAAAATTTTGCATAATTCAAAAAAAACTTTCTTTCACATCTGCATTTTCCTCCAAAAATCCACAAAAAGTTCAAAATTAGAAAATTGCTTTAAAAAATGTTCTTTTTACATGTGCATCATTCCTCTTCAAAAAAAACTCTCTGCATTGTTTATATGTTGCATTTACATGTGCATTTTTTAGGATAGTATTGATATTTGAACAATGTCTGGAATAAAATTGAAGAATGGAGCTTAGTTGGACCTTAATCCACCTAATTCTCAGAAGAACTTCACCGAGAAATAGGATTTTAGAAGCTTCAGGTCTTTGATGTAATTCTTTGAGTTCCACATGACAATGTGCAGCGTTTGACTCTTAGTGTCTAACCTGGTCTCTTCATTCTGGGTACAACTCTGGAATAGGGAATTAATTTGTACTCACGCACTATGCACTTAGCTCAACTCAGACGGGATGTTGGAAGACTATGTGAGTTTCTTTTCTCATAGCGTGGAAATCTAAAGACCGGAGTACGGGTTGAAATAAAGCTTCGGAAAAGGGATGGACGGCTGGGCACAAATTTTTTTTCTAAGACCCCAAAACATGTACGGAAAAAAGATTCTATATCCGTAGGGGCACAACAAGATCCAAGTAGAGCCACCAAAAATCCAAATACAAAGAAGCTACTACCAAATAAATATCTGACCAAAAAGGTCCAAGCTTCAAGAAAACCTGCAGATCTTGGTGGAGACTCGGCTACACTGGCCAGCTTTACAAGGAGAGGTGACTACACTGGCCACCCTCCAGTTCTTTTCTCATTCTTCTAACTTCTCCCCCAATTCGATTGTGAACACAGCACGACAGACCTTAGAAGGAAATACCTGACTCCCCGAGGACGAGTTATTGGAAAGGAGATTTGCATGGTAGTCCGGCAATCTAGATGGGAAGAGCTAAAACCTTTCACACACATGAGTCGATTGTTCAATGTTCATAGGGTATACTTTGGGAAGAGGATCGATCTAAGATGACTTCTGGACCAAAACTGTGACAATGATGTGTAGAACATGAAGGCTGTTGGTTTTAAAATTCTAAGTCTCATAGAAGTTCCGACACACTAATAATCCAAAGGTCCGACAGAGCTCCAAACTACAATGATATGAAGATAAGTTTAGTATTCGATATTGTCCTACTTTCTTTATTTTCCCATTCTTTTTCTTTTTCATCACTTATTCTTTCAAATAAGTGTTTGCTAAGGGACTAGCAAAGGTAAAGCATAGGGGGATGATGAATCTGCGATTCGTCATCTTTATTCATTTATTTTAGCTTAAAATCCCTTACAAAACACATGCATATAACACTAACTCCATATTCTTACTAACTTGCATCTGTGTGTAAATATTGTATACTTCTTACTAATTTCAACCTAAAATAAATAAAGAAAGAAAGAAAGGAAAAATAAAGAAAAGAAAATAAAAAAAGAAAGACTGTATACAGGCTGACCCGAACCCCGAGAGAAGGTCAAGACTTGACCTGATCGACCAGGAATAAAGTAGGGGGAGATAGGGTCCTTAAGTAGAAAATCCAAAAAAAATGTGTGTATGTTGTTGTAAATACTTCTCACTTATTCTGTGTATATCTGTATAAAGCTAACATTAATTTATTTGTACCTTAATTGACCCCAAATCAAATAAACTTTCAAAACAAAAGTTGTAAATAAAAATGTGTCCTAATTAATAAAATTGATTGCACAATTAAATCATGTACATAATAAAAGTAGCCACACTTAAAAAAAGCCACTAAGCTCTTATTGAAAGATCAATTCCGGCTCCATATGATCTCAAATTGAACCAATGTCACTTCCATTGAGTTCTAAATTAAATTATCTTCAAAATGGTTGTGATTTCATAATTTTTGGAGTTACGGTTGAAAAGTCGATTTTCTGTGGTGGTTTGTGCAATTTTTCATGTATTTTGTGGCATATTGTATTTGTATATATTTGTAAATATTTTTACTAATTATTTAAAATAAAAAAATAAAACACACAAAAAAGCTAATTTACTCATTTACCTTGTATATAATGTCATATATGAATATAGTATATGTATATAGTTGCTATTTTTAACTAACCATCATAAAAAAATTAAAAATAACATTTTTTTTAATTCCAATAAATAAAGTGACGAAAATTCAAAAAAAATAGATAATTTTGTAAATAGTTTTATCTCTTTTACTTTATCTAATGTCATCTCTTCCACCAAAAAATTCAAAAATTCATTTCAAATATCATCTCTTATCTCTTTATCCAAAAAATTCAAAAATCAAATTCCATTCCATCTTTTCTATTTATGTAGATCCTTCTTCCTCATTCCAACTTGATCAATCTTTGGTGAGAGGAGCCCGATCTCTGAGAGTCTTCTTGTCGGGAAAATGTGTCTAGCCTCCGAGTCGTCCGGTGACAGCGAATCGGCCTTCGTCGAGGCGATCACGACCATTTTCCACTCCTAACGTGAGATCCACATTTTTCTTCGCATTTTTACCTTAGTTTAATCGTAGTTTAGTTCATCGTATTTTTTTATCGTCATTTTTATTTCTCTAGATCTTAAAAAATTTTCATCACGATTTTGATCCGCTCCGACTCGATTTTTCATCTCATCTTCTCGATCTCTCCGCCTTCAAATTCTACCGTCCATGATCTCTCAACTCCGACCGCGTACGGTGGCCGGAGATCGGATTTGATTCTTCCATTTTTCATCGAATCCCCGTTCATTTTTTTATTTGTAAATAAATAAAAAACCTTGTTTCTTGTTGTTCTCTAACATTTGTTTTGCAGGATCATATAATTTTTTTAAAAAAACGAATTTCTTTCTCTTTTTTTATTCCCTGTTTTTCAAATTTACATAAAAAATTTTAAAAAAAATAAATTTTCTTCTTTGTTTCACTGATTACAGTACAAATAAAATTACAAAAAAAAACAAAAAAAATTCGCCAAGGCAGCGGGGTCGCCACCCCCCGCTGCCAACTAACTGACCGACACCGCCCACAGCGCGCGGCAGCGTCGCGTAGGCGCTCCACCACCCCCGAGCTCCGCCGTAAATCGTCGCTCGAGGCCGCGCTGCCCCGCTCCTTCTCCGCCATCAGATCCGCGGCCTCCTCGGCTCTGTCCTCCACACCATCCGCGCTACCGCCGTTGGCCGCCCACGCTCGCGCCTCCGCCGCGACCTCCGCTCCAGCCCGTTAACCACCGTGCGCCCCTCGTCCTTGGTTGGGGCAGTGCCGCCCCACAACCTCCATCGCCTCCAGACGCGCGCGCACCCACCGCGCGACCAGCATCTCCAGCGCGGCCACGCGCGTGCGCGTGGCGCGCAACCCTCCATCGACTGCCACGCTACCGCCATCTGCTTGAAGAAGAAGAAAGGGGGTGATTGCCTCCCTTTTGGTTGAAACGAAGAAGCCCCCTAGGACTTTGAGTAAAAAAATATTGCGAAAATTACAACTCAAGCCTCAAGGTTTTCCAAATCTACAGAAAAGTCCTTGCCAGCCTCCAAAGCACCTATATTGGGTAAATTACGAATCTTGTTCTCTCTGTTTGTTTTTAATATTTCTTTGATGCGAAAACATTGAATTATTTACATTTTAGTCCCTGAATTCCAAAACCTGAATTTGCTTGTGCTTTTCAATGAAATAAATGTTATTTGTGATCCAAAAATTTTGAGAAAATTGTGCTATACTCCTGATGTGCTATTCTTCCTAGCATAAAATTTTCATTGTATTTTGCCTTCATTTATTATTATTAAAAAATCAAAAACAACGTCTTTTTACCTTCCTGAAATTCCAAAATTCATAAAAATTCAAATATTGTTTCGAAAATTCCAAAAAACATTAGATTAGTTGTATTTCATTGTATTTTAATTTTGACCAATTTTCAAGCATTGATTATTTATAAAACTCAAAAAAATTGAAAAACATCAAAAATCTTATAAAAATCGTAACAAATTCTACAAAAATCCAAAAATTGTGATTTCAGTTCCTGTTTGTAGATATTTATTTCTAGTTTGTCCTAAAAATAATTGCCAGGAGTTTTCGGTATTAAAATATTTTTAATTTGCAAATTACTTCAGGCTGTGCACATTTTCATATTTTCTCACTGTTTGATTTTTAAAAAATACAAAAACATCTGGAAATTCCACAAAAAATTCTCAAAAATATTTCAAAACTTTTAAAACCCAAAAATATCTTCTTTGGATTTTTCTGAGTATTTTTTATTAATTGAAAAATTGCAAAAAATAGTTGGTGTGCATATTCTTGATCTTGTTCATATTGCTTCGTGTTGTTATTGAAAAAATAAAAAAAGCATAATCAAATCACTAAAAATTTAAAAATCAGAAAATACAAAAAAAATAGAAAATAAAAAAAGATAAAAAAATCACAAAAACCAAGGATAGTTGTCCGTTGAGATTCTTGTTTTCTTTTAATTAGTTTCTGATTAATCGAATAACCCTCGGGAATTGTAGCCTCCCTGAGTTCGACCTTATCCGCTATACAGGTTAATAAGTAGCAAAAATAAAGAAAAAAATAAATCTTTTGTTGGCACGGGATTTTGGGGAAAAGCAACGACACAACCTTTCGTCATCAATAAATAATTTCCAGCCCCTGTATTTCGCGTTCAACAATCTGAAAGTACATGGATCCTAATCCATGTGCTCTTAAGATCAATAATTTAGATTCTTTTGTGTTTCTTAAAAAACACAAATAAATATTACAAAAATATTTTTGAATAACAATATCCAAATTTATCTCATTCAATTAATTCAATCATCAATTTAATTAATTAATAATTAAAAAATAAAGAAAATATTTCACATTCTAAAAATAGGGTGTGCGTCTACCATGGTGACACTTCACCATAGATGTCCTCTCTTGAGAAGGAAATGAGTCCAATTCATTATTTATTTCTTTATTATTAATTTGAATGTTTGAATTAGTTGCAATCACTGAATAATCATATTTATGATAATCACAACAAAATCATTGATAAATAAAAATTAATTACTTCCACCCTATATTTAATGTAAATCATATTTACATTAAAATTATGTAATGTGAATTCAAGTCACATTAAGACATAAATTGTGAATTTAATTTACTATTTTCTCTATCCATGACATTATGCATCATATCCACATTATCCATAATTATTGTGGATAGTGTTATTTCATTAATCCTATCCATGATAATTAAATCCAAATTAATTATTCTAAATATCTATATCCATATTTTAATTGTGATAATTAAATCCCATTTAATTATCCAATTATCAAAATCGTAGATATTGTTGTTCATGGAACAAATCTTGAACTCTTTCAAGAAATGTGTTCCTTCTCCTTGGATACTTGGAGATAAGGTCAGGATGATTATGTGTGTGTGTGTCATGTATAGTGACTTGGATAGTGAGATCCAATCTCAAATCTAGATATAGAAGACCACTCAGAGATCTCTTATCGTGTCAGACACGATATATCATCTTCTTATTGCATCAAAATCATATTCAAATCAATGTCCAACAACTGGATCAAAACAACATATCTAGGTCACTGAGAGGAGTCACTAAAATCCAAAACCAGTTTCATCACTCCCTCGTAATAGAAGTGTCATGGCATACAATCGTTTAAGATTACATCACCCTCGAGTATTCCTAACACTCGCACATCAGGCATACTGGAAGACCATATTAAACCCAAAGTTCTGATCTCATCTTGGATTGTCTCCTTTAGATTGTTACCATTAAGTTTCATATTCGATCACTGGGAGTCGATATCGATCTACACTTTCCAAAAGCATATATCATACCCAGTTACTTCCAAAGTGCGACGACCATCGATGGACTTTGGTTGGTCCCAATATCTCATAAGTGAGCTCATGTCTTCCGGTTTGGTAGTGAACATGTATGATCCCACCAACTCATTGGTCTATAGACCTTGGTATGTCATCAACCTAATGGTCTGTCTAATGTACATACTCAGACATCGTAATAAATCCATCTCTGATCAGAGGATGTGTTCCTATATCATGATAGCATATGCCATAGGTCTTAGCTATCTAGATCTCGTCAAGCCAACACTTTGACTTAACACATCCGACACCTCAGAACCCCTATTCTTGTATAGAGGACTTGCATCAAGTGGTCGGTCAGATAACAATATTTGGAGTAAGGATTGACATCTCCTTCTCAGACTGGAGATCCTATCTTGACAATCATTTGACGATTCTAGATGAGTCCTCGATCTAACTCTTTAGCTATCATTTTAGCATCAACTTCTATGATCTAACCGTTGAATCAGCAACAGTATGATTGTCAATATAGCAATGGTACATAACCTTATTTGTACAAAGGGGCCTTTATAAGTTCATTCATTTATTAATCTCAAACATGGAGTGAAAATCAGTAACTTTTATTGATATATATATATAAGGACTATAATAACATTTATTGTACAAATGGTTAGCCAATGGCTCACATGTCTAACAAACTCATCACTCCCAAAACAATTGAAAACACAGTAATTAATTCGTCACTCAGGGATTGAGCATGAACATCAACACTTCCTTTGCCTCCAGTGAAAGCCACATCGTTTTCCCCGTGAAACTCGTCCATTATCATCATTTCATCATGGGTGTCCAGTTTTGCTTGACAACAACATAGTTTCCAAAACTAGCCATCTCTCAACTGTTAGAGGTGCATCAAATGATGGATGATCTTCTACATAATAAATGGTGTCCCTGAAGGTCCACGGACAAGCCGCTCGGCTTAATGTGATGCTTGTACACTTGCGCATGTATATTATCTGACCTCCAATCTCGGTTTCAACCTCTACTGCCTCTTCAACTATCTTTAGCTTAAAAATAGAGATCGGACTTATCTTTGAATTCTCAAATTCTCTCATTAATATGCTACAAGATTTTCCATCAAGATTGCTCGAAAGATGAAATTTCAGGATGATCAGATCATACTGTACTTGAGGAAAGAACCTTTCAACGGTAATCACCTTAGCATTCCCAGTTTGATTCGCTAAATCTCAGATAATCACAAAACTTTTCGAAGTAATGGCGATGACGTTCATCTCCACAAGTATGGCACTATCTTAATCGTCGCAAACGATGGTGGGTAGGTGTGTCCACCCAGAGTCGCCTACCCTATCGTAGTCTATTTCGTTGCCGTGTAGAATGAGAACAAGATACATCTGACTAGCCCAAAGTGCCCTAATTAATTTGTTGAATTGTTGTTGTAGCCGAGCAATTCGAAGATTTCATCAAAAAAACTGATCACACCATGAAATTATATGGAGAATCAAGTATCAATGCAATCGAATCTATTTATTTTACTTGGGTGATTCCCAAGGTTGAACTCAGGAGGTAATATGAGGGTTCAGAATTAATAATTAAATAATATAAGAAATTTAGGTTTTCAGAAGAAAAAGAATTTTTTTAGTGTTTTTATCTTTTTATGAGTTTTGATTTAAAAGAGATGTAACTAATTCAAAGAGAAAACATGATGCATGGATTTGCAAATAAAGCAGGAAAATAATGCAATGCTATGTGGTGAGAGAAATAAAATAAGTGCAATTTTTATTGATTTTTAAACAATGCAATGATACCATGAAATGTTGATGCAAAGATGAAGGTGGATGTGGAGCAGTCAAACCAAATTCAAACAGAGTCAATTAAGCCAAATCACCCTTTATTTAATTTATCTTATAAAATATTCAATCAATTAGTGTAGCAATTCGTATGCCCAATTAATATCACCAATCAATGTACAAATTATTGAGGAAAAGAATCAATGAAATAGAATACAAGTGCTCAAAATTTAACCAAGTAGAACCTCAATTAATTAATATCAACTATTATCTCCAAAATGAATAATCGACTGTTGTATTGAAAGAGAATGAAACAAGCTTCAAAACAGTACCAAGTTCACCAAATCCGATAAATAATGCTAAAGTTATGTTTGTTTAAAGTTGCAAATAAATAAATACTTACACTTATACACCTAAAAAGGATCGTTTTGTAGTTTCCCAAAACATCTTGGGTTTCTTCGATATTTATCCCTAGCGAGGGTCATTTTCTAATATCTGGAATTCCAAAAGAGCCATCTGCAATTACCCTAAGTCATGCGCACTACGCCTGTGACCTAGACTCCTTTGTTATTCTAAGAAGCTTCGGGGGATCGACCGCAAATACTCCCCATGTCACGTGCTTATCACGGTGGAAGCAGAGGCTTGGTGGGCGCCTCATCTCCAGACCTCCACGTGTCGGCTTAGTTCGCTTCGGGTATCCTTGAGGCATAAAGTTCGGCTTTGTGGCTCAGGGTTGATCAATGTTATTCGACAGAAGATGATCTAACAACCCAGATTTGGGTAGGGATGAGCGGCCCAAATGTACCACGCTCTTGATCAAAGGGTAGTTGGAGCTCTGCACCTACTGCTGCTTTCTATGTTGCATCGAAGACGGCCACTTGGATTGGCCTTGCCGACGGAAGGTGGACGAAGCTCCGCTTAATGGTGGATGGAGCTAGTCAGTTGATGGTCGTGGAAAGATCCAAGAAGAAGTGGGGAGAATCTATAGGTGTAGATGTCGATCTGGGATGAGGGGTTCAGAATCGAGGAAGATGTGAAGAAGATGACTGTGACAGAAGAAGGGAAAGAGGAACGAAGTTTCGCCTGGGATATGTAGTAGCTGAGGTGAGCGCCTCCTCCTATTTCTGCCTCATCACGGGCGGAGCGTAGTGTAGCTCCGCTGCACCCCAAGGATGAGCATCAACACGTGAATGATGGACTCCTTCACGAATCTTGCTCGGAAAAGGTCTTCACCAACAAGATTGGGATGTTGTCACCACCCCTCTCGCACTGCTCGCTCTTTCTTGATCTTGATTTTTACCAGTAAAGACAGATATCGGTCGATGGAGGAGTCTTTGGGACTTAGTAGGAGAGGGATAAAGGGGATTGGGAGGCGGTTAGAGAGTATGAGGAGGATAGAGGAGAAGATGATGGTAGCATGGGTTCTGGGACAAGAAGATTACATAAAAATAGAGTACCTTTACTAATATATATTCCACCTTCAAATCAAAAATCACTAAAAAATACAAAACTAAAACCTTAAAAATTATAAAACTCTAAACAACTTAGAAAATCAGAAAAAAAAATCCATATAAAATTCAAAAAAATGTTTTTTATTTCTTATATATTATATATAAACAGATTTAGGAAATTTGAGACCATTATCTATTTTTAAAACCGTAAAATATCTAGCCTATTTATTCTATTCAGTGCTTGTACATTTTAATACTTTAAAGTATATAAAAATTAGAAAAATTCTCTAAGAAGACAAAAACATTTATTTTCTAAATTTTGAGTATTTATATATCTTTGAAATTATAAAAACCAATATATATTATATATACTTTATAATATTTATAGACTATATATTATTATTACTTATAAATACATGTTGTAGTTTAAACTTTAAAAAAGGCTCGTTCCTTATATATATTTACTATATACCCTATATATTATTTATAATATCTATAATAATATTATTATATATAAATATATTATATTTTAAAAACTAAAAAGAAATTTAAATTTTGCAGAATAAAAAAGAAAATAAAATTTAATAATATAAAAATATAAAATATTTAAAAACACAAAAATAAATATAATAAAAACCTACAAAAATTAGAAAAAAGTAGAAAATACATAAAATTGTTATTAATAATTAATAATTATTAATATTTATACATATCCTTAGCTTGCTCTCAGTGGTTCGATCCCTACATCTGTTAACTATACACACATTTTTAGGGTATAATAAATTTCACTCCGCGCACTTAGGTTTTATTTCATATATCGTGGGTTGATTGTTTGTTTGAGTGGATTGTTTGAGTAACGAGAGTCGGGAGAGGGTCAGTATAATGATTGTCGGATCCGACTTGTCGAACACCGCAAGCTCCTCCAAGACTGGACATTAGTTATCTTGAGTAATCTCCTCAGTAGATACATGAGGTTTCGGTCAAGGGGGTAATCGAAAGGGAACTAAAGTGAGATGAAGGCCCGTCATAGTCTGAGAGGCGATGTTATTTGGAGCTCCAACTCTGTGGAAGTGTCAAAATGAGTTTGTGGCGATGAAGTCATATGGACAAGGACGATCATGAATGTTGGAGTGTATTGCAAATAAAAAGAAGGGAATAGACAAATAATAGATATCTATCTAGAGGAGAAAATAGAAATATAGAGAAAAGAAGAAGAAAATTATGAGGAAGAAGGGAAGTAAGAAGGGGATACTAGGAGGATTGTGAGTCCACCGGGAATGGATGTTGCTCTAGAGAAGCATCTCATATCTTCACCTCAAAGAAAAGACGATGATGCTCGAAGGATAAGTTCCTCCTCGAAGAAGAAGATGTGTGAGGTGGATGGCTCCGCCTTGTATCTCGCATAGTGACATGTTTGTTGTCATCAGTCGAGGTCTACCACTTCGAGCTGTCGTCGGGAAGAGCATCTTCGACCAAGCTAGTGGCTTCATCTCTCGTGTATGGTGGATAAAGGTTCGACATGAGCCTACGGTGGGTTTTAAGGATCTATTTGTTAGGGTTTGACGGATGGATTAAAGATGGTTGGGGTTTATTAGCGATCTGAATATGTAGGATTTGATCTTGGATATAGATGAAGGATAGGGCTCAATCTACAAGGAAAAATGACATAGGCCAGTGGAATCAATTGGAGAATATGGAAGACGAAGACGACGAGGTCTTGACCATTCGATTGGTCAAGATTGAAAGTCAGGGGGAATGCCACGTGGCCACGGGTGGAAAGGTGGAGGGTGATCGAATCACAATTGTTGGATCATGGTTGATCCAACACCACTTCAATAAATCCGACCTAAAAATAAAGGGATGAATAGGAGAGAGACGGACCATTGGATCCATGATGGTTCCAACGATTCACGAAGGAGACATGAAGGAAGAGGTGGGGGTAGCGTGTGGCGGCTACATGTCACTGACAGAAAATTTGAAAACCAACAATAAATAAAATAATAAATAACAAAAAAAGTCTTCCTGAAAGTTGTTCATCTTGAAAAGATATACAACTTTCACAAAGAATCCAAACTCAGAGGACCTTAAATGAACAAAGTAAACTTTTTTGGCGGATTTTATTTACATAAAATGTCTATTTTTGTGTTTTTATTTTTTTGTAATTTTTTATTAAAAAAATTCAAAATAAAATCAAATAAAAATATTAGAAAAATATTTACATGTTTATCTATTTTTGTATTTAAATAATTAAAGAAATAAAGAAATGACTTTAAGAAGGGATTACATATAAACTGTATAAGTGATTGGAACACGCTATTTACTTTTATTTTTATATTTTATTTTTTATATCATTCAATAAAAATGACTCAAAGAAAATAGATTAAAAGGAAATAAAATGAAAAAGGTTAATTATGCACATAAAATGACGTTGTAGAGGTAGTAAATATTTAGAATATACAGTTCAAATGCAAAACCCAATTTTCACATATGAAATTCGATTCTTTTGAATTTGATCTTAATTTGTAGATAATAAAGTGTACATTAATTCAAATGTTAGTACTTAATCACAGGAGACTGTGTGAGGAAGATATGTGAGTTTACGACTTTTTATCTCATTAATTTAGATTTGGTTTATTTAGCATATATACAAGTTAGAATTTTTTAGTATTTTTTTATTTTTTTGTCTAGTAGTATGTAAATACCTGATATACAATCAATCTCGATGGCTCCATATCGAATAACACTAACATAGTTTAAAGAACTGAAACATAATTTTATCAAAATAAATGAATTATAGGCTACTGATAAACCTGGGAATTACCCATTTAATTTAATCAAATTAACGATTAAAGATGTTCGTTCGTTACAGCCATGCAAAATCGTGCTAATTAAAAACCACTAAATTAATTGTTTGTTCAATTAAAGCGAGCGATCAATTTTTTTACTTGGGCAAGCCCAAGGTCAAACTCAGGGAGGCCACTATCTCCTTAGGTTGGTTTTTAGCCGATCTAGAAATCAAGTTTTCAAAGAAAGTATTTTTTGGTATTTAGTGCAATTAAAAATGCAATGCAATTTCTGGCTAGTTTAAGGATTAAAATGTAAATTTCGATCAATTCAATTCAAAAAATTCTGAAACTTAAAGAGAAGTTGAATAATGATGAACTTAAGCTACCGTAATTTTTTAGAATTTTCTGACTTAATATGAAATAATTATGAATAAAATATACAGACTAAGTGATTTTAATAAATTTAATTTTAATAAATAACAAACCAATTTATTTTCAAGAACTAAAATTATCCTATATGAGTCTATATGAGAGAAATTCAGTTACTAGATCTTAAAAATAATTGATCAATGACCTACTAACAATTAATTACGCAAAACACCAATGAATTTATTCTGATCTAGATATGCGTGCAGATGTGATGAGATTTATGTACAAAGTAGAACAAACTAAAAACTAATTACTGGAAATATCTGGAGAAACACATAATTTAATATCACTGAAAGTTCACACATAGGGAAAAATAATCTATTTTCCACAACAATAATGATATTAAATAAAATACAACTCCTAATAATATATTCAATGTCCACAATAATAGAGCAAGAGTTTTTCTACAATATGCAACTTTTAGAATAAAAAAATGACGACGAATGAGAGTTCAAGTTAACATGATAGTGTAAGGGTCTATATGCAAATTTAGAATAAAATATCTAAACATGTGATGCATAGAAACTTAATGAAAATTACCTAAACCCACTTGGGTTTTATTGCAAAATTTCATGGAGCTGCATGCATCGCACGCACTCCAAGCGACGGGGGCTCACGTGCAGATCTTGAAAGTAGAGGAGGTTTCGATGCAATTTTCCCATTTTTACATGATGTGCACGTGCTCTGCTGGAGCTAGAAAGGGGGGATTCTTGTGAATGAGGAACTTTTGAGGACTCAGGCATAATATTACCCGCCCTCACATGGCTTGCTCGTGAGGTAGGGATGAGAACATCGGCCTGCGGCTCGAGGTCTCCTAGGGCGATGCTGGGCATTTGGAGTCGAAGCGGTTGAATCTCGTGGTTGGGGATAGTGCAGGATGAGGTGCCGGTGAAGATTCCTCGGTCGAGGAGGCGTTGGCGAGGCAATCTAATGTAGGCGCGAGGTGGTGTCTTGCCGCGCGAGGGGCGAGGGTGATGAACTTTAGGCTGAGCAAGGGTGGCTCTCGGGCCACACGCGGTGGCACGTGATGTGAGGCGGCTTGCAAAGGTGGAGATGCCTCGGCTGACACATGGTCAAGGAGGCGAGGCACATCACTCACGTAGGTGAGCGAGATGTTGAGGAGTGTTCGCTGGAGCGAGAGTCGGTGGCTAGCGGGATACAGCTTCAGATGGACTGTGGGGCGTCGATGGCGGTGGACAGATGCGCAAGGCGATCAAAGTCCCCGTCTAAGCGACTAGAGTGTGTCGAGCGGTGCAAAGGACTATGGAGCCAAGGCGATCGAGCAAGGGTCGCTAGAGGTCAGACGGTTGGCGGCGGGGAGCCAATCGAGGGCTGGTTCGAGGCGACTGCTGGTAGTTATAGGCAGAGGTATCGCTAGCAAATCATTGGTGACGAAGATGGTAAGCAATGCGTGAAGAGATGGTGATGGCGGAGATACGAAGGACGACGGATGGAGTGGTCAACGATGAAGGTGGATGTATCGAGGGATTTGATTGATAGAGGGGGAAGAATAAGGAAGCAGGAGAAATAGAGGAGGAGAAGAAGAAAGAGAATTGTACATGGGAATTCTTTTGCCGGAGGAGTGGGGGAGCTTGGCTCAACCCCTGGTTGTCTCTCAAATCATCGACGTTGTGATGAGCTCAGCAGCTACGCGAGCAGTTGCGGTAAGGCTTGGGGAGGCCTTGGATCTCGCCAAGGCACTAGAAGGTCGTTGCTAAAATGGGTTGATCTCTCTATCAATGATGAAGCTCGCTCAAGATCCCGTAATGGCGGATGATGTGAATTGGAGGCACTGGCGAAGATTTTTATGGATGGTTGAATGTTACGTTCGGTATGGGAAGATATGTGGAGGAAGTGGGAAGGTGGTTGGCATGGGAGGAATCATGCGGAGAGAGAGAGAGAGAGGATGGAGAGATGGAAAGATGGAGGGGGGTGCGCGCGCGGTTGAATGGGTTGCATGGGAGAGAGAATGTGAGGGAGACGCGAGGACGTGATGATGCATGGGATAGTGGGGGAGAAGAGAGAGAGAGAGGATGATAGAAAGAAAAGTAGAGAGAGGGAATAAGGGGGGATGATCTAGGTCGTTAATGAAATAACCCTTCACAACGGCCCAGGATGAACGATCTGAAGTGGCATAATTGGGGAGAGAGAGGCGACATGTGGCGGCTCCATGGGCGGACACGTGTCGCGCTCAGAAAATTCAGAGTAGAAATTCAAAGGAGATCAGATAAAAATTAGTAAACGATCTCAAATCGAAAAAGGTTCTTCACAAAAGTTGTTCATCCTGATGAGATCTACAACTTTCATGAAGGGACCAAGACCAAAATATGCCATAAATACAAAGTGCTATTTTCGGTGGTACTTTACATGTATAAAATACCGCATTTTTGTCTTTTGCAATTTTTTATCATTTTTAAATAAGGGAAAAATTAAAGTAAAAATAGCGAAAATGTGAAAGAATATTTACAACTTAATCTATTTTTTTGGATTTTTAATGATTAAGAAAATAAAGAGACAAAATAAAGGGTATTATGATCAATATGTACAATATACAATAGGGCCCCAAAACCCAAGTTTCACATACAAATATGATTTTTATAAAATAGGTCATTTTGAAGGTCATTGACGTGTATTACTTTAAAAGTGAGTAGAGATAAATCGGACACTATATGAGAGAGATACATGCATTTTAAGTTTCTTAATTTCAAACTAGGGCTCCGATTTTATTGGTCAATTTTGCATGTCAGTATTTTTTTGATATTTTTGCTTTATTGATGTTACTAATATATACACTATATAGTTAGTTTTATTGGATTTGGAGTTAGTATAAAATAGATAAAAATAGATGAATTTGGCTAATATACAAATGAATATTTACACGTGAATTTGAATCTCTATTTAGTGTAAACATGCATGCTAAAATGCACATATTAGTTCTAAATGCATGAATGTGAATAATGCACAATAGATGGAAATATACATCTAATTGCTCGGGAACAAATCTTTATTTAAAGTGATGAATCACAGATTCATCAACCCCCTATATTTAAACCTTGTTCGTCCCTGAGTACTAAAACGAATGCACAAGTGAAATGATTTTGGGTTCCATACCAAGGTCATGAACAAAAGGTGAAAATGGAGCTTGAATCGATCTTTGGATTAATAGTATGGCAGAACTTTATTGGAATTGAATTTAAGACCTAACAACCTTTAAGTTCCACAAGTCTCCTATTCAGGTTCTCTCAACAGTCAGGTCAGAGCAAATCCTCATATGTAAATTCAGATGATTATGAATCTTACTTGTACTGTGTAAGTGATAAATAGATCTCCACATCAGTAATTACAAAGAAACAACCTCCTCTAACAAGGTAACTCTAATTCCCTGGTCTAGTAACTGTTTTCTCAAGGAGCGAGGTATTTCCTTCTAAGTTCAAGTGCGCCCGACTCAAGAAGAGGGGTTAGAGAAGAGAATGGACTGTGATCGGTGTAGTCACATATCCATGGAGCTAGACTAGTGTAGCCAAGTTTACAATAGCAAGCTTCCATGTTATGAGACTTTGAAGCATATGCCTTGCAAATATACATACCCCGATAGGCATTTTATTTTCAATCAAGCCTGTCTACTTTTTTGGAGTCTTCTTCTTTTTCCTTCTTCTCTCTCTCTCTCTCTCTCTCTCTCTCTCTCTTTTGACTATATACAAGGTGCATCATGTACAACAGGATTTTTTCTTCTTGAGTCAGTAGATTATCCCTCTTTTGAAGCATTATTGTAACCCACAACATCCCCTCGTTAGACGTCGACACCACTAGACTAGATTAAGATGCACTTCCCTCCCTAGAGGAGGACGAATGTTTCCACTCGTGTGCTACTCCAAGCCAAAGGATTCTACCTCCTCATCCCCTCATCAATGAAGAGCCACGGGCATGGTGCTTGTCCAAGTTATGTCATTGTATAAAAGAATCGCGCGTGTGTACGAAATATTCTACTTAGACCGATTAAGATGACATGTGAACATAGACTTACGGACTCAAAGAATCAAGTCGCTAGACCTAAAAAATTTTAACTCCAGTTCCAATAAGGTTCCTATGAAATTAGGTGATTAAGGTCAAATCAAATTCATCCTCAACTTCTATTCATAACTTGATTCAGAATCCACTAACTTTTCACTTTGCATATGTTAGAAATGCAGATGACATGCTATATAGATGAATGAAGTGCAAGACATTTTTTTGAAATGCAGGGATGATATGCAAGTGTAAATAAGAATCCTCTTTTTATTTTATTCTCTTTTTAACTTTTTTTCCTTTTTTTTCCAAAAATCTGGTATACCTCCTATTTTACAAAAATTCTACAAGAATATTTATTTTTTTACAAGAATTTTATAAGTATTATACAAATTATACAATATAAATACTATACATGAATTTTACAAAAAGTTTTTCTTCAAATTTTACCCACCCCATAATTATTGCATAATGTATACAAAAATACGTGAAAGTACGAGCAATGGTAAAGTGTATATGTGATATATACGCATCCTATACTTAGCCTGTGCTATGTCCTCAGAGCACGAGAAGCGAAGAAGACATAGTCGTGTTATGCTTAGGAGAGCTAAAATAACAAAAGGTATAGAAGTCGATCTGCCCTCCTATACTTCAGCTCTGGCAGTCTAAGTGTAGAAGAAGATCAAAAATGGGGCGTACGAGGTCAAGAGGGGAAATGGATGAATATACATACATGATGGGCACCAGTTCCCCCTATACATGATGGACATCGTTAATTTGATTAAAAGGGTAATTCTCGGATTTATTAGATAGTTCCGTTGCCGGTTAAGATGCCACGGCTAAGGAGGCGTTGACGAGGCGAGTTGGTGCAGGCGTGTTGCGGTGTGTTGCCGTGCAAGGGGCGAGGGCGATGAACTTTACACAGAGTGAGGGTGGCTCTTAGGCCACACGCGATGTGTGACGGCTGGAAAAGGTGGATATGCCTCGACCGACACACAACCAAGGAGGCGAGGCACGTCGCTCAAGGAGGTGAGCGGGCTGCGGAGGTGCGTTTATTGGAGCGAGAGTAGGTGGCGAGCAGGATGCAACTCCAAGCGGACTACGGGGCGTCGATGATGGTGGAAAGATGCTCGAGGCAGTCGAAGTGCTCGGCTGAGAGGCAGGAGTGCATCGAGCGACGTAAAGGACTGTGGAGCCAAGGCGGTCGAGCAAGGGTCACCCAAGGTCGGACTGTTGACAGCAGGGAGCCAGCTAAGGGCCGGTTTGAGGTGACTGTTGGAAGTGATGGGCAGAGGTGTCGCCAACGAATCGTTGGTGATGAAGGTGGTGTGTGGTGCGTGAATAGACGGTGAAGGCGGAGATGCAAAGGACAACAGAGTTAGTGGTCAACGATGAAGGTGGAGGTATCAAGAGATCTGATCGATAGAGGGGGAAGAACAATGAAGAAGGAAAAACATAGGAGAAGAAGAAAGAGAACTGTACTTAGGAATTCTTTCGCAGGAGGGGTGGTTGAGCTTCGCTCAATCCCTTGTTGTCCCTCAAGTCACCGGCATTGCGACGAGCTCAGAAGCTACGCGAGCAGCTTCGGCAAGGCCTGGGGAGGCCTTGGATATCGCCAATACACTAGAAGGTCGTTGCTCAAATGGGTTGCTCTCTCTGTCAACGATGAAGCTCGCTCCAGAGCTCGCTCGAGATCTCGTAATGGCGGATGGTATGAATTGGAGGCGTTGACGAAGCCTTTATGGATGGTTGGATATTACAACCGAGATAGAAGGAGATGTGGAGGAAGTGGGAAGGTGGTTGGCATGGGAGGAGTCGTGCGGAGAAAGAGAGAGAAGATGAAGAGAGGGAAAGACGGAGGGGGGGTGTGTGCGGTTGCATGGGTTGCATGGGCATGATGGGAGAGAGAATGTGAGGGAGACACGGGTACATGATGATGCATGGGATGGTGGGAGAGAATAGAGAGAGAGGAGGAGGAGAGATAGAAAAGGAGAGAGAGGGAATAAGGGAGGGATGATTTGGGTCGTTGATGAAATACCCCTTCATCCAACGACCCAGGATAAACGGGCTTATGTGGCATAAGTGGGGAGAGAGGAGGTGACATGTGGTGGATCCATGAGCAGACACGTCTCGTGCTCAGAAAATTCGGAGTAGAAATGCAAAGGGAATTAGATAAACAAAACTAGTAAATGATCTCAAATCGAAAACATTTCTTCACAAAAGTTGTTCTCGATGAGATCTACAACTTTCATGAAGGGACCAAGATCAAAATACGGCATATATACAAAGTGTTATTTTTGGTGGTACTTTACATGTATAAAATACCATATTTTTATCTTTTGTAATTTTTTATCATTTTAAAATGAGGGAAAAATCAAAGTAAAAATAGAGAAACTAAGAAAGAAATATTTACAACTTAATATATTTCTTATTTTTGGATTTTTTTAATAATTAAGAAAATAGAGAGACAAAATAAAGGGTATTCTAGTCAATATGTACAATAGAAATAGGGGCCTAAAACCAAAGTTTCGCATATGAACTTTGATTTTTATGAAATTAGTCTTGTTTTGAAGGTATTTGAATGCATATTACTTAAAAAATGATTAGACCTAAATCAGACACTGTATGAGAGTGACGCGTGAATTTTAAGGTTCTTAATATTAAATTATGGCTCGGGTTTTATTAGTCAATTTTACAAGTTGGTATTTTTTTGATATCTTTACTTTATTAGAGTTAGTAATATATACACTATATTTTTGATTTTATTGGATTTGGAGTCAGTGTAAAATAGATACAAATAAATGAATTTGTCTAATATACAAGTGAATATTTACATGTGTATTTGGTTCCTTGTTTAATGCAATATGCATGCTAAAATGCACATATTAATTCTGAATGCATGAATATGAATAATGCACAATAGATGGAAATATGCATCTAATTGCTCGGGAAAAAAGCTCTATTTTTGACTTTTAGAGTGATTAATTATAGAATATCAGCTACAAATGAATATATAAAATTTTCAACTCTTCATTTTACGATTTATATTTCGAATTATTTCTTGGACTTATTTACAAGATAACAACACATTATTATTTCTTTTTTACTGTAACATATTTATTTATTAATTTAATGATTTTAAAGGTATTTATTGGGTTTTTTGTCCAGGGATTGAATCTAAAATTCAGATACTAAGTAATGAATCACATATTCATCATGCCCCTTTAGGGATGGCAATCATCGTTGGATTAAGTCCAACGAGCAATCTTATATGTCAAGAGAGCTTGGGTCAATGCCATTCGATCAAAAACTTGGGAGCCTATCGCCATCGTCCCTTGGTGCTCCATCTCTAACCATGGATAAATGGGTCGTCAACCATTGGGCATACATTCTCATAGATAACTTGAAGCTGTTGGATCAAGTAACTCCAGATGCAACTGTACTATCGGACAAAATCACCCAAATCCTGACTTTAGTGTCGTACGTAGGAATTTGCAAAGGATATCTCACTAGAGGTGGAAAATATTACTAGCGAGTTTTAGTAGATGACCTCACATTGATGTCACTGCCTTTGTGAATCTTACATACAGACACCCCCCGTTCTGAGCATTGACTAAATGGCCCCACTAGGCTCATTTTGAACTTTTACTTAATTTTGTAATATTGCAATTACGCATCTATCTTTTACTTTTAATATACTTCGAATTATTGCCTATTTTCATCATTTTGTTCCCTAAAATTTTAAGTTTTCATGTATTAAAAATTGACAAATTTTGGAACTATGTTGAATTAGTTAGTGAACCATACCAAATTTTCTTGTTTAATTTATTAAAAAATCATGTGATGTTATTTTGATTTATTTCTTAAACCTGTTGTATATCAGTGATATATAACTTATTTTAAAAACTCGTCAGAAAATATTGAAATTGAACTTTAGAATTATTACAAGATTTCAACTATTTGTTTTGATTCAAGTGCATATGGTGTCTACTTGAAAATCTAAAAATATGCCTACTAGATATTTTAACGAGACTTTCGATAGACATTTATTTTATTATTTGTTTGCTTAGAAAAAAAACACAAAATAATCCTTAATTTTGTAGCATTGTTAGTTTTTTCATGGCATCACTAAGAATCCCAAATACTATGATAAGTTTCTTTTATCTATATTACCTAGGGTATTTTTTGTTTGAATATTTATTGTATATTTACCTAAAAATACGAAAAAATATTTGAAGACTTTGAAAATCATGAAAGTTTAAAATACAAAAGGAAAAGTGGATTTGGTAACCTTGAGATACATATTTTATGGAAAAAAATACAATCTAAATTTTGTCCCTAATTTTTAAGAAAAAAATGTTTTCAAAGTTCCTCATTTATCTTAGTCATTTTCAATATTTTCTTTTGTATTTTGATAAGTATTTTTAATTTATTATATTTGAAAAATAGCTAAAAATATTTGTAAAACCTCAAAAATACCAAAAGTATATATTTTACTTTTTTTCTCTTATTCCACCCCATTTCCTTCTATTTTTAAGCTCTAACATTCCTTCTCATTTATATTTATATCCAATGTATACATATATATTATTATTTTATTTTGTTACAGTGTTTTAAATTTAAAATAGAAAGAGATTAGAGATTTAAAAAAATAAAAATCAATTGAAAATCTAAAAAAACTTAAATGGCAAAACAGAGGCATTCATATACACTTAACACACAAAAACTTAGTATTATATCCATGAACTTAACATACACAAACTTAATACTATATCCACAAAACCAAGAGAGTGAGTTACCTCATTACATTTGACCTAGGTATGTTGGCCTATAAACTCAGTGTTTTTGATAATTTTGTTTAATCATCCTTGATTCAAGGGTAACACAATAAGTTGTATTTGGTGGACCTCAAATTTCGATCATCAATCACACATGAAAGGCTTTTCACAACTTTATATCACATACCGAAGTTGGTATATCGAAGTACAATGTTTTGGATCATACACACGAGGTTTCACAACTCTGCGTGACACACCTTCCTACAACTTGGACTACACATCAAGTAGATTGTAGCTTGGATCAAAATCAAGTAATCTTTACAACATATATAGAAGTAAAGAGATTGATAGAAGCAATCTTTTATATATTAAATCAACACAATTTGTATGGTAGGTAATATGTAACAACGAATTATACAAATATCAGGTGTAAAAAATACTTAATACTGCGATGATCGAGAAGAATAGTGAAAAGTCAATCATAGATGGATTTGAACCGTACTTGAAAGCATATTCTAGTGCGTCACAGAGAAACATAGAATTGAGCAACAATGACCAAGGCTTGAAGAGAGCATTGGAATGATTGTTGGATTATTTGTGGCTCTTAATGCATATGATATGCAAACATATTTCTTTCTCAAATGCACATGTGTATGCATGTTGTGTTTGAAACAATGAAAAGTCGATTATAGATGTAATATATGCATTGGAGCTTAGTAGAACCATTGGCAACCAAATTAAGAAACATAATTAACTTTAAAAACTTTCTTGAAAATATTATGAATAGGTCATTATGATCATATTGATCGATCAGAATGATATAATGATTGCTAAGCTAGATAAAGTTGATTGATCAATCAGTTGACCACTGAAGGGTTCGTTTAAAAAGTTGTCAATGATATCAACTAAGTGATCAACTAAAAAATAACTACAATAAAAAAGTGATCGATCTTGTCACATAGGTGATCAATCAACTTATTATCAGTGATAAAATTGATTAATTAGATTTAGGAAATAACTTGAAATGATCGATCACACAGGTTTCAGGAGTAAGACGTGATGGATCATGTCACAAAAAATGATCGACCGGTTGGGAGGTATTTAAGAAAAATGGTATCTTGCATGGATGGCATGCTTTCATGTGATTGCGTACCATATGCCAAATGCATATGTGAGCTTTTACAATTATACAAGTGAGAAATACAACTTTGGTAAACTTGCTCATTGTTCTGTAAGCACGGACTTGATATTTTGTCAATCCTACGAGAAGTAAAGATACAATATTATCAAAAAAGATGCTTAAGATGATTTTTGCTAACGAGATATGAGTAGCAATTTTCTATCTTTTATAGAGGAAAAGTATTATTTGAAGTTGTCCTAGGAGCATGGTAACGAAGGGCATTCTAGCTAAGCGACAATTTTCACAGGGTATTCCAGCTAACAGTGACCTTTTAATCAATCATAAAGTTAAGGATATCCATGTAAAAATCCCTTAATACATATAAACAAGAGAGTACAGCCCCTCTTAAAAGGGGGCGAAAAATGGTAAACCTCCTACCTCAACAGTTGCTTTCTTTTTTTCCAAAGACCCCCGTCACTGCAGAGCGCCCCACCCGCTCCCACCCGCTTCTCTACCCCGTTCTCTCCTCCTCACGAAACCTTTTCTCAGACAAAGGAGAGCAGAACCTCCTCCTCCTGCCTCTCTCCGCTGTCATATCACCATTCTTTTGCCTCTACAGGAGGATGAGAATCTTTACAACTCAAAAGTCCCGTTCGACGTAGTGCGAAATCTACGCCCTTCCTTGTAGCTGCTGCTTCCGCCATGGCCAAGCGCGTTTACGAGGTCTGGAAGGGGAGTAATGTAAGCCTCTTTACCCCCATCTCTTCATAATTGGTCATCTATCCTTTTTTTTAATTTTCTGCGGCACCCGAGCTTTAGGAATGTGATGCGCGTTTTGCGTGGATTGATCCGGGGCAGATGTCGATTGCCTTTTTTTTGGGTTGGTTGCGGTTGGATTTATGGTGAACGAGCTCATATGGTGATTAGTATTTAGATGAGTATATTTGTGGTGGGAAAATGACCTTATTGTTTCTATTTCTTTTGCGACTGGTATGATTTCATTTTTGGGCGTGCACCCGTGAATGGACCAGGTCACCCTTTTAAAGGAGTGAGGTGTAGGACGATTCGAGGGGTATGGTGCTCTTCACGGATGGTAGGCCTTACTTGGGTGGAGGTAACTTCAATATCACTCTCCTTACTGGAGTAGTAAGAGGAACGCTATACGCCGACCTTTGAGACGTATGAGTTCTCTGGAGTAGTGAATGGGCTTGGTCTGATGATTTTTGGTGGATTGCTGCATTGGCCATTCCGGGTGTCAACTGGACTGCTTCCTCACCTCCGTTGAATTTGTCAAAATGTTCCCTGTGGTTGGAGGGCCTCCTACAATCTCGTTTTGATTCTTCGTCTCTACTTTGGTTGTTAGGAGAAACATGGATATCAGATTTCATTTCTAGTTCGACGGGTCATGGTTTCAGAAGTCTGATATCAGGGATTTAATGGCAGAGCTCTAGAGCGGCGTCTCGAGCGGTAAGAAGGTGACTTGGAGGTTGACGGGGAGGCTGAATTCTGTGCATGCCTATTCCAAATACCAACTCGACACATGCATAGATTGAAGGATGAATGCCTCGTTAGGAGGAATGTGTATGAAAATGACCGTTTTGGATAGAGGATAAGCATGGTTTCTCAGGGGATGCAATAGAAGCAAGGGAAACATCATAGGTTATTTTGAGTGAGGATGCAAGAGTTAAGATGGAGGTGGTTGTTGAGACGGACATTACATGAGGAGGGAGAACATAACGGTTTCATTAATCGATATTCTAGTGACGAGAGATGGTTGATCACAATTTATTGATTGTTGGTTGGTAAGGAGTAAGTTGATGGAAGGAGGTGAAGGATATTGAGAATCCTCAAGCGCATCACGGAAGCGTGTCGATCGCATCGTATGCAATCGGAGCAACTAGTCGTACTAGATGCTAGATGCAGCGGAAATTAAAATTTTTTAACTTTAAAGATGAAACCACATGATCACGAGAACACTTCTCGGATCGTTTCATCAAACCACAAAGTACAAGGAATACCTCTTGAAGCGTGGTTGTGATCGCGAGATCCCAAAGTAGAGATCCTCCTATCTTAAGTCCGATCCACGAAGAACGCACTTGCGGGCGCGATGATGAGTCACGTTCCTTCCCGCAATCCTCGATGAAGATCCAAGCGATGGCTCCCCCGATTTCGTCAAACGAAATCCGTCGTCTTCCTTTAGAGTAAGCAACTCCAAGGAAGATGGAGATCCATGAATCGTCGAAGGCGAAAACCGAGAGTCTCTCCTTTCTCAACACAAAGTGGACGGCCACTTGATGGAGAAGAGAAAGAGAGAGGGCGAGAATGAGAAAGAGAGAGAGAGAGAGTTGTAACCTTGCACAACTCTTAATGATGTACCATGGAGAGGCTACCCTAGCCCTCCTTATATACTAGTTTAGGATCCAATGGATCTCAATCCATGGGACACATGGATCCAAGGGATATGCTTGGTCCATGATAAATCAATGGCCATGATTTGTTGTTGGTTAAAAAACAACAACATCAATTTAAACATTAATTAACTAAGAGATAATATGATAAATGTAATGGAGCCAACCACCCTCCAAAAAAGGGGGGGCGTCACCCATGAACCATTCATGGGTGACGCCACCTATGAAGGTGGTTATTACTCCATTTTATTTATTTGATTATTCCTTAATTAATCACAAAAAATATTCACAAAAATAATTCTAAATTAATTTGTGAATATTTCAATCATGCCATTGAATATTATGTGAATCATATTCACAACCCAAACTAGTTAGTAAATTGCATTTCCATTTAATTAACAAATGTGAATCCAATCCACATTATTAATTAACAAATGCTATTTACATAAATTCTCTCTCTTATTATATGTATATTATAAATCATATTTATAACACACATATATCATGGATAGTGTTATCCACATTCTCTTAATCTTTGATAATTAAATCTCATTTAATTATCTTAGATAATCATTTTCACAATATGAATCATATTCATATTTAAGCTTGATAATTAAATCACATTTAATCATCAAGTCCTTGCTTGGATATACATTTCATCAAAAGAACTATTCTTGAACCCTTTCAAGAATAATGTGCTTTCTCCGCAGATACTTGGAGATAAGGACAGGGCGATTGTATTATTCCACGTATAGTGACTTGGATGTTGAGATCTCATCTCAAATCCAGATCTTACGGACCTCTCACAGATGCTTGATTAAATCAAGGCCGCAAATCCAATCTTCTCATTGAATCTGAATCCCATTCAGATCAATGTCCAATACTTGGACTAAGATCGGATTGCTTCTCTACTGAAAGGAGTCACTAAAATCCAGACCTGTTTCATCACTCCCTCGGAATGGAAGCGTCATGGATATACAATCGTTTATGATCACATCACCCTTCAGGTATTCCCAATACCTGTACATCCTGCATACTGGAAGACCCATGGTCAACCCGAAGATCAAGATCTATTTTACACTGTCTTCTTCAGGGTTTGATCACTAAGTTTCTCATTTGATCATTGGGATTTGGTATCGATCATATACTTTCCAAAAGCATATATCATACCTAGGTCTTGATCATATACTTTCCAAAAGTATATATCAAACCTACAAATTTAGTCAAGCTTCCAAAGCGAGACGACCGTGCACGGAATTTGATTCTTCCCAATATCTCATGAGTGAGCTCATGTCTTCCGGTTCAGTAGTGAACCTGTATGATCCCTTTGAGAGATCGTATTACTCATATGCCCTTATATGCACACCAACGCGCCGGTGTATAGACCTTGGTTAGGCCATCAACCTATTGGTCTGTCAAATGTACATACTCAGACATATAGTAATACATCTGTCTCCGGTCAGAGGATGCGTGCCTATGCTGTGACAGCATTCAACATAGGACTTAGGTTATCTCGATCTCGTTAAGTCAACCCATTGACCTAACTAATCTGACACCTCCGAATCTCTATTCCTATGCAGAGGACCTGCATCAAGAGGTCGGTCAGATATCAACCTATGTAAGAAAGGATTGCCATCTCCTACTCAGGCTGGAGATCACATCTTAACAATCTTTTGACGGTGCTTGATGAGTCCTCAATCTAACTCTTTAGATATTCATCCAAGCACCAGCCTCTATGATTCAATAATTGAATCAACAGCTGTATGATCATTAAGATAGCCATGGTACATAACCCTAATTGTACAGAGGGACCTATTATGCAAATTATTTATTCTTCATTTCAGATCAGGGAATGATATTCGCAATAACATTTATTGCATAATGGCTCGCCGTGGGCTCACATGTCCAACAATCTCCCACTAGCCCAAAGAGCCATTAACGGGCTAATCATTTAATCCACACTCATGTGACAATCATAGGCTATTTAGAAATAGCTAGGTAAGCTGATCAGTCACTCTGTTCCCAAAAGACTATCCCAAGTCCTTTTACGGCACTTGCATATCCCTAGGTAACAGTGCTCGCATCCAATGCGAATGTTGCATCTAATGCAACCAATACTCAATCTAGTCAAAGCAGTTATAGTGTCTTTGACACTATAGCTTAATAACTATTATAACCAGTATTTCCATAATCCTTATCAGAATACCCTTATTCCTGGAGATCACTATCTCCTATGGTATTCGCAGTTAGGACCTTTTAGATCTCCATCTAAAAATCTTAATTTCTTGAAGATATTGTTATTACTGTAATCAAGTGTTCTATCTCTATAGAAGGATTAGTAACAGTTTACTACTCCCACTGCATGGCAGATATCTGGCTTTTGTACACATCAAGCATACACTTAGCTTCTCGTAACTGATGCACAAGTGCAAGCAGTTCTAGCATTCACTTCCTCAACTCTTTGAGGTGATATCCCTTTAGATAGGTCAGGACCAAATCTCAAGGGAAGGAAGCCTTTCTTGGAATTTCCAAGAATGGAATATGTCCAAGGTGTACTACAAATGTGACAGTCCCAATACCCTCTTTTCTTTGCTTCTGAACAACTTCAGAACTAAGATCTAAGAGGTATTCTTGAGATCATATCTCAAGGTATGGAATAGCCAGTCTATAAAACACTTGTTATCATCCTTATATCATTTCAAATGATTAGGATATTATCTACATTTAGCACGATGAACACAATGGCACTCCCACTAAGCTTCACATGGTTCATCAAGATTCTATTTGAAATCATAACATTTATAATTTCATCAAATCTTATGTTCCAACTTTAAGAAGCTTAATTGAGTCCACAGATGGATTTCTTTAGCTTTCACACCTTACTTTCCCCAAACATGAAGCCCTGGGGATACTTCATGTGAATATCCTCAGAGAGGTATTCTTTAGAGGAATGCAATCTTGAATTACATCTTGAAGATGCAATAGTCAAGTTGTGTAGCTAAGGTTAGCAATATTCTGATGATTTTAAGCATGGTTACCGAAGAGCAAGTCTCATCGCAAGCAATGTCTTCTCTTCCGATGTGTAGCTTATGGCTACGAACCGAGCTTTGAAGGTCTCCACCTTCTCATCAGGTTCCCTCTCTTCTTGAAGATCCATTTACACCTTAACGGGTCTAACCCTTATAGGTGGATCCTCGAGGGTCCATATACAACATTTGTATATGAAGTCTACTTTAGACTTTATTGCTAATATCCATCATTCCATGTCATGATCCTTAGGAGCTTCATCACATGAAGTCCGATCATTGTCAGACTTGGCTGACACATGGAATACATCCTCAAACTTATTTGAAGAGGTATTAATGTTTCATCTTTAATTGTCCTTTTAGTTTCCGATTTCAGGAGCCTCATTATCTTCTCAAGATTAAATGAGTTCCTTTACTTCATTTTCATCTTGATTCTCAAGAGTCTCAATCCTCCAATAATTACATTCTCAGAGATGAGATCTTTTAAGAATCTCAAGGTCATAAAGTAGGTATCCAATACCATACTTTATTTTCCTAATGAAGTAGCACTCTCAAGTGCTAGATTCCAGCTTAGATCCATGGAACCTTATTAGGATATATATTGTAGTCTCTACTACACATATATACCAGGAAACTACGAGGATAATTATGCTAAAATTCATCATTGATCAAATCATGTCACACATGATCCAATTGTATCTCCCTATAACTCTACTGAGTTCAGGTTTATCAGGAGGAGTGAGATAGAAATGATATTTATATCTCCATAAGGTATTCTTTGAATTTTATCTAATAGGTACAAGCTACCTAGGTTAGATCAAATTCATTTCATCTTTCTTCAAACTTTGGTTCTAAACCAAAATTGTGAAATCTTTGAACATTTCAAAGGTTTCTCAGATGAAGAGAAGAAATCTTATATCATACATAATCATCAATAGATATCACATATCCATAATGTTTACTATGATATAGATGATCTACATACATCAATATGTATGAGATCTTGAATACCTCGACATCTAACACCATTCCCAGAGAAGGGTGTATTGGACATTTTTACTTTGAATACAATATTCACAAGCATGTAAGATTTGAAATTTTAGACATTCTAAAGTTTCATATCTTACTAGTCTATTGATCACATCAGCAGACATATGTCCAAGACTTGATGCCAGATCATTGTCAAATGATCTTCATCCTCCTATTGATCTTATAAGGTTTGATTTTCAGTAATAGAAATCTTAATGAACCATTCATTAATTTTCTAATTTTGTGGAGTCCACTAGATGCTAGATTAGTATCTGAAATATTTCCATCATAACTCTTTATGATAGTTCTATCTCAGAATTCATGTTTATTTCCAACATTTAGAAACAAACAATGGGGTATTCTAATATCTAGGTCATAGAGACATTCTCTAAGACTAAGGGCTCTCCCACTGAGAATATGAAGTCCATCTATCCAACAGAGACTGCTGCAACAATTACAGCAATATCCATGTAGATGACTACTAAACCTTAAGATCAAATTTCTAATCTTCTAATATGTATATGCAACCAATTGCAAATGTCATTAGAAGATTGGGATACAATTGTCAGACGTTATCTTATGAAATAAGAAAGTCAGAGTCAATGATTTATGTAGATTATTCTGATGCTCTATCTGAGTCCTTCACTAAGGAATTTAGACAGACTTGATAGTCATACTATCAACACATCAACATATTGCAGTATTGGCATTCATCCAACTCTTTGGATGTCATATGGAAGTCACAGAAGTAGGTCAACTCTTTGACTTTCCTTCTTACTTGGGTCCGACCCATGCTTCCACTGCACTCTCTTAATCTATAAACAACCATTGCTTAAGACTAAGGATCTCTTATGTTAAATTCAAAAGAATTTAATGTAAGAGCATTTCAACATTTATACATGCTTCATTAAATTCATACAATATGAATATCATAAAGCTTCATGAATGACTTGAGTATAGATAGTAGAATGATAACACTCATCATATCTACATTCATCTTAACTCATGGGGACTTAGGTTCAGGTAGGAATTCAAACATTTTGAATACATCATCTCTTTCGAGCCACCATTCTGCATAATGCAGAGAACCATGTCATTCATGATTAAATGTCTAGAGCACATATGTATGCCAAAATATCTTCTTTTATTTTATAAGGATTATTTGACAATTACGATCACCATCGACATGTCACTTCCAAAGTACACTCGATGAAGGATCAAGACTACAGAGACATACAAACCCTAAGGCGATGTCTTATTGTCTTACATAATTGTCATTCCTCATTATGTTGAGGAAACTTGCACACTGCAACCAATTGCAAGTACAATATCTGGATCATGAGTCCAATCCAAGATATTTTACTGGTTATTATTGAGTATAACATTGAGTGGGTTTAATGAAGGATTATCTGAAATAAGAAATTTGCATAAGGGTATATATATATTATATATACATGTTTTACTTTGATTTAGGAATTTTTATATCAAAGTTGTCTTGCCTTGTCAACACTGAAAGTTCATTCCCTTAATCACTTTCAATGTAAGAGATATTCTTACCATTATATCTCTAGCAAGATCTGGGATCTCCTTTCCTATCTTTGTCGCATTCCAATAATATGAGAACTTACGACTCCAATAAAAAGAAGCGGGAACTCATTCCGCCTTGCAAGTCCAACTTGCATTCCCAATTCGGTCTTTAACACCCGGGCCCACCACCCCTAAGATGATGTTGACCCGTTGCTAATTAAACCAACCGTCAACAGGATTAGAACTCGCTATGCGCAATCCAATATCGCCCCAATAATATGAGGACTCGATATTGGGGTCACTACGCATACGGCCTTACTCTTTCGAGAAGCAAAGAGCCCGATCCAGATGCGCTTGCATATAGGATCTGTCACTTCGGACAGGCGTCTCCTACATACAATCCCTGGCGACGGAACCCTTCACCTTGACGGGAGACCATGGATGTCACTTATGTGATCCTCCACCTCATATTCAAATTGTAATTAATTATCGTGAATCATATTCACATAATTAATTCTTCCAAGGGAAATACACAACTATTCATAATAGAGTGTTTATTGGATATAATTAATTTAATCACATTAAATTAATCATCAATCCAATCATCAATCAACAAACATGTTTTTTACTTGAATAGTAGGTATTATCTCAAAATACGTATTATTCGAATTTTAATAATTAGAAAAATACATATTGTCTGTCTCCGGTATTATACAGTCCCTACCCGCTGTCATGGCCAGTACCGACGAGAGTGGGACGGACCACATACGTTGCAACCCGCGACCCCAATGCTCTCCGACTAGGCACCACATCCGCCTCGGGAAAGGATAATACCAGATAGACCATCATGTATTTTGAGATGTTCATCGGTTTTTCAACCGAAGTTATACCATATAATATAAATCAAAACATTTTTGATTATAAGGAGATTTGCTAGACAAATCCCCAATCCTATTCAAGCAAAAGGGTTTTCATGTAAAAGTTGTCCTACAACAATTGTAAGATAAACTATAGTTCTCATGAAAGCAATGTTTGTTGATGAAACAATGATCAAGATCTAATATCTCATCATTGTAGTTTAGGCAAGTGTCATTCAATAAAATAATTATTTCTTTAAATATTTCACAAATATTTATCACTAATTATTTCAGAAAATTAACAATTAATTTTCATCATGATAATTGAATGACATATCACAAGGTTCAAGATCAAAATTGTTAATTTCCAGCAGTGACCCCCAATCACTAAAATTAACTTATCTTGATCAATTTAAATCCAAAAAATGCAAACTCAGTTTCCAAAGATTGCCTATTTGATTTATTAAAGAACCCAAGTGATAATTCACGCATTTCAAGGCGGATTAAAACCGTAATCATCTCATTAATTACGTTCAAATCCGCAGTTCCCGCAACAGTGAATATAGTCATATTCAAAAAGCCATATCTTGAGCAAATAAAGTCCAAATTTAGTAAACTCAAGTCCTATGGTTTCCTTGTTTAATGGGGAACAGAATCCAATTGAAAATTTCGTGTTTAAACATTTTAAACAGTACGGAAAAATTCAATTAGACAGAGGTGCGAAAATTGAAATGCAGTAAAAATTTCGCAACCCTTTCAAGAACCAAATCGTCTAAGGTGTATGGATCATATCCAAAACCTTATTCAACCTGGCTCTGATACCACTTGAAGGATATTGAGAATCCTCAAGCGCATCACGGAAGCGTGTCGATCGCATCGTATGCAATCGGAGCAACTAGTCGTACTAGATGCTAGATGCAGCGGAAATTAAAATTTTTTAACATTAAAAATGAAACCACATGATCACGAGAACACTTCTCGGATCGTTTCATCAAACCACAAAGTACAAGGAATACCTCTTGAAGCGTGGTTGTGATCGCGAGATCCCAAAGTAGAGATCCTCCTATCTTAAGTCCGATCCACGAAGAATGCACTTGCGGGCGCGATGATGAGTCACGTTCCTTCCCGCAATCCTCGATGAAGATCCAAGCGATGGCTCCCCCGATTTCGTCAAACGAAATCCGTCGTCTTCCTTTAGAGTAAGCAACTCCAAGGAAGATGGAGATCCATGAATCGTCAAAGGCGAAAACCGAGAGTCTCTCCTTTCTCAACACAAAGTGGACGGCCACTTGATGGAGAAGAGAAAGAGAGAGGGCGAGAATGAGAAAGAGAGAGAGAGAGAGTTGTAACCTTGCACAACTCTTAATGATGTACCATGGAGAGGCTACCCTAGCCCTCCTTATATACTAGTTTATGATCCAATGGATCTCAATCCATGGGACACATGGATCCAAGGGATATGCTTGGTCCATGATAAATCAATGGCCATGATTTGTTGTTGGTTAAAAAACAACAACATCAATTTAAACATTAATTAACTAAGAGATAATATGATAAATGTAATGGAGCCAACCACCCTCCAAAAAAGGGGGGGGCGTCACCCATGAACCATTCATGGGTGACGCCACCTATGAAGGTGGTTATTGCTCCATTTTATTTATTTGATTATTCCTTAATTAATCACAAAAAATATTCACAAAAATAATTCTAAATTAATTTGTGAATATTTCAATCATGCCATTGAATATTATGTGAATCATATTCACAACCCAAACTAGTTAGTAAATTGCATTTCCAATTAATTAACAAATGTGAATCCAATCCACATTATTAATTAACAAATGCTATTTACATAAATTCTCTCTCTTATTATATGTATATTATAAATCATATTTATAACACACATATATCATGGATAGTGTTATCCACATTCTCTTAATCTTTGATAATTAAATCTCATTTAATTATCTTAGATAATCATTTTCACAATATGAATCATATTCATATTTAAGCTTGATAATTAAATCACATTTAATCATCAAGTCCTTGCTTGGATATACATTTCATCAAAAGAACTATTCTTGAACCCTTTCAAGAATAATGTGCTTTCTCCGCAGATACTTGGAGATAAGGACAGAGCGATTGTATTATTCCACGTATAGTGACTTGGATGTTGAGATCTCATCACAAATCCAGATCTTACGGACCTCTCACAGATGCTTGATTAAATCAAGGCCGCAAATCCAATCTTCTCATTGAATCTGAATCCCATTCAGATCAATGTCCAATACTTGGACTAAGATCGGATTGCTTCTCTACTGAAAGGAGTCACTAAAATCCAGACCTGTTTCATCACTCCCTCGGAATGGAAGCGTCATGGATATACAATCGTTTATGATCACATCACCCTTCAGGTATTCCCAATACCTGTACATCCTGCATACTGGAAGACCCATGGTCAACCCGAAGATCAAGATCTATTTTACACTGTCTTCTTCAGGGTTTGATCACTAAGTTTCTCATTTGATCATTGGGATTTGGTATCGATCATATACTTTCCAAAAGCATATATCATACCTAGGTCTTGATCATATACTTTCCAAAAGTATATATCAAACCTACAAATTTAGTCAAGCTTCCAAAGCGAGACGACCGTGCACGGAATTTGATTCTTCCCAATATCTCATGAGTGAGCTCATGTCTTCCGGTTCAGTAGTGAACCTGTATGATCCCTTTGAGAGATCGTATTACTCATATGCCCTTATATGCACACCAACGCGCCGGTGTATAGACCTTGGTTAGGCCATCAACCTATTGGTCTGTCAAATGTACATACTCAGACATATAGTAATACATCTGTCTCCGGTCAGAGGATGCGTGCCTATGCTGTGACAGCATTCAACATAGGACTTAGGTTATCTCGATCTCGTTAAGTCAACCCATTGACCTAACTAATCTGATACCTCCGAATCTCTATTCCTATGCAGAGGACCTGCATCAAGAGGTCGGTCAGATATCAGCCTATGTAAGAAAGGATTGCCATCTCCTACTCAGGCTGGAGATCACATCTTAACATTTTTTTGACGGTGCTTGATGAGTCCTCAATCTAACTCTTTAGATATTCATCCAAGCACCAGCCTCTATGATTCAATAATTGAATCAACAGCTGTATGATCATTAAGATAGCCATGGTACATAACCCTAATTGTACAGAGGGACCTATTATGCAAATTATTTATTCTTCATTTCAGATCAGGGAATAATATTCGCAATAACATTTATTGCATAATGACTCGCCGTGGGCTCACATGTCCAACAATCTCCCACTAGCCCAAAGAGCCATTAACGGACTAATCATTTAATCACACTCATGTGACAATCATAGGCTATTTAGAAATAGCTAGGTAAGCTGATCAGTCCCTCTGTTCCCAAAAGACTATCCCAAGTCCTTTTACGGCACTTGCATATCCCTAGGTAACAGTGCTCGCATCCAATGCGAATGTTGCATCTAATGCAACCAATACTCAATCTAGTCAAAGCAGTTATAGTGTCTTTGACACTATTGCTTAATAACTATTATAACCAGTATTTCCATAATCCTTATCAGAATACCCTTATTCCTGGAGATCACTATCTCCTATGGTATTCGCAGTTAGGACCTTTTAGATCTCCATCTAAAAATCTTAATTTCTTGAAGATATTGTTATTACTGTAATCAAGTGTTCTATCTCTATAGAAGGATTAGTAACAGTTTACTACTCCCACTGCATGGCAGATATCTGGCTTTTGTACACATCAAGCATACACTTAGCTTCTCGTAACTGATGCACAAGTGCAAGCAGTTCTAGCATTCACTTCCTCAACTCTTTGAGGTGATATCCCTTTAGATAGGTCAGGACCAAATCTCAAGGGAAGGAAGCCTTTCTTGGAATTTCCAAGAATGGAATATGTCCAAGGTGTACTACAAATGTGACAGTCCCAATACCCTCTTTTCTTTGCTTCTGAACAACTTCAGAACTAAGATCTAAGAGGTATTCTTGAGATCATATCTCAAGGTATGGAATAGCCAGTCTATAAAACACTTGTTATCATCCTTATATCATTTCAAATGATTAGGATATTATCTACATTTAGCACGATGAACACAATGGCACTCCCACTAAGCTTCACATGGTTCATCAAGATTCTATTTGAAATCATAACATTTATAATTTCATCAAATCTTATGTTCCAACTTTAAGAAGCTTAATTGAGTCCACAGATGGATTTCTTTAGCTTTCACACCTTACTTTCCCCAAACATGAAGCCCTGGGGATACTTCATGTGAATATCCTCAGAGAGGTATTCTTTAGAGGAATGCAATCTTGAATTACATCTTGAAGATGCAATAGTCAAGTTGTGTAGCTAAGGTTAGCAATATTCTGATGATTTTAAGCATGGTTACCGAAGAGCAAGTCTCATCGCAAGCAATGTCTTCTCTTCCGATGTGTAGCTTATGGCTACGAACCGAGCTTTGAAGGTCTCCACCTTCTCATCAGGTTCCCTCTCTTCTTGAAGATCCATTTACACCTTAACGGGTCTAACCCTTATAGGTGGATCCTCGAGGGTCCATATACAACATTTGTATATGAAGTCTACTTTAGACTTTATTGCTAATATCCATCATTCCATGTCATGATCCTTAGGAGCTTCATCACATGAAGTCCGATCATTGTCAGACTTGGCTGACACATGGAATACATCCTCAAACTTATTTGAAGAGGTATTAATGTTTCATCTTTAATTGTCCTTTTAGTTTCCGATTTCAGGAGCCTCATTATCTTCTCAAGATTAAATGAGTTCCTTTACTTCATTTTCATCTTGATTCTCAAGAGTCTCAATCCTCCAATAATTACATTCTCAGAGATGAGATCTTTTAAGAATCTCAAGGTCATAAAGTAGGTATCCAATACCATACTTTATTTTCCTAATGAAGTAGCACTCTCAAGTGCTAGATTCCAGCTTAGATCCATGGAACCTTATTAGGATATATATTGTAGTCTCTACTACACATATATACCAGGAAACTACGAGGATAATTATGCTAAAATTCATCATTGATCAAATCATGTCACACATGATCCAATTGTATCTCCCTATAACTCTACTGAGTTCAGGTTTATCAGGAGGAGTGAGATAGAAATGATATTTATATCTCCATAAGGTATTCTTTGAATTTTATCTAATAGGTACAAGCTACCTAGGTTAGATCAAATTCATTTCATCTTTCTTCAAACTTTGGTTCTAAACCAAAATTGTGAAATCTTTGAACATTTCAAAGGTTTCTCAGATGAAGAGAAGAAATCTTATATCATACATAATCATCAATAGATATCACATATCCATAATGTTTACTATGATATAGATGATCTACATACATCAATATGTATGAGATCTTGAATACCTCGACATCTAACACCATTCCCAGAGAAGGGTGTATTGGACATTTTTACTTTGAATACAATATTCACAAGCATGTAAGATTTGAAATTTTAGACATTCTAAAGTTTCATATCTTACTAGTCTATTGATCACATCAGCAGACATATGTCCAAGACTTGATGCCAGATCATTGTCAAATGATCTTCATCCTCCTATTGATCTTATAAGGTTTGATTTTCAGTAATAGAAATCTTAATGAACCATTCATTAATTTTCTAATTTTGTGGAGTCCACTAGATGCTAGATTAGTATCTGAAATATTTCCATCATAACTCTTTATGATAGTTCTATCTCAGAATTCATGTTTATTTCCAACATTTAGAAACAAACAATGGGGTATTCTAATATCTAGGTCATAGAGACATTCTCTAAGACTAAGGGCTCTCCCACTGAGAATATGAAGTCCATCTATCCAACAGAGACTGCTGCAACAATTACAGCAATATCCATGTAGATGACTACTAAACCTTAAGATCAAATTTCTAATCTTCTAATATGTATATGCAACCAATTGCAAATGTCATTAGAAGATTGGGATACAATTGTCAGACGTTATCTTATGAAATAAGAAAGTCAGAGTCAATGATTTATGTAGATTATTCTGATGCTCTATCTGAGTCCTTCACTAAGGAATTTAGACAGACTTGATAGTCATACTATCAACACATCAACATATTGCAGTATTGGCATTCATCCAACTCTTTGGATGTCATATGGAAGTCACAGAAGTAGGTCAACTCTTTGACTTTCCTTCTTACTTGGGTCCGACCCATGCTTCCACTGCACTCTCTTAATCTATAAACAACCATTGCTTAAGACTAAGGATCTCTTATGTTAAATTCAAAAGAATTTAATGTAAGAGCATTTCAACATTTATACATGCTTCATTAAATTCATACAATATGAATATCATAAAGCTTCATGAATGACTTGAGTATAGATAGTAGAATGATAACACTCATCATATCTACATTCATCTTAACTCATGGGGACTTAGGTTCAGGTAGGTATTCAAACATTTTGAATACATCATCTCTTTCGAGCCACCATTCTGCATAATGCAGAGAACCATGTCATTCATGATTAAATGTCTAGAGCACATATGTATGCCAAAATATCTTCTTTTATTTTATAAGGATTATTTGACAATTACGATCACCATCGACATGTCACTTCCAAAGTACACTCGATGAAGGATCAAGACTACAGAGACATACAAACCCTAAGGCGATGTCTATTGTCTTACATAATTGTCATTCCTCATTATGTTGAGGAAACTTGCACACTGCAACCAATTGCAAGTACAATATCTGGATCATGAGTCCAATCCAAGATATTTTACTGGTTATTATTGAGTATAACATTGAGTGGGTTTAATGAAGGATTATCTGAAATAAGAAATTTGCATAAGGGTATATATATATTATATATACATGTTTTACTTTGATTTAGGAATTTTTATATCAAAGTTGTCTTGCCTTGTCAACACTGAAAGTTCATTCCCTTAATCACTTTCAATGTAAGAGATATTCTTACCATTATATCTCTAGCAAGATCTGGGATCTCCTTTCCTATCTTTGTCGCATTCCAATAATATGAGAACTTACGACTCGAATAAAAAGAAGCGGGAACTCATTCCGCCTTGCAAGTCCAACTTGCATTCCCAATTCGGTCTTTAACACCCGGGCCCACCACCCCTAAGATGATGTTGACCCGTTGCTAATTGAACCAACCGTCAACAGGATTAGAACTCGCTATGCGCAATCCAATATCGCCCCAATAATATGAGGACTCGATATTGGGGTCACTACGCATACGGCCTTACTCTTTCGAGAAGCAAAGAGCCCGATCCAGATACGCTTGCATATAGGATCTGTCACTTCGGACAGGCGTCTCCTACATACAATCCCTGGCGACGGAACCCTTCGCCTTGACGGGAGACCATGGATGTCACTTATGTGATCCTCCACCTCATATTCAAATTGTAATTAATTATCGTGAATCATATTCACATAATTAATTCTTCCAAGGGAAATACACATCTATTCATAATAGAGTGTTTATTGGATATAATTAATTTAATCACATTAAATTAATCATCAATCCAATCATCCATCAACAAACATGTCTTTTACTTGAATACTAGGTATTATCTCAAAATATGTATTATTCGAATTTTAATAATTAAAAAAATACATATTGTCTGTCTCCGGTATTATACAGTCCCTACCCGCTGTCATGGCCAGTACCGACGAGAGTGGGACGGACCACATACGTTGCAACCCGCGACCCCAATGCTCTCCGACTAGGCACCACATCCGCCTCGGGAAAGGATAATACCAGATAGACCATCATGTATTTTGAGATGTTCATCGGTTTTTCAACCGAAGTTATACCATATAATATAAATCAAAACATTTTTGATTATAAGGAGATTTGCTAGACAAATCCCCAATCCTATTCAAGCAAAAGGGTTTTCATGTAAAAGTTGTCCTACAACAATTGTAGGATAAACTATAGTTTTCATGAAAGCAATGTTTGTTGATGAAACAATGATCAAGATCTAATATCTCATCATTGTAGTTTAGGCAAGTGTCATTCAATGAAATAATTATTTCTTTAAATATTTCACAAATATTTATCTCTAATTATTTCAGAAAATTAACAATTAATTTTCATCATGATAATTGAATGACATATCACAAGGTTCAAGATCAAAATTGTTAATTTCCAGCAGTGACCCCCAATCACTAAAATTAACTTATCTTGATCAATTTAAATCCAAAAAATGCAAACTCAGTTTCCAAAGATTGCCTATTTGATTTATTAAAGAACCCAAGTGATAGTTCACGCATTTCAAGGCGGATTAAAACCGTAATCATCTCATTAATTACGTTCAAATCCGCAGTTCCCGCAACAGTGAATATAGTCATATTCAAAAAGCCATATCTTGAGCAAATAAAGTCCAAATTTAGTAAACTCAAGTCCTATGGTTTCCTTGTTTAATGGGGAACAGAATCCAATTAAAAATTTCGTGTTTAAACATTTTAAACAGTACGGAAAAATTCAATTAGACAGAGGTGCGAAAATTGAAATGCAGTAAAAATTTCGCAACCCTTTCAAGAACCAAATCGTCTAAGGTGTATGGATCATATCCAAAACCTTATTCAACCTGGCTCTGATACCACTTGAAGGATATTGAGAATCCTCAAGCGCATCACGGAAGCGTGTCTATCGCATCGTATGCAATCGGAGCAACTAGTCGTACTAGATGCTAGATGCATCGGAAATTAAAATTTTTTAACTTTAAAGATGAAACCACATGATCACGAGAACACTTCTCGGATCGTTTCATCAAACCACAAAGTACAAGGAATACCTCTTGAAGCGTGGTTGTGATCGCGAGATCCCAAAGTAGAGATCCTCCTATCTTAAGTCCGATCCACGAAGAACGCACTTGCGGGCGCGATGATGAGTCACGTTCCTTCCCGCAATCCTCGATGAAGATCCAAGCGATAGCTCCCCCGATTTCGTCAAACGAAATCCGTCGTCTTCCTTTAGAGTAAGCAACTCCAAGGAAGATGGAGATCCATGAATCGTCGAAGGCGAAAACCGAGAGTCTCTCCTTTCTCAACACAAAGTGGACGGCCGCTTGATGGAGAAGAGAAAGAGAGAGGGCGAGAATGAGAAAGAGAGAGAGAGTTGTAACCTTGCACAACTCTTAATGATGTACCATGGAGAGGCTACCCTAGCCCTCCTTATATACTAGTTTAGGATCCAATGGATCTCAATCCATGGGACACATGGATCCAAGGGATATGCTTGGTCCATGATAAATCAATGGCCATGATTTGTTGTTGGTTAAAAAACAACAACATCAATTTAAACATTAATTAACTAAGAGATAATATGATAAATGTAATGGAGCCAACCACCCTCCAAAAAAGGGGGGGCGTCACCCATGAACCATTCATGGGTGACGCCACCTATGAAGGTGGTTATTGCTCCATTTTATTTATTTGATTATTCCTTAATTAATCACAAAAAATATTCACAAAAATAATTCTAAATTAATTTGTGAATATTTCAATCATGCCATTGAATATTATGTGAATCATATTCACAACCCAAACTAGTTAGTAAATTGCATTTCCAATTAATTAACAAATGTGAATCCGATCCACATTATTAATTAACAAATGCTATTTACATAAATTCTCTCTCTTATTATATGTATATTATAAATCATATTTATAACACACATATATCATGGATAGTGTTATCCACATTCTCTTAATCTTTGATAATTAAATCTCATTTAATTATCTTAGATAATCATTTTCACAATATGAATCATATTCATATTTAAGCTTGATAATTAAATCACATTTAATCATCAAGTCCTTGCTTGGATATACATTTCATCAAAAGAACTATTCTTGAACCCTTTCAAGAATAATGTGCTTTCTCCGCAGATACTTGGAGATAAGGACAGGGCGATTGTATTATTCCACGTATAGTGACTTGGATGTTGAGATCTCATCTCAAATCCAGATCTTACGGACCTCTCACAGATGCTTGATTAAATCAAGGCCGCAAATCCAATCTTCTCATTGAATCTGAATCCCATTCAGATCAATGTCCAATACTTGGACTAAGATCGGATTGCTTCTCTACTGAAAGGAGTCACTAAAATCCAGACCTGTTTCATCACTCCCTCGGAATGGAAGCGTCATGGATATACAATCGTTTATGATCACATCACCCTTCAGGTATTCCCAATACCTGTACATCCTGCATACTGGAAGACCCATGGTCAACCCGAAGATCAAGATCTATTTTACACTGTCTTCTTCAGGGTTTGATCACTAAGTTTCTCATTTGATCATTGGGATTTGGTATCGATCATATACTTTCCAAAAGCATATATCATACCTAGGTCTTGATCATATACTTTCCAAAAGTATATATCAAACCTACAAATTTAGTCAAGCTTCCAAAGCGAGACGACCGTGCACGGAATTTGATTCTTCCCAATATCTCATGAGTGAGCTCATGTCTTCCGGTTCAGTAGTGAACCTGTATGATCCCTTTGAGAGATCGTATTACTCATATGCCCTTATATGCACACCAACGCGCCGGTGTATAGACCTTGGTTAGGCCATCAACCTATTGGTCTGTCAAATGTACATACTCAGACATATAGTAATACATCTGTCTCCGGTCAGAGGATGCGTGCCTATGCTGTGACAGCATTCAACATAGGACTTAGGTTATCTCGATCTCGTTAAGTCAACCCATTGACCTAACTAATCTGACACCTCCGAATCTCTATTCCTATGCAGAGGACCTGCATCAAGAGGTCGGTCAGATATCAACCTATGTAAGAAAGGATTGCCATCTCCTACTCAGGCTGGAGATCACATCTTAACAATCTTTTGACGGTGCTTGATGAGTCATCAATCTAACTCTTTAGATATTCATCCAAGCACCAGCCTCTATGATTCAATAATTGAATCAACAGCTGTATGATCATTAAGATAGCCATGGTACATAACCCTAATTGTACAGAGGGACCTATTATGCAAATTATTTATTCTTCATTTCAGATCAGGGAATGATATTCGCAATAACATTTATTGCATAATGGCTCGCCGTGGGCTCACATGTCCAACAATCTCCCACTAGCCCAAAGAGCCATTAACGGGCTAATCATTTAATCCACACTCATGTGACAATCATAGGCTATTTAGAAATAGCTAGGTAAGCTGATCAGTCACTCTGTTCCCAAAAGACTATCCCAAGTCCTTTTACGGCACTTGCATATCCCTAGGTAACAGTGCTCGCATCCAATGCGAATGTTGCATCTAATGCAACCAATACTCAATCTAGTCAAAGCAGTTATAGTGTCTTTGACACTATTGCTTAATAACTATTATAACCAGTATTTCCATAATCCTTATCAGAATACCCTTATTCCTGGAGATCACTATCTCCTATGGTATTCGCAGTTAGGACCTTTTAGATCTCCATCTAAAAATCTTAATTTCTTGAAGATATTGTTATTACTGTAATCAAGTGTTCTATCTCTATAGAAGGATTAGTAACAGTTTACTACTCCCACTGCATGGCAGATATCTGGCTTTTGTACACATCAAGCATACACTTAGCTTCTCGTAACTGATGCACAAGTGCAAGCAGTTCTAGCATTCACTTCCTCAACTCTTTGAGGTGATATCCCTTTAGATAGGTCAGGACCAAATCTCAAGGGAAGGAAGCCTTTCTTGGAATTTCCAAGAATGGAATATGTCCAAGGTGTACTACAAATGTGACAGTCCCAATACCCTCTTTTCTTTGCTTCTGAACAACTTCAGAACTAAGATCTAAGAGGTATTCTTGAGATCATATCTCAAGGTATGGAATAGCCAGTCTATAAAACACTTGTTATCATCCTTATATCATTTCAAATGATTAGGATATTATCTACATTTAGCACGATGAACACAATGGCACTCCCACTAAGCTTCACATGGTTCATCAAGATTCTATTTGAAATCATAACATTTATAATTTCATCAAATCTTATGTTCCAACTTTAAGAAGCTTAATTGAGTCCACAGATGGATTTCTTTAGCTTTCACACCTTACTTTCCCCAAACATGAAGCCCTGGGGATACTTCATGTGAATATCCTCAGAGAGGTATTCTTTAGAGGAATGCAATCTTGAATTACATCTTGAAGATGCAATAGTCAAGTTGTGTAGCTAAGGTTAGCAATATTCTGATGATTTTAAGCATGATTACCGAAGAGCAAGTCTCATCGCAAGCAATGTCTTCTCTTCCGATGTGTAGCTTATGGCTACGAACCGAGCTTTGAAGGTCTCCACCTTCTCATCAGGTTCCCTCTCTTCTTGAAGATCCATTTACACCTTAACGGGTCTAACCCTTATAGGTGGATCCTCGAGGGTCCATATACAACATTTGTATATGAAGTCTACTTTAGACTTTATTGCTAATATCCATCATTCCATGTCATGATCCTTAGGAGCTTCATCACATGAAGTCCGATCATTGTCAGACTTGGCTGACACATGGAATACATCCTCAAACTTATTTGAAGAGGTATTAATGTTTCATCTTTAATTGTCCTTTTAGTTTCCGATTTCAGGAGCCTCATTATCTTCTCAAGATTAAATGAGTTCCTTTACTTCATTTTCATCTTGATTCTCAAGAGTCTCAATCCTCCAATAATTACATTCTCAGAGATGAGATCTTTTAAGAATCTCAAGGTCATAAAGTAGGTATCCAATACCATACTTTATTTTCCTAATGAAGTAGCACTCTCAAGTGCTAGATTCCAGCTTAGATCCATGGAACCTTATTAGGATATATATTGTAGTCTCTACTACACATATATACCAGGAAACTACGAGGATAATTATGCTAAAATTCATCATTGATCAAATCATGTCACACATGATCCAATTGTATCTCCCTATAACTCTACTGAGTTCAGGTTTATCAGGAGGAGTGAGATAGAAATGATATTTATATCTCCATAAGGTATTCTTTGAATTTTATCTAATAGGTACAAGCTACCTAGGTTAGATCAAATTCATTTCATCTTTCTTCAAACTTTGGTTCTAAACCAAAATTGTGAAATCTTTGAACATTTCAAAGGTTTCTCAGATGAAGAGAAGAAATCTTATATCATACATAATCATCAATAGATATCACATATCCATAATGTTTACTATGATATAGATGATCTACATACATCAATATGTATGAGATCTTGAATACCTCGACATCTAACACCATTCCCAGAGAAGGGTGTATTGGACATTTTTACTTTGAATACAATATTCACAAGCATGTAAGATTTGAAATTTTAGACATTCTAAAGTTTCATATCTTACTAGTCTATTGATCACATCAGCAGACATATGTCCAAGACTTGATGCCAGATCATTGTCAAATGATCTTCATCCTCCTATTGATCTTATAAGGTTTGATTTTCAGTAATAGAAATCTTAATGAACCATTCATTAATTTTCTAATTTTGTGGAGTCCACTAGATGCTAGATTAGTATCTGAAATATTTCCATCATAACTCTTTATGATAGTTCTATCTCAGAATTCATGTTTATTTCCAACATTTAGAAACAAACAATGGGGTATTCTAATATCTAGGTCATAGAGACATTCTCTAAGACTAAGGGCTCTCCCACTGAGAATATGAAGTCCATCTATCCAACAGAGACTGCTGCAACAATTACAGCAATATCCATGTAGATGACTACTAAACCTTAAGATCAAATTTCTAATCTTCTAATATGTATATGCAACCAATTGCAAATGTCATTAGAAGATTGGGTACAATTGTCAGACGTTATCTTATGAAATAAGAAAGTCAGAGTCAATGATTTATGTAGATTATTCTGATGCTCTATCTGAGTCCTTCACTAAGGAATTTAGACAGACTTGATAGTCATACTATCAACACATCAACATATTGCAGTATTGGCATTCATCCAACTCTTTGGATGTCATATGGAAGTCACAGAAGTAGGTCAACTCTTTGACTTTCCTTCTTACTTGGGTCCGACCCATGCTTCCACTGCACTCTCTTAATCTATAAACAACCATTGCTTAAGACTAAGGATCTCTTATGTTAAATTCAAAAGAATTTAATGTAAGAGCATTTCAACATTTATACATGCTTCATTAAATTCATACAATATGAATATCATAAAGCTTCATGAATGACTTGAGTATAGATAGTAGAATGATAACACTCATCATATCTACATTCATCTTAACTCATGGGGACTTAGGTTCAGGTAGGTATTCAAACATTTTGAATACATCATCTCTTTCGAGCCACCATTCTGCATAATGCAGAGAACCATGTCATTCATGATTAAATGTCTAGAGCACATATGTATGCCAAAATATCTTCTTTTATTTTATAAGGATTATTTGACAATTACGATCACCATCGACATGTCACTTCCAAAGTACACTCGATGAAGGATCAAGACTACAGAGACATACAAACCCTAAGGCGATGTCTATTGTCTTACATAATTGTCATTCCTCATTATGTTGAGGAAACTTGCACACTGCAACCAATTGCAAGTACAATATCTGGATCATGAGTCCAATCCAAGATATTTTACTGGTTATTATTGAGTATAACATTGAGTGGGTTTAATGAAGGATTATCTGAAATAAGAAATTTGCATAAGGGTATATATATATTATATATACATGTTTTACTTTGATTTAGGAATTTTTATATCAAAGTTGTCTTGCCTTGTCAACACTGAAAGTTCATTCCCTTAATCACTTTCAATGTAAGAGATATTCTTACCATTATATCTCTAGCAAGATCTGGGATCTCCTTTCCTATCTTTGTCGCATTCCAATAATATGAGAACTTACGACTCCAATAAAAAGAAGCGGGAACTCATTCCGCCTTGCAAGTCCAACTTGCATTCCCAATTCGGTCTTTAACACCCGGGCCCACCACCCCTAAGATGATGTTGACCCGTTGCTAATTGAACCAACCGTCAACAGGATTAGAACTCGCTATGCGCAATCCAATATCGCCCCAATAATATGAGGACTCGATATTGGGGTCACTACGCATACGGCCTTACTCTTTCGAGAAGCAAAGAGCCCGATCCAGATGCGCTTGCATATAGGATCTGTCACTTCGGACAGGCGTCTCCTACATACAATCCCTGGCGACGGAACCCTTCGCCTTGACGGGAGACCATGGATGTCACTTATGTGATCCTCCACCTCATATTCAAATTGTAATTAATTATCGTGAATCATATTCACATAATTAATTCTTCCAAGGGAAATACACATCTATTCATAATAGAGTGTTTATTGGATATAATTAATTTAATCACATTAAATTAATCATCAATCCAATCATCCATCAACAAACATGTCTTTTACTTGAATAGTAGGTATTATCTCAAAATACGTATTATTCGAATTTTAATAATTAGAAAAATACATATTGTCTGTCTCCGGTATTATACAGTCCCTACCCGCTGTCATGGCCAGTACCGACGAGAGTGGGACGGACCACATACGTTGCAACCCGCGACCCCAATGCTCTCCGACTAGGCACCACATCCGCCTCGGGAAAGGATAATACCAGATAGACCATCATGTATTTTGAGATGTTCATCGGTTTTTCAACCGAAGTTATACCATATAATATAAATCAAAACATTTTTGATTATAAGGAGATTTGCTAGACAAATCCCCAATCCTATTCAAGCAAAAGGGTTTTCATGTAAAAGTTGTCCTACAACAATTGTAGGATAAACTATAGTTTTCATGAAAGCAATGTTTGTTGATGAAACAATGATCAAGATCTAATATCTCATCATTGTAGTTTAGGCAAGTGTCATTCAATGAAATAATTATTTCTTTAAATATTTCACAAATATTTATCACTAATTATTTCAGAAAATTAACAATTAATTTTCATCATGATAATTGAATGACATATCACAAGGTTCAAGATCAAAATTGTTAATTTCCAGCAGTGACCCCCAATCACTAAAATTAACTTATCTTGATCAATTTAAATCCAAAAAATGCAAACTCAGTTTCCAAAGATTGCCTATTTGATTTATTAAAGAACCCAAGTGATAATTCACGCATTTCAAGGCGGATTAAAACCGTAATCATCTCATTAATTACGTTCAAATCCGCAGTTCCCGCAACAGTGAATATAGTCATATTCAAAAAGCCATATCTTGAGCAAATAAAGTCCAAATTTAGTAAACTCAAGTCCTATGGTTTCCTTGTTTAATGGGGAACAGAATCCAATTGAAAATTTCGTGTTTAAACATTTTAAACAGTACGGAAAAATTCAATTAGACAGAGGTGCGAAAATTGAAATGCAGTAAAAATTTCGCAACCCTTTCAAGAACCAAATCGTCTAAGGTGTATGGATCATATCCAAAACCTTATTCAACCTGGCTCTGATACCACTTGAAGGATATTGAGAATCCTCAAGCGCATCACGGAAGCGTGTCTATCGCATCGTATGCAATCGGAGCAACTAGTCGTACTAGATGCTAGATGCATCGGAAATTAAAATTTTTTAACTTTAAAGATGAAACCACATGATCACGAGAACACTTCTCGGATCGTTTCATCAAACCACAAAGTACAAGGAATACCTCTTGAAGCGTGGTTGTGATCGCGAGATCCCAAAGTAGAGATCCTCCTATCTTAAGTCCGATCCACGAAGAACGCACTTGCGGGCGCGATGATGAGTCACGTTCCTTCCCGCAATCCTCGATGAAGATCCAAGCGATAGCTCCCCCGATTTCGTCAAACGAAATCCGTCGTCTTCCTTTAGAGTAAGCAACTCCAAGGAAGATGGAGATCCATGAATCGTCGAAGGCGAAAACCGAGAGTCTCTCCTTTCTCAACACAAAGTGGACGGCCACTTGATGGAGAAGAGAAAGAGAGAGGGCGAGAATGAGAAAGAGAGAGAGAGAGAGTTGTAACCTTGCACAACTCTTAATGATGTACCATGGAGAGGCTACCCTAGCCCTCCTTATATACTAGTTTAGGATCCAATGGATCTCAATCCATGGGACACATGGATCCAAGGGATATGCTTGGTCCATGATAAATCAATGGCCATGATTTGTTGTTGGTTAAAAAACAACAACATCAATTTAAACATTAATTAACTAAGAGATAATATGATAAATGTAATGGAGCCAACCACCCTCCAAAAAAGGGGGGGCGTCACCCATGAACCATTCATGGGTGACGCCACCTATGAAGGTGGTTATTGCTCCATTTTATTTATTTGATTATTCCTTAATTAATCACAAAAAATATTCACAAAAATAATTCTAAATTAATTTGTGAATATTTCAATCATGCCATTGAATATTATGTGAATCATATTCACAACCCAAACTAGTTAGTAAATTGCATTTCCAATTAATTAACAAATGTGAATCCAATCCACATTATTAATTAACAAATGCTATTTACATAAATTCTCTCTCTTATTATATGTATATTATAAATCATATTTATAACACACATATATCATGGATAGTGTTATCCACATTCTCTTAATCTTTGATAATTAAATCTCATTTAATTATCTTAGATAATCATTTTCACAATATGAATCATATTCATATTTAAGCTTGATAATTAAATCACATTTAATCATCAAGTCCTTGCTTGGATATACATTTCATCAAAAGAACTATTCTTGAACCCTTTCAAGAATAATGTGCTTTCTCCGCAGATACTTGGAGATAAGGACAGGGCGATTGTATTATTCCACGTATAGTGACTTGGATGTTGAGATCTCATCACAAATCCAGATCTTACGGACCTCTCACAGATGCTTGATTAAATCAAGGCCGCAAATCCAATCTTCTCATTGAATCTGAATCCCATTCAGATCAATGTCCAATACTTGGACTAAGATCGGATTGCTTCTCTACTGAAAGGAGTCACTAAAATCCAGACCTGTTTCATCACTCCCTCGGAATGGAAGCGTCATGGATATACAATCGTTTATGATCACATCACCCTTCAGGTATTCCCAATACCTGTACATCCTGCATACTGGAAGACCCATGGTCAACCCGAAGATCAAGATCTATTTTACACTGTCTTCTTCAGGGTTTGATCACTAAGTTTCTCATTTGATCATTGGGATTTGGTATCGATCATATACTTTCCAAAAGCATATATCATACCTAGGTCTTGATCATATACTTTCCAAAAGTATATATCAAACCTACAAATTTAGTCAAGCTTCCAAAGCGAGACGACCGTGCACGGAATTTGATTCTTCCCAATATCTCATGAGTGAGCTCATGTCTTCCGGTTCAGTAGTGAACCTGTATGATCCCTTTGAGAGATCGTATTACTCATATGCCCTTATATGCACACCAACGCGCCGGTGTATAGACCTTGGTTAGGCCATCAACCTATTGGTCTGTCAAATGTACATACTCAGACATATAGTAATACATCTGTCTCCGGTCAGAGGATGCGTGCCTATGCTGTGACAGCATTCAACATAGGACTTAGGTTATCTCGATCTCGTTAAGTCAACCCATTGACCTAACTAATCTGACACCTCCGAATCTCTATTCCTATGCAGAGGACCTGCATCAAGAGGTCGGTCAGATATCAGCCTATGTAAGAAAGGATTGCCATCTCCTACTCAGGCTGGAGATCACATCTTAACAATCTTTTGACGGTGCTTGATGAGTCCTCAATCTAACTCTTTAGATATTCATCCAAGCACCAGCCTCTATGATTCAATAATTGAATCAACAGCTGTATGATCATTAAGATAGCCATGGTACATAACCCTAATTGTACAGAGGGACCTATTATGCAAATTATTTATTCTTCATTTCAGATCAGGGAATGATATTCGCAATAACATTTATTGCATAATGGCTCGCCGTGGGCTCACATGTCCAACAGGAGGGAGATTGGGGATACTTAAACATCTCACTTTAGGCAGTTCAATGTTAAGGGTGGTACAAGTAAGGGAGATTGGAGTAAAGAGGTCGTGGAGCACATGGATTGTTACTTGGATAAATGACGACTTAACAAGAGAGGTTACAGAGGGATATGCTTGATGGCTCTAAAGTTGTTAGGGTTGAGTATTATGGTTCGAGTTCCAACCCCTATGGAGTACTTATGTACTTGGCTTTCATTTTGTGTTAACCCTAACCCTAACATTTCTCTGTATAATGTGCCATAAGGCTCACTATTATATACATAAAATTATAACATTCAACAATCACATGGTACTAGAGCAACGATCTTGATATAGCAGTGTTGCAGACTACCACCCTCTCCCCATTGCTTGACCTCTTATCTCCCCATCGAGCTTTTCAACGTTGCCATTGTTGTGTGCTTTTCACCTCTATCTCCTTTTTAAGAACTACATCGTCGTCGCTTTTGTGGGTTCTCCATTGCTTCCAGCCATTGCCTCTGCGAGATATCCACCACCGCCAACTACGACCCTTCACAATAGGTGGTTGGCACTATCTATCGTGGGCACTACCTGAAACACCCCAAGCATAGTCACACATCTAGCACTCCAAAGTATGTGAGTGGTTATAACTTATAAGAAAAGTGGATTATTACTTAACCTCTTGGGCTTATGCATTTTGACTTTTGAGGATGGTTAATTGGTCCAACCGAGCTCGAGCACAATAAGCTGTCAAGGTCGGCTATCCTCGATATTGACTTAGGTCCAGATCTGGTTGTTACAAATAGCATCAAAGCAAGACTCCCTTTAAATTTAATAGTGCAAATGGCTACCCAAGAGGTAAAGGTAGCCCTATCAAAGAAATAGGAGGAAAATGCTACCCAAAAGACGCGACCACCACTATTACTGTGAATAATCAACGAGCCATATCGTAACGAGAATTTTGCAAATATAAATCGGGCATGTTTAAACACCCCACATATAATTCCACATTTAAATAGTCTTGATGATCTTACCTTTTCAATAGCTCTTTAGAAGAAGCCTGTCAATTGCACTTTGCATCCTTTTTCCAAGGCAATGTTCTTGACCCATCTCAGTGTTAGCTGCATATAGTTTTGCAAAGGGTTTATCTGTTGTACAGATAATAGTTTCACATGCTCGTGCCTCCTTCAGCCAGGGGAAGGGGTTCATGGGGGAGAGGCATCTTCTTTAATCTTCGGAGGATGGACCTTGGTGGATTTATCAAGGGTTGCAGGACAATTGGTGGATCCCAAAGCATCCCTAACAAACTTCACCTGTACATTGTTTGAAGTCACATAATTTCACTTAAAGGTCTCATTGAATATTTTGTCAGACTAATTAGATTCTTAGAAACGTACCTCATTCATGCACTTTATTTGTCTTTGCTCATCTCTCACGAGCTTCTCCACCACAATTTGTTCAACTACTAGAAGGTCAACATTTTTATCAAGACCGTGCTTGTATTGATACTTGAGATTGAAATAATAATCTGCACGTAAGCAAACATAACTCTCATATTTTAATCCAGCGAAAGTGGTATCAAAAATAAAGAATAGATTTCCTACACACCAACCTTATGAAGAGGATGCAAGAGCATCTTGGACCACCATTCATCTATGGTGTTTAGACATGCCTTGTGTCCTTTCCCAATAGCTTCTTTGAACTTCTCTCTCATGCAATGCATTGCTTCGTAGATAACTCCCGTTGTTGGCTTCTTGTTACCATCCATGATCCACAATACAAACACAACCGGATCCATTATTTTTCGTGACTTGTGTCGCTTCATCTAAGAAGTGACTATCATTGATCAATATCTCCACTTTCCTCCTCTTTCTGTTTGGGCTTCAGGTATCTCGAACCATTTACCCTAACAACACATGATTTTCAATCCGATCTTACGTTGTTTTATGCTTTGCAACATAAAATTGGTCGCAGAGCATGTGATGCCAGTCCAGACTAGTTCACGTCCGCCTCATCAAGGCCAACACTTTCGAGTGATTGTAAATGAAGGTATAGATCATCCGTGCTTGCTCCACCACTTTCGAAACTAGCTTTCTCTTGCTGAAGTCTTTTAAGATCAAATTTATGCAATGCGCATCACGCGTCGTCCAAAAAATACCGTAACTCCTAAAAGCCATGAAAAACGTCTTAGATCTAGAGTTGTGTATATTTATTTTTTAAACTAGTTATAGATTTCTATGTTTCGATTTGTAAGTAAAAACGTCTTAGATCTAGAGTTTAGAAAAATCATGTAAGAGACACAAAACCTGAAAATCATACATACATATATATATATATATCCAATGTTTAATTCTCGGAATTAATTTATTATTAATCTTTAATTAACAAAAAAATCTCAAAATCTTATTTTCTAAGTGTTAAACATGAGATCCGAGTTTCTCCTTTGAAAACTCATCTTGATGCTACAATAAAACACAATATTCACCATATATCTCACAAAATAATCCAAGTCTACACAAAAAACTCCACAATATGCAATACCATCAAGAGAGAACAAAAACCTTAAAAAATGTCACTCATATATCAACAAATTTGGTAATATTTGGAGCAGCATATATCAAGCTCGTGAAGGAATAACGCCGACAGAAGAGACACAACAGAGAAAGAGAGCAACAACAATGAGTATCGATCGAAATGGCCTTGTTTCGCTCGATATTTTAGCCATTTAGCTCCAAGTGGGGTATTTTTTAATGAAAGATTCCCCCGCCCATATGAGATATCGAAACTAGGCGATATTTCACCAAGATATCGATACATATCGGGTGGAATCCGGGAAACTTGACATATAGTATAGTTTCGATACACCGAGATGCTCGAAGCCGAAATTCGGTGAAGTATCGCCGTAATATCACAAAACTTAAAACCTTGTTTGAATAGCTTACCCACATCAAAATTTGTTGTTCTTCTTTAATTGAAAAGAAAGGTCGACCTCACATGGAAGATCTTGCACCCGATTAAATATCTCAAGTCAGTCACAACCTAAAGAGCGGTTGATGCCCTCAATATATACCATGTACATAGAAAGCTTCCTACGAAACTTTGAAACGTTGATCGGATTGGATCTGATAACATGTTGAAAAAAAGTCATGCTAAAAGACACATAAAACATGGATTTACGTGTCAAACCCTTCTCACAAAAATGAAAAAAAAATGACAGGAGGGATGCTCGGGTGCATGGGGATTATTAGATTTTCCTTTATTCCTTTTAAAGAATAAAACTAGGATGTCTATAATATTTCTTTCAAAAAGGATATATATAATAGGGTAAGGAGTAAACAGATCCAAATCCAAGATCCATTCACTATAGTATAACCTTCAACAAGTACACCCCTTAACTAGGAACTGCAAGGAGAATGACAGCATGGTCTTTAGCTCTGATTTGGACGAATTGGCTGGCCAGTGATTGCGTGATTCTCCGACATGGTAGATTTTATGCTGATAATGTGCGTGAACGTTCCAGGATTTTATATGAATATTAGAATCTATAATTTGTATTTAAACTTGCGAATATATAAAGTTTTTGGGAGTCTTCTTTTACAGAAATTGCCTGTCTTCTTTGAAAAAAAACAAGCACGCCCCTTCAAGTACGGAGTATATAGGACCTTTGGCTATTGATGGGACGCTTTAGCTTGCTGGGAATGGATTGGTCTTTCATTAGTGTGGCCAATGACTCTGAATAATTGTGGATGTATATTTAATTATTTGTCTCTTCGATAATTTATAGTGTTGTATACTCCATTATAGGTGATCACCCTTTCATTCATGAAAAAAACATCAATTCTTTCACTACAGGGATAAGGTGTGATTTAATTTACTCTTCTGTATGATATGTTTATGCTGATTAAGAAGCTGCATTTTATTTGGTTTTTGGGCCTCTTCAGTTATTGTTACTTACTCTGAACCGAGCTTTGCTTGATGATGACCGATAGAGTAATGACATGTAATTTTTTTATTGCAGAAATTTTTTCTTGGTGGGAGATTGATATTTGGGCCGGATGCCAAGTCATTGCTGATAACGATATTGCTCATTGTCATTCCTGTGGCTGTTTTCTGCATATTTGTTGCAAGACATTTAATACACAGATTCTCTGGAAACAATTCAGGATATGCTGTTCTTTTTGTTGCCATTATCTTCACCATATATGTTAGTAAATTTTACGTACATCAAGTTATTCTACTTTTTTTTTAAATTTGTCAAATTAATAGCTATAGCTGTCTTTACTGATTTTCGCTAATGTTATTTTTAATGTTTTAATGGTTTTTTCTGCCCTTTAAAGTGGGGGAAGGCCTGATATTGTTTTCTTGGTTATCAACAAGAAAATTTTAAATATGAAGGTCTTCACAGAGGTATTGAATATATAGTACGCACGTAGAATCTTGTTGGATTCTAAAAAATATTTACTGTTTGTTGAAAGAGTTTTGTATGGGTTTGATTAAAAAAAAAGAATTTGTATGGGTTACACATGTGTGGAGGTGTTTAGTCCCACCTGGATTTGTGTGTGTGGGGGGTGGGAGCAAATTCCTTAGTAATGTCCGGGGACTACATAGGTTACCAAGTAGTGCGAAATGTTTTTGTTTTACTTGACTACTGCAGCAATGTCGCATTTCCGAAATGTGACATTCTTATCGCATTTGGAAAATGCGACATTTGCAGTTTGGACTTCAAAAAAAATTTAAAAAATGGATGTCACATTTGAAACATGCCACATCCTCTTCAAAAAAATAAAAAATAAAAAATAAAAATGGATGTCACATATCTTAAATGCGACATCCACTCGAAAAAAATAAAAAAATGATGTCGGATTTGGGAGATGTGACATCCACTTCAAAAATAAAACATAAAAAAGAGATGTCGCATGTCCCAAATGCGTCATACACATTAACAAATAAAAAAAGATGTCGCATTTGGGACATGGGACATCCACTCATTTTTTGAAGTGGATGTCGCATGTCCCAATTGCGACATCCACAAAGAAAAATTAAAAAAGGATGTCGCATTTGGGACATGCGACATCCACTTCAAAAAAAATAAAATAAAATAAAAATGGCTGTCGCATGTCCCAAATGCGACATCCTTTGTCGTTTTTAAGTCCAGGATAAAGAATCTATAAGATATGTCATATTTTTCAAATGCGATATGAATGTTGCATTTCAGAAATGCGATATTGCTGCTGTAGTCAAGTAAAAAAACATTTCGCACTACTTAGGACCTATGTAGTCCTGTGACATACTAAGGAATTTGCCTATGTAGGGGTGTGTAGTGTTGGGAGGACCTATGTGTGCATGAGTGTGTAGCCCTACACCCACATACGCATTGAGAAAATTAAATAGAAAACCTAACCGGTTTCATCCCACTCCTCAGGGAGTAAGGTTTCACATAAATCTACATTTTCTTATTGTTCTTTATTTCAAATATCATATTTTCAAATGGTATAAGAACAAGTCGTTTCTGGGTTTATTTCTGATTTGAAGATTGTGAGTTCTATCGCAATTGTTTTGTTCTCGAAGTTATTGGTGCGATTTTCATTGTTGATCGTTCTCGATAATATGTAAGGTCGATACAACAAGATATCCAAGGATATCAGATCTGCAAGGATGTCACTAGTGAATTGAAAAGGATGTCAGACCTACAACGATCTGAAGATGCCCGCTCTTAGAGTAAACCATAATGTCATCAATGAATTGTATACCACACCAATCTATGCATATGTACTTATAAGTCGTGATTAGTAGGAATTTTGGGTGTCCGATGTGTACCTTCCAAATGTCCCCCTTTCATTTTATAAATAAATCAATGAACATCTATTATACCTAATGGTGCAATAGTCGGTCGATTAAAGCGATTAGTTGGTCCAACATTACTATTTGGCGGGTTTCCAAATTGAAAAGAATAGCTCTGACCAATTAGTTGGCCAATTATAAAAAATATTCTGTCATTTTTTAATGCCTAAATATGTTGAAATAATAAATAAAACTCATGTATCACAATTCATAACATCTACAAATACAAAACTTACCATGTAAATATAGTGTTGTAGAAGTCGATAACTCGTATTTAGTTGGAGGGGTCACTGAATAAAGAATATTATGAATTTGAGAGAATATGCCGACCACAATTATTTGATTATGTACTTTTTAATTATTTAAATAACAAATTATGTCTAATATGCATATATATTCTTATATATTTATACATATATTGTCATAAATTAATTAGAGTCTAAGATAAAAGTACAAATTAACAAGTTGCATGTGTGGAGCTTTAACGTTTGTGGTGTTATCGGGACAAATGGGAACCTTTTTAAAAAACTCAACAATCTGTTGCAATGGTTGGTCGAATGTACGACCGATCAAGGTTGCAAAAGTCGGTAGTTGGTACTCTGTCGGCCAGGTCACTGACTAAGGATTAATCGGCTGTCGGGCAACTAATCGGATTTAGTCGGACTTTTATCGGCTTTGAATTTTATGAATATTTTAAAAATATAACTCATTTTTGTGCATAGTTTTCCTACATTATTATACTATCATAATAAAATAAAAAGGTAATTGAATTTTAATAAAACACTAAGCATATTATAATGAGTTTACTTATATAAAAAAGCAAAACATATAAAAATACGATATCTCCAAGCAAAAAATTGGTCGACTAGTATGCCTAGTCGGAATTAGTCGGTACTCGATCGGTTACCCCACTGACTAGACTAGTCGGACCTACTAGTCGGGCCAGTCAGACAACTTTTACAACACTGGGTCGAATACTTGGATATTCACGTTAGACTGAATATTGATTGAATAACAATATTCTATTCGGCGTCCCCCTCTGAACCCCGAACAGAATATTCAGTCCATTCGGCCAAATATTGCATTAGTGCATAAATATGTATTCGATGCTCATTAAAATCAAGTGATTGGATGTATCCATATGCCTTATTTGTTGTTTACCTATGTATCGTTTTATTTAATTTCCCATGTCATTTAATGTTACATGGCTTTGTAATCCATCATTATATTGATGGTAACCACATGTGCAAGGAAGACAATTCGAGAATAGTTGACCTCAAATATCCATGTTATTCATGGCCTCAAATGCAAGTGTTCACCGGTGTTCACCATACGACCAATATTTATATCACCCATATTAATGGCCTTTGTAAATGCTCAATATGGAAAACATGACAAAATTGGGAAAATGTGTGATTGATATCGCCTATGTTGGGCAAAATATATTTAAAAAAGATAGAAATTTTCTTCGTTTCACATATCAACAATATTTCAATGATACAACACTGCATGTCGTTGATCTCCTGGAAAAAGATATATAGCTCGTATGATATCGTCGACTCGGCGAGACAGACACATCGTTGACATGTTGACATATATCCTCTTTCCAAGATGATGACCTCATACCATCTCGACGATAGCTACAAATAGTTCGCAATGGGCTTATTTCTATGCAGATACCTGTGTCGCATGTTCATGCTCTCCTTCATCCTCAATGGAGAGGGTCCATTGGGGAGGAGATGACAGCTTTGCCTTTGATATCCAAAGGTTCCTGGACATTGGTGGATCTGCCTTGGAAGGATGTAAGGTGGTTGGTTGCAAATGGGAATCACTGTGAAGCATAAGCTGCACAACCCAGACAGAATCATTAAACAATATCATGACATGAGGCATGATTAACCGTCACATGCTTCGCCTCAAGCATATGGGGTAGATTTCTTTGATACCTTCTATCATGTGGCCCGACTTCGACTCTTCAGATACTTCTTTAGTTGTTGTGCACAAAAAGTGGGCTTCACATCAGTTGGATGTGAAGAATTCATTCCTTTATGGAGGTCTTGAGGAGGTCGTCCGTATACAGTAATTATAGTAGCCTTTGTTGGAAGAAAACAAAGAGATGTTTATTTCTCGTAACCCTAGGCTCTCTTATATAGGGACATGCCCATGGGTAAATTGCATAGAATGGACACAAAGAAATAAAGTATCAGGAAAGATACATGGAATATAGGAATATCTCAACATTCTCCCTCAAGATGGAGCATAGATGTCAATCATGCTCAGCTTGGACGAACATTTCTGAACTAGCCCCCTGAGTAATGCTTTGGTAAAAATATCCGCTGTTTGCTCTCCTGAACTAACATGAGAAGTAGAGATAAGGCCCTTCTGAATCATATCTCTAGTATAGTGGCAGTCTACCTCAATATGTTTGGTTCTCTCATGGAACGCTGGATTGTTGGCAATAAAAAGAGCTGCTTGATTATCACATTAAAGATGCATGGGAAGTGGCACCTCTATAGTTAGGTCAGTAAGAACAGATCTGACCCACATCATTTCCGTGTTAGCTTGTGCCATAGCCCTGTATTCTGACTCAGTACTCGATCTGGTAACCACAGTCTGCTTCTTGCTCTTCCATGAGACCAAAGAACTACATATAAACATAGAAAAATCAGAGGTAGACTTTCTATCTTTCGGACATCCAACATAATTTGCATCTGCACATGCGGTAACTGCGAGAGATGTGCCGCTGCTAAAAAGAAGTCCTGTACCATGTGAAGTCTTCAGATATCTCAGAAATCAGAATCATATGGATTGCATCCATATGTGCCTGCCTGGGCTGCTCAAAAAATTGACTTACTTTGCTCACAACAAAGGATATGTCAGGCTTGGTGATGGTCACATATAGTAGCTTGCCAACAAGCTCCCCGTATCTCCTCTTGTCGGCCTCCTTAGTGTCATCATCATATAGCTTCATGCTCAGATCACTGGGAGTAGTGGCATGTCTACCATCTACCATGCTCGTCTCTGAAAGAAGATACGTACATATTTTCTCTGGGTCATCACAAGGTCTCGTTGGTTCCTTGCAAATTCCAACCCAAGGAAGTAACACAAATGTCCAAGATCCTTGGTCACAAGCTGCTGACCTAGGAAGTCCTTGACGCCATGAATGCCATGTTTGTCATCCCCTGTAATAATAATGTCATCAATGTACACAAGGATGACAATAGTACCTCTCTGGGGCTTCTGTACAAACAAGGAGTGATCGGCAGTTAAACGCACAAACCCATGTTGCTCTATCAGATTCGAGAGCTTCAGGAACCATGCTCTTGGACTCTGCTTAAGGCCATAAATAGCCTTGTGTAACCTGCACACCTTCTGACACTCCCCCTCAGCAGCAAACTCCGGTGGTTGTTGCATGTAGACCTCCTCCTGTAGATCACCGTAAAGGAAGGCATTCTTGACATCAAGTTGATACAGGGGCCAATCTCGTGTCACAACAATTGCAAGAAGAATACGCAAAGTAGAGTGTCTGGACATTGGGGAGAAAATATCTTGGTAGTCCACCTCATACGTCTGGGTGAACCCACGTGCTACTAGTCTCGCCTTAAAGCAATCCACACTGCCATCCGCACGGTGTTTCATAGTGAACACCCATTTGCATCCCACAACGGACGCGTCAACTGGAGCAAAAACCATGCTCCACGTATCATGTGACTGAAGTGCAGCCATCTCCTCTTCCATAGACAAGCGCCAACGACTATCTTTCAATGCTTCTTCATAATTCCATGGAATTTCCACGACAGATAGGGACTATGCAAATTTATGAAAATCCCCTGTGAGACAATGAAAGGAGACCTGAGAAGCCAGGGGGTAGGAAGCACAAGATCTCTTCTGCTTTCGGACTGCAATAGGAATATCCAGATCGGAAGGAACATGCTCCATCTGTGTGCTAATGTCCTGCAAAGATTCCTGCACAGATACGTCTCCAGACCCATCGTTAGAAGCTCGGCTGTCAGAACAAACCTGGGGCTCCGTGGATGATGGGTGATGACCATGAGTAGAAGCAGTCCGACGAGTATAGAACTTAGGTAGAGATGGAACCAGTGGTGCATGTGACTCAGTAGTAGAAGGAGGAGGAGGTGGAGGACCTGGAGGTGGAGGGGCGTTAGACATGGGAGGAGGAGGCATGTAGACTTCATCATCCAAGTTCGATGAAGCCAACCTTTCACCAGTAGGAGAGAAGTACATCACAAACTCAAAAAAGGTGACATCAACACTGATATAGTATTTTCTGCGCAGAGGGTCATAACACCGGTATCCCTTCTGAGTCCTGGAGTACCCGACAAACACACATTTGATAGCTCTGGGAGCGAGCTTGTCAAGACCAGGAGTTAACTGGTTAACAAAAGCAACAGATCCGAACACACGAGGAGTGAACGAGAATAGCTCCTTCTCAGGAAAGACTAATGAAAAAGGAATTTTCTCACTCAGGACAGATGACAGTATACGGTTTACCAAATAGCATGCAATGAGAACTGCATCACCTCAGAACGAATGCGGGGTACGACTCTGAATGAGAATAGTCTGAGTGACATCAAGAAGATGACGATGCTTCCTTTCAGCAACACCATTTTGCTGAGAGGTGTAAGAGCAAGATGTTTGATGAATAATCCATCTAGAAGACAGGAAATGAGAGAGGTCACGAGTACAAAATTCCAATGCATTATCAGTTCGCACAGACTTCACAAATGTAGAGAAAACATTTTGCACTTCAGTAATAAAGGTTTTAATCACGTCCGCAGCTTCAGATTTATTTTTCAAAAGAAACACCCATGACAATCGTGAAAAATCGTCTACAACTACAAGATAAAATATGTGTTCCTGGTGATTAGGCACACGACTCGGACCCCAAATGTCAACATGAAATAACTCAAAAAGGGAGCTACTGCTCCTCTGACTCTGACGACTGGGAAAGGTAGACCTATGATGCTTTCCCAACCGACAGGCTTCACACTGAACGGAAGAATTATGTGAAATCTGTGGTAGCATATGACTCATCTTCTGAAGAGGAAGGTGACCAAACCGGAGGTGCCAAGTTAATGGAGAGACTGATCCAGACGAATGAGAAGAGATGACAACATATGGAGTCCGAACCAGGCGACAGAGACCACCCTGCTCACGGCCACACCTAGCCATTTTGCCCATAATAATGTCTTGAAAAATAAGAGACAATGGGTAAAAAATAGCTTGACAGTGCAAATCCTTTGTGTAGAGATATTTACATATTTCTATATTCTATATGTATCTTTTCTTATTTTTATTTCTCTTTTTCGACCTTATATAATTTACCCATAGGCCTCTCCTCTATATAAGAGAGCCTAGGGTTTTCAGAAATAACAAGGCACCCATTTCTTCCAACATGGTATTAGAGCGGCGGTCCTAGACTGGAGCTCGTATACCCTAACCCTAACCCCTACCCTCCAGCCCCACCGCTAGGCCCCTCCCTCCTGCCTCTCGGCACCGTCGCTCGGCCTCTCGGCCCCCCTTATCTCGGCGCCGCCACCAGGCCACACCCCCCTTCTCCCGCCACCCCCTTTTTCTCTCGGCGCTGCCTCCCCTCTTCTAGGCCGTCGGCTTTCGGGTTCGTCGGCCCCCGCCTTTGCCCCTCTTCTTTCTTCGTTTGCCTCAGTCGATGGGTTTGATTGCATAGGTCTACATATGTTATTCTCCCTTACTCCTCGTGTTTTTGGTTCTGTTGCATTTGTTCATCAGTTAACTCCAGGTCTTGACAAGCTCTCTCCGAGGACTGTCAAATGTGCATTTGTTGGGTACTCCAGGTCCAAAAGGGATATCGGTGTTATGATCCATTGCGCAGGAAATATTACATCCGCGCCGATGTGACATTTTCGAGTTTGTGATGTTTTTCTCTCCTACAGGAGACAGGTTGGCAGCATTGGATTCTAATGATGAGGTATACATGCCACCTCCTCTTACGTCTTTGTCTTCTCCTCCGCCTGCGCCTGCGCCACAACAACAACCACCACCACCACCTTCAACCCAATCTCACATTATTCCACCACTACCAAAATTCTATACCCGTCGACCTAGCTCTGCTCATGGTAATCGCCCGTCTTCCAGCACGCCTCAGGTTTGTTCTGATAACATGATTTCTAATGATGGGCTTGAAGATATTTCTGCGCAGGAGTCCTTGCAGGAAACTGATCCCCATATGGTTGTTGCTACGGATGACCTGGATGTACCATTGCATTACAGGAGCCGAAGCGTACCTGTGCTACTTATCCACTTGCGTCTCATGTATCTTTTCATTGTCTGATTGGAGACTTTTAGAGATTTGCATTTGCTCTATCTGTTGTGGCTATTCCACGGAATTACCAGGAGGCCCTGAAGGATAGTCACTGACGTCTTGCTATGGAGGAAGAAATGGCTGCATTAATATCACGTGGTACCCGGACTTTGGTGTCTGCTCCTGCTGGAGCTTATGTTATCAGTTGCAAGTGGGTCTTTACTGTTAAACACCATGCATATGGGAGCCTTGATCGTTACAAGGCAAGATTGGTGGCCTGTGGTTTTACGCAGACCTATGGTGTCAATTATATGGACACGTTCTCTCCTGTTGCTCGTCACTACACGTTACGTGTTCTTTCCGTTGATGTGGTACGTGACTGGCCATTATTTCAACTTGATATTAAAAATGCATTCTTGTATGGAGATCTACAGGAGGAGGTCTACATGCAACATCCTCTGGAGTTTGCTGTTAAGGGCGAGTGTCAATAGATTTGCAGACTCCATAAGGCAATATATGGCCTTAACCAAAGTCCAAGGGCATGGTTTCAAAAGCTCCCAGATTTGATCGAACGACAGGGGTTCAAGAGGTCAAATGCAGATTATTCTTTATTCGTGCAGAGAACACCTAGAGGTACAGTTGTTATCATGGTTTATGTTGATGACATAGTTGTTACTGGAGATGCTGAGCAGGGAATCAAGATGACAAGAATATCTGGGTAGTCAGTTTGTGACTAAAGATCTGGGTATACTAAGGTATTTCTTACGATTGGAATTCGCTAGGAATGCGCAGGATCTTGTGATGACCCAGAGAAAATATGTTACAGACATGCTTGTTGAGATGGGCATAATTGGGTGTCGACCTTCACTACTCCTATGGATCCTAGCATGAAGTTATATGATGATGATACAGATGAAGTTGTAAGAGGAGATACAAAGAGATGGTGGGAAAGCTCCTCTATGTTACCATTACCAGACCAGATATCGCTTTTGTTGTGAGTCGAGTGTGTCAGTTCATGGAGCAACCTCGGCATGTACATATGGATGCTATATACATGACATTGAGATATCTAAAATCTTCTCCAGGTGCGGGACTATTTTTCAAGAAAGGAGAAACTCTCTCTGTATTCACGTGTGCTGATGCAGACTATGCAGGGTGTCTTAAGGATAGAAAATCTACTTCAGGCTTTGCAGGATTTGTTGGCAGCTCTCTTGTTTTTTGGAGAAGCAAGAAACAAACAGTTGTGGCGAAATCAAGTGCCGAATTTGAATATAGGGCTATGATGCAAGCAAGTGCATAGATGATGTGGGTTCGAGCAGTGCTAGTGGATTTTCATATAGATGTTTCTCTACCCTTACAGTTAAAATGTGATAATCAAGCTGCTCTATTCATTGCAAACAACCCTGCGTTTCATGAGAGGACAAAACATATTGAGGTAGATTGCCATTACACTAGAGATATGATTCAGAAGGGCTTGATTTCTACCTCTCATGTCAGTTCAGGAGAGCAAACAATAGACATCTTTACTAAGCCATTGCTCAGAGGACGATTCCAGAAGTGTTCATCCAGACTGAGCATGATTGGCATCTATGCTCCATCTTGAGGGGGAGTGTAGAGATATTTACATATTTCTATATTCTATATGTATCTTTTCTTATTTTTATTTCTCTGTTTCCACCTTATGTAATTTACCCATAGGCCTCTCCTCTATATAAGAGAGGCTAGGGTTCTCAGAAATAATAAGGCGCTCATTTCTTCCAACGCTTTGTAATATGACTAATGGAAAGTAAATTCATAGAGAAATCTGGGGCATGTAGCACATTCTGCAGACTCATTGAAGGCGTCAAAGTGATCTCCCCCTGTCCTGTGATCGGGGAATGACTCCCATCAGCTATCACAACTATTCTCCCTGGCACAACTTGTCTATATGATGCAAGCTGGTGTCTGTCCCCACATAGATGATGTGTAGCACAGGAGTCCATAATCCACTCTGTACTGTCAGATACATGACAAGATGTAAAAGCATAAGTACCTAAGGTGCTAACTATAGCAGAAGTACTGGTAGTTGCTGAGGCTGCCACATCTGAGTGATCTCCTGAGGATGGTGAAGTGAAAGGGGGTATAACATCTCTATGTCTAGCAACAAGATGATTAAACCTCTGATCTAGAGTAGAAGCAGCAGGAGACTCAATCTGCTCTGCAACATGGGCTGATGCCGGGAACCCATGCTTCGAATAGCATGTCTCCTCAGAGTGATCTGGACGATGACATAACGTACAAGACTGATGAGTGCGACCTCCTCTACCATAAGGTCCTCCCACAGAAGGTAGAATGACCTCCTTTTCCTCGAGAGGCTGCCATAACCGAGGAAGTCTGATTAGGGGCTGTAGAAGGAATAGTAATCCTGCTAAGTCTGCGGAAAGCTTCCTCCATTGGAGGAATAGAGGCATCTGCTAGAATATGAGACCGAGCAGCTTCATATTCATGGTCAAGGGCTGCGAGGAATAGCCCTACCATGGTAGCATTCCTATATGTCTTCTGCTGCTCAGGGGTTGCCGTTAGAGGCATGAAACTGTGAAGCTTCTCAAACATCCCACGTAAAGATGTATACATTGAATGCATAGGACGTCCGTTCTGCTTGATAGTGAATATGTCATGCTGAAGTTGGAGGATCATCGTCTCGTTCCTTGCTTGAGAATATATTGCCGCGAGGATATCTCACATCGCCTTAGCAGTAGGCTGATGTAACACATCATTGGCGATCTCAATCGTTAATGTTCCTGATGTTAGAGTTATTAGACTTACATTTATGTTTGTAACTCTTCAGGTTCCGTAACCTCCCGTGACCCTTCAGGTTCCGTAACCCTCTGTGACCCTTCAAGTTCTGTAACCCCCCATGACTCTTCGGTTCCGTAACTCTTGTACTCTCTAGGGTTTTCTCTCTATATAAGAGACCCTAGCTTTATGGAATCTCATCTCATTCTGTTCCTTTTCTCAACATGGTATCAGAGCGGCGATCCTACATCGAAGTCTAATATCCTAAATCCACCGCCACCACCATCCCTCTCTCCGCCAACAAGGAGAGAGGGCTGGACCTCCTGCGTTGCTCATGGAATCGATGGTCTCGCGCAATGCAGTCCGAGTCCCCAGCAACACCAACTGCCACCTCCAGCGCCACCCGAGGCTCCAGCAGCTCCAGTCGCACCTCATGCATCGCCGACATCGCCTGCAACCCCCCTCTCCAATAGCCCCTGCTTCACCATGACTTATTTCTCCCAACTTTTTGTTTCTCCCAACTTGATGTTTCATACTCTTTATTCTATCAAGTATGGGAGAAAGGGGGAGTCAGAGATGATTCTTCAGGACGTCTGCTGCCGTATCCCGACTAACAGACAGACACTCCAGACTACTACTCAGATCATCCGTCTTCACCGAGCATCGACTTCTTCGTCAGGGTGTATACTTCTTCTTTTACGACCCGATTACTACTCCGTGTTGGACTTCTTCTACAACGATTCTTCTCCAAGCACGACAGAGATATGTTCCGGTGACCTGCAGGCACGACAGAGATACGTTCCGGTGACCTGGTATCGCAGCGACTCTACAGGCATGGCAGAGATACATTCCGGTGACCTGAAAGCCGCAGACCCGTCCTCGAGCGAGGTCTTTTACCAACAACGAACATATGTTCTTATTATGCATTGTGTGAAGATGTGGTGTATACTTTTTCTTTTTGTTACAAGCTGCAGCTTTATCAGCTCCATCTTGAGGGGGAGTGTTAGAGTTATTAGACTTACATTTATGTTTGTAACTCTTCGGGTTCCGTAACCTCCCGTGACCCTTCAGGTTCCGTAACCCTCTGTGACCCTTCAAGTTCTGTAACCCCCCATGACTCTTCGGTTCTGTAACTCTTGTACTCTCTAGGGTTTTCTCTCTATATAAGAGACCCTAGCTTTATGGAATCTCATCTTATTCCTTCCTCTTCTCAACACCTGATAACCAAACTTTGGCATATGCATCGTTCGCCTCCCATGAGGCGTTTACCCCAGTCTTCTCCACCGGTTCCTCTTCGGTAAGAATGTGTTTCTTACCATTTGACTTCATAAGGCTCATGAACTGTACATTCCAGAGCTCATAATTTATCCCGTCCCTTTTGGCAATAGGTACCGGACCTCTGAAGGCGCTTGTGGCGGGTACATCAACATTGTTCTCAGACATCTTGCTGGATATAGAAGACTAGAGTATCGTAGACCGAAGAGTGAATTGTCTACACAAACATACGTGGATTTTGGGTGTATATATATACTTATGCCCCAAATTCATCAAAGGAATGAGGCGAACAATGGTGGGGCACAGAGACGCAACACATGGAAGGCGCTGGACCGCGCTAGATGGCTCTAGGCAACGCTAGGCACGGTACAGGGAGGTGCGCAGATCGGTGCTGGAGCACCCACAGGCAGTACGTGTGGCCTGTCAGATCAACGCAACATCACACATAGGCGGCGCGTGTATGCGGTGTGCAACGCGCATGGGCGCACGAAGAAGAGTCGACGGAGGCGCACGTCTACTGCTGCGTGTGTGGGCGGCGACGCGCGGAGGTGGGTACGAGGTGGTGTTAGGGTTTTTGGGTACGAGAGCTCCGGTCTAGGACCGCCGCTCTGATACCATGTTGGAAGAAAACGAAGAGATGCTTATTTCTCATAACCCTAGGCTCTCTTATACAGGGAGAGGCCTATGGGTAAATTACATAGAATAGATAAAAAGAAATAAAATATCAGGAAAAATACATGGAATATAGGAATATCTCAACAACCTTGTATGCGAGTTTTAGGAGAAGTGTTAAAATATATGTTTACAGAAGAAGTCCATTTATAGCCTTAAACAAATCCCATGGCATGGTTCTAGAAGCTCTTAGAGCTTCTCAAGAGCATATCCTTTGCTAGAATTATCTCAAGTCACTCAATACGTACCAAGAGGACATGTTGAGACATTATGGCGATGTTGGTCTATTTGGATGACATAGTCTTGATTGGTCATGACTAGCAAGGGATTAGAGATGTGAAACAGATTCTTACAAGATAAATTGTAATCGAGGATATGGGCTCATTGAGATAGTACCTAGGGCTAGAGATAGCCCGTAACACATAGGATTGGTTTTGTCGTAGAGGAAATATGTTATTTACCTTATACAAGAAATTGACATGATAGTTACCAAGTTGGTCCATATTCTTATACATTATAAGGCTCGTTTACGTGAGAATAGCAAGTTTGTCGATAAGGGGCTTTATGGTTGTTTGGTTGGAAAGCTCTTGGATCTCACTTTTTCTAGGACGAACATTTCCATTACAGTTGGGAAATTCAATCAAGAGTAGGCCTATGTAGGCTCTCTATGGTAGGGATGGGCATTAGGCTGGATTGGGCTGGCCGAGCCTAGTTCAAAGCCCATCCCATGTAGCTGGGCCTGACCCAAGAAAAAAAACATTGATCGGGCTTGGACATGGAATGTACTCCTAATATTCTCTCCAACGAGGCTCATCATCATACAGCTTCATGCGCGGATCCATGGAAGTAATGGCAGGCCTGCAATATTCCATGTCCGTATCAGTGAGAAGATATGTAACGTGCTTCCCTTGGGTCATTACAAGACCTTAGTTGTTCTCGGCGAACTCCAGTCCAAGGAAGTACCGTAGACTGTCAAGATCCTTCGTTATAAACTGCTCCTTCGTTGCAAACTGCCGACCAAGGAAATCCTTAGCTGCTTGGATGCCCTATACATCATCCCCTATAACAATGATATCATTAAAATAAAAAAGTACGACAACTGTACAGTCTGTACCTCTCTGAGACCTTTGAACAAACAATGAATGATCAACAATTGATTTCACAAACCCCTTTTGCTCTATCATGTCCGAGAACTTTTGGAACCATGTTCTTGGACTCTGTTTAAGGACATAGATCGCCTTGTGGAACCGATGAACCTTATGATACTTCCCCTTTACAACACACCCAGGTTGTTGCTACATGTAGAACTTCTCATGTAGGTCACCATAGAGAAATACATTCTCCACATCATGCTAATATAGGGGCCAATCCTGTGTCATTGTTACAGAAAGGAGAATACACAGAATAGAATGCTGAGCTATCAGAGAGAAAGTATCTTGATAATCCAACACATATATTTGGGTGAACCTGCGAGTCACACGTCTCGCTTTGTAGCAATCCACGTTGCCATCTACTCAGTGGTTCACTATAAACACCCACTTGCACCCAACAATCGATGCTCCTGTAGGAGTTGCAACAATGCTCCATGTGATATGCATCTCCTCCTCCATGGCAAGATACCATTGACTGTCCTATATTGCCTCTTGATATATCCGCGGTATCTCCAAGGCTAACAGTCCTACGATAAATCTCCTGAAGTGCTCTGAGAGTCGGCCCAAGGAAACATGGACTCAAAAGGATATGTAGCACAAGTACGCCTCTGTTTTCTCATAGCAAGAGGCACATCTAGATCACCTGCCTCCTCCTGAACTTGTAAACTACCCTCCTAAGAGGACACCTACTCATCCTGTAAAGAATCTTGTTGCATAGACAAATCACTAGTGCCATCAGTAGTAACAATGTGTTTATTATTACACACCGAGGGCATGCTATATGACATGGAAGACCCATGAGCAGGGGGAACTGTGTTAGGCCTGCGAACAAAACACGTGGCAAAATTTGAGCCAAGGTACTGGGTGGTGGTCCAAGGTAGCCACGTGAGCAGGTTTAGGTATCGGAAGAGGATGCAGTGGAGGTATTAGAGGTGTATAAGGAGGCATGCATACCTCCTCCCTTGAGTCAGGTGGAGTCAACTTGTCACATGTAGGAGAGAAGTACATAACTGATTCCAAGAAGGTGACATTAACATTGACAAAGTATTTCCATCGAAGCTGATCAAAACGACGGCACCCTTTCTCGGTACGAGAGTAGCCTACAAAGATATATTTAACAGCTCGAGGGGAAGTCTTGTTATGACCTGGCGTTGGATTGTGAACAAAGGCAATACAACCAAACACTCGAGGTGTAAGGGAGAACACATCCTTCTCGGAAACGTAATCGAGTAAAGAACATTTTCTCCTAAAACAGTAGATGCTATGTAGTTCACCAAGTAGCAAGCAGTGCAGACCGCATCACCCCCAAAAGAGTGAGGAGCACGGCTCTGTATCGAAAGGGTCCAGATCACATCAAGTAAATGATGATGTTTGCGTTCGGCAACACTGTTCTGCTGGGATATTTATGCACATGAGGTCTGGTATCCGGTACCAAGAGACTTGAGGAACTCGGATAGCTGTAATGTGCAGAATTCCAAGGCATTGTCAGAGCGTAAAAACTCGACAATAGCAGAGAAATTATTCTTTATTTCATTAATAAATAATATAATGACATACCCGACTTCAGACTTGTTTTTTAGTAGGACCCAAGAAAGTCTAGAGTAGCCATCCAAAACAACAAGATAAAAATGGTATCCCTGATGATCAGGAACACAACTCGGATCCCAAATATCTAAGTGAATAAGCTCAAATAACCTAGTACTGCTACGACCTTGACGACTAGGGAAAGAAGAGTGGTGATGCTTCCCAAGCTGTCAAGTCTTGCTTGGAAGGAAGATCGTGTGGAAATCTGTGGGAGGACATGACACGGCTTCTGCAGAGGAAGGTGGCCAAAATGAAGATGCCACAAGTATGATGAGACTGGTCTAGTGAGAATAGTAGATGCACTGATATGGGGAGGCTGGACCAGTCTGTAGAGCCCCCGCTTCTTTGGACTACATCAAATCATTCGCTTGTGAGTATGTCGTGAAACACAAGAGAAGATGGGTTAAAAATAACACGACAATGCATATCCTTTGTGACTTGACTAATAGAACGCAAGTTCATCTGAAAGTCAGGAGGATATAAAACATTTTGCAGGTACATTGATGGCGTCAAATGCACCTCCCCCTGTCCTGTGATGGGTAAGTAAATCTTGTTCGCAATGATGGCCCATCTACCAAGGGGTATATATCTGTAAGGACAGATGGTGAAAAGCACCAGAGTTCACAATCTACTCTTTCATATCTTCCTTGCAACATCTGGTAAAAGTATAGGATATACCTGAGGAGCTCGAATAGGCTCTAGAAGTAGTTGTGACATCTGGGGAACCTGTAGTTGTGCCAGCAACTGGAGTCATTATGTCCTTCAGTTGTGAGACAAAATCATCAAGGCATGGATTTACCGTAGGAGTCGAATTGTTTGGATGCTCAGACTGCTCGGCCATACGATCAGGGTATCCTTGCTTCTGAATGCATGTGTCTTCAGAGTGGTCTAGACGACGAGAGTAGGCAGGGTCCATGTTGACGTCCACCTCCTTTGCCACAGGGACCACGTCCTTTGGACTGTGTAGAACCTCCCCTACCACGAGATGCAACCATCGTTGAGGAGGTCTTTGTGTTGGCAACGGATGAGAGTCGGGCCCGTGAAGGCATCAGACGAAAATAAGACGGCACTCTTGTTCTCTGACATAATGAAAAAAAGGAGGCAAACAAAACTCGATTGGGGTAGTAGACCGATCCGAGCGAGTCTACATGATCATGTAGAGATTGGTTGTACGCGTAGACTCATATACCATCCTCGTCAATCCTCGATCCACGCCAAGGCTGGAAAACATGATTTATTGCTCCTTTTTGATGAAAATTAGATCGTTCTGGACTGTTGGGCGGCGACAAAGGTGAGAAGGAGTGCTCGCAGGGCTGGCGGAGGGCCTGCGACAAGCCCTAGGTGGGTGGTGGCGATGGCAGGTTGCCTAACATTGTCCAACATTGTTGTCGGTGGGTTGTGCTTGTCCTGCGATAGCCCAACGACGTCGCGCGAGGGTCCAGGTGGAAACTCTTGCTGTGCAGTGGCTCCAACTAGGGGTGTGCAATGCACACAAGCTCTTGAGAGTGCTGTGTGTGTGTACATAGAGCCCTAGGGATGGGCGCACAGAGCTCGGAGCGGGCGACAATGGCGCACGAGGGGGCCGATGACACACACGAGAGAAGGGCAACGGGTAGGGGCTAGGGCACATGTGGGGTACGTGTACTCCTAGGGGTGCACATGGATCGGATTGGTTCGGATTTTAGCTTAATCCCTGTCCAATCCAAGCTTAACGGATTTTTGTTTTTTCGAATCCAATCCAATCCATCAGATTTCTAAATCCAATCCGATCCAATCCATCGGATAGCGGATTGGATCGGATTGGTTCGGATTTTATACTTACAATTTCCCCCAATAGTCTACTTTACATGTCTACACTTTACAACACACTAACCCTTGATCATTCGAATAATGACTTAAAAATAGATTATATGAATAGAAGTAAAGAAAAGAAAAAAATACATATCAACTAAAAGTTGAAGAATTTCCTTAATCCGTTTTAAAAAAGTTGAAGAGAAAATGATCAAACTAAATGATTACATTTAATTTGAAATTTATTTTTTTAATAAATAAAGCATTAGTTTGTTTTTTGCAATTGATTTCTACCAAATGATTCCAATAAAAACAATAAAAGTTATCAAATAAGGATACAAAGATAATTTAGATAAATAAAAAATGTGATCTCTGTGATCGGATATTGATAAAGTCCATGATTAACTTAGAATATGAAGCTATGCCAAATCCAACCACTGACAAAAATATCCTTCAAGGCTCTATAATATATCATTAAAAAAAGAGAATCGTAGAACATGCATACTCGATTGAGTATGCAAGACAAAACTAACTTAAATATAGCCAACCAATTAGGCATCATTCTTCTCATTTAAAACGGACTTGAACTGGAATTTATTTATAAGATTAAAATGGACTTGAACTGAAATTTATTTGTAAGATTATATCTATAATCAAAATATGCAAATTCCATAAAAAAACATGAATAAAATATATATAAATATCAAATTAAAAATGGAAGGAATTAAAATAATGCTTATTTCTTCTTAGATGGGTGCATGTAATTGATCAAATTTCATCACTAAAATAAGGTTGCAAAGTAGAGCAAGTAAAATGTAAGAAGCAAAGAGAATAAAAATATCTCCAGCAACTATCCCAAATCTATTGTCTTTTAGCGAAGAAGATAAGAGTTGCATCATACGGAGGCCAAATGGTATCGCATGGGAGGGGATTATGTTGTTTGAGACAGGTGGCAACATCGCGGGGAAGGGGGCATGACAAATTTGTGTTGGGGAAGAATAACATTGTGCAAGAGGGGGGCATCACCCAAATGGACTGAGAGGGAATCAGGAGGAATTTTGGTGGCCAATAGTGAAATGAGAGAGAGGGAACTGGGAGAGGAACAACAGAGCATGGATTTATAATTTTACAAGTTATAGGCATACTTTATTATTTTGGAGATTTAACATTTATCTTTCAAGAGAGAAGAAAGGGTGATATCAAAAGGACTTATATCCAAGATTGACATGAAAAAAATGGTATGAATGACATTGATTATGTCCTTAATGAGAATTCAAAATAGGTGCACATAGATGATATGTATGTATGTATTTATGTATCTATTTATGTACTTATGTATGTGTGTATTTATGTTTGTACGTATCTACATGCACATATGTGTGTGAACGGATTAACGGATTGGATCGGATCGAATTTTGGTAAAGATCCGATCCAATCCATACTTTAACGGATTTCAAAAATTCCAATCCAATCCGATCCATTAGAATAATAAAACCAAACCGATCCAATCCAATAGCATCGGATTGGATCGGATTACGGATTTTATCCGATCCATGTGCACCCCTATGTACTCCTATCTAGGACTATCGCTCTGATACCATGTCGAGAGAAAATAATGAATTGCTTATTCAGGAGGCCCTAGGGTTCTCTTTTATAGTGGAGAAACTTGTCGGACAAATTACATAATATAGATGAAAAGAAAAGAAAATACATAAAAGAAATAAATGATAACTAATATCTCAACATGATCATTAGAAATTAAGCGAAACAACAACACATAGGTGCTGGTTGCACAACATATGAGGAGGTGCGTAGTGTACTGGTTGCGCTAATTACTTTCAGGTGGGTCTCACAGTTGTCTTCAAGAGTTCAAGCGAATCTCGACTCGCAGTTCATATTAGAGGACTTCGTCTCCAGGTGGATCGTATCAAGCTGTGGCTTCAAAGCAGATCTCCAGGTAGTATCAACCTTCAGGTGCTTCGACCTATGGCTTGTAGATGGGAAACAATGGTCGAGGAGGAACCTTGGTTGAAGGTTACATATAAGAGAGCAAAGTGAGGGTGGATGAGCGCTCCTTCTTGGAGGCGGTGGATGGGAGAGAAGCTCCATGGGAACTCATCGGAGGCGAGGAAGATGAAACATATATCCTCCACCTCTCTCCTCTTCCTTGTGAGAGTTTTTAGTAGATGCCTTGAGCCTAGCTCGATCCTTACATGTATACCCATTCATGTCTCCTGCCACATTCGTCGGGAAGGCTCGTTCCTCCCACGAATCGTCGCAAGGATTGCTGCACGTCGATTTCCTCATCCCCCAAATCCAATTCCTCAATTGCTCCATTGTGCTATGCATTGATTTTGACATCGTCTGCTACACTACAAACAAAGAGTAAGATGGAGGAGGGCTATACTTGGGAACAAGGTTGCAGAAAGCGGTAGTCGATACTCGATCGGCGTGGTCGCTGACTAAGGATTCGACAGTCGGGCGACTAATCAGATTTAGTCGGCCATTAGTAAGTTTTGAATTAATATATAAATCATTTTTATACATAGATTTGTACATTTTCTATCCTTTCATAATGAAATAAAAGAAGTAATTGACTTTAAATATAACATTATTGCATATTAGAATAAGTTCGCTTATGTATTAACATAGATTTGTTTATTTTCTATACTTACATAATGAAACAAAAGAAGCAATTAACTTTAAATGTAATATTAAGCATATTAGGATAATTTTTCTGTAAAAAAAGCAAAAACCAAAAAATATAAAAGCTTGATGTAAAAGTCGCCCGATTAGTCGTCTGACTAAGCCGACTAGTGGGCCCGACTAGTCAGGCTGACCGACTAATGGCCGACCATGCCTAATCGAGTTGGCTACCCACCTGACTCGACTAGTCGGCCTAGTCGGCCAATTTTTATAAGCTTGCTTGGGAAGATGGACGGTCGCCTCAGATGCTCCTGACGATAGGGAGTAGAAGCTCTTATTCTAAGATCATGATTTGATCCGCATAGCCATTTCATCTTCACAACATCTAGGTCATCGCACTGTAGTAAAGCCACCAAGCGTATTACTACCCACATGTTTTTTAATGATTATATCTATCAATCTACCATGCACAAACAATTTATTCAATCAAAAATTAGAAAAGTCCACTTACCAAGAAGGCATCCTTAGAGGTGCTGATGATGTCCTTAGGATTTGTTGGTGCACATGGGAGGATTTCCATCCTTTTCCATGCAAGAGGAAACAATGAAGAAGGTATCACATGAAAGAGAAAACACGAAGAAAGTGAATACCAGTGATGCTCTCTGTTGACTTCTTTTTTGCTTCTGCCAGACGATTGTGAAGATAAAAAAAGTAAGGCGTCGTTAAAAAGAGGAGTGCCCTTTCTACTGCATGTCAAACACGTGTTGACAAAAGAGGCCACATGTTTGCAACAATAGATTAGTTTTTTTGAAGCCAAACAATAGATAAGTTGGATGCAGACAAGATGGTCACGTGATTCCAAAAGGAGAAGGCTGAAGTTAAAATGAGATACAACTTCTGGAGAAGCGAAGCCTCACATACATGGCATCCATGTAACACTATACTGGGTAAAAACCTACCTTGAAAATAGTTAATAGATACGTGATGAGAATTTCATTATGTATGGTGCTGGAGTGGTTGTTCACTAATGTTAGAAAACTTGAATGCGGAAGCGTATCAGACATAAAGAATAATGAACAATGAAGAACGCTGGATTTTACGTGGACCCTACTCCCAAAGGAGCAGGATGAAATCACGGGAGAAGGCTTCAATGGGTCATATGTTGCATTGCACTTTCTCGTCTGATACAGGAGCTCTGGGGCTTCTTATATAGCCTCCACAGACCCTCCGAGTCCCATCACTGGTAGACGTGAGACTAAACACTGGATGTGGTAAATGGATCTTGGAGAAATCTATTTATTCATCTATACCTATCACATATACTCCAACACCCCCCTTCAAGCTGGAGCATGCAATGCTCATCTTGGACAAACAGAAAGAAATCAGGCAAACTCTCAATACAAGACACTACATACAATATCAACTCAACGCAAACACAACGGTCGGCTACTGTCGAGGACGTTGCTGCTCATGCCGTGCAGGTGAGGAGGAACAAACGGGTTGGAGTGTGAGTCAAATTGAATCTCCTCGTCGGAGAGCATGTGCTCTATACTATACCTGTCATAGTCACTGCAACTGGAAATGGAGTATCCTTGCCAGAGTACTCTGGCATGCCACAACATGCGGACAACTGAGCTCCATCTCTGAAAGGGACGAACTGATAAAGTCGTGGAGACATTCTCGTCAGGGTCCACGATCGTTGGAGAATGGAATCAGAAAAGTCTTCTCATCGGAGAACTGGGTCTCTCCCATACTGGCTCAGAGAATTGGATCTTTACTATGGAGTCCCTATGATACCACATGAAAACCCTATCCCACATTGCATAGGGAATGAGAGATCTCTACTCTGGAATCCCTATGGATCTCATAAAAACTCTGAGACCAAAAACAAAAAATGGGGACCACACAAAATGATGGCAAACATGTGCATGTCAGATTGAAGACTCAAAAACATCTGAATGTTGAGTCTGAATATTTGAACTGTAGAGTTTGGAAAATCTGTCATGGTTTCTGGAATGGAGAATCTGAATATGGAGAATCTGACAATGTGCCATGTGGAACTCTATATAATACTCCCTTTCTTCCATACTTGTCGGAAAACGATGACGCCGACCAAGTTGGGAGAAGATAAATGAAGATGGGGAGAAACAAAACATTCTCAAGTAATTTTTTTATAAACCGTTCATTTTCTTTCGAGACTTTTCATCTTCTTCCTTTTTCAAGATTATTTTTCATGCTATTTTCCCTTTTTTTCTAATAGTCGACTCATCTTTTTTTTAAGCGTACGATTTTTTTCTATGCACCTTTTTTTTCTAGTTGAAACATCAACCTACTATTGGGCTAGACTAAACATGAGCTTCCTCCCCCTTTTTCCTGACACTGTAGCTTCCCAATACAATTGAGCTTCCCCCATTTTTTTATTTACGACGTACGACTCACTTAGACCGAAACAACAACCGGCCCTTTTCTTTTGTTTTTTAAAACATTGGTCCAATTGGACCCTTGCTTATTTAGGGTTCCTCGTAATGGGAACCCCTCTCACCAAGGAGTCGCCCCCTCGATCCGCCGATGGTTGGATCCTCCTGGAGATGGAGGTATGGAAGGTCGTATCCCGATATATCGGCGATATATCGGTATCGACAGGTCACCGATATATCGCCGATATGTCCGATATCGGGTATCGACACGCAAAAAAGGCAAGCTGAATCCCTATGTCGGCGATATGGCGTCGATATATCGCCGATATATTGGCGATATATCGGTATCGACATGGTACCGATATCGATACCGATATCGATATGTCCTTCCATGGATGGAGGTGGCTCCGCCTGGAGGCGTAAAGGGGTTACGACATCTGGAGCGTGCCTCCTAGATGCGCTCGAAGGAGGGCGCCACTGCCCCTTGAAAGGATTGCGGGAGATATGGAGGTTGCGAAGGAGATGCCACATGGAGTGCGGGAGATCATGTCGACGCCAAAGGGGGGTCATGGGGGGGGGGGGGTTGTGTGAGGGTGATGCCTCCTTGATGGATCTCCTTCTTCGACCTGGTGTTCCCCTGTGAGGTTTTCTATGCGCGAGGGTTGGGGTTCGCACAGGGTGGCTCCGCTTGGGAGGAGGTCGCACCATGGGAGATTGCGATATGCACCTTTTTTTCTCCTGCGCAAGAGGCACAAATAAGGGATGCGTGATTTAGGGTTCCAAGGAAGGAACCCTAGTAGCCGTTTGCCGAAGAAGAAGAAACCCTCCGTTCTGAGGGAGGTGCTGGCTGTTGCAATCTGTACCGCTGGAGGGAGGAGTGGCTCCACCTCGTAGTTGGTGACGATATTCGAAACATGCAACATTAGGTTTCAGAAAGAAAATCCTAGAATTGACGATTTTGAGGACTATTGACGATGCACAAAATTAGGGGTTTTTGGATAAAACCCTAGAACTTAACATGAACTTGAACAATAAATATTCAAAATAATCTTCAAGAATAACTGAAAATCGAATCTCGACCAAGAACATAAAATAAATCCCTAAGAACAAATCTCCGTGAATCGAACCCGCTCTGATACCATGTTAGAAACCTGAATGCGGAAGCGTATCAGACAAAGAATAATGAACAATGAAGAACAGATGGTTTTACGTGGAACCCTACTCTCTAAAGAGCGGGATGAAACCACGAGAGAAGGCCTCAAAGGGCCATATGTTGTTGTACATTTTTTTTATCTGATACAGGAGGTCTGGGGCTTCTTATATAGCCTCCACAGACCTTCTGAGTCCCACCACTGGTAAATGTGGGACTAAACACTGGATGTGTTAAATGGATCTTGGAGAGATCCATTTATCCATCTATACATATGGCGCGTGTACTCTAACAATAAGGATTTGAAGGATAGTGTGGTTGAGGTGCAAAAACTTGGGGATCCGATTATTTTGCTACAATTGATGTTGGAAGAAGAAGTTATGAATATAATCTCAGTTTATGCATCGTAAGTTGGTTTAGAGGAAAAGATTAAATAAGCTTTTTGGGAGGATTTGGATAAGATTATGCAATGAATCCACAAAGAGAGATGATTTACCTAGGTGGAGATCTTAATGGACATGCGAGAAAGGATGCTTCAGGGTATGCTAGTGTCATGGATGCCATGGCTTCGAGAATAGAAGTAATGAGGGGAAAGTCATTCTAGATTTTGTACTGGCTTATGATCTTTTAATAGCAAAGACTATCTTCAAGAAGGAGGAACATTTAATTACTTATAATAGTGGTCGACTAAATCACAAATAGAATATTTTGCGATGAGGAGAAGAGATCAGTTGTATCGCATAGACTGCAAAGTAATCCCAAGAGAGAGCTTGACATCTCAACATCACTTGCTGGTCGTGGATGTGCAAATAATAAGGTTGGTAAAGAAGATGATGGTTCCGAAAATCACTAGAACTAAATGGTGGAATCTTCAATTGAAGCAATCTCTCTTCAAGGAGAAGGTTTTAGAAGATTTATCTTAGGATTGTAACCCTAGTGCAAATGAGATGTGGGAGGCGGTAGCATCTTGTATCCGAAGGGTAGCAAGAGATGCTAGAAAAATCTAAGAGAGGAGTTTCGGGCCAAAAGGAGGCTTGGTGGTGGAGCGAAGGGGTGCAAGAGACAACAACAACAAATCCTTTTCCCATATGAAGGGGTGCAAGATAAGCTTAAAATTAAAAGAGCTTACTTTAAAGCTGTGTATGAGGATAGAACTGAGGTATTGTCACAAATTACAAAATAGCGAAGAAGGAAGTAAAGAAAGATGTAAGTGGAGCTAAGTCGAAAGCTTATGAAGTATTGTATAAAAAGCTTGACTTGAAGGAGGGCCAGAAGGATATATTTAGATTGGCCAAAACAAGAGAAAGAAAGACCATTGATCTTTCTCAAATGGGATGCATCAAGGATGAATGATGTGCTTGTTACTCAAAAGGATATAGAGACTAGATGGAAGCAATATTTCCATAAGCATTTCATTGGGCAAGGGAATAAAGAGATTACTTTGAAAGATCTTGCTGGCAGTGAATGCTACTTGAATCGTGCAGGCTGTAGATGGATACAAAGGAAGTAGAGGAGCCTTTAAAGGTTATAGTACCTGTGAAAGGGGTAGGGCATGATGACATTCCTATAAAACTTTGAAGAGGTCTAGGTGATTGGGGTTTGACTTGGCTCATATATTTCTTTAATGTTATTTGGCGAAGTAAGAAAATACCCGAAGAATAAAGGAGAAGCATTGTAGTGCCTATTTATAAGAATAGACGAGACATTCAAAATTGTTCGAATTATCGAGGTATCAAACCGCTGAGTCATAATATGAAAATTTGGGAACGTGCGATTGAAAGAAGGTTGAGACAAGTTTCTAAAGTAACTGAAAATCAATTCGGATTCTTGCCAGGCCGCTCAATTATTGAAGCTATCCACTTGTTGAGGAGAACAATGGAGATTTATATAGGTAAAAAGATGAACTTTCATATGATTATTATTGATTTGGAGAAATGCTTATGATACAACTTGTCCTATAGATTAACCTTATAACGGATGTGTATGATGGTGCTTCATCTTGTGTAAGGATCTATCTGAGAAGACTGACTATTTTAACATCAACATTGGTTTGCATCAAGGTTCAGCTTTGTGTCCTTTCTTTTTTGCTTTGATTATAACAAGTTGACTAGTCACATTCAGGATGATATACTTTGGTGTATATTGTTTGCTGATGGTATTTTGTTGATTGACGAGACAAGTCACAAGACATGGAGTAAATGAGAAACTAGAGGTTTAGAGACTAAATGATTTCATATAAGTAGGGCGAAGACTGAATATATGGAGTGCACATTTGATGAAAACAATAGCGAGGGACTCATGGTGCAGATTGGACACGATGGCATTCAGAAGAAAGATTCTTTTAGATACTTGTGATCTATTTTGCAACAAGATGGGGAAGTTGATGGGATATTACTCATAGAATAAATGTAAGTTGGCTCAAGTGCAGACGGGCCTCTACTGTTCTTTGTGATAATAAAATTCCTTTGAAAGTCAAAGGAAGGTATTACAAAGCAGCCATCAGACGTGCTACGTTCTATGTATCAGATTGGTGGCCTCTGAACCATAAACATGTGCAAAGAATGACAATAGCAGAAATGAAAATGTTAAGATGGATGTGTGGTCATACATGAAAAGATCGGATTCGGAATGATGCGATCCGAAGGAAAGTTGGTGTAGCTCCGATAGAGGATAAGATGAGAGAAAACTGCTTAAGATTGTTTAGCTATTTGCGAAAGAGGTCGGTTGATGCACCAATTAGAGGATGCGAGATTTGGTTGGATGCATTTGTTGTTGAGTGTGGTTGTACCATTGGTTAGTCTCCGTGGTATTATCTCATCCACACTGGGCAACATAAAGATCTTGCGCTGGGTAAGTTTCCTGTGGCTCCTGTGTCAGGCCGCTCACTTAGTCTTAGTCGAGTTACATGGGTAGGAGGTGTAACAGAAATGAGTATCCGATCTGGGTTTGGAGATCTTCAGTCTGATTATGGAAAATCCGGGGTCACCACTACCTCATCCCTCACTGACTCGCATCGCACCACATTTGGCCAATGTGCAAGTTGATCAGCTAGAGAATCTTGAGAATTCGATCAAACTATTTTCAAACCCTTCTGGATAATTTGCTACCAATAAAACTGCAAAACCTTACTATGACGGAATCTATGTAATAAGAAATAATTATTTATGTAGAATAGGGGTTTATTATAAAGCAATTTGTTCTTGTCAACAATAGAAACCATTCTGTGCATTCATTCTATTTTTTCTTTTCATGGTGACTAATGTACCTGTTATCTTTGCACTTTCCTTAAATATAAAGTAATGTTATTGAAATAATTCGATAGTTAATCGGAAGTCATGCTTATAATTGCTGTTGAAGATTCCGGACTCCTATGCCTGTTAAATGATCTTTCTTCATGTGAATGTACTTACTCATTTGATGCTAGGGCGTGAATTTTCATCAGGTATTGGTGTTGCTGCTTTTGACGTCTGCCCGAGATCCAGGTATTGTTCCACGTGCTTCACACCCTCCTGAGGAGGAGCTTAGTTACAATACATCTACACCTAGCTTACAGTTTCAACGCACCAAAGAGGTTATGGTCAATGGCAGGCCAGTAAGGGTGAAATACTGTGAGACTTGCATGGTTTTTCGTCCTCCACGTTGCTCTCATTGCTCAATCTGCAACAATTGTGTGGAACGGTTTGATCATCATTGTCCTTGGGTTGGACAGTGCATTGGACTGGTATGTTACCCAATTCAATATAGAACACATCTAAGTGATCCTTCAATATCTTCGACTAATTTTATCATAGAAGCATGTCTTATGATGGAACTCTTTTGCTTTAGAAAATTTGTCTTTGTTGAGATAAATATCTCTTGGCCTATTTTATGTTTTATATTTTCTTTATGTACTTATCATGTAATTAATCCAAGGGTTTTTCTCCTATGTAAGAGAGCCCTCGGTCTATTCTAATAGCATGATTCATTTTTCTCCCAACATGGTATCGGAGCAACAGTCCTAGTCCGGGGTTCTCTTATCCCACTTTAACCCTACACGTGCCCCCCCGCCGCCGGGGTGCTGCTCGACCCCCTACTCCAACGCCTCCAGTGTCCAGCACCCATCGCCAGCGCCGCCAAGCAGGGCTTCTGCTCGCACCGGAACCGCTGCACGGGGGTTTCATACCTCCTGCGCTACCACAAGAGGGGTCCCTGACCTCCTGCACTACATATGGACGTTCCGTAGGACCGTTAGGGGCTCTAGCCACCCTTGTAGATCGTCAAGCAGCCTTATTCCTGCGGCTCACAGATCTGATTTGGTCCGCAAACAGTGAAATTTTCTGATTTACGCCACGTTGTGCATATCTAGAGCTCACAAGATGTCATAGGGATGGTTGTATGAGCTTACAGATACAACCAAACCGTATTATGGTCCTGTAGACACCTTCTCGGCGATTTACTTTCCAGTTGTTCCGCCTTCCGGCTTCTTGGTACAATGTCAGAAAATAAGGGTGATGTTTTCTCTTCTTCCGGTGTCTTGAAGGACCCGGCTCCTATCGTGGGACCAACTATGAGTTATGTTCCATGCAGTTTCACACCCTAATGCAGTTCCATAACAAGGAGCACATTCTGACTGATTCAGAACTGGCGAACAAGACCGGGGCTAATGCTTCATGGAAGCAAGATCACGACTATGCTCGCATCTGGCTCTATGAGACACTTATAACAGAGATTGCTAATGACATTGTTAATCAGCCAACTGCAAAGGATATGCGGGACATATTGGCATGCACATATGGGCAGGCTAAGAATGAGAGCGAGATTTTTCAACTGCAGTTCGACATTTTCTCGACCAAGCAAAATGGTCGACCGCTCCATGCCTACTTCTCTCACTGAGAGGCATGTTTAAGCGACTATACAGCTTCATGCCTATTACCACCGACACTGAACAACAACATGCTTACCAGAATGCCACAATGGAAGGAGTCTTCTTGTCATCTCTTGACTCTGAGTATGATGCCGCTCGTACTCAACTTCTGATTGGCGAGACAATACCGCCGATGGAGGAGGTCTACAAGCGATTGAGTAGGATTACTACCACATCCACTACTACGGTCCACACGACTTCTTCTGCTATGGAAGCTACTCGTGGCCAAGGAAGACCGTCCCAGTTTCGTGGCTGTGGACCTCAGGGTCGAGGGGGAGGCCGATAGTGTGGTCCTTGTTCTCATTGCCATCGTCTTGGTCATTTTGAGGAGACATGCTTTCAGAAGCATGAATATCTAGCGTCTGCATGTGTTGCTGAGCAGATTGAGGCTTCTTCTGCGCCTACTCCGGATACTTGTTTAGATGATATTGTCTCCAGACTTCGTGAGATGATGAGCAATCCTACGATTCTGACTCCAGGTTCCATATATGCAGCATCTACTACCAGAGCGTCGTCTAGTTCATCAGGTATTCATTATATGTTTACCAGTAATAGTAGTTTAGACTTGACTGATTGGATTATGGATTCTGGAGCGTCACATAATATGCGTGGAGATCGGACGCAGTTTAGTTCATACAAGTCTATTCCATCAGGCAGATCTGTGGTTATTGCCAACGGGGTTCATCTACCCATTGTTGGTCAGGGGGGATTGTTCTAGCCCCTTCTATGCATCTTCATAACGTCTTATATGCTCTAGACTTTCAGATGAATCTTTTGTCCATTACTCAACTTACAAAAGATTTACATTGCCGTGCCATCTTTGATCCCTCTTCTTTTGTGTTTCAGGACATACTAACTGGCAGGGCAATTGGTCGTGGTCGTGAGCAGAGAGGATTGTATAAGCTTGCCATACCTTCATGTGCTGGAATTGCTACCATTCCTTCAGGATCTGTTTATCTTCGCTTTGGCCACCTTCTTGTCCAGAAGATGTGTCATGTGCGTATATGTCTACCCGTACTACACTGGATTGTGAAGCCTGTCAGCTTGGGAAGCGCCATCGCTCCTCTTTTCCGAGCCGTCCAAGTCGTCATAGTAGTTAGTCCTTTGAGTTGTTTCATTTTGATATTTGGGGTCCTAGTCGTGTTCTTGATCATCAGGGGCATCGTTTTTATATGGTTGCTGTGGATGATTATTTTAGACTATCTTGGGTGTACTTGTTAAAACATAAGTTTGAAGCAGGTGCTATCATTAAATATTTTCTTATTGAAGTCAAAAATGTATTCTCTGCTAATGTGAAATTCATTCGTACAGATAATGCTTTGGAGTTTTTCACATTACATTTGTCTGAATTTCTCAGGTCTCTCGGTATTATCCATCAAACCTCTTGCAATTACACTTCTCAGCAGAATGGTGCGGCCGAACGTAAACATCGTTACCTTCTTGATGTCACAAGAACACTGTTGATCTAGAGTCGTACCCCTCATTCTTTCTGGGGGGACGCGGTTCTTACTGCTTGCTACTTGCTGAACCGCATGCCGTCTACCATTCTTGGAGGGAAGGTTCCCTTCTTGATTGCATTTATCGAGAATGAACTATTCTCTCTCACTCCTAGAGTCTTTGGATATGTGGCCTTTGTCCACAATTTCACTCCTGGCCATGACAAGCTCTCGCCTAAAGCTGTCAAATGTGTTTTTATTGGTTATTCTCGTAACCAAAAAGGGTATAGATGTTTTGATCCTGTAGGCCGAAGATATTATGTGCGTGCTGACGTCACTTTCTTTGAGTCGATTATGTATTTCTCTCCTACAAGTGACATGTTGTCCAATGCTACTTCTGGAGAGGATGTTGTTCCTCCACGTCCGTCTCCTCCACCATATGAACCCCATGCTGCACCTCAGCCTTCTCCACCTCCACTATCGCCCCCACCTCCACTACCTCCTCCATCTACCCAGTCCAAGTTCTTACCATTGTTTACACTAGCAGGTCTTCTACTCACCCCTCTGCTCATGCGCCGTCCACATCATCCACCACGCATCAGGTATGTCCTGAAAACAATATTTCTACTGATGGCACTAGAGTTTGCATGATACACATGACAAGTTGATTCTAGAAGACAAAATTGATGATGATCTGGAGATTCCTATTACCCTAAGGAAGTCTCGTCGCCGATGTGCTATGTATCCTCTTGTTGCACATGTTTCTTTAGATCATCTTTCAGAGGAGTACATGAAGTTTGTAGTGGGACTCTCTGTTGTTACTATCCTACGTACATATCAGGAGGCACTACATGACAATAGATGACGACTTGTAATGGAAGAGATGGAAGCTTTGAGGTCGCGTGGAACGTGTAGCATTGTATCTTCTCCACAAGGTACCTCTGTTGTAAGCGACAAATGGATATTTACAGTCAAGCAAAGGGCAGATGGCAGTGTGGATCGCTACAAGGCAAGACTTGTGGCACGTGGACTCACCCAAACCTATGGGGTGGATTATCAGGACACTCTTTCTTCTATGACCAGACATTCTACACTACGTATTCTTCTTTTCGTTGCTGTTTCACGGGACTGACCTTTGTACCAACTTGATGTGAAGAATGCCTTTCTATATGGGGATCTTTAGGAGGAAGATTACATGCAGCAACCGCCAGGGTTTGCTACTGAGAGGGAGTCCCAGAAGGTGTGCAGGCTCCACAAGACGATTTATGGCCTGAAACAGAGTCCGAGAGCTTGATACCAGAAGCTATCAGAGTTGATAGAGCAACATGGGTTTGTGCAGTCTACTGCAGAACACTCACTTTTTGTTCTGAGGACACAGAGAGGTACTGTTGCTATTCTTGTTTATGTGGATGATATTGTTGTCACAAGGGATGATGACCCATGCATTCAGACTGCCAAGGAGCTCCTAGGTCAACAGTTTGTGACTAAGGACCTTGGCACTCTTTGATACTTCCTTGGGTTGAAGTTCGCCAGGAACCGGCGTGGTCTGGTGATGACCAAGAGGAAGTTTGTGATGGATTTCCTTTTTGAGACAAGTATGACAGGATGCAAGCCTGCTACTACTCCTATGGATCTGAGTACGAGATTATATGATGATGACACTGGGGAGATAGATAGCAGGAGATATAGAGAACTGGTTGGGAAACTTTTATATGCCACTATCACCAGACCTGATATAATGTTTGAGTAAGCAAAGTTAGCCAATTCATGGAGCAACCTAGAAAGATGTATATGGATGCTGTCTATATGATGTTGAGATATTTGAAGAACTCAATTGACTCGGATCTTATATTCAACAAGGATACATATCTTGAGGTGACAGCTTGCGCAGATGCTGATTATGCAGGTTGTCCCATGGACAAAAAGTCTACTTCAGGCTTTACTGTGTTTGTTGGGAGCTCACTTGTCTCATGGAAAAGCAAGAAGCAGACAATGTTGGCCAGATCAAGTGTAGAATCTGAATACAGGGCCATGGCACATGGTAGTGCAGAGATGATGTGGGTTAGATCGATATTGATTGACCTTACCAATGAGGTTCCTCTTCCTATGCAACTTTTATGTGATAATCAAGCTGCACTATTTATTGCCAATAATCCTGCTTTTCATGAACAGACAAAGCATATAGAGGTGAATTATCGTTACATTAGAGACATGATCCATAAAAGTCTCATATCCACCTGCCATGTTTCCAGAGGAGATCAGACAACTGACATCTTCACTAATGCCCTAGCTAGAAGTCCATTTCGGAGGTGTTGCTCCAAGCTGAGCATGATAGATATATATGCTCCAGCTTGAGGGAGGAGTGTTGAGATATCTCTTGGTCTGTTTTATGTTTTCTTTATGTACTTATCATGTAGTTAACCCAAGGGCTTTTCTCCTATATAAGAGAGCCTTCGGTCTAGTCTAATAGCATGATTCATTTTTCTCCCAACAGTCTTACCTTATGGTTAAAAGAAAAGAATTAGGTTACATCATCTGTAGAAATTCTACGACTGAAAATTATGTCTAAGTTGCGTGTATGCCAAATCAATTGTTTTGTTGCACATGTTATATGACAACATGATTCATCTACCCGAAATGGACCACTTAATTGATATTTTCACAATATGTTGACTTCAACTCTGGAATGTCGATATTCTTCTTTTGGTTGCTTGCCATGTAAACAATGATCGTTTGGCAATTCATTTTTCTTACATGTTGCGCTATGAAAAATAGGTTTTATGATTTATATCATCTGTTCTTACTAAAATATTGCTCATTTATGTAATTACATTTGTATTCTGCAGAGAAACTACCGTTATTTCTTCATGTTTGTTTCCTCATCAACTCTTCTTTGCATCTACGTATTTGCGATGTCGGCTTTATATATTAAATTCCTCATGGATGAGGACTATCCAACAGTTTGGAAAGCAATAAGAAAATCTCCCGCTTCAGTAGTCCTCATGGCATATTGTTTCATTTCGTTATGGTTTGTTGGTGGACTTACCGGCTTCCACTTATACCTTATGAGTTCCAATCAGGTTCTACATGTTATCTTTTATTCTTTTTATTTGAGTAATCACTCATTGTAGACTGTATATTTACTTGGGTAGTTTTCATATGCGCTAGCGGTTAACTAATCTTATGTGTTTTGACTAAACATTTGATTGGTGATGGAAAATCAACTACAAGAACAACACGAGCAAATCGTTTTTCCTAATTGATATGGGTCCGCTACATGAAACTTTGGCCTTCAACCAGATCTAATTTACCCATGTGGTACCCCAAACCATCGGTCTTCCAAAAAAACATGCCCTACTTTCCCGAAAAAAACATGCCCTACTTTGGCATCCAACTAGATCTAATTTACCCATGTGAGTCCGCTGCATGAAACTTAAGATTATCATAAATAATCATTTGCAAACTAGTTGTACCTCCAAGAAAAATGCAATACTGGTATATAGCTTTCTCATAGTTATTTTTGAAATCTGAAAAAGGGGGTATACAAGCCCTCCAAGAAAAAGCTTTCTCATAGTTTTCTCATAGTTATATGATGCCTCTTGATATGCTTAGATCTCAAGCCTCTTATTATAACAACAGGACTCGCTAAACAATCCATATAAACAACTCTTTCCATGACACCTCTTGATATATAGCTTTCTCATAGTTATATGATACCTCTTGATATGCTTAGTTCTCAAGCTTCGTATTATAACAATAGGACTCGCCAAACAATCCATTCGATTGCTCATCGGATTCGTCAATTGGACTTAAGGATGCTCCCTTCACCACTTCAGCATATGATAGCCCGTCGACCCTCCTTTCGACCCTCATTTAGCCTGGATTCCGCGTAGGCAATACTAAAGGCACATGTACTATCGATCATCCACCGCGACACAAGGTGGAGCTCAACCCTTGCCGATGGCTAGATCCTTTACAAAGCTCTGGACATGGCCAGAGCAAAATGCCACGTGATGGCCATAGACACCACATTGAAACATTGCACTCTTCCGGTTTTTTGACGTCTCACAACTTGCCATGCACCCACAGTTCTTGAATCCCTCATGTTGGTGTCCTTCCTTGCACCCTTCCGCTCACGTTTCTCCTCTTTCATAAACCCCTGCCCTCCCCTACAATCTCCCTCTCCCTCAATGTCCCTCTCTTTCATTCTCCCTCTCTCCATTCTCCTTAAAATATATTTTTATTTACAAGACGTAAAGATAATTATTTCAAAAAGAGTTTATATGAATCTATCATGGCAGCTTGAAGTTTATATACAACATATACATATGTTTCATCTATAATGGAGCAGTTTTGGGTTTTCAAAGTTGTTCTCGTTTGTTTATTTGTTGACCAACAAACCTACTTAATGTCCGATGGAAGAGCAATGTGCTTACTATATACTAGATTCGGGTTCAAGTCCCTTTTGCCCACAATTTACCTTATTACCTAGGTGGTTAATGAGGAAGACTTAAGATCTTTCGCACTCAAGTGCGCGTTGTTCGAACCCCACAACCAACATTATTATTACTTATGTGTGAGACTGCTTTGCTGTTGTTTATTTGTTGACCAAGTCAATTTGACTTGTTGTTTGGGGTTACGATCATAAATATGGCTCACAATCCTATTTATTATTATTATTATTTTTAGTCGATCTCTACATGTATACATAATGTAAATCCTTTCGAGCCTCTTTTTATCCTTAAAAAAGATGACATTAATGTTTTTTTTGAAGTGTTTGTTAAGGATTTGAGGTCAATATTTAAGTAAAAGTAGATGAATCAACCCTGTGCTTCTGCAACATGATAAGCTATTCTTGTTACACCATGCAACATTATTGTCTCAAAAAAAATGAAGATTCAAATTGTTAGCTTCTCATTCTATTTACTACTAGCATAATCTACATCATAGTATTATGCAATATGCAAAAAGGAACTCTTCTTCAATGCGTGTATATTTCCAAGTGTAACCTCGAGATATCTTAATGTTTGCATTAGAACATCGAGGTATGCTTACTTAGGTTAACTCATAAATTGGTTGTCTAGCTTACAACAAAGTCAATAAAAGGCCTTGGTAAAAGCGGCGTATGAACTTTCCTAACATGGCATTGTACTTTATTATCTACCTTCTCTGAGGTATCCTCATATAGCTTGGCATCCGTGTTTCGAGGTGCAGAAGCCATACTAGATCCAAGCATTCCAATCATGATAAGTAGGTCAAAAGTAGACTTCCGTTGCTACAAGGCGATCTCTTTAGGTTTATGAGCTATCATTATTTTGAGAAAGTATCATGCGCTATCCAGATCTTTAGTAATGTAGTGCCATCCTTTCAATTCGATGGAGGTACTTTGGATAATGAGGTCAAGTGCATTTCGGATTTGAGGGGACATCGGTTTCTCAATAAGGGATGTGTAGGTTTCCTTGGTTAGGTTGTTGATTCAGTTGCTAGGATTGGATGATCAAGGATGTCAGGGTTGTATGCGACTTATGTGATGTGTTCTCAGATGAGTTGCTCGGATTAACATTGAAGAGGGAGATTGAATTCAAGATCATTTTGTTACCAAACACCCAACCGAACTCCATTTCTCCATACTGGATGCCACCTGTCGAGCTAAGGGAGATCAAGGTGTAGCTGCTAGAGCCATTAGAGAAGGTTTTCATCTGCCTCAACTTCACGAATAAGGATAAATCCATGAAATTATGTATTCAAGGTTGCAGAAATCGGTAGTTGGTACTCGATCAGCGGGGTCACTGACTAAGGATTAATCGACAGTTAGGCGACTACTCAGATTTAGTCAGTCATTAGTCGATTTTGTTTTTTCTATTATTTTAAATATATAAAAACATTTTTTATACATATATTCTTATTTACATAGATTTGTATATTTTTTGTACTATCATAATGAAAGTAATTGACTTTAAATATAACATTAAGCATATGAAAATGAAATTGCTTTTAAAAAAGCAAATAATTTAAAAATAAAAAAGCTCTATATAAAAGTCGGCCAAGTAGTCGGCCGACTAGGCGATTAGTCAGCACGATTAGTTGGGTTACCGACTAATGGCCGACTAGGCCTAGTCGAGTCGGCTACCCCTTGACTCGGCTAGTCGGCCTAGTTGGTCGAATTTTACAATTATTTATGTATTGACTATAAGCATTTGATCAGGAGGACTTTTAAGTATCGTTATCCACTCTCGCGGATACACGATCTTTTCGATCATTTCCATGGAGCACGATGTTTCCCAAGGTCGATCTGCGATCTGATTACCACAAATTAAGGATCAATGATTCGTACATGGTGAAGTCCACATTTCGTACGAGATACAATCATTATGAGTTCGTGGTGATGCCAGTTAGGCTCACTAGTACACCTCCCACATTCATGGATTTGATGATCATGATCTTTCATCCATACTCGGACAAGTTTGCAGTGGTGTTCATCGATGGTGTCTTGATATAGACTCACGATGAGCACGAGTGATGCAAAACGGATTTTTTGCGCGTCGACAAAAAATAAAATATTTTGATCGGTGGTTTTTTGTGGAGAAAATAGAGGGGTTGAGAAAAGAAGCACGCCGGATGCGTGAGATTCGAGAAGAAGAACGCGTAGATCGCGTGAGAGAAAGAGAGAGAGGGAGATAGAGAGATAAAATCTCAATTTTTAACAATATTCAACTGAACTCACTAAAACAATGGACCATCATCCCTTTATATAAGAGGGATGGGATTACAAAAGTAGAAATCAAATTCAAATTAAAAACTAATTATCCTAAATTGACTCTAACCAATTAACCGACTAATTTTGGAATTCAAATCTCTAACTAATTGATTTGAGATCACAGGCGATCTCGTTTATTTAATTAAAAATACGACAACTCAATAAACGTAAATAAAATTGACGGATATAAATTTAATTAAATGCAGCCCTATATTTCTTTTTTACGCTGCATCAACTCTCCTCCGCTTTTAAAAATTTGTCTCCCGACGAATTGCTGGATCTGCAAGCTTGTAGGTTGAATCCGCGTTCTCAGTCATCCCTTGGAAGAATTGGTGTGGAGCGAATGGCGGAATCCACATGCGCGCGACGCGGGCGTTGGTGACGTGGCCTTTGTGGTGGAAGAACATGTGTCGCGCAAATGGTGGCGTCTTCATGAATCTTGTCTCCTCATTGTGATGATTGAAAAATTGATGAGGCATGAAAAACATGGCCCTTGGAGAGTCCATAGAAAAACAATAGCACAAGGAGAGGAGAGGAGGAGATGTGTCCAATGAATGAAGCCATGGGGCCTTTATATAGATGAAACCCAAGGTCCTAGTCCTAATAGGATAAGGAAGTCTCCCAAATTTCCTTCTTTCAGCACTTCTTTTAAAATATTTCCGCTCCAGGGGGCTGAAGTGTAATTTTTCTACCTCTTCATTTGAAATATCTCTCCTTAATTTACCACCAACTCCAACCTTTAAATAAAAAGGTTTTTGTGGGGGTAAGTTTTTGCAAATTCCCCCAATCAAACCCTCATCCCCAATTTTAGGGGACTCGGCTCCTTTTGACAGGGCGCCTAGGGTTTCTCTTTCCTTTCCTGGGCAGGGACGGCGAGCAGGCGGCAACTGGTGGCCTAATAGACAGCTGACGGCGGCGGCGGGGCTGCTGGGGGTTCGCAGGGGAACACGGAGGGTGCGGAGGGGTTGGCGATGGGGTGCGGGAGGCTGTGACGGCGGGGTGGGAAGGAGAGGGTCGAAAGCTGCGGGCGCGCGAGGTGGCGCGATAGGGCGTCGGGAGTAACGATGGGGGAAGGAGGGTTGCGGGTAGGGAAGAAGGATGGGAAGGCGGCGACGCAGGGGTTGTCGTGCAGGAGGGCCGCGGCTTGTGAGGGAGCGGTGGGGAGAGAAGAGGGCCGAAGGTGGCGCGGAGGGGCGTTCGCGGCTGGGTGGCGGCGAGGGGAGGTGATGTCGCAAGTACTGGCGCACGGGGGAAGGGTCAGTGTTGGGGCGAAGGCGAGGGGTTTTGGCTGGAGAGGAGTGACGGGTCTGGGATGGGGAAGTCGGGAAGGGAAGGGGAGCACGGGGGCGCGGCTGGCGGTTGGGAGAGGGTGGGTGGGAAGGGAGGGACGATACGGCGAGGATCGGGGAGGCCTGGGTTGGCGTCAACGGGGCTGGGGAGGCGGGGCTGCAAGGGCTAGCGCACGGAGGGGATGCTGGCGGTAGCACGAGAGTTGCTGCAGGAGGGGGTACGGGTGCAGCGGGTGGTGTAGATGGTGCAGGGGTGGAGTCGGGAGAGGCCGGAGGCATGGGGGTGGTGTCGGGACCCCTTGGGGGGTTTACGGAGGGCGCTGGAGTCCCCTTTTCTTCTGATTGCAGGTCTGACATGACTTGGACAACAAGCATATTGTCGAAGACGTCGATCTTTTCTTGGCCTTCTTCCTCCGAAACTTGGACGAAAATTTCACCGTCCCTTTTGGCGATGAGTTCTTCTATTTGTCGTGTCATTGATTCTCTATTCTGTGAAAGAATATGGAGCATATTCGATAGTGTTTGTCTAATCTCAGCACGCCATGCACAGTCGTTGGGGCGAGATCCGTTGGATTTTCTGCGTGAATGACGAGAGGGATCGCCAGATCGTGAGGACGACCTAGATGCCATGCTCTGATACCAAATGATGCAAAACGGATTTTTTTCGCGTCGACGAAAATTAAAATATTTTGATCGGTGGTTTTTTGTGGAGAAAATAGAGGGGTTGAGAAAAGAAGCACGCCGGATGCGTGAGATTCGAGAAGAAGAACGCATAGATCGCGTGGGAGAAAGAGAGAGAGGGAGATAGAGAGAAAATCTCAATTTTTAACAATACTCAACTGAACTCACTAAAACAACAGACCATCATCCCTTTATATAGGAGGGATGAGATTACAAAAATAGAAATCAAATTCAAATTAAAAACTAATTATCCTAAATTGACTCTAACCAATTAACCGACTAATTTTGGAATTCAAATCTCTAACTAATTGATTTGAGATCACAGGCGATCTCGTTTATTTAATTAAAAATACGACAACTCAAATAAACGTAAATAAAATTGACGGATATAAATTTAATTAAATGCAGCCCTATATTTCTTTTTTACGCTGCATCAACGAGCATAATTTGCACCTTCATATTGTACTTGAGATACTTAGGAAGCACCATTGTATGCGAAGTACAATGAGTGCAGATTCTGATTATAGAGCTGTCTTTCCTTAGCCATGTGATTTCAAGGGCAGGTGTAGCAGTTGACCCTGCCAAGATCGATGCAATCATGTCTTGGGGGTAGCCAAAACAATTAGAAAGATTCACTATTTCCTTGGTCTTGTCAGGTACGACACACGATTTGTCATAGGGTTCTCTCAGTTGTCACCACCTTCTACCCGGTTGATGCATAAGGACATACCATTTGTCTGGAACAAAAAATGCAGGTTAATTTTCTGTATGTCAAATTAACACGATTAGTTACTACTCCGGATCTCACCCTTCGAGTAACTTGGACTTTACTATGTATGCATATGCATCCAAAGAAGCATCAGACAATGTGTTGATGCGACGTGACATCCCTAGGATCCTGACACGTAGTAAATCGTCCACACACATAGGTTCCATATTCGAAATGCATTCACAGGAGGAAAACACTAGAAAGAGAACTACATCAATATTTACTCACATAAGTATCCATATATAAGTCCATAAATATGTATACTATCTCTGAAAATGTACAATGTGCTATCATGAAAGTAAACATAAATATGAAAGTAAACATAAACTAAGACTGTAAAAGTAGAGTAAAAGTGTACGTACCTTGGCGATGCACTACTACCACAAGAACATTCCTAAGCACAAGTCGCTCACTACTGCGGCCGCTCCTGAATACCTATTGGATTCACACAAGTGAGTACGTTATGAGCATTTTCTTGATATCGTTATAGAAAGTAAGGGTAAACCGTAAAGTGTATAGAAGAAACTACAAGAGTAACCCCACCCACAATGGCAAAACCACCTCAACAAGGTATAACCAAACCCACATCGGGACACGACTCCGATATTTGTGGAAAGAGTACATGATGCTCAACATACACAGAGCAAGCCACTCTAACATCCCGCCACTATCCATTGGCAAAAGTTCTCAATGGCATAGGGCATGAGTCCAGGTGAAAATAATCAAGAATATACATATATAGTCAAAAGAGCCTACGATTACCACTGTACTTGTATACAGGAAAACCGGGTTAGTATCCCACCTTTACTAATCACATATCCAAGGTTGCAGAAATCAGTAGTCGGTACTCAATCGGTGGGATCCACTATCTAAGGACTAATTGGCAGTCGGACGACTAATCAGATTTAATCGGACATTAGTCAATTTTGAAATTTTTTATTTATTTCAAATATATAAATAAATTTTTATACATATATTCTTATATATTTACATAGATTTGTACATTTTGCTTTTTTTGAAAGAATATTTGTACACTTTCTATACTATCATAATGAAACAAATGAAGTAATTGACTTTAAATATAACATTAAGCCTAATAGAATAAGATTTTAAAAAAAAGGAAAAAATTTAAAAAATAAAAAAAACTCCATGTAAAAGTCGGCCTGATTAGTCGAGTTAACCGACTAATGGCTGACAAGGCCTAGTCGAGTCGGCTACTCCCCCCCTCCCCCCGACTCGACTAGTCGGCCTAGTTGGCCGACTTTTACAACAGTGCACATATTCATGAACTAGGATTAGCTATCGAGCCCAACAAGCTGAGTCAGGACCTGGCTCATGATCGGGTTTGTTCGAGCCCAATCGAGTTGGCTCGGGGGCTTGATGAGCTCGAGCCTCTTATCGAGCCAGCTCGAGCTTGATAAGGCTCGAGGGAGTCCTTTTTCGAGCCCGAGCTCCTTATCGAACTTGGTCTGGGATCGAGCCCACGTCAGGCTCGTTAAGGAAAATGAGTACTTTTTGGTGGAAAAGTGTTTTGCATAGGCTTGAACCCAAAACCTCTTTTATGAATTCTTGTTCCTTACTAGTAGACCACTATCCAAGTTGTATTTTAAAGCTTAATTATAATATATATCGTAACATTCTATTTTCTTATAAAAAAAGTTTTTTTCTAATTATAACATAGAAAAAATAGATAAGTGTAGGAAGTCAAAGCCTTTAACATTATCCACCCAACATTGTCATTCCATAAACCACATTGCCATTCCATAAACCACATAGACACATACATAGTCCACCATTCACAATGTTGCACAACTAATACAAATAAAACTTGCAAATAAAATCACAAATCGGAGGGGGGAATTGGGAAAATGCGTGGACGGGATTGGGACTTTGGGAATTGGGAGTCGTGACTCGTGGGAGGGGCAAAGTTAGTGGAGGGAAAATTGCAAAGGGCTACTTTATTTTGTTTGTATTATATATAAATATATAAATATCATAACTTACTCCAACACGGCTGCCCCTGCTCCATTTTCACGCAATTGTTTTTATTTTTTTTGCAAAATATCATCATGTATATTCATCTATATATCCTTTCTATATGTCATTCGAATTTTGTAAGAAACAAAGACTCCAATGTCCTCCATGTAGAACATGTCGATCACAACAATCTTTGGACTATCGAAATTACCTGTTCTAGATGGAGGGCATATGAGTCTCTGTTTCTATCGAAATTCGAATGGGCATCTTTGAGGGGTATATAAATGAATATACATGGTGATATTTTACAAAAAAGTAAAAATTTTGTGGGAAAATGGCGTAGGGGCAGCCCCACTTTTTTCATATTATATATATATATATATGTATTCTTTATCGAGCCCCTTGTTGAGTTATCGAGCCGAACATGGCTCAGCTTGGGCTCGACTTGTTAAGCTGTCGAACCCAAAATTCTTGCTTGGGCTCGGCTCAATAGCCTAATGAGCTAGGCTCACGATCCCTTATCGAGTCGAGTTCGAGCCTGGCTCATCGAGCCATGACTCAATAGCCAGCCCTTCCAGGAACACCCCTTATAGAGATATGGTTCAAGTAGATGAAGATGCTACCAACATCCGCAAGTATCTAAACATCAAACTTGTGTGGCAAAACGAAATTTAGACTTCCAACCACGAGTACTTGGCTCCCACAAAGTACATCGCAAAATAGTCATCGAGGGCACCGTAAAAACCGTGGCGGTGTGTGAAACCGTTGAAAGATTACCAACTAACACTATAATAGAAACCACTGCGGTGCACCTAGTAACATGTCCCCCAGTCCCCACCCTTCTAAGCTTGTACCCGAACCCCAAGGGTACTTGTCCCTCCATTGGCTGTGTCTACTCTAGCTACCCTCATGTTACTAACGGAAAACCATCGCAACATGTAAAGATTTGTCGCGGGAAAATTCACCGTTTAACTCGAGTACTCAAGATACATGTAACGAGATTTAGAATACCTTATTCGTACATAGATGATGCTCTCTCTCAAGTGGTTCTCCATTTAGGATTTGAACTTTATGCAATTATGTCTGAAAACATTTCTTTTCCTTCAACAATTAGTTATGTAAATGTATAATACTTATCCATGTCATAAAACCCTATGTGAGTCTACCTTTTAATGCTCCCAAAACATTCATTTTTATGGTCTAAATTGATCCACATTCCTGGAAAGATCGATCATATTCCCTCACTAGTCCTCTTTCAAAGATCGATTATTTTGGTCTCCTTGACCGAGCAACTTACGAGCATGATTGATTGGTGCTAATCAATGAGTCTAGCTAGATTGATCGATCATACCTGTGGTCGACGTACGAAACTGCCTAGATCTTCGATCCGAGCACATTCGTGTAATTACCATTCCGAACTTACTATGAGGACATAGTTTTTATTTTGATGTGATACTGAGATCTCTCAAAACAGAGACTCCAATGTCCTCCATGTAGAACAAGTCGATTACAACAATCTTTAGACTGTTGAAATTACCTGTTCTAGATGGAGGGCATAGGAGTTTTTGTTTCTATCGAAATTCGAATGGCATATTGGAGGGGTATATAGATGAATATACATGGTGATATTTTACAAAAAAATAAAAATTTTGCGGGAAAATGGTGCAGGGGCAGCCCCACTTTTTCCATATTATATATATATGTATTCTTTATCGAGCCCCTTTTTGAGTTATCGAACCGAACATGGCTTGGCTTGGGCTCGACTTCTTAAGCTATCGAACCCAAAATTCTTGCTTGGGCTCGGCTCAATAGCCTAATGAGCCAGGCTCACGATCCCTTATCGAGTCGAGTCCGAGCTTGGCTCATCGAGCCATGACTCAATAGCCAGCCCTTCCAGGAACACCCCTTATAGAGTTGGTTCAAGTAGATGAAGATGCTACCAACATCCGCAAGTATCTAAACATCAAACTTGTGTGGCAAAACGAAATTTAGACTTCCAACCATGACTACATGGCTCCCACAAAGTACATCGCAAAATAGTCATCGAGGGCACCGTAAAAACCGTGGCGGTGTATGAAACCGTTGAAAGATTACCAACTAACACTATAACAGAAACCACTGCGGTGCACCTAGTAACATGTCCCCCAGTCCACACCCTTCTAAGCTTGTACCCGAGCCCCAAGGGTACTTGTCCCTCCATTGGCTGTGTCTACTCTAGCTACCCTCATGTTACTAACGGAAAACCATCGCAACATGTAAAGATTTGCCGCGGTAAAACTCACCGTTTAACTCGAGTACACAAGATACATGTAACGAGATTTAGAATACCTTATTCGTACATAGATTATGCTCTCTCTCAAAGGGTTCTCCATTTAGGATTTGAACTTTATGAAATTATGTCTGGAAACATTTCTTTTCCGTCAATAATTAGTTATGTAAATGTAAAATATTTATCCATGTCATAAAACCCTATGTGAGTCTACCTTTTAATGCTCCAAAAACATTCATTTTTATGGTCTAAATGGATCCACATTCCTAGAAAGATCGATCGTATTCCCTCACTAGTCCTCTTTCAAAGATCGATTATTTTGGTCTCCTTGACCGAGCAACTTATGTAGCATGATTGATTGGTGCTAATCAATGAGTCTAGCTAGATTGATCGATCATACCTGTAGTCGACGTGCGAAACTGCCTAGATCTTTGATCCGAGCACATTCGTGTAATTACCATTCCGAACTTATTATGAGGACATAATTTTTATTTTGATGAAATTACCATTCCGAACTTATTATCAAGATTTCCGTTCCTCCGCCGCCGTCGGGTGCGGCAGACTAGGTTGTCGTGGCGGGGCTGGCTGACGTGGCGGGCCATACTGTCGTGGCGGGACCTGCGGACGGCTCTCCACTTTCCACTAGACGTGAGGTGGGAAGCGGAGGGGTCGTCGATGACAACTCTTCGTTTCTGGCGTCCCCTCACCCCTCGTGCGTTTTCGCGGAGACTCTTGACCTTTCATTTCCCTGTGCTGGCGACCCGTTGGTATTCTCGCCGCTTGGGGAGCCTTTCAGGTCGGACCCGCCTTTTCGGGGCCCGATGGTGGGGCCACCCTTTCGGATCCTGAAGGCGGATCTGTTCTTCGCCTTGCGCGGTGCTTTGGAACCTTCTTTCTCTCGGATATCCTTCTCCGGATTCCCCAGCCCAGATCTTTTCCCTCGGGGGGGGGGGTCGTTTCTTGCCTGGCTTTTGCTCGGGTTCTGCATCAGTGGCTCCTTGCGGCTCGCCTTCTTGGGGGCCATGGAGGGGTGCCACTCCGACGTCTCCAATCTCAATCCTGGAACCCTGTTTAGCATCGGTGGCAGAGGGACCTCGCCGGAGGGGCTGTGTGGCAGGGGGTTTGCAGTTGCTGGAGGCAGACCCGTACCATCTCTGGGCGAGGGAACTTCTTTGCAGGAGCATTCGGTTGGTATGGGGTGCCTCCCCTCATCGGTGGCCCTTCCGGGGGAAGGGACGATGGATAAAAAATCATGAAAGCGTTACTGGAGGAGGCAGCGATCCAAATCGGCTGCTGTAGCCCCTGCCCTGGTCTCCGAGCTGTTGGCCAAGGTTGCGAAAGCTGCGGGGGTGGTGAGATTCGAGAGGGGGAGCCAACGCGATTGTCAATGAAGATTCTTTCTTGGAACGTCAGGGGTCTGGGTGACCCAGAGAAGAGGAGTGTCATGGGGTCAAGATTTTTAGAATGGGGATGTGATGTTGTTCTCATCCAGGAGACTAAGCTGGTTTCACTCTCGGGTTTGGTCTGGCAGTCCTTTGGGCGGTCCGGTCTCGAACTTCTGCTCGCTGGAGGCGCTGGGATCTGCTGGCGGATTGCTTGTGGCCCGGAGGGGATCGTCCTTCTCCTTGCGGGCCGAGCTGAAGGGTTCTCACTTGCTTACGGTCTTTTGGAGTGCCAGCGTTCGGGGACCACGTTGGCCCTGTCCTGTGTTTATGGTCCCACTGTTGCGTCTCAGAGGAATCAACTTTGGTTGGACCTGAGGGCGGCTCGGGATTTCTTTCCGGACGTCCCCTGGTTGGTTGGGAGCGATTTTAACGTAACGTTGCTCTCCTTGGACTGGCCGAGGTTGCGGGGAGGGCAGGACCCTGGTTCTACTTGCGTTGTGGAGGTGGTCGATTCTTTGGGGCTGGAGATCCTGGACGCTACGGATGTGAGATATACTTGGAGGAACTCTGGCTCCAGATCTCGTCTGTACCGCTTTCTGGCGTCGACGGAGTTCCTAGAGGCCTTCCCTCTCTCCTCTGTCGTTGCCAGACCACGCTCCTGGTCTGACCATACGCCCATCTTTTGGGATTTTGGAGAGGCGTCGCTTCCTCGGGGCCTCTTCCGCTACGGGAAGGCTTGGTTGCTCGAGGACTCCTTCCGGGGGCTGGTGGAGTCGCACTGGAGCTCAGTGGTGGTGGCGGGGTCGGCGGTTGCTCGATTACTTCAGAAGCTTCAGTCCCTTCAGACTAGAATTTGCATTTTCAAGCAGGAGTCGCGAGCGACCCGCTGGGCAAGTAGGGATATGTCAGAGGCTATGATCGGTCACCTTGACGGTTTAGAGGATAAGCGGCCACTGTCGGCGGATGAGTTGCTCCAGCGGACGAAGACGCATAGAAAAATCGTTGCTGAAGACAGAAAGAGGGTGGTGGAGTGGAAACAGAGATCCAGGCACATGTGGCTCAAAGAGGGGGACACAAACACTGCTTTCTTCCACAGGATCGCTAGCGGGAGGCGAAGAACAAATGTTATCAAGGCTCTGGTTGTCGGTGATGCGTGGGTGGAGGGTAACAAAGAATTGGGCAATGCTATTGCGGACCATTTTCGAAAGTTCTTGGCGAGGGGGGCTTACAGACGCTAGCGTTAGTCGGGCAAGGGGGCGGTACGACTTTCGGACGTGCATGCTTCCAGCTTGACTCAGGCCGTGACTTTTGAGGAGCTAAAGACGACGGTGTGGAATCTCAACAACGATGGTGCGTCGAGCCCTGATGGTTTCCTCGTCTCTTTCTATAGAGACTTTTGGGATCTGGTTGGCAGAGATGTACTTGAGGTTGTCCACGAGTGCTGACGTTGCAATGCGGGGTTTGAGCAAGTAAACAAGGCGCTGGTGGTTTTGCTTCCAAAGACTGATGGGGCAGGTAGGGTTGAAGACTACATGCCTATCGCTATCTCTAACGCCCTCTATTTGATCGTTGCCAAGGTGTTCGCGAGCAGGCTTAACAGGGTGCTGGAACACATTATTTTCCCTTTTCAGTCGGCCTTCGTCCCCGGGAGACAAATTGTTGATTCTTTGGTTGCGGCGGTTGAGATTTGGGCGGACTGGAAGAGATGCGGAACGAAATCCTTGCTTTGGAAGGTGGACTTCTCAAAGGCTTTTGACACTTTAGACTGACGCTTCCTATGGGCGGCACTACACAGGAGAGGTTTCCTGACCGTCTGTATTACTTGGATGAGGCGTTGCGTGACGACGTCTTCTATGGCCATGCTCAAGAATGGCCGATCGGAGGGCGGGTTTTTCCAACTGCAGAGGGGGGTGAGGCAGGGGTGCCCCCTTGCCTCCCCTTACGCTTCATCATTGCAACAAACGTTTTGGCTTGCATGGTTGACAGGGTGCAATGCGGGGTTCTCACGCAAGGCTTCTCGAAGGGTGAATTGCAGATCCCGCTGCTTCAGTATGCCGATGACACCATCTTCTTTGTCGAGGGGGGACTGAGGCGTTGAGCTTTTCAGCGAGATGTCCGGGTTGAGGCAGAATACAACCAAATCAAAGTTTGTGCCTTTCTCCCTCGACGACGATGAGGTGGAGCTGTGTTGTACGGGTTGGGAACGACGCGTGTAGGTCTCCCGATTCTACTTGGGGCTTCCGCTCTCCACGGGGAGATCGAAGTTATCTGACTGGCTGCCCTTGGTGGAGAAGGTTGAGGGGAGGTTGGCGGGTTGGAAGGCGGCGCTCCTCTCTAAGGGCGACAGATTGGTACTCCTGAAGGCTGTGCTTTCCGCGATACCTGTTTACTACTTCTCGACGAGGTTGCTTCCGACCGGCATTAGGAAGAGGCTTGAGGGGCTGATGCGGGGATTTTTATGGTGCAAGAGCAGCCAGGGGCGGTCTGGCATGCCTCTTGTCAATTGGGAGGACATCACTCTGCAGAAGTGCGACGGCGAGCTCGGGGTACGCCATCTGGACGTGCTGAACCAGGCGCTCTTGTTAAAGTGGGTGGCGAGGATTTGAGGCGATAGAGATGACCTCTACACCTAGCTCATTCGACAGATTTACTCGGTTAGCAGCACGACGCCGTCGACCGGTATGGTGGGGGGGGGCGCGACCCTCTCTTCTGGAAGGGTATTATCAAGGTCACGCGCACCTTCCAGGACTTCTTTAGATAGGTGCTGGGAGCGGCGAGGGCTTTGCTTTTTGGCAGGATAATTGGACTGATCGGGGAGACCTTGCTGCTCGCTTCCCTCGTCTCTTTGCTCTCGCGGATGATCCGGACGTGCGGGTTGTTGCGTGCTGGACCGATGGAAACTGGATGCCGCAGTTCCGCTCATACTTTTCCGATCAGCGACTGGAGGAATTCATGGGCCTGCTTGATGTTCTTAGAGGCGCGACGGGCCCTTGTCGGGGCGTGATCATTGGGTTTGGCACGTCAAAGATTTCACGGTTCGCAGGGCGTACTTGGCGATCTCCAGGCCCCCGCCCTCCATCTCGGCGGATTTGGTTCGAGACTGCGCTTTCCTTTGGGGGATGGGTCTTTTCGAGAGGATTGGTTTCTTTCTCTGATTGTAACTTCAGGCGGAAGAGGATGATGACGCGTGATAGATGCTCCAGGCTGCTTGGGGTGGTCTCTGACAGGTGCCTTATTTGCGACGCGGAGATTGAGTCGGCGGAGCATCTTTTCTTCTCTTGTCGTGGGGTGGCACCCCTTTGGGATGACCCGTCCCTAAGGTGGGTCGACATCTCGGATATGGGAGCATTCTGCGACGGTTTGGTAGCTGCTGGCCAGCGGGCGAGACGAGACATGATACGGCCACTGACTACGATTTAGGCAATATGGCTGGCAAGGAACGCGCTACTGTTCTCAGGCAGATGTTTTATTTGGAAAATGTTAAATTGCAGGTGTCGAGCTTATTAAGCTTCTGGACCTCTCAGCGCGTCTTTTTGTACTTGCTTCTAGCTTTCCTTCTTTTAATAAAAACTTGGGGTGAACACCATTGAGTGTCTCCCCCTTTCTTGGCTTCAAAAAAAAAAAGAAAAGAAAAGAGTCCTGTTATATTAAGGAATTCAAATATTATTGCTACAATTTTTTTGAGAATTTGAATTCACCTCTATAGTGATAGGATGCATTTCATATAGTGATCTGCTGCATTTTTTTTGTCCAAGACCATATTAAATCATATTACAAGATATTTGACTTTCTTCCAGAACTAGAAATCACAATAATTTCTGTAGCAATTATGAGAAAGATTTCCTAGTATCCATGAAATTGTATGCATGCAGACACCCTTACATACTAGCAAGATAAAATTTTCATGGAAGGTAGCAAATAAGAGGTTTAGTGTGCACATGCATGGCAGCAAAAGAATGGGGAGAAGGATTGTACCTGTTCCTCTAAACTTTGGAGAGGATGCTTGCATGCAAGATCCTTAGGTTGTGGGACTGCTCCAGGAGTCCAACTGCTTTGGAGCAACAATAATTGTTGCTAATGGCAACAACTTGAGGTGCTTCAAAAGTCAGCAGTTCGCTGGAGACAAACTTCTAGCATCAACTGCAAGGGAAGCTATCCAAGTAGCTTCTGTTGAATGGCTGGAGCTGCTGCTCTCAAGCAGTTAACAGTGGTCTCTTTGGTGGGATTTGGAAGGGATGAAATGAGGATAAAAAGAAATGGGAAGATCTGTTCACACGTTGGGTTTGGAGAATTAGGAACAGAAAGAAGTGGTTCTTGACGTTGGAATGGGGAGGGAATAAGAAGTGGTATGGGAAATAATATATATAGAGGAAAAAGGGGGAAGTTTCCTAAAAGCTTCATCATTTCCGTTGTTATTATTATTTTTTTCTATTATGACATCCTCCTGCTTATGTCATAAAAATTTCTTTTTTTTTACAGTAATCGAACTGTTGCTACAGTCTGCAGATATCAAAATTTTAATTTGTTATTGTTTTTTTAAAAACAAAATTCTCTTTATTTGGCATACATAAAAATCGACCGTATGTGTGCCTCGAGCCTCGGATTTTGACGTGCAAGATCTCGATTTGATCGTCTCTGGACGAGGATCAATTGAGTATAATATTGATATATTAATTGGGTTTGGATGCCTGATTTTTTTGAGATACGATTTTGATTTATGGTTAAATTTCACGGTTTTAAATACCAAACGACATCCGATTGACGAACGGTCGATTCCGTTGGTCTTATTTCGTCAAATCGGATTTTTAGGTGGCCTCAGTTTGTTTTGCGGTTTTCGAATTTGCGTCGCAGCTTTTTCGAGCACGCATTACGATGCGATCGATTTGTGGTCAATTTCACTCGAACGACCTTTGATTCACGATCAATTGATTGATTTAGGTTCTTTAGCATTTTTTTTGAAGCCAACTCTTCGGGGGAGGCATGGCATGGTGCTCGCCCCAAAAGGTTCTTTAGCATTAACCAACATCTTTATTGGTTTAATTAGACCTAAATCGAATCGGGTTCGGGTTTGATTAAAAACTGGATGTTACGTCTTACATGCAGTGAGGGAAGGTTATAGCTTGCACATCACAACAATTGAAGAATTATGAGCGTAACTACCCTAGCATGACTTGGAGGTGGTTGTAGTCTTCACATTAAAGCTGTGGCACCATCACTCATATGCGGTGATGTGGTTCGAGATCTTCGCGTATCACAAGTCCCTGTAGTACTTATTTGACTAGTGGAAGTTGAAAATGAGGCCAAAGTAATGGATGGAGCTGTTAAACGATTACGCACCATATCTTACCATCATGGTAAGGGAAATGTTGTGACTCGTTACATATGCTTTGAGCATGCAAACACGTACATTGGGTTGAATATCGATGCTACATACTTGGGATGTGCTCCTTGCACTTAAATGAGTGGCTCCCATTTGAGAGCATGGCCTCAAATTTCAGCGAAATTCGGTCGAATTTCTATCGAATATCGATATCCACTCGAAACCGAAATTCGACCGAAATATGGGGGTCCTAGTACAAAAAATGTCCGAAATGACCGAAATTTCGGTCGAAATTCCACCGAAATTCCATCGAAATTCTGTTTTGGTCGATACCGAAATGGTGACCGAAACCGACATTTAAGGCCTTGTTTGAGAGCACCTTCGATACAATGACTGTACAAGCCAAGTTACTGTGGACTGTGGGGCATGATTGTTCAAGCTCAATAGGCACACCAAAGATTGCGAGACTTATACCGTCATTTCAGAGATCGTGAATCCATAACATGACCATATCTGTGCTACGATGATGAGCTGAGGAGAGACATCATGGATGAGGCACACAATTCTAGAATTTCTATTCATTCAGGTAGCTCTAAGATGCACCAACACCTCTGCCAATACTTTTTGTAGGAGGGATGAGTAGGGATGTGGCATAGCACATCAACTGTTGCCTCGCCTGTTAGGTGGTGAAGGTGGAGCACCAATGCCCCCTAGATTGTTGGAGTTCTTCTCATTTCTACATGGAAGTGAGATTGAGAAAGCATTTCTATGAACTTTGTGACATTGTTGTTGCACATTACGAGCAACCATGATACGATATGGGTGGTTGTTGAATGGTTATCCAAGTCATCTCATTCCATCTTGGCCAACAAGATGCGCACACCAGTGGTGCTATCCTAGCTATACCATGATCATGCCATCCATTTGAATGGGATTCCCACGGAGATGGTATCCCACAGAGACTCGTGTTTCACCTCACGCTAATGGGGAGAGTCCATGAAGCCCCTAAGATTGATTTGTCTCTTCTTATCACCCACCCACATGCAGTATGACAGGACGATCCAGACACTTGAGACCTTGCTACGTTCATATGCAGTTGTGTGGAAGGGATTCTAGAAGGGCCATCTTCTGCTGGTTGAGTTCACGTACAATAACAACACCATGCTAACATTGATAGTGACATCTTTTGAGGCCTTTCACGGGAGAAGATGCACCACTCCATTGTGCTGGCATGAGGTGGACGATAAGGAGATATACACCACATAGATAATCAAGGAGACCACAAGGAATGTGGAGACGCCCAAAAAGGAATTGCTGACCTGGTAGAGTCGTTAGAAGAGTTACGCCAACAATATGTGTTGTGACCTTGATCGAGGTCGAGGATTTTGTTTTTCTAGAGGTATCCCAATAAAGGGCATTCAGAGATTACCGGTTTGTCAACCCATTTGAGATTCTGGATCGTATTGGTATGGTGACATATAGAGTAGCCCTTCCCCTACATATGCAAGGTGTGCATGATGTGTTTCCCGTGTCTAAATTGCGAAAGTATATTAGAGCTCCCAAACATGTAATTTGCTCGGAGGACTTGGTAATTGGGACAAACCTTTCCTTCCTTGAAGTACTTATGCAGATCTTGAACAATATGGTCAAGAAGCTGAAAGAAATCCCATTCGTCAAGGCCCTATGGTAGAGCCAAATGTCGAGGAAGTGATAAGGGGTCGGAGGTAGGCATGCAACATAATCACCTTCTCCTCTTTGAAGGCATGAATCAAGGTTCGAAATCTCGATTTCGATTTCGTTTCGATGACCCTGCATACTGAAATTCGCCTATATTTCAGGAAATTTCGACGATTTCGGTGGAAATGTCGGAAATGGCTAAAAAAGCCATTTTTTTCAACATATACACTTATAGGCTTATAGCATACATATGGATCATCTTGATCTTATCATCTATGACTATGGTGTTATGTCATACATCATATCGAGCATATCGTTATTAATACAACACCACCAACAAAGCCTTTTCCCACTATTAAGTAGGGTCGACTACATGGATTCTTCGCCTCCATTTAGATCTATCTTGGGTCAATCTCAGGCTTATATCCAAAAACTAAGATCCCTTCATATCGTCTCCTTCCAACACTTCTTGGGCAGTCCTTGCCCTCTCTTAGCCGGCTCAACACCCAACACTCGCATCTCGTTACTGGTGCATCAACTGATCTTCTTTACAAATGACCAAACCATCTTAAGTGATTTTCTTGCATCTTAACCTCGATCGGAGCTACACCAACTTTCTTTCTGATTGCGTCATTTCGAATCCGATCTTTACGTGTGTGTTCACACATCCACCTTAGCATTTTTATTTCTGCTACAACTATTCTCTGCACATGTCTATGGTTCACATGCCAACATTCAGATCCATATAGTATAGCAGGTTTCATAGCTGCTTTGTAAAACTTTCCTTCAATTTTTAAAAGAATTTTCTTATCACAGAGAACAACAGAGGTTCCTCTCCACTTTAGCCAGCTTGTATTTATTCTATTAGTAACATCTTCATCAATTTCTCCATCGTGTTGCAAAATAGATCCCAGATATCTAAAAGAATCTCTCTTCCGAATGCTATCATCACCAATCTTCACCTCGATTCCTTTACTGTTATAAAATAAATATGCGGAAGCGAACATGGATAAAGATAAAGAAACAAGAAAGAACGCTGGATTTAACGTGGAACCCTACTCCGTGAGGAGTGGGATGAAACCACGGGAGAAGCCCTCAAAGGGCCGTGTTTGTCTATTGACTTTCTCAATGAGTACATGAGGTATGGGGCTCCTTATATAGCCTCTCCAGAGCCTCCAAGTCCCACCACTAGGCGGTGTGGGACTAAACACTGGATGTGGTAAATGGATCTTCTCCAGGATCCATTTACCCTGCTACAACTCAATGAGCGCACCGTCAAATACTCTAACACTCCCCCTTAAGCTGGAGCATGCAATGCTCAGCTTAGATAAACAGAAAGAAACTCAACTCCACGCTACAAGCCACTACGGACAATATGAACCCAACGCGCATATTGCTGCAGTCGAGGACGTTGCTTCTCATGCCGTGCAGGTGAGGAGGACGAACGGGCTGGAGTGTGAGTCTACTAAATCTCCTCGTCGGAGAGCATGTGCTCTGAACTGCGCCTGTCAGAGTCACTGCAACTGGAAATGAGTCTCCTCGTCGGAGTACTCTGGCCCGCCACAATAATGTGGACAACTGCTCCATCTCTGAAAAGGGCCGAACTGAAAATGCCGTGGCTATGCAATCCTCGTCGGAGTCCACGGTCACTGGAGAATGGAGTCTGAAAATAGTCTCCTCTTCGGAGAACTGGATCTCTCCCATCTGGCTCAGAGAATGATACACTTCTCTGGCGTACCTATGATACCGCATGAAAACTCTGGCCTACAAAACAAGAATAATGATGGGGACCACGAACAAATGATGGCAACATATGCTCATCTGAAATAAGATCGCATCCTTGTGCATGTCTGAAACTGAGGACTCGGAAGACAATCGTCGAGTCTGAAACCGAACTGTAGAGTCTGATCATATGGATGGTGTGGAGACTGACATCTGAATTTGGAATCTGGATCAAGACCTGTGACTCTACATATATACTCCCCCTTTCTCCCATATTTGTCGGACAATGAACATCGACAAAGTTGGGAGAAGACAAGATAGATAGGGGGTACATAAAACATGAACATTTCAGCTTTTCATTTTTTTAAGCCGCCACATTTTTTTTTGAAAACATTTTTTCTTGGCGTACAGCTTTTTCTTGTACGCCCCCTTTTTTTTCTTCTCTGAAACACAAATTTTTTTATCGGCCTACTTGAGCCCAACTCTCTCTCTCTCTCTCTCATTTTTTAAAACAAACTCTGCAACCTTTTCTTGGGCTCAAATAGCCCTTCATTCATTTTATTTTTTTTAGGCAAACCAGCCAAAGCCCACTTGGGCTAATATTTAGGATTTCCCACTTGGGAAACCCTCTCTCCACGAATGTCGTTCCCCAACGATGGGCGTCTTTGCCACCGCCGCTATTCGGTCACCTCCTCCTGCTGGGAGAGGCCGAAGGAGATGCGTGAAGGAGGCTTGCGATCTTCTTGAACCGCGCCTGGACCTGCGATGGACCCGAAAGGGGAGCGCGCCTGTGGGTTGCGCCATGGTTGCTCCTCTGCCTCGTGTTGCGGTTTGGATAGCACCGAAAACCCTAGCGGGAGTCGCGCCGCCATCGCGCCAGTCGTGCGGGCACGGGGGGGGGGGGGTCACCTCTCGTGCCTCCTGGAAGATTACGCCTGCACGCCTGGGGACGTCGCCACAGATCGGTGAGCGCTGGGGGCTCCGCCATTCGTTCACCTGGGAGTCGCGCGTGACTTGGAAAAGGTGCGGCGGTGCGCGCGCGCCTCCTGGGTCCGGAGATGCGCCTCCGCCTGGAGGCTCGAAGGTCTGCGCTGCTGGGAGGGCCTGCACCTTGAATCATGGACCGGCTGCCTTGTGCGGGAGATCTGGAAGGGATAGCAGACCCCTTGCGCCGAGGTTGAATATTGGAGCGCATGTGCGATCTGGATTGATACCAGGAGGATGTGCGGCTGGGCTCCTGGCCATGCTGGATTCCTCCGCCTGCATACTGGAGAGGCGCGCGAGAGAACATCGAATCATGTATAAACATATGGTTTCAACTAAACCCTAACTTGAACAAATCCGAACTCTATTATCTTTGATAAAAAAATTCGAATCTCGAAGATAATAATAAACATGAAATCCTCGAGAATCGAACCGCTCTGATACCATGTTATAAAATAAACATGCGGAAGCGAACATGGATAAAGATAAAGAAACAAGAAAGAACACTGGATTTAATGTGGAACCCTACTCCATGAGGAGCGAGATGAAACCACGAGAGAAGCCTTCAAAGGGCCGTGTTTGTCTATTGACTTTGTCAATGAGTACAGGAGGTCTGGGTCTCCTTATATAGCCTCTCCAGAGCCTACAAGTCTTAGGCGGTGTGGGACTAAACACTGGATGGGGTAAATGGATCTTCTCCAGAATCCATTTACCCTGCTACAACTCAATGGGCGCACCATCAAATACTCTAACATTTACCATTGCTTACATCAAAGGTGCACTCCATATATTCCATCTTAGCCCCTATTTATAGGAAATCCTTTAGTCTCAAATGCATGTCTCCGAACCTCAAGCTTCTCATTTACTCCATCTCTAGTCTCGTCAATCAACACAATATCATCAGCAAATAACATACACCGAGGTAACTCATCCTGAATGTGACTTGTCAACTCGTCCATAATCGAAGTAAAAAGAAATGGACTCAAAGTTGAAATTTGATGTAAACCAATGTTGATGTCAAAATAGTCAGTCTTCCTAGATGGAGTCCTTACACAAGATAAAACCCTATCATACATATCCTTTATGAGGTTAATACTTACTACTTAATAATATAGTAACAGTCTTACAACAAGTGAAAAGACATATATTCACGTAGACTAATTAAGAATGTGCACATTAATGATTACTGCAATAAAAATTAAAATATATTACATGGTGATGTGTTCGGTTCAGGACCAATAGTTCTGCGGTGGATCTGAATTGCCCCCTTCTTTGTTGTCTCTCATAACGCATCGCAAATTCAATGAACTAGAACTAGTTCTTCCATGTCACGTACGAGTACACAGCCTTGTAATCCATCACATAATGCATATATTGATGGTCATCGATGCCTATGAGTATCTCGAGATGAGGATAAGCAGAACTTGATCCGGTATCAGGAGTGGCACGGCGAGGCTGTGAAGTACTGGCTTGAGATCCTCGGGACGACGACGATGAAGTAGGAGTTGATCTCTACGGAGGAGTAGGCATTGGCATGTACTCATGGAAGAAACCATAACTGTCACCGCCAAAGAAGCTGCCCTGGCTCTGCTCAGGTTGGCTACCTTGGTAGTTCTCACTACTGTAGCTACTATATCCCCCATACCTACTGTAACCATATGAATATGATGGAGGTGCATACGCTTGAGGAGGAGGAGGTCCTAGAGGAGGAGCATGAAAGAATTTCAGGAAAATGCCAAATGATCTCTCATCGTGCGACGATCCGTATCCACCCAAGAGACTTGGTGTTCCTCCACGATATGGGTTGTCAATGTCCATGCAGCTCAAGGAACCTACAGATGATATGAAATCGTCCATGTAGCTGTCGGTTGGACGATAGCCACAACTGTATTCGTAATCCATAGGTACTGGACTCGAACGTGGAATAAACTGCCCATATGTGTTCCTCAGTCGCTCTATATATTCACGCCCTGCATAGAGCCCCTCCTCGAATCTTGTATCTTGTGGTCCATGACCACCCTCTGCTGACCCACCTGAATATGTTTCCCACCATCACCAAATCCACCATGACCACCAACATCGTCATCATCATCATCATCTCCACTGTCATCCTTAGGCTTGGATTTGGATTTGGAGCTAGTGGAGAGAATTTCATCAACAACGACAATAACCTCGGCCTCCAACCCTCCTAGAGGGTCTGTAATTCGCCTGGATCTAGCCAGATAGTCACCTACATCTGCTTCCATTTGCTGGCTTATTTTATTATTTGGTCTTCCACCCGGTTAATCGAGCACATGAGCACCATTGGAATTCATCCACCTCCAGAGAACATCTTCATCAGCATCGTCATCGTGCATCTTGAAAATGTATGTACAATCAATAGGGTCTGTATAGTCCTCTTTGTACTGACCCTCCCTTGCTCTCTATTTGCCCTCCTCTCGAACTCGCTCCTCATTGATTCTTTTGTTGTCCTCCTATATGTCGTCCTCTCCGCTGTAGTCTGAATGTCAGCAGGGTAGACAAAGTCATCGTCATCTGAATCTGAGATGACGTTGAATTCTTTCTCAAACATGAACTCTTTAAATTGTTTATCCCTCCTTACCCTCTCTGTTTCCCTCTCCTTGTTCCCATACAAGCTGTCCATTACGTTGTTCCTCACATCTTTGTGACAACATGCACGTTTTCATCGAAATTTGCATATATTAATGATTTTTCACTTATTTATTCACTAATGTGTTGAGTTGTTAGAGTGTTTTACATTATTTAAAGAAGTTTGTATAATTATTTTCTATATTTTAGATCTAAATCCAAATCAAATCATGTAGACTGGAGATTTAATAGTTAAATTAAAGTTTAACCGAAGATCTTTATAGTTTTTCGTTTTTCTTTATTTTGATATATACGTTTTAATTAGTAGTTATCATATATGTCACATTGTTCTTATTGAAGAGATGCTCACATGTCACCATTCTCTTCATGTTCAAGAAGAGAAACCAATGACTTCTAATTATGGTTCTAAATCTGGTTCTGAGCAACATACTGCTTTTTGACTGTTAGGACGATTGAATAGAATTTTAATGTAACATATCATGTTAATTTCTTACTATTAACAAACAAAACTATCTTTCTATCTCATTTATTGAGTTAAAGAATATTAGAAATCTTTATTAAAAAATGAGTTTTCAAGTAATTTCCCTAATTTCTGACAATTTCACCGAAATTCCATCGAAATTCCATCGAATTTCTCTTTACAAGCTTACCGAAACGAAACTGAAACCCACCATTTAAGGCCTTGGTCAATATTTGGTCGGTCACCCCACCGACTAGACTAGTTGGACCTACTAATCGGGCCAAATGGCCTCAAATTTCAGCGAAATTCGGTCGAATTTCTGTCGAATATCGATATCCAGTCGAAATCAAAATTCGACCGAAATGACCGAAATATGGGGGTCCTAGTACAAAAAATGACCGAAATGACCAAAATTTCGACCGAAATTCCACCGAAATTCTATTTCGGTCGACACCGAAATGGTGACCGAAATCGACATTTAGGGCCTTGGGGTCAATCAGGGAACTTTTACAACATTGAGTATAACTTGCATCTTTTCTAAGCATAGGATTTTTATATTAGGATGTATACACCACGCTGAATAACTAATTTGTCCTTTTCTTATGTCTCTAAATAATTTAAAATGTTCAAAATCAAATGGCCAAGGTGGTCGAGGAGGTCTTTACCTCTTTTGCTTTAGGTTAAAAGCAAATATGTCCATGGGGCTTTATAATGCACTTGCAAGTTGCAACTACCTAAATTTAAAAAAAAACCCAACATGCTCTAGCTAGGCATGAACATGGGTTGGGCTTGGGCATGGGCCCATTTATTTTTCGGGATTTGGGCATGGCCTAGACCCACTATTTTTTATTTTTGGCGACCTAAGCCCAATCCCAACCCATTAACTGTCGGATATTAGTTGCGTTGGAAGAAAACGAAGAGATGTTTATTTATCGTAACCCTAGGCTCTCTTATATAGGGAGATGCCTATGGGTAAATTACATAGAATAGACAGAAAGAAATAAAATACCAGAGAGATACATGGAATGTATAAATATCTCAACATTCCCCCTCAAGATGGAGCATAGATGTCAATCATGCTAAGCTTGGACGAACATTTCTGAAATGGCCCTCTGAGTAATGCTTTGGTGAAAATATTTGTTGTTTGCTCCCCTGAACTCACATGAGAAGTAAAAATTAAACTCTTCTGAATCATATATCTGATATAGTGGCAGTCTACCTCAATATGTTTGGTTTCTCATGGAACGCTGGATTATTGGCAATAAAAAGAGCAACTTGGTTATTACATTGGAGATGCATGGGAAGTGGCACGTCTATAGTTAGCTCAGTAAGAACAGATGTGACCCACATCATTTCCGTGGTAGCTTGTGCCATAGCCCTGTATTCTGACTCCGCACTTGATCTGGCAACCACAGTCTGCTTCTTGCTCTTCCATGAAACCAATGAACTCCCTATAAACACAACAAACCCTGAGGTAGACTTTTTATCTTTTGGACATCCAGCATAATATGCATCTGCACATGCAATAACTGAGAGAGATGAGCCGCTGCTAAACAGAAGTCCTGTACCAGGTGAAGTCTTCAGATATCTCAGAATCATATGGACTGCATCCATATGTGCCTGCTTAGGCTGTTCCATAAATTGGCTTACTTTGCTCACAACAAATGATATGTCAAGCCTGGTGATGGTCATATATAGTAGCTTGCCAACAAGCTTCCTGTATCTCCTCTTGTCGACCTCCTCAGTGTCATGATCAGATAGCTTCATGCTTGGATCACTGGGAGTAGTGGTAGGTTTGCAGTTCGCCATGCCTGTCTCTGAAAGGATATCTGACACATATTTTCTCTGGGTTATCACAAGACCTTGCTGGTTCCTTGCAAATTCCAAGCCAAGGAAGTAACGTAGATGGCCAAGGTCTTTGGTCACAAACTTCTGACCTAGGAAGTCCTTGGCCATCCTGAATACCCTGCTTGTCATCCCATGTAATAATATCATCAACGTACACAAGAATGACAATAATACCTCTCTGGGTCTTCTGTACAAATAAAGAGTAATCGACAGTTGAACGCACAAACCCATATTGCTCTATCAGATCCCAGAGTTTCTCGAACCATTCTCTTGGACTCTGCTTAAGGCCATAAATAGCCTTGTGTAACCTGCATACCTTCTGACACTCCCCCTCAACAGCAAACCCCGGTGGCTGCTGCATGTAGACCTCCTATAGATCACCGTAAAGGAAGGCATTCTTGACATCAAGTTGATACAGGGGCCAATCACGTATCACAGCAACTGAGAGAAGTATACGCAGAGTAGAGTGTCTGGCCCCAGGGGAGAAAGTATCCTGATAGTCCACCCCATATGTCTGGGTGAACCCACGTGCCACTAGTCTCGCCTTAAAGCGATCCACACCGCCATCCGCTCGGTGTTTCACAATGAACACCCATTTGCATCCCACAACAGACGCGTCAACTGGAGGAGAAACAAGACTCCATGTACCACGTGACTGTAATGCAACCATCTCCTCTTCCATAGCCAAGCGCCAACGACCATCTTTCAATGCTTCTTCATAATTCCGTGGAATTTCCACGACAGACAGAGCCTCTGCAAATTTCTGAAAATCCCTTATGAGACGATGAAAGGAGACCTGAGAAGCTAGGGGGTAGGAGGTACACGATCTCTTCTGCTTGCGGACTGCAATAGGAATATCCAGATCGGAAGGAACATCCTCCATCTGTGTGTTAACTTCCTGTAAAGTTTCCTGCACATATACATCTCCAGACCCATCGTTAGAAGCTCTGCTGTCAGAACAAACCTGGGGCTCCGTGGATGATGGGCGATGACCATGAGTAGAAGTAGTCTGACGAGTATAGAACATAGGTAGAGATCGAACCAGTGGTGCATGTAACTTAGTAGGAGGAGGAGGATGAGGAGGTGGTGGAGATGGAGGTGGTGGGATAACAGACACGGGAGGAGGTGGCATGTAGACTTTATTATCCACATTCGATGAAGCCAACATATCACCCGTAGGAGAGAAGTACATCACAGACTCAAAAAATGTGACATCAACACTTATATAATATTTTCTGTGTAGAGGGTCATAACATTGATATCCCTTCTGAGTCATGGAGTATCTGCTGACACACATTTGACAGCTTTAGGAGCGAGCTTGTCAAGACTGGGAGTCCACTGGTGAACAAAGTTACAAAAGCAACGAATCTGAACACACGTGGAGTGCGTGAGAATAACTCCTTAGGAAAAGCTATGGAATTGGAATTTTCTCACTGAAGACAGATGATGGCATACGATTCACTAAGTAGCATGCTGTGAGAACTGCATCTCCCAGAACGAATGCGGTGCATGACTCTGAATGAGAAGAGTCTGAGTGACATCAAGAAGATGACAATGCTTCCTTTCTGCAATGCCATTTTGCTGAGAGGTGTAAGAGCAGGACGTTTGATGAATAATCCCTCTGGTTGACAAGAAATGAGAGAGGTCATGATTACAAAATTCCAATGCATTATCAGTTCGCACGAACTTCACAAATGTAGAGAAGACATTTTGCACATCAATAATAACGGTTTAAATCACATCCTCTGCTTCAATTTTTTTTCGAAAGAAACACCCATGACAATCGAGAAAAATCGTCCACAGCTACAAGATAAAATCTGTCCCTAGTGATCAGGCACACGACTCGGTCCCCAGATGTCAACATGAAATAACCCAAACAGGAGCTACTGCTTCGACTCTGACGACTGGGGAAGGCAAATCTATGATGCTTTCCCAACTGACAAGTTTCGCACTGAAAGGAAGATTTAGGTGAAATCTGTGGTAGCATATGACTCATCTTCTGAAGATGCCCAAACCGGAGGTGCCAAGTGAATGGAGAGACTGATCCAGACAAATGAGAAGACATGCCAACATATGAAGTCCGAACCTGGTGATAGAGACCACTCTGCTTACGGTCACATCAAATCACTTTGCCCGTAAGAATGTCCCAAAAAATAAGAGACGATGGGTCAAATATAGCTCGACAGTGCAAATCCTTTGTAATCTGACTTATAGAAAGTAAGTTAATAGAGAAATATGGAGCATGTAGCATATTCAGCAGACGCATTGAAGGCGTCAGAGTGACCTCCCCCTGTCCTATGATCGGGGAATGAGTCCCATCAGCTATCACAACTTTTCTCCCTGGCGCAACTTGTCTATATAATACAAGCTGATGTCTGTCTCCACATAGATGATGTGTAGCACCGGAGTCCATAGTCCACTCTGTACTGTCAGAAACGTGACAAGATGTAAAAGCATAAGTACCTGAGATGCTAGCTGTGGCAGAAGTACTGGCAACTGCTGAGGCTGCCACATCTGAGTGATCTCCTGAGGATGGTGAAGCAGAAGGGGGTATAATATCTCTCAGTGTGGCAACAAGGTGATCAAACCTTTGATCTAGAATAGAAGTAGCAGGAGACTCAATCTGTTCTGCGACACGGACTGATGTCGGGAGCCCATGTTGGAAATGCGAGCCCACGGCGAGCCATTATGCAATAAATGTTATTGCAATTCACTCCTTAATCTGAAATGAAGAATACATAATTTACATAATAGGTACCTTAGTACAATTAGGGTTATGTACCATGGCCATCTTGATGATCATACAACTGTTGATTCAACTATTGAATCATAAAGGCTGGTGCTTGGATGAATATCTAAAGAGTTAGATTGAGGACTCATCAGGCACCGTCAAATGATTGTTAAGAGATGATCTCCAGCCTGAGTAGGAGATGGCAATCCTTATCTCTGAAGGCTGATATCTGACCGACCTCTTGATGCAAGTCCTCTGCATAGGAATAGAGATTCGGAGGTATCAGATTAGTTAGGTCAAAGAGTTGACTTAACGAGATCGAGATAACCAAAGTCCTATATCGTATGCTGTCATGATATAGGCACACATCCTCTGACCGGAGACAGATGTGTTGCTATATGTCTAAGTATGTACATTTGGCAGACCAATAGGTTGATGACCTAATCAAGGTCTATACACCGGCGCGCTGGTGTGCATATAAGGGCATATGAGTAATACGATCTCTCAAAGGGATCATACAGGTTCAGTTACTGAACCGGAAGACATGAGCTCACTCATGAGATATTGGGAAGAATCAAATTCCGTGCGCACGGTCGTCTCGCTTTGGAAGGTTGACTGAATTTGTAGGTTTGATATATACTTTTGGAAAGTATATGATCAAGACCTAGGTATGATATACGCTTTTGGAAAGTGTATGATTGATACCAACTCCCAATGATCGAATGAGAAACTTACTGATAAAACCATGAAGTAGACAGTATAAAGTTGATCCAATACTTTGGGTTTAGTCTGAGTCTTCCAGTATGCAGGATGTACAGGTATCGGGAATACCTGAGGGTGATGTGATCATAAACGATTGTATAACCATGACGCTTCCATTCCTAGAGAGTGATGAAACGGGTCTGGATTTTAGTGACTCCTCTCAGTAGAGAAGTGATCTGATCTTGGTCCAAGTGTTGGACATTGATCTGAATGTGATTCAGATACAATGAGAAGATTAGATTTACGGTCTTGATTTAATCAAGCATCTATGGGAGGCCCGCGATCTGGATTTGAGATACGATCTCAATATCCATGTCACTATACGTGGAACAATACAATCGCCCTGTCCTTATCTCCAAGTATCTGCGGAGAAAGCGCATTATCCTTGAAGGAGTTTATGGATAATTCTATTGTTGATATATGTATCCGAGCATTGAGAAAATGGATAATTAAATGTGATTTAATTATCATGAGTAATATGAATTTGATTCATATTATAAAGAGAGTTATCTTAGATAATTAAATGAGATTTAATTATCAAAGATGTAAATAATGTGAATGTGATTCATATTATTTGGACACAAGAGAATAGAGATCCAAGATGATTAAATATGATTTAATTATCATGGATATGAATAATGTGGATAGCAATATCCGTATTAGTCATATATATTATAAATGTGATTTATAATATATAAGAGCGAGCTATTTGTAATTTACATTTATTAATTAAATGTTAATGTGAATTGGATTCACATTGGACATCAAATTGAAAATGTAATTTACATTTTGTTTTGGGTTGTGAATGTGATTCACAATTTTTCAATGGCATGATTGCAATGTTCACAAAATAAATTGGATTTATTTTTTGTGAAATAATTTGCAACAAAAGTTGTTGCAAATAATGGAGATTACATAAAAGGTGAAATAGCCACCTTCCTAATGGAGGAGGGTGGACGACCACCACTCCCATTAGGAAAGGGAGGCCGTCCCCCCTCTCCACATGGAAGGAGGCTTTCTCTCCTTTCATTATCTCCATGTATTGATGATTTAATTTTGTAATTAAATTGTGTTGATTTATCAACATATATTTAATTTAAATTAAATTAATTGTTGTTGTGTTTTTAGCAACAAATCATGACCATTGAAAGAAACACAAATTAATGTGGACCATTGGATTTGTGTTGACACATGGATCGAGATCCATGGATCCCATAACCCTATAAAAGGAGAGGCACCCCATTGCTCTTCTTGACACGTAAGTTGAAGCAACAAATCTCTCTCTCTCATTCTCTCTACACGTCCTCTCTCTTTCTCTCTCATGTGGCCGTCCACCATGGATGCCCTAGAGAGGTTCTCCATCGCTGCGGCATCGTCGTTATGCTGCCCGATGGTTTGCTCGTGGATCTCTGTCTCCTTCGGTGCGCCCCGCTCGTGAAGAAGACATCGGATCTCGTGTGTCGAGATCAGGAGATCCGCCGCTTGGATCATCAACATGGATTGCAAGAAGCACGCGGTTCATCCCCGCGCTCGCAAGCGTCTCCTTCGTCGGATCGGACTTGAGACAGGAGGTCTCTTTGTTTAGAGACTCGATCGCAACCACGCTTCAAGAGGTAACCCTAATACTTGTTTGCGGTTTAGACGAAACGATCCGAGAAGTGTTCTTGGATCATGTGGTTTCGTCGCAAGAAATTTTTTTTAATTTCCGCTGCCTAGAACAACTAGTATGACTAGTCGTTCTTCGTCGTATCTTATACGACGATCACGCTTCCGTGATGCGCTTGAGGATCTAACCACATCCTTCAAGTGGTATCAGAGCCTTAGGTCGACGGTTTCGAATATGATTCGAAAAACCGAGGACGACTTGGGTTCGTTAAGGTCGCGAAAGTTTTTATCGCATTTGATTTCGCAGATCTGTTTAGTAAATAAATTCGGCACTGTTTAAATTGTTTAAACACGAATTTAATACTTGGATTTTGTTCTCCATTAAACAAGGAAACCATAGGATCTGAGTTTACGTAAATCGGATTTCGTATGCTCTAGATATGGTTGTTTTAATGAACATGTATGCAATGTTGCGGGAACTGTAGATCTGAACGTGATTAAAATGTTAATTACAGTTTAGACTTGCCTCGAAATGCGTATAACATCACTTGGGTTCTGTCCTAAATCAAGTTAGCAATCTATAAAAATTGAGTTTGCTTAATTTGGATTTAAATTGATTGAGATATGTTAATTTTAGTGAGTAGGGGTCCTTACTGAAATTACATTCCTAATCTAGAACCAAGTGATTGTCAATTAGTGAAATTAATTGTTAATTTCGTGAAATAATCTTGAAAAATATTTATGAAATATTGAAACATGATTATTTGCCTAATTGACTTGGCCCCAACCAATTAATTTATTAAGATATGATCTAAATCATAATTGGAAACCACAATCTTTCAAACTTGATGCTTGAATAGGATTTGGGAATTTGTAAGCAAATTTCCTTATAATAAAAAATGTTTTGATTATTAATATATGGTACAATTTCGGTTGAAGAACCGATGATCATCTCAAGTACAAATTAATCAATTTGGCATTATCCTTTCCCGAGGCGGATATGGTGCCTAGTCGGAGAGCATTGGGGTTGCGGGTTGCAACGTATGTGGTCCGTCCCACTCTCGTCGGTACTGGCCATGACAGCGGGTAGGGCCGGGATAATGCCCGAGGGATTAAGATGTATTTTTCTAATTATTAAAATTCGAATTAATACGTATTTTGAGATATTACCATATATGTATTCAAGTAAAATAATCAAGTTTGATTGATTGAATTGGATTGATAATTAATTTAATATGATTAAGTTGATTATGTCCAATTGAAATACTCTAATATGATTAGAGTTAATAATTCCCTTGGAAGAATTAATTATGTGAATGTGATTCACGATAATTAATTAAAATTTGAATATGAGGTGGAGGATCACATAAGTGACATCCATGATCTCCCGTCAAGGCGAAGGGTTCCGTCGCCAGGGATTGTATGTGGGAGACGCCTGTCCGAAGTGACAGCTCCTGTATGCAAGCGCATCTGGATCGGGCTCTTTGCTTCTCGAAAGAGTAAGGCCGTATATGTAGTGACCCCAATATCGGATCCTCATATTATTGGGGCGATATTGGATTGCGTATAGCGAGTACTATTCCTGTTGACGGTTGGTTCAATTAACGACGAGTCAACATCGCCTTAGGTGTGGTGGGCTCGGGTGTTAAAGACCGAATTGGGAAATGCAAGTTGGACTTGCAAAGCGGAATGTGTTCCCGCTTCTTTTTATCCGAGTTGCAGATTCTCATATTATTGGGATGTAACAAAGATAAGGAAGGAGATCCCAGATCTTGTTGAGATATAATGGTAAGTATATCTCTTACATTGAAAGTGATTAAGGGAATGAACTTTCAATGTTGACAAGGCAAGACAACTTTGATATAAAATCCTAAATCAAAGTAAAATATATATATTTATATATTTATGCAATTTTCTTATTTCAGATAATCCTTCATTAAAACCCACTCAATGTTATACTCAATAATAACCAGTAAAATATCATGGATTGGACTCATGATCCAGATATTGTACTTGCAATTGAACACATAATGTATGTGGTTGCAATATGCAAGCTTCCTCATAATATTGAGGAATGACAATTAAATAGATAATAGGACTGCAACCCTAGGGTTTGTATGTCTCTATAGTCTTGGTATCATCAAATGTACTTTGGAAGTGACATGTTGATGATGATCATAATTGTCATATAATCCTTATAAAATCAATGAAGATATTCTGACATACTTATGTGCTCTTGACATTTAACATGAATGAGATGGTTCACTGCATCATGCAGAATGGTGGCTCTATAAGAGATGATGTATTCAAATTGTTTGAGTACCTACCTGAACCTATGTTTTAAGAGTTTAAATGGATGTAGATGATGAGTGTCATTATTCTACTATCTATACTCTAGTCATTCATGAAGCTTCATAGTATTCATATTGTATGAATTTAATGAAGCATGTATAAATGTTGAAATGATCTTACATTGAATTCTTTTGAATTTAACGTAAGAGATCCTTAGTCTTGAGCAATGGTTGCTCATAGATAAAGGGAGCACAGTGGAAGCATGGGTTGGACCCAAGAAAGAAGGAAAGTCAAAGAGTTGACTGGACTTCTGTGACTTCCATATGACATCCAAAGAGTTGAATGAATGTCAAAACTGCAATAAGTTGATGTGTTGATAGTATGACTATCAAGTCTGTCTAGAATCCTTAGAGAAGGACTCGGATAGAGCATCAAAATAATCTACATAAATCATTGAAATTGACTTTCTTGTTTGATAAGATAAAGTCAAATAATTGTATCTCAATCTTCTGATGACATTTGCAATAGGTTGCATATGTTTTAGAAGACCAGAAAATTTGATCTTAAGGTCTATAGTTATCAACATGGATATTGATGCAATTGTTGCAACAATCTCTGTTGGATTGATAGACTTGTTAATTTCAGTGGGAGATTCCTTAGTATTAGAGAATGTCTCTATGACCTGGATATAAGAATACACTCATTGTTTGTTTCTAAATGTTGGAAATAAACATGAATTCTGAGGTAGAACTATCATTAAGGGTTATGATGGAGATATTTCAGATAGTAATCTAAAATCTAGTGGACTCCACTAAATTAGAAAATTGATGAATGGCTCATTAACATTTCTAAATGCTGAAATTAAAACTTAAGATCAATATGAGGATGAAGATCATTTGACAATGATCTAGCATCAAGCTTTGGACATTTGTTCATTGATTTGATCAATGGACTAGTAAGAGATGAAACTTTAGAATGTCTAAAATTTCAAAACTATGAATATCGTATTCAAAGTAAAATGTCCAATACACCCTTCTTAGAGAAAGGTGTAAGATGCCAAGGTATTCAGGATCTCATGCATATTGATGTATGTAGATCATCTATATCATAGTAAACATTATGGATATGTGATATCTGTTGATGATTATGTATGATATAAGATTTCTTCTCTTCACCTAAGAAACCTTTGAAATGTTCAAAGATTTCATTATTTTTGGTCTAAAACCAAAGTTTGAAGGAAGATAAAATGAATTTGATTTAATCTAGGTAGCAAGTACCTACTAGATAAATTAAAAGAATACCTTATAGAGATATGAAAATCACTTCTATCTCAATCCTCCTAACACACCTTAACTCAATAGAGTTATAGGTAGATACAATTGGATCATGTGTGACATGATCTTATCAATGATGAATTTTAGCATAATTATCCCTTAAGTTCCAGGTATATATGTGTAGAAGAGACTACAATGTATATCCTTAATAAGGTTCCATGTATGTTGGAATCTAGCACTTGAGAGTGCTGCTTCATTAGGAAAATAAAGGATGGTATTGGATACCTACTTTATGACCTTGAGATTCTTAAAATATCTCATCTCTGAGAATGTGATTCTTAGAGGTTGAGACTCTTGAGAATCAAGATAAAAATGAAGTGTAGGAACTCATTTAATCTTGAGAAGATAATGAGGCTCCTGAAATTGGAAACTAAGAGGATAATGAAAAATGAAACAGTAATACCTCTTCAAATGAGTTTGAGGATGGATTCCATCTGTCAGAGAAATCTGACAATGATTAAACTTCATGTGATGAAGCTTCTGAAGATCATGACATGGAAAGATGGATTTTAGCAATAAAAGTCTAACGTAGACTTCATATACAAGTGTTGTATATGGACCCTCGAGGATCCACCTATATGGGTAATACCTGTAAAGGTGTAAATGGATCTTCAAGAGAAAGGGAACCTGATGAGAAGGTGGAGACCTTCAAAGCACGGTTCGTAGCCATGAGCTACACATCGGAAGAGAAGACATTGCTTGCGATGAGACTTGCTCTTCGGTGACCATCCTTAAAAACATCAGAATATTGCTAATCTTGGTTGCACAACTTGACTATTGCATCTTCAAAGATGTAAGTCAAGATTGCATTCCTCTAAAGAATACCTCTCTGAGGATATTCACATGAAGTAGCCCCAGGGCTTCATGATTGAGGAAAGCAAGGTGTGCAAGCTAAGGAATCCATCTAAGGACTCAAATAAGCTTTTTTTGAGATGGACCATAAGATTTGATGAAATTATAAATGTTATGATTTCAAATGGAATCTTGATGAGCCATGCGAAGCTTAGTGGGAGTGCCTATGTGTTCATTGTGCTGAATATAGATGATATCCTGATCATTTAAAATGATGTAAGGATAATAATAAGTGTTTTATAATCTGATTGTTCCATAACTTGAGATATGATCTCAAGGATACCTCTTCGATCTTAGTTCTGAAGGTGTTCAGGAGCAAAGAGAAGAGGGTATTGGGACTGTCACATTAGTAGTACACCTTGGACATATTCTATTTTATGGAAAATCCCAAGAAAGGCTTCCATCCCTTAAGATATGGTTCTGACCTATCTGAAGGGATAGCACCTCAAAGAGTTGAGGAAGTAAATGCCAGAACTACTTGCACTTGTGCATTAGTTACGAGAAGCTGAGTGTATGCTAGATGTGTACAAAAGCCAGATATCTGCCATGCAGTGGGAGTAGTAAAATGTTACTAATCCTACTATGGAAATAAAACACTTAATTGCAGTAATAATAATATCTTCAAAGATGATGAAACTTAGAGATAGTGATCTCAGAGTCTTATATTCAAAAGTTTAAGACCATGTAGATAGTGATCTATAAGGGTCTAAACTTTAGATACCTTAGGAGATAGAGATCTCCGGGAATGAAGGTATTCTGTTGGAGTATCTGGTAGTGCGCCTATTGTGTTGTAGCAGGGTAAATGGATCCTGGAGAAGATCCATTTACCCCATCCTGTGTTTAGTCCCATACCGCCCAATGGTGGGACTTGGAGGCTCTGGGAAGGCTATATAAGGAGCCCCAGACCTCCTGTACTCATTGAGAAAGTCAATAGACAAACACGCCCTAGTTGAGGGCTTCTCCCGTGGTTTCATCCCGCTCCTCACGGAGTAGGGTTCCACGTAAAATCATGGTGTTCCCATGTTGATGTTTCTTGTTTATGCTCTGTTTATCTATCGCTTCCGCATTCTTCATATTTTATAACATGGTATCAGAGCGGGTCGATTCTCGTGAATTTTTCGAGTTCTTTATTTTTGGAGATTCGTTCATAGGGCTCTTTGTTCGTGAAGATTTATTAGTTGAGGAATATTGTTGTTTGTTCATGAGATCTAGGGTTTTTTTTAACCCTGGAAGTTCCTGTTGATTCTGCGGAGGCACCTGTTCGTGAAGATTCTCGCTCGACCGTGGCATCGGCGGTGCTACTGCGACGAGCAGTAAAGTTCCAGGCCTCGTGCGCCTCTGTTCTCTCGGCCTCGTGCACCTCCAGACAGAGGCGGCACCTCTTTCATCATACGGCAGTCTCCAGAGCCTCAGGCGCAGGTCCCAGGCACAGGTGCGGCTGCGCATCGCGCTTCAGCCGCGCGCGCGTACCCCCAGCGAGCCCATCGAGGCGCAACCCCATCGAGGCGCAGCCCCATCGAGGCAGAGTTCGATTTCGGTGAAGATCTGTTCTGTGGCGCAACCCCATCGAGGCGCAGGCGACATCCCCTTCTCCATCCAGCATAGCTCTTGGCGGCGATGCGAGCCCAGATCCAGGTGTGCAACCCCTCCTCCAGCCGTAAAGCCCAAGCCCCAGGCTGGACCTGGATGCCGCGCAACTTTAGACCGCCACACAACTTCAGACCGCCGCGCACGCCATCTGCGTGCTTTGGCCCCTCCGATCTATCCAGGCGCATAAGCGACGCGCTCACATACAGCACATAGCGCGCCTCGCACATAGGGTCGATCCCCCTTCATCCCTCAACTGGCGACGGCGATATTAGGCGGTGCTCGATCCCCCCTCCCAGTTTATCCCCTGATGGCGACGCAAATAGATGGAGCCCCATCGGGGCAGTAGCTTTATTCGAAGGGATTTCCTATGGAAACCCTAAATAAGAGATAGCCACGTGAGCTACGGCTGCCGTTTGATAAAAAAAATGATAGAAAAAGTGGGCTGCAGATATGTATGGACCGAGGCCCAGCATAAAAAAAAATGAAATGAAAGAGGAGGAAGCAGGTGCATGGGCTAAAACAAAGGGGAGCCTCATTAACAAAAAAAAAAGAAAGAAAGAAGGAGAGAGGCATCGAGTTTTTGCGAAAAAAAAGGGGGAAGCTGCTTTTATGGGCCCAAAGGTGGGCCGAGAGTTGGTTTAAAAAAAACCAAAAAGGCGCGTACAATAAAAAGCCGTACGCAAATGTTTAAAAAAAAGGTGTGATGGCTTTAAAAAAAATCATAAAAAAAGCCGCAACGAATTGTTTGAGAATATTCATGTTGTTTTCCCCATATTTCTTGTCTTCTCCCAAACTTGGTCGATGTCGATGTTCCGACTAGTATGGGAGAAAGGGGGAGTATGGTGTAGAGTCACAGGTCTATTCATATTCTTCAGATCCAGATATAGATTTCCAGACCAGCCAGATGATCAGACTCTACAGTTCGGTTTCAGACTCGACGATCATTGTTCCGAGTCCTCAGTTTCAGACACGCACGAGTGTGCGGTCTTATTTTCAGATGAGCATAAGTTGCCATCATTGTCAGAGGTCCCCATCATTTCTTGTTTTGTCGGCCAGAGTTTTCATGTGAGCCATAGGGACTCCAGAGCAGAGGACCATTCCCTTGAGGGCAAGGGTTTTCATGTGGTATCATAGGTACACCAGAGCAGTGCACCATTCTCTGAGCCAGATGGGAGAGACCCAGTTCTCCGACGAGGAGACTTCAGGCGCAGTTTCAGACTCGATGGTCAGATTCCGAGTCTTCAGTCGACTCACACTCCAGCCCGTTCGTCCTCCTCACCTGCACGACATGAGAAGCAACGTCCTCGACTGCAGCATGTGCGCGTTGGGTTGATATTGTCCGTAGTATCCTGTAGCGTGAGTTGAGTTTATTTCTGTTTGTTTGTCCAAGCTGAGCATTGCATGCTCCAGCTTGAGGGGGAGTGTTGGAGTATTTGGTAGTGCGCCTATTGTGTTGTAGCAGGGTAAATGGATCCTGGAGAAGATCCATTTACCCCATCCTGTGTTTAGTCCCATACCGCCCAATGGTAGGACTTGGAGGCTCTGAGAAGGCTATATAAGGAGCCCCAGACCTCCTGTACTCATTGAGAAAGTCAATAGACAAACACGCCCTAGTTGAGGGCTTCTCCCGTGGTTTCATCCCGCTCCTCACGGAGTAGGGTTCCACGTAAAATCATGGTGTTCCCATGTTGATGTTTCTTGTTTATGCTCTGTTTATCTATCGCTTCCGCATTCTTCATATTTTATAACATATTCTAATAAGGATTATGGGGATACTGGTTATGATGTCAGGGACCCTGTAACCAACTAGATTGAGTATTGGTTGCATGAGATGCAACATTCGCATTAGATGCGAGCACTATTACTGGGGATATGCAAGTGTCGTAAAAGGACTTGGCATAGTCTCGCGGGAACAGAGTGACTGATCAGCTTACCTAGCTATTTTCTAAATAGCCTATGATTGTCACATGAGTGCGGGTTTAAATGATTAGCCCATTAATGGCTCTTTGGGCTAGTGGGAGATTGTTGGAAATGCGAGCCCACGACGAGCCATTATGCAATAAATGTTATTGCAATTCACTCCTTAATCTGAAATGAAGAATACATAATTTGCATAATAGGTACCTTAGTACAATTAGGGTTATATACCATGGCCATCTTGATGATCATACAACTGTTGATTCAACTATTGAATCATAGAGGCTGGTACTTGGATGAATATCTAAAGAGTTAGATTGAGGACTCATCAGGCACCGTTAAATGATTGTTAAGAGATGATCTCCAGCCTGAGTAGGAGATGGCAATCCTTATCTCTGAAGGCTGATATCTGACCGACCTCTTGATGCAAGTCCTCTGCATAGGAATAGAGATTCGGAGGTGTCACATTAGTTAGGTCAAAGAGTTGACTTAACGAGATCGAGATAACCAAAGTCCTATATCATATGCTGTCATGATATAGGCACGCATCCTCTGACCGGAGACAGATGTGTTGCTATATGTCTAAGTATGTACATTTGGCAGACCAATAGGTTGATGACCTAATCAAGGTCTATACACCGGTGCGCTGGTGTGCATATAAGGGCATATGAGTAATACGATCTCTCAAAGGGATCATACAGGTTCAGTTACTGAACCGGAAGACATGAGCTCACTCATGAGATATTGGGAAGAATCAAATTCCGTGCGCACGGTCGTCTCGCTTTGGAAGGTTGACTGAATTTGTAGGTTTGATATATACTTTTGGAAAGTATATGATCAAGACCTAGGTATGATATACGCTTTTGGAAAGTGTATGATTGATACCAACTCCCAATGATCGAATGAGAAACTTACTGATAAAACCATGAAGTAGACAGTATAAAGTTGATCCAATACTTCGGGTTTAGTCTGAGTCTTCCAGTATGCAGGATGTACAGGTATCGGGAATACCTGAGGGTGATGTGATCATAAACGATTGTATAACCATGACGCTTCCATTCCTAGGGAGTGATGAAACGGGTCTGGATTTTAGTGACTCCTCTCAGTAGAGAAGTGATCTGATCTTGGTCCAAGTGTTGGACATTGATCTGAATGTGATTCAGATACAATGAGAAGATTAGATTTACGGTCTTGATTTAATCAAGCATCTATGGGAGGCCCGCGATCTGGATTTGAGATACGATCTCAATATCCATGTCACTATACGTGGAACAATACAATCGCCCTGTCCTTATCTCCAAGTATCTGCGGAGAAAGCGCATTATCCTTGAAGGAGTTTATGGATAATTCTATTGTTGATATATGTATCCGAGCATTGAGAAAATGGATAATTAAATGTGATTTAATTATCATGAGTAATATGAATTTGATTCATATTATAAAGAGAGTTATCTTAGATAATTAAATGAGATTTAATTATCAAAGATGTAAATAATGTGAATGTGATTCATATTATTTGGACACAAGAGAATAGAGATCCAAGATGATTAAATATGATTTAATTATCATGGATATGAATAATGTGGATAGCAATATCCATATTAGTCACATATATTATAAATGTGATTTATAATATATAAGAGAGAGCTATTTGTAATTTACATTTATTAATTAAATGTTAATGTGAATTGGATTCACATTGGACATCAAATTGAAAATGTAATTTACATTTTGTTTTGGGTTGTGAATGTGATTCACAATTTTTCAATGGCATGATTGCAATGTTCACAAAATAAATTGGATTTATTTTTTGTGAAATAATTTGCAACAAAAGTTGTTGCAAATAATGGAGATTACATAAAAGGTGAAATAGCCATCTTCCTAATGGAGGAGGGTGGACGGCCACCACTCCCATTAGGAAAGGGAGGCCGTCCCCCCTCTCCACATGGAAGGAGGCTTTCTCTCCTTTCATTATCTTCATGTATTGATGATTTAATTTTGTAATTAAATTGTGTTGATTTATCAACATATATTTAATTTAAATTAAATTAATTGTTGTTGTGTTTTTAGCAACAAATCATGACCATTGAAAGAAATACAAATTAATGTGGACCATTGGATTTGTGTTGACACATGGATTGAGATCCATGGATCCCAAAACCCTATAAAAGGAGAGGCACCCCATTGCTCTTCTTGACACATAAGTTGAGGCAACAAATCTCTCTCTCTCATTTTCTCTACACGTCCTCTCTCTTTCTCTCTCATGTTGCCGTCCACCATGGATGCCCTAGAGAGGTTCTCCATCGCCGCGGCATCGTCGTTATGCTGCCCGATGGTTTGCTCGTGGATCTCCGTCTCTTTCGGTGCGCCCTGCTCGTGAAGAAGACATCGGATCTCGTGTGTCGAGATCAGGAGATCCGCCGCTTGGATCATCAACATGGATTGCGAGAAGCACGCGGTTCATCCCCGTGCTCGCAAGCGTCTCCTCCGTCGGATCGGACTTGAGACAGGAGGTCTCTTTGTTTAGAGACTCGATCGCAACCACGCTTCAAGAGGTAACCCTAATACTTGTTTGTGGTTTAGACGAAACGATCCGAGAAGTGTTCTTGGATCATGTGGTTTCGTCGCAAGATTTTTTTTTTAATTTCCGCTGCCTAGAACAACTAGTATGACTAGTCGTTCTTCGTCGTATCCGATACGACGATCATGCTTCCGTGATGCGCTTGAGGATCTAACCATATCCTTCAGCCCATGCTTAGAATAACATATCTCCTTGGAGTGACATGGGCGGTGATAGAAGGTACAAGGATGACAAGTGCACGCTCCTCTACCATTAGGTCTACGCCCACGAAAGGTAGAATGGCCTCCTCTTCCTCGAGAGGCTGCCATAACCGAGGAAGTCTGACTATGGGCTATAGAGGGAATAGTAATCCCGTCGAGTCTGCAGAAGGCTTCCTCCATGGGAGGAATAGAGGCATTTACTAAAATCTGAGAGCGAGCATCTTCATATTCAGGGTCAAGGGCTGCAAGGAATACCCCTACCATGATAGCATTCCTATATGTCTTCTGCTATTTAGGAGTTGCCGTTAGAGGCATGAAACTGTGAAGCTTTTCAAAACACATGAATGTATACAATGAATGCAAAGGACGCTCGTTCTGCTTAATAGTGAATATGTCATGCTGAAGTTGGAGGATCTTCATCTCGTTCCTCGCTTGAGAATATGTTGCTGCGAGGATATCCCACGTCGCCTTGGCAGTAGGCTGATGTAACGCATCATTGGCGATCTCAATCGTCAATGTTCATGACAGCCAAACCTTGGCATAAGCATCGTCCGCCTCTCATGAAGCGTTTATCCCAGTCTTCTCCACCGGTTCTTCCTAGGTAAGAATGTGTTTCTTACCATTCGACTTCATAAGACTCATGAACTGCATAACTCGGAGCTCATAATTTGTCCCGTCCATCTTGACAAGAGGTGCTGGACCTCTGAAGGCGCCTGTGGCGGGTACATCAATCTTGTTCTCAGACATCTTGCTGGATATAGAAGACTAGGATATCGTGGACCAATAAATGAATGTCTACACAAACATATGTGGATTTGGGTGCATATGTAGACTTATGCCCCCAAATCCATCAACAAAATGAGGTGACGACGAGGAGGCGTAGAGGCGCAACACGCGGACGGCGCTGGAACGCGCTAGGCGACGCTAGGCACGGTGCAGGGAGGTGCGCAGATTAGCGCACGGGAGCACGCACAGGCGACGTGTGTGATCGACACAGATCGGTGTGCGGTAACACGCGCACACGTGCAGGTGATGCGCAGGTGACACACGTAGGTGATGCGCAGGCGACGACGCACGGAGATGGATCGACGGAGGCGTGCGTGGGCGGCACGCTTAGGTGGCGGCGTACAGAGATGGGTATATGGTGGGGTTAGGGTTTTTGGGTACGAGAGCTCCAGTGTAGGACCGCCGCTCTGATACCATGTTGGAAGAAAACGAAGATGGGGGTTCACCGGGCCCTGACGGGTTCCCTGTGGATGAGATTAAGGAGGCCGTGTGGGACTTGAATGCTGATGGTTCACCGGGCACTGACGGGTTCCCTGTGGCTTTCTACCGTGATTTTTGGGATGTAGTGGCCAATGATGTTATGGAGGTTGTTAGCGAATTTTGTGATGGGAACAATGGTTTTGATCGAATTAATGGGGCCATTATTGTTATGATCCCTTCGTCTGCAGGGGCTAATCGCATCGAGGACTTTCGGCCTATCTCTATCTCGAATGGGATCTATCTTATAATCGCTAAGGTCTTAGCGAGGAGGCTTGCTCGTGTTCTTGACACACTGGTTTCGCCGGCCCAGGCCGCCTTCATCCGGGGAAGGCAGATCTCGGATTGCATCGCGGTGGCTTCCGAGTTGGTTGCAGATTGGAAGAGCTCTAACAAGATGGGGGTTCTTTGGAAGATTGATTTCGCCAAGGCTTATGATTGTCTTGATTGGCGGTTCTTGTGGTCTGTTTTGAGAAGGAGGGGATTCTCTGAGGTTTGGATTTGTTGGATGCGTCGCTGTATGACCACGGCCTCCCTCTCGGTCTTGATTAATGCCGCCCGGTTGGGGGTTTCTTCCAACCGCGTAGGGGGGTGCGGCAGGGGTGTCCCCTCGCCCCCTCCTCTTTGTGCTGGCATCGGACGTGTTGGCTCGTATGCTGGACTGTGTGATCGAGGCGGGGCTGACCATGGGCTTCACTGTGGGGACCTTGCGCGTACCCTTAATTCAATTTGCGGACGACACTATTTACTTCATCGAGGGTGGCACTTCTGAGGTCTCCGGTATGGCGACCACTTTGGAGCTTTTCAGTGAATTATCGGGGCTCTTGATTAATGGGGCTAAGTCTAAGGTGATCCCCTTTGGGATGTCGCAGGCGGAGGCGCTGGAGTGTGGGCGGCTGCTGGGCTCTCCTCCGAGTGGGCTCCCTATTGATTACCTTGGTTTGCCTTTGGTTGTGGGTCGTGTCAGGCTCCAGGACTGGCGTTTGGTTGTGGAGAAGATGGAGACTCGCCTTGCTGGTTGGCGCGCAACGTTGTTATCTAGAGGGGGTCGTCTTGTTCTTCTTAAGGCGGTGCTTTCCTCTATTCCTATTTTCTTTCTCTCGGTTCGTCGAATGCCTAAGGGGATTCGTCTGCGGCTTGAGCGTTGTATGCGAGGCTTCTTGTGGGGTAAGAAGGGGGAGGGGGGAAGGGGGGTTCATCTGGTGGCTTGGGATGAGGTTACTTGGGCCAAGCGGGCAGGTGGCTTGGGGGTGCGGAGGTTGGAGGTTGTTAATAAGGCTCTTTTGCTAAAATGGGCGAGTAGAATCTGGGGTCAGGAGGACAACTTCTTTATTACTATTCTGCGGAATTTCCTGGGGGAGGCGATGATGGGCTTCATGCGGGGGGGGGGGGTGCTTACGGGCACCTCTCTCCGTTTTGGCGTGGTGTTCTGGAAGTTTTTATTCGTAACCTCTCCCTCTTTAGGCCTGTGTTGGGAAAGGGGGATTCCTTCCTGTTTTGGATCGACGATTGGTCGGGAAGGGGTACTCTAAAGGAACGCTTTCCCCGTTTGTTTGCTTTGGCGGATGACAAGGAGGCCTCGTTGGCCTCGTGCTGGGTGGATGGATCCCGGTGTCCACGCTTTATCGCCAATTTCTCGGATCAACGTCTGGATGATTTTCTCTCTTTAATGAACGTGCTTGCTGAGGTTGATCAACCTAATGATGGCCGGGACCACTGGACATGGAAGGACGGTCTTTTTTCCACGTGTAAGGCGTATCTGGCACTAGCTCCCCGCCCTCAGGCTGGGGACGATCTTCTCTTGCGTGCTTGCTGGTTCCTCTGGGGGTTGAAGCTTCCTGAGCGCATTGGAGTCTTCCTGTGGCTTCTTCGCAGGGGGAGGCTCTTAACGCGTGACTGCTGCGCCCGATTCTTTGCTAACGTTGGGCCTACTTGCGCTTTGTGATGAGGAGACGGAAACTATTGAGTATTGATCACTTGTTCTTTGGTTGCATCATGGTTCGGGGGCTTTGGGTTGATCTGGTATGGGTCAACTCGGATGGTCTGATTGCCTTTTGCGAGAGCTTGTTTTGCAACAGGAGCAGGGAAAGGAAGGAGTTTTTGGCTCCGCTTGCAAGGTTGTGGTGTATCTGGATGGGGAGGAATGAGGCCCTCTTCGCTGGCCAACGGTTCTATCGGGAGAACGTTCTTTTCATCTGCTCGCATCTTCTGGATGATTGGTGTACATGGTAACCCCATCGTGGCTTTTTGGGGGTGATCTTTGGTTGTTGCTTTCTCGGTTTCCCTCTATGGGTCTTGTTTGTTTGGTTTTTGTAACCTTTTTGTAACATTCTTTGCTCCTTTTTTCTTTTAATATATTGGGGTGAACACCGTAGAGTGTCTCCCCTTTTTTGAGCCTAAAAAAAAGAAAAGGAAGAGATGTTTATTTCTCATAACCATAGGCTCTCTTATATAGGGAGAGGCCTATGGGTAAATTACATAGAATAGACGGAAAGAAATAAATTAACAGAGAGATACATGGAATGTATAAATTTCTCAACAAGTTGGGCTTGGACTATCCCAAATTTTATGGACCTAGGCTGGCCTGACCCATTCATTTGTACAATTTTCATTCCTATACACCCCTCGGTCGTTGATTTTGAGTGTATATTTCGTTATGAGTTGTGGTTTATAAGTTTTTTACCTCTTTATTGTTGAATAATTCTTGTGTTTTCCATGACTCTTGTCACAACACAACATATGCATGGTATCTAATGGAAAGAGTTTCTGAAAAATATTAAAGTTGAGTTTACATTATTATAGATTCAAGATGATTAAATAGCATTAGGGGTTAACAAATAACCTATTATAAACCAAATATAAGCTATAAATCATAATCATAGCAGGATGGATCGATGGAGAAAAGAAGCGGTGCATAGGGCGATTTTGGAAGGCAAGCAGATTTGGAGACAAGTTCAGCTCGTCGATCGACAACAGGTAGCAGCGAAGGAGGGAACAATGGAGGGTTGACTGGTCGTGTCGCATCGCAAACATGGCCTCCATTGCTTTAAATGTGGCGGAACAAGACATACTGTGACATCATGCAACTCTCCTCTTCGTTGCTTTTCTTGTGGGGCGGTAGGACATCACCGTAACGACTGCACCCTAAGAAGATGTTCTTCAGCAGCAAGTGCCAGTGAGATCCCCTCTAATACAGATGTACCGATACAGAATGGAAAACAAGGATTGGTGGCGCAGTCGGGCGACGGTTCGCTTAGAAAATCTTTTGCCGATGTTGTTAGAGGCCCTTCTTCGGTGGTACAAGAGCCAAAAGATGAACTTTTGATTGGATCCTGGACAAAGCCATCCATCTCTCTGGCCTCGGTTTGGGCGGGTATTTCTCTCCTGCTCAGCGCTGAGTTCTCTGGAGATGTGGTGGCGATTGGTTTTCAAAAATGCTGTGCTCGTGGTCTCTCTCGCTCTCAAGTAGAACGTCTGATCCGATCTTCTGGGAGTGGTGATGACATCCGATGGAGGGCTCCTCGCTTCGCTGATGGCTCCGAGGATATGGTGATAACACGTGTTGCTCGGGTAATGGGGGTTCCCTTTCTCTCCCGCTTTGCCCATCGCCTGGGTCCTGTGCTTTCGCATTTAGGGACGGTGAAGTGCCTCCTTTCAGATGGTTGTTTGCCTGGGGAAGACCCATCCGTAACCCTTCTTCAGATGGATTACCCAATTTGGGCAGCGGTGGAGGAAGACGCTACCCTATCGCTTAGATGGTTCTCCTTCCCTCTGCGGGTGACCTTTCTTCATCCTCCACATCCGCCGCTGCCGTTGAAGTCGGAACTCGCCCTTGTCGTTTCGTTTCCCCCCTCCGTGCTATGTCAGCACTCGACCGTTTTGCCTATCCCGCCTCTCAAGGCGTCATCGAAGCACGCCTCTGCGGTGGAGCCAGCTTTCGAGCGTCATTTCGGTTTCGGGTTCGACCAACGTCCTTTCGCCTCCCATCCGACGCTTCAACTTCCTGGCTCTTTCGAACCTGACCCGGTGAGGGATTGGTTGAACCCGAGTAGGCTCATCCTCTCAGCCTTTTTCGAGCCTCCCCTAATTGGGGCTCCGTATTGGACTCAGTTTCATACTTGGGTGGATCCATTGTAGAGAAGAATCAGGTCGCCCACGCGAACCCGTTGCCCCTCTGGAAGAGCCTTCTTGCTCTCCTCTCCTCTGTTTTCTCGGACCCCCTCCCCCAAGCGCGAGTGGTTTCAGACTGGCCTGCTTCCGCATAAGTAGCTCCCGGGCTCTTGCTCTCCCAGACCGGGGGGAGGTCCTCTCGCTGTTTCATTCTCCTCCTCTAGTTTGTTGTGCTAGCCCTTCCCTTGGGTGCATGGATGCCCCTGTGCAGGGACTCTCTGATCCAGAACGTCTTGAAAATCCCTCGTCCAAGGCTCACGTGACTTTTGTTTCAAGCCTCGTGCTGAGTGAATGCACCAATGAACCTGTGGCCCCTGAAACGGTGCAAAGTGAGGGAGACTCCAGCTTCTGCTTCGATAAGAGAAGCGGGAAAAGATATCGAAGAAGACAACGGGCCAAGCAGAGGCTCCCTGTGATCGAGGTTGTAAAAATTGGTAGTCGGTATTCAGTCGGTTGGGTCACTGACTAAGGATTAATCAATAGTCAGGCGACTAATCAGATTTAGTCGGGCTTTAATCGGCTTTGAAATTTTTAATTACTTTAAATATAAGAATCATTTTTATATGTATATTCGTATATATTTACATAGATTTATATATTTTTATATTATCATAATGAAAGAAAAGAAGTAATTGCATTTAAATAATAACATTAGCATATTCGAATGAGTTTGCTTTTAAAAAAGTATAAAAAATAAAAAATATGGTATTTCCAAGCAAAAATCTATCGACTAGTCGACCTAGTTGGAGTTAGTCAATACTCGGGCGGCCGCCCCACTGACTAGACCAATCGGACCTATTAGTCGGGCTAGTCGGGGGATTTTCGCAACAGTGCCTGTGATACATGAGATCTCTGAACGCAAGGCGGAAGTGGCCAGGCTGGCGGATGCGGTCCTCTTGAAGGGGTTGTCGGTGGTTACCGAATGAAGATTCTATCTTGGAATATGAGGGTCTGGGTGACCCGGAAAAGGGATCAATATTGGGTTCAAGGTTCAAAGATTGGTGTTGTGATGTTGTCTTCTTGCATGAAACCAAACTCGATTCTTGTCCCCCCATTTTATGGAACTCCCTTGGTGGGCTATATCACGGGTCTCCGCACCCTTGACGCCTCTGACAGCGCAGGGGGTCTGCTACTGGCTTGGAAGGAACCGATTTTCATTTTTCGGGCAGAGCTGAAGGGTACACATGTGCTCACGGTGGTACTGGAACATACTCAACTGAATATGCTGTTTGCGTTTTCTTGTGTATATGGGCCCTACCTCCTTGCAACATGCCATAGACTTTGGTTGGATTTGCGGGAAGCCAAATCCACCTTCCCGACTACTTGCTGGCTCGTGGGAGGTAACTTCAATGTCTCTTTGTTCTCGTTTATCGTCCGGGGCTTCGTAGTGGACAAGACCCAGGTTTCACAGACTTCCTTGAGCTGATTGATACCTTGGGTCTGGAGGTATTAGATGCTGCTGACGCAAAATATACCTGGACGTCAACGGGTTCATGGTCACGAATTGACCGCTTCCTGGCTTCAGGGGAACTGCTTGGTTTGTTCCCTCTCTCATTTTCTTCCAGTAGGGCCGGAACAAGATCTGATCACACGCTAATTATATGGGATTCGGGGGATGTCGCCCCGCCTCAGGGTTTCTTTAGGTTTGAGAAGGCATGGCTTTTGGAGGAGTCTTTTAGAGTCTTGGTCTCTTCTCACTGGTCTTCCACGCCTATCCAGTTCTGCTGCGGTGAGATTTGTTCAAAAGCTAAAATCGCTTCGTATTCGGCTCTGCTAATTCAAGAAGGAAACAAGAGAGGCCCGGTGTGCCGTAAGAACTGAGGCTGAAAGAATGGTTGCGAGACTTGATGAGGTAGAGGATGTTAGAACTCTTTCGGCTGCAGAGCTGGATCCATGGCCTCAAATTTCAGCGAAATTCGGTCGAATTTCTGTCGAATATCGATATCCAGTCGAATCGAAATTTGATCGAAATGACTGAAATATGGGGGTCCTAGTACAATAAATGACCGAAATGACCGAAATTCCGGTCGAAATTCCACCGAAATTCTGTTTTGGTCGATACCGAAATGGTGACCGAAACCGACATTTAAGGCCTTGGCTGGATCTGAGGGCGGAGGTGCAGAACAAGATAGTTATGGAAGACATGAAACATGTTATATAATGGAAGCAGAGATCTAGACTCAATTGGCTCAAGGAGGGAGATGCTAATACTGCATTCTTTCACATATTGGCCAGCGAGAGGCATCGTCGTAATAACATTCATTCGATTCTAGTTAATGACATAAGAGTGGAGGGTGATAGAGAGATGGGGCGTGCGATTGCAGATCATTTTCTGATGACCTCTAGGCGTACTTCAGTGAGGCCTTGGAGGTGGTTTGGTGAAGGTGCCTCTTAGCTCTTGGAGGCACATGCCACAAGTCTTATCCAAAAAGTTACGCTAGAGGAGATGAAGAATGCGGCCTGGAACCTTAATGCGGATGGTTCACCTGGTCCGGATGATTTTCCTGTTGGTTTTTACAAGAAGTTTTGGGATCTCGTGGGCAGTGAGGTGCTGGAGGTGGTAGAGGAGTGTTACCGATGCAATGCAGGCTTCGACAAGTTGAACAAGGCCATTATCCTTTTGCTTCCAAATGTGATACTGCCGAAAGAATCGGAGATTTCAAACCCATTGCAATTTCAAATGCTATTTACCTCATCGTCGCGAAGGTTTTCGCTATTAGAGTTAGCAGGGTCCTTGAACATATTATCTCCCCTTTCCAATCAACTTTCATTTCGGGTCGGCAGATTTCGGACAGTCTGGTTATTTTGCTTCGGAGATCATCGTTGAATGGAAAGAAGTAAGGAGAAAGCTATGCTTTGGAAGGTTGATTTCACAAAGGCTTAGGACACGTTAGATTGGCGGTTTCTTTGGTCGGCCCTTCACAGGTGTGGTTTTCCAGAGATCTGAGTGTCTTGGATGAAATGTTGTATCACCACTGTGTTGCTGGCGTTTTGGTGAACGATCGTCTGGAAGGGGGCTATTTCCAGCCCCAGAGGGGAATCAGACAGGGTTGCCCGCTCGCTCCATTACTATTTGTCATCGCTTCAGACGTCCTCGCATGCATGGTTGACCGCATCCAGAGCTTTGGGAACACAAAGGGTTTCTCTGCTGGCGGGATTTTCAATCCCGCTCCTTTAGCATGCTGATGGCACGATTTCTTCATCGAGGGAGGCAAGTAGGAGGCCAATGGTTGGCGCTAACTCTGGAGATTTTTGGAGAACTGTTCGGATTGACTTTAAATTTAGCAAAGTGTACATTGGTCCCCTTTTGCTCTATCGGATGAAGAGGTACGTGACTGTAGTGGCGAGCTTCGCACGGAATGCGGGTCACTTCCTATCCGATATTTGGGCCTTCTGCTGTCTTCGGGCAGGATCAAATTATTCGATTGGCTACCGGTTGTGGAAAAAATGGAAAAGAGGCTCTCGGGTTGGAAGGCTTCCATCCTTTCTAGGGGAGCCGTCTCGTGCTGGTGAAGGCGGTGCTCTCTGCGATTTCAATCTATTTCATGTCCTCATGCCTCCTACCTTTAGGGATCGGGACACGTCTTGAGAGACTCATGAGAAGGTTTTTGTGGAACAAGTCCGGGGTGGAGGGTAATGGGATGCATTTGGTTGACTGGGACTCGGTTACGCTTCCAAAGGCGGATGGTGGTCTGGGAATAAAGCGACTAGACTCTTTCAACGAGGCCTTATCGGTGAAATGGATCAACAAATTGTGGGAATGAGACGAAGATCTCTGTTGCTCTCTCATCAGGCACATTTATGGCATTTCTCGACGGTGCTGGTTGATTCTGGGAGATTTAGGCCATCTGCTTTTTGGAAGGGGATTTCGAAGGTTTTACCGTGTTTTCCAGAACTTTTCAAGCCTATCCTAGGGAATGGGGAATCCTTTGCTTTATGGAGTGATGATTGGATTGACGAGGGTTCGTTATGCGCTCGATACCCTCGGATTTTTGCTTTAGCCTCGAATCGTGAAGTGCAGGTTGCAAACTATTGGTCCGATGGAAATTGGATGCCTAATTTTATGACTAATTTTTCAGATCAGCGGCTGGAGGAATTCCTACTTTTACTAGATTCGTTGCGTCATTTTGAGGGTCCGTCATCGGGCTGTGACTGTTGGGCTTGGAGAGGGAGTCATTTCTTGGTTAAAAAATCTTACGAGGCAATTTGTAGACCTCCCCCTTCAAGGACGGATGACTTGGTTAGAGACTGCAGATTTATTTGGACAATTGGCTTACCGGAGCGGATATATTTTTTCTTCTGGATTTTCTGGAGGAAAAGACTGATGACGAGAGACCGATGTGCCAGATTCTTCAGGGAGGTTTCTGATAGATGCACACTTTGAGGATCCGAGATTGAATCTATAGAACATTTTTTCTTCGATTGTACCTGGATCAAACCTTTTTGGGAAGATCTCTGCCCTTCATTGGGTTTGTACCCACACTCTTGAAGCATTCTGGATGTCTTTACAGGGGCTGCCACGTAGATCAAGACAGGAGCTGCTGAAGCCGTTGGCACTTATTTGGTCCATTTGGATTGCTAGGAATGCTCTCCTTTTCTCGGGTCAAAGATTTTATAGTGAAAATGTTCGTATCCAATACAAGGGGTTTATGGAATCTTGGATGTTGTAACACTATACTTGTACTTTTATTTCTTCTTAATTAATTGATCTCCAAGGGGCGTTCACCATCGCGTACCACCCCCTTTTTAGTCTTCAAAAAAAATTATAATCATAGCATCAAACATCTCCAATACTATTACTAAGGCAAGAAATTGCAAAATATTAAGAAAAAAATAAAAAAGCGAACCCTCTTGAAGGATGGAGGTGCTTGTTGAAAGAGAGAGGCAAGGGTGTGTGTCAACGCTGTGCAAGCTGTCCATCGGAGGCTACTGCTGCTCCATGCAGAGGCGACCAAGGATGGATGGTGAGGCGGCGCGGGCAACTGGCAGGTGGCGTTGGCGGCTAGGGCTAGCAGGCGTCGGGTGAGAAACAGAAAGGGAGGGGGCATTGTTCGCGCAAACATAAAGTAAGGGGGTCTAGAGGGGATGGAACCCCCTGGCTAAGGCTCGCCAAGGGAGTATTTTGGGCCTTATTGCGAGCTTGCTGGCCAGGCTTCGGGCTCTATTATGGGTTGGGTTTTCGGGCTCCATTATGGGCTGGGATTTCGAGCCTGACGGGTTAGGCAAAGCTAAGCCCGAGCCCGACCCAAGTAATAAATGAGCCCAAATTATTTGCCGAACCTGACCCAAATCATTTGCCCTAGCCCAACACAATGCTCAATTGCTAGGTATAACTTGTGCATGCAATCTTACGTCATTAAAATTACTTAAAGTTTGTAAAGAGATCTTGACATGTATCACTTGAAGAGGGAATTTCAAAATGAGATGCTAGCGAGTGGAGGATTTCAGACCGATCACTCTTTCCTATGTAGTTTACATGGTAGTGGCCAAGGTATGGGCGAGATGCCTAGAATTGTCCTAGATGAGCTTATAAATGAGGTCCAAATAACTTTTGTTCACGACTGCCAGATGATGGGGGGTGTTGTTACGGGATCAAACATGACAGACAATTGGAATCGTAGATGAATTCGTGGGCTCCTTTGGTAGGTTGATTTCTCGAAAGCATTTGGTGGATGTTTCCTTTGTGTGGCTCTGGCAAAGCTTGGATTCTCGATATGTGGATCTTTTAGACAAGGAGATGCATCACCACTGCTTCTATGTCGGTCCTAATAAATGAGAGGCTAAAAGGATGATTTTTTAGTCAGAATGGGGAGTTAGGTAGGGATGTTCGCTAGGCCTATTTCTTTTTGTGCTAGTAGACGATGTTCTTGCAATTATAGTGATGCATGTGATCCGAAGAGGCGACAGTTTGGGATACAATAAATGATCACGACACCATCTTATAGGCATACTTTGGTGGTCGAAGGACTTTGATTTTGAAGGTCAGAGGAATGAGTATTGTGAGTACTATGCTAGATATTTAGAGAGAGAGAGGTGATAATTGAACCAATGATGCCATTATTACCATCTTCTTTATTTGCGGTGGGGTGTAGGGACATCGGAGGTTAGAGGAATGCTTATTGTGCTAGGTATTTTTCGAGAGCTCTGAATTAGATTGATTATTCATGCGGCCATATGGCTATTTTAAATGTAGAATAGAAATCTTAAAGGATAAATTACATAAAAAGGGAATGAAATACATAAATACTAATAACTCTCAACACTCCCCCTCGAAAGAGAGCATATATGTCAATTGTGCTCATCTTGGAACAACATTCTTGGAATGGCCAATTTGCTAGGGCCTTGTTGAAAAAAATCTGTTGTCTGTTCCCTTGAAGCCGACATGGGAAGTAGAGATGAAGTCCTTCTATATCATGTCTCGCTTGTAATTGTAATATATCTTGAAGTGTTTTGTCCTTTCATGGAAAGCTGGATTGTTGGCAACTAATAAAGCATCCTGATTTTCACAAAGAAATTGCATGGGAAGAGGCACACCACTAACTAGGTCGGTCAAAAAAAAATCTGACCCACATCATCTCAATGTTCCCCTACCCGTAGCTCTGTATTTGGACTCGATACTCCACGTAGTAACCACAGTATGCTTCTGCCTTTTTGTGAGACTAATGAACCCCTTATGAAGACTGTAAAAATAGAGGCAGACTTCCTTTCTTTAGGGCATCCTGCATAGTCAACATATGCACATATCGTGATGGCAAGAGATGTCTGTTTGCTGAATAACATTCCTGTACATGGAGATGACTTCATATACCTTATGATCATGTAGATTGCATCTATGTTATCCTTTCGTGGCTGCTCCTTTAATTGATTGACTTTAACATCACAAAGGAGATATCTATCTGTTGGGAAACATGAATGAGATGATTCTATTCCATAGCCCTAGGCTCTCTTATATAGGAGAGTAACCTATGGGTAAATTGCATAAAGAGAATAACAAGAAAATAAAATAACAAAGAGATACAAATAGCTTATATGCGTCAACACTCCCCCTCAAGATGGAGCATAGATATCAATCATGCTCAGCTTGGACGCACACTTCTGGAATGGGCCTCTAAGTAATGCCTTGGTGAAAATATCAGCAGTCTGATTCTATGATGTGACATGAGATGTAGCAATGAACCCCTTCTGAATCATGTCACGTATATAGTGACAGTCGACCTCAATATGCTTGGTCCTCTCATGAAAAGCTAGGTTATTTGCAATGAACAAGGCGGCCTGATTGTCACATTCCAACATCATAGGAAGAGGTATATCAAGACATAGATCTGCAAGTAAGGATTTCACCCACACCATTTCTGTGCTAGCCTGGGCCATAGCCCTATATTCTGATTCAGCATTGGATCTAGCTACTACTGTCTGCTTCTTGCTCTTCCACGAAACTATAGCATCTCCAACATAGACCGCAAACCCTGATGTTGACTTCCTGTCCTTGGGGCATCCTGCATAGTCTGCATCCGCACATGCTGTGACAGAAATCTCCTTTCCTTTCTTAAATAGCAAGCCTGCACCTGGAGATGATTTTAAATATCTCAGAATCATGTGTATTGCATCCATATGGGCCTGACGTGGTTGCTCCATGAACTGGCTCACACGACTCACTGCAAACTGTATATCAGGTCTAGTGATCGTGACATACAGTAATTTGCCTACCAGTTCTCTGTACCTTCTCTTATCCACCTCTTCTGTGTCATCATCATACAGCTTCATGCTAGGATCCATTGGTGTCGTAGCAGGTCGACACCCTAGCATACCTGTCTCACTCAGTAGATCTGTGACATACTTCCTCTGTGTCATGACTAATCCATATGGATTTCTAGCAAATTCCAGCCCCAGAAAATATCTAAGGACCCCCAAGTCCTTGGTGACAAACTCGGTCCCCAGCCTTTCCTTTGCCTGCTTAATGCCTTGGTCATCATCACCTGTAATCAAGATATCATCAACATAAACCATGATTACAATGATACCTCTCGCCGTCTTCTGCACGAACAAGGAATGATCAGCATTGGAGCGTTTATATCCTTGTTTCTCAAAGAGGTCTGAAAGCTTCTGAAACCATGCTCTGGGGCTCTGCTTAAGGCCATAGATGGCCTTATGTAATCTGCAAACCTTGGAACACTCCCCCTCAACAGCAAAACCAGGTGGCTGTTGCATATAGACTTCCTCCTGCAAGTCTCCATACAGAAATGCATTCTTCACGTCCAGTTGATAGAGTGGCCAGTCTTTAGCAACCGCAACTGATAACAGGATCCGTAGTGTGGAATGACGTGCCACAGGAGAGAACGTGTCAAGGTAATCAACCCCATATGTCTGTGTGAAGCCTCTTGCAACTAGGCGTGCCTTGTACCTGTCAATGGAACCATCTGCATTGTGCTTAACTGTAAACACCCACTTGCAACTCACCGGGCTAACACCTGGAGGTATAGGAACCAAACTCCAGGTTCCTCTAGACTGAAGTGCCGCCATCTCTTCTTCCATTGCTAGCCGCCATCTAGCATCCTGCAAAGCATCATGATGGTTCCGTGGAATGTCTGTAGATGAAAGTGCCAATGCAAACGTCCTGAAGTCTCCAGATAGCCTTTCAAAAGACACAGCTGCTGATAATGGATATTTGGCACAGCTCCTCTTCGGCTTGCGTAGAGCGATTGGAACATCCAGATCATCTATGTTATCACCATGCTCCTGTAATGTATCCTGCTGAGAAATGTCGTCAGATCCATCAACATTAATATTTTCATTACATACCATAGGCGAGCTAGTTGACGGGTCAGGACCATGAGCTGGAGGAAGCCTGCGGGTGTAATGGAATGGTAGCGGGGATACTATTGATGATGGTGGTGGTGGTGGTGGCAGTGGTGTTGTTTGTGGCAATGGTGATGGTGGTTCCATGAATACAGCATCAGGAAGTGTAGGTAGTGGCTGCATGTTTCCGGATTCAGAAAAATACATCACAGATTCAAAAAATGTAACATCTGCACTGATCATATACCGCCGACGCACAGGATCAAAACACTTGTACCCCTTTTGAGTTCTGGAGTACCCCACAAAGACACACTTGACTGCCCTAGGAGAGAGCTTGTCAGTACCGGGCGACAACTGATGGACAAATGCGACTGACCCAAACACACGAGGAGTAAGAATAAACAAATCCTTGTCAGGGTAAATGAGTAAAAAAGGAATTTGTTCATTCAAGACAGACGAGGGCATACGATTTATAAGATAACATGCAGTGAGGACTGCATCACCCCAGTAGGAATACGGAACATGACTCTGAATGAGAAGTGACCTTGTGACGTCAAGTAGGTGACGGTGTTTTCTTTCTGCAACCCCATTTTGTTGAGACGTATGAGCGCAGGATGTTTGGTGAACAATTCCTTTAGAGGAGTAGTAGTTGGCTAGATTATTGGTGCACAACTCTAAGGCATTATCACTTCTCATAATTTTGACAGTTGTGGAAAAAACATTCTGAATCTCATTTAGAAAGTGAATAATAATATTTCCAGCTTCAGACTTATTTTTCATTAGAAATACCCATGATGCTCTAGAGAAGTCATCCACAAATACAATATAAAACCTGTGCCCCTGATGATCGGGAACACGACTCGGACCCCAGACGTCGACATGAAACAACTCAAACTTGGAGTTACTACTCCGACCTTGACTACGGGGAAAAGATGACCTGTGATGTTTTCCCAACTGACACGCCTCACACTGGATAGGTGTGTGAGAAAGACTATAAGGTAGGACTAGACGCAACTTCTGAAGCGGTAAATGACCAAAGCGCAGATGCCACAGGAGAGGAGATACTTGTTCTGCGGGAGAAGCTGTGATTCCGGCAAACGGGGTCTGGTTCAGACGATAAAGGCCTCCTTGCTCATAGCCATGACCAATCACGTTGCCCGTACGGATGTCCTGAAAAATCAATGAAGATGAATCAAAAATAGCTCGACAATGAAGATCCTTCGTAATCTGACTAATTGACAACAGATTCATAGAAAAATGCGGTGCATGCAAAACATTCTTGAGCTGCATAGAAGACGTCAATCTAATCTCCCCCTGACCCGTGATAGGAGAATGCGTGCCATTGGCAATAACTACTGTCCGTCCTGGAGGAATCTGAGTGTATCCTGTAAGTAGGCTCTGGGCGCCACATAGATGATGTGTAGCGCCGGAGTCCATGATCCATGGCAATGTATCAGATCTACTACTGTGGAGTGCAAGTGGACTACCTGAAGTACTAGTAGAGGCCGAGGCAGAAGCAGCAGCATCAGTATGGTTCTCTGTAGTCGGTGCTGGACCAGATGGTGGAATAATGCCCCTGAGACGAGCAACTAGATCATCAAATCGTTGATCCAGTGTAGCAGCAGACGGGGGCTCTATCTGCTCAGCGGCTCGTGCGGATGCAGGAAATCCATGCTTTGAGTAGCATGTATCTTCAGTATGTCCGACTCGGTGACAATATGAGCATGTTGGCCTAGTGCGGCCACCCCTTCCACGGGGAGTACGTCCACGACCCTGGTAATGAGAGCCACGGCCTCTGTTGGCCGCCATGGCTGAGGGATTCTGACTCGCAGCTGCTGAAGGTACTGTGATCCTACTCAATCTGTGAAAAGCCTCCTCCATGGGAGGAATAGTCGAGTCCGTCAAAATCTGTGAACGTGCTGCCTCATATTCTGGATCAAGTGCAGCGAGAAACACACCCACCATCGTCGCATTCCTGTATGTCTTCTGCTGTTCTGGCATGGCGGTAAGAGGCATGAAGCTGTAGAGCTTCTCAAACATCCCTCTCAATGATGTATAGAGGGAATGTAAAGGACGGCCGTTCTGCTTTATTGTGAATATGTCATGTTGTAGTTGCAGGATCTTCGTCTCATTTTTCGCCTGAGAATACGTTGCTGCCAGGATATCCCACATGTCTTTAGCCGTGGGTTGATGTAAGATGTCATTGGCGATTTCAATAGCCAATGTACCGGATAGCCACACCTTGGCATATGCATCATCGGCCTCCCATGAGGCATAAACTCCAGTCTTCTCTGCAGGCTCGGGCTCGGTAAGAATGTGCTTCTTACCTGTTGACTTCATCATACTCATGAACTGCATTGCCCACAGTTCATAGTTCGTACCATCCATCTTGACAATGGGCGCTGGACCACGAAATGCGCCCATAGATGGGATATCTGCCTTGCTTTCTGACATGATGGAGACGGAAGACTGGAGCGACTGAGAGGATATAGTCTATGTCTACAATGACATAGATGGGATTAGTTGCGTGTGTAGACTTCAAGCAACTAACCCCATGTAGATCAGGAGCTGTGCCCTAGGGTTTTGGGACTTAGGGCACGTACGCACGTGCGAGAAGCACGCACGCACCTGGAGGATCACGCGCGCACTGGAGTGCTCAACTGGAGAATCTCGCGAGCACTAGCGCACGCAACTGTGCGCGTGACAGTGCGCACAATCGCGCAGGAGGCTATGCACGCGATCAGGCTATGCGCGCGAACAGGAGCGCGCGACTATGCGCGCAGTCGATGCACGGGACTGTGCGTAGGTGTGCGGTGACGCACGCACAGGCGCACGATGCTGTGCGGAGGCGTGCAGCGATGCACGCAGAGGCTGGGCGACGCGCACAGGCGCGAGAGGCGCTCGAGAGGCGATGCGCACAGGCGCCCAGGCGAGAGGCGATCGGCTAGGCGGCGCCGATCCGAGAGAGAGGGAAGAGAGGCCGGCGGGTGGGGTTAGGGTTAGGGTTAGGTTTCAAGAACTCCGGTCTAGGACCGTCGCTCTGATACCATGTTGGGAAACGTGAATGAGATGATTCTATTCCATAGCCCTAGGCTCTCTTATATAGGAGAGTAGCCTATGGGTAAATTACATAAAGAGAATAACAAGAAAATAAAATAACAAAGAGATACAAATAGCTTATATGCGTCAACACTATCCTAGCAACAATCACATAGAGAAGCTTTCCAGCAAGCTCCATGTATCTCCTCTTGGCCACCTCATCTGTATCGTCGTCATAGAACTTCATGCTGAGATACATAGTAGTAGTGGGAGGTCTGCATTCTACCATCCTTGTCTCTGGAAGGAGATGTGTAACATACTTCCTCTGGGTCATCACAAGACCTCTCTGATTCCTAGTAAACTCAAGCGTAAGGAAGTATCGTAATTTGCCAAGGTCCTTGGGGACAAACTATCGTCCAAGGAACTCCTTAGACTTGCTGATCTCTTATAGGTCATCTTCTACAATAATGATATCATGAACATAAATCAGAATGACAACAATATCTCTATATATCCTGTGTATGAAGAGTGAGTGATTTGCGATTGATCTCTTGAAGCCCTGCTGCTATCAAGTCCGAGAGCTTATGTAATTATGCTCTAGGACTATGCTTTGGGATATAAATAACCTTATGAAGTATGCATATCTTCTGACACCTCCCCCAGCAGCAAACCTAGGTGGTTGCTCCATATCGACTTCTTCCTACATGTCTTCATACAAGATAACATTCTTGACATCAACTTGGAAAGTGACCAATCCTATACCTGTAACAAAGAGGAGGATCCAAATAGTTGAATGATGAGGCACACAGGACAAAGTGTCTTGATTATCCACCAATATGTCTGATTGACTCCCCATGCCATAAGCCTAGCCTTGTAGTGATCAATATAACCGTCTGGTCTGCTTCACTATAAAGACCCATTTGTTGCCAACCACAAACGCCTTCGCTGAGCACTAACCAAGCTCCATGTATCCCATGACTGGAGTGCATCCATCTCTTCCTCCATACAAAGATGACACCTACTGTCTCACATAGCCTCTTGTTATATGTGTGTAATCGCAACAATTAGCAATCGTACCACAAACTTCTTGAAGTCCTCTGATAGACATACCCGTGAAACATGGGCTGCAAGAGGATACGTAGCACATGTATGCCTCCTCTTCCGAAGAGCAATAAGCTGATCCAGATCCTCTTGATGATCTCTCCTGTACTACACTCTACTGAGGTGATGCAATCTCACCGGGTAAAGTTTCTTGATGTACAGACTTATCAATAACGCCATCTAAGAAACCGAATGTTTAGAATTTACTTGGGACATGCCGGATGATAGGGAAGAAGGGGGTATAGTAGTCGGGCTGCAAATGTAGTAACGAGGCAAAGTTTAAGCCATAAGAGGTGCGGTGGAAGGTGGGGGTAAAGAAGTGGAGTGTAAACCTCCTCACCGTACTTGGACGAAGTCCTCTTGTCACCTTTAGGCGAAAAATACATAATAGACTTAAAGAATGTACGTCAGCACTGGCATAGTACTTCCGTCTGATAAGATCAGAATGTTGATTCCTTATTTGGGTTTGGGAGTAGCCAATCAAGATTCACTTGACAACTTTGCGAGAGAGCTTGTCACGAGCAGGAGTCAAGTGATTAACAAAAGTCACAGAGCCGAAGATACAAGGTGTTAGATGAAAAATGTTCTTATCGAACAATGCAATCGAAAAAGGAACCTTCTCTCCTAAGAATGTGGACATCATACGGTTCACTAGGAAATAGTCGGTGATGACAACATTACCACATAAAGTATGGGGAACATGACTCTAGATAAGAAGATTCATAGTAACATCAAGAAGATGACGATGATTGTGTTTTGCAACACCGTTCTGCTAAGAAGTATAGGCACATGGGGTCTAATAAAGGATACCAAGGGACCTGAATGATTGAGAGATGAATAGTACAAAACTCCAAGGCATTGTCACAACAAAGATACTTAGCAATAGTAGAAAAATGTTATTTATTTCAACAATGAAGTCGTGCATAACAGAACCAACTTGTTTTTTTATAGAAAAAAATCCAAGTGTAGAAAAATCATCGACTCAACGAGATAAAACCTATGCCCCTGATGATCAGGAACACGACTGGGGACCTTAAATATCAAAATGCATTAACTTAAATAAAGAATTACATCTATGACTTTGATGAATAGGAAATTTGGTACGATGATGCTTCCCAAGAAGGCAAGCCTCGCACTGAAAAGTGGACTGAGAAGTAGTATGCGGATAAAATTTATACAGCTTCTTCAGAAGATAGTCAAATCGAAGGAGCCACATGTATGGAGAGACTGATCTAGTAGGAATGAAAGATCTGCTGACACAAGGATACTAGATCAGTCTGTAGGGGTCAGAGACCCCTATACTTACCGCCACATCGAATCATCCTGTTCGTGATTATATATCCTAAAACACGAGAAGAGGGTCAAACATGACACATAAATTTAGATCCTTGGTAATCTAACTAATAGATTATAAGTTCATATAGAAATTAAGTGCATATAACGCATTCTACAGTCGTATGGTTGGTGTTAACCGAATCTCTCCTTGTCATGTAACAAAGAAATTTCTCCCTTCTGCAATGATTACAGATTTGCCAATGCGAACCGAATTTAGGAAGTGAACTATGCTCTGTTTCCTCAAAGATAGTGAGATGCTATGGAGCCCATGATCCATTCTGAAATGTATGCCCTGTGACAACTACTAAGTGTATGAGTTATCCCTGAGGTACTTGCAGAGGATGCAATGCCAGATGTGGCCGAAGATGTATTAGTAGGGCTTGCAGAAGGAGTCATAATCTCCATCAGATGGAAGGCAAGATCATTGAACTTCTAATCTAACATAAATGGCGGTATGCTCAATCTTCTTGGAGACATGGGCAGACACCGGGTGATCGTCCTTCTAGTGGCAAGTAAAAGTACCCGAGATGACGGCAATGTGTGTATTGTTGAAGAGAGCATCCACCTCTGCCACAGACACTATGTCCTCTACACTGTGCTGAACCTCCTCTGCTACGAGATGCAACCATCGCAAAGATCTGAGTAGTACTTGTAGGAGGCACCATGATCTTTCTCTGTCGACTGTAGGCCTCCTCCGCGGGACGTATAGACGTGTTTGTGAGGAGTTGGTTACAAGTGATGTCATATTGTGAATCAAATTATCACAAGAAAGATGCCTACCATCGTGGCGTTCCCGTACGCCTTATGATACCCGGTGCTCGTTCATAAACATAAAGCTATGAAGCTTCTCGAACATGCCCCTGAGCTAGGAGTAGAATGCATGGAGAGGTCGACCATCTTGCGTGGCTTTTAAGGTGTTATTCTGAAGCTGCAAAATCTTCATCTCATTCCTCGCTTGAGAATATGTGGCGGTGAGGATGTCTCACATTGCCTTGGCAATGGATTGATGGAGAATGTCATTAGGTATCTCTGTAGTAAGGGTACTAGATAGCCAAACACGCGCATACGTGTTATCTTGCTTCCATGAAGCGTTCGCACTAGTCTTGTCAGCTGGCTCAGGTGTGTCAGGATGTATTTATTGTTGTTGCTTCTCCATGATGCTCATAAACTGCATGTCCCATAGTTCATAGTTGGTCCCATCCTTCACGATGGGCGCCGTCTTTGATGTCTCCGGAGGCAGATGCATTTATTTTATTCTCTGACATGATGAACGACAAAGCCCAAGAAGAATGTGGCTGAGGGTGTAGAACAATATGAAATTATCTACATGATCATAACGAGAACCCGTAGTGTTTGAAGACTCAGAATGCTGCCGTTCCCATCAACACCGGGGATGCTCTAGGGTCGATAGGATAGATTTATCGGTCTGAAATCACCCTGACCGCCCCAAATAAAACTACGCGGGGACCTAAGTTAGACACGGGTTGTCTAGGGACGACCTGATGAAGGAGTGGGCGTGCTCTGTTGGGTCGGTGGATGGACTAGGACAAGTGGATGGTGTCACAACTGTTGTTGGGCAGCTACTGGCAATGCCTAGAAGTGGTCGTACTAGTGCAACGACGACAAAAGAGGTCCTGTAAGGGCCATGGCCTCAAATTTCAGCGAAATTCGGTCGAATTTCGATATCCAGTCGAAATCGAAATTTGACCGAAATGGCTGAAATGACCGAAATATGGGGGTCCTAGTACACAAAATGATCGAAATGACCGAAATTTTGGTCGAAATTCCACCGAAATTCCATCGAAATCCTGTTTTGGTCGATTCCGAAATGTTGACCGAAACAGACATTTAGGGCCTTGGTAAGGGCCCTACGATGGTTGCAGCACACGAGGCTTGTGCGTAGGGCAACACACAAGGATTGTAGCTTGATGATGGGTGCAGGTGGGGATGGTGCATGCTGTGGCAACGACTAGTGGGTATGACGACTGCGGTAGGTGGATGCCGGGTGGTGGAAGTGGGGTTGGTGTGGCTTAGGGTCTTGTTTAGAGGACTGTCGCTCTGATACCATGTGGATAAAATTGAATAGTTTGATTATTTATGAGGCCATAGGGTTCTCTTATATATAGAGGAGAAACCTTAAGAGGACAAGTTACATAAGAAGAGAAAGAAATACATAAATACTAATAACTCTCAACTTGGTTTGGTGGTTAGTATGTCTAAATAATCTTTCGTCCCGTTTTTCTAAAAAAAGAACTTTGGTCCCTTTTGGCTTATGTGATGCTGAGATTGCATCATGTCCGAAGATCATCTCAACCCCTTATGGCTAGTTTCCCTCTTACTTATTTGGGCCTACCGCTTTGTCGTGGGAGGTTGTGTCAATCATACTAGATTTGGTCATTGAGACTCTAAAACCGAAGTTTGCTGGATGGAAGGCCTTTTTCATCTCTAAAGGAGGTAGATTTGGGGTGTTGAAGGTGGCGCTGGCAACGATTCCTATTTTTTTCACTTCTACTCGCATCCTTTCGATGAGAATCCACCATCGTCTTAAGTCATGTATGAGTAGATTCCTCTGGTGCTACTATGATGGACATTACAGAGGACTACACCCTGCCAATTGGAACATTGTTACACTTCTTATGGATCGGGTTAGGATTGGCATCCACATATTGGAAGATATGAATAAGCTCACCTTCAGCGGGCAACCAAATTGTAGGGTATTGGAGTGGATATTGCATTCTATTTGATATGTGGCATCTATGTTCTTCCAACACATCCATCAATTCCCCCGAGGTCACGACATTCGCCAACAACTTTTTGGAAAGAGATTTGTGTCTTGATTCAAGACTTACCCCCCATTCATCCCCATTCATTCATCTTATGATGAGTGATGGAATGTTTTTAAATTATGGTTGGACAACTGGGCTAGGGAGGGATCCCTAAGCACCTTATTTCCTCGCTTGTACATTCTGGCTATGAACCGCAATGCATCCATGCATGGGGCGTGGATAAACAACTAGTGGACGCCGATCTTTCTAGTAGGTTTGCCTGATCAACATCATTAAGATTTTATCTACCTAACTGATGTCTTTTCTAGGTTCATAGATTTGTCCACGAGATGTGATCATTAGGTCTTGCAGGATGGTCACTTCTCAATCAAGAAGGCCTATATACCTCTCAAGGCTTCTAGAAACCCCTTGTGTTAGGGAACATGATTGCAAGTTTATTTGGACATTGTACATTCCCATGAAGATAAAATTTGTGGATGCAGTGTCGGGAAAGGTTGTTAAACATGGCGCGCATGACCAACTTTGCTCTAGGAGAAGACACTACATATCTCCTTTATAGTTTGGCGCTCGCAGTCCCCACACATTTATTTTACTTTGAGGTGCTTCAAGGTGCATCATACTATTATGATACAGATGGGAGAATGTTGGGGTTGATATTTCCCTCCATCGCCATCGCCTGGTGCCACTCGAAGGAAGAAGTGTGGCATGCCACCCATTCTATAGAGGGGTCGACGTTGCCGCATGCTAGCTGGAGGTTGCGCGTGCCACTTGGACTTAGGGTTTGGTTGCTGCTGGGTTCGCTTGGAGGGCCATCACGAGCATGGAAGGACATATCGATATCAGTATCGATATCGGTACCATGCCGATACGATAATCGACGATATATCGACGATATATCGACGCCATATCGCCGACACTGAACCAAATAAAATGGCCTGTCGATACCGATATCGACCATATCGGACAGGTACCGATATATTGCGATACGACCTTCCATGATCACGAGGAGGATGCAACATGTCTTCTTCTTCTTCTTCGAATTATATTGTTTATTATATGGACTGCTAGAGGGAGGATTACCTCAGCGTGAGACTGATTGTCGGAAGATGGGGTTGCGCTTGAAGGTAGAGCATGTAACCCTAAGTGCAACATGAGCGAGGGCTGAAGTCGACAAATTTCTAGGTTTGTAGAAACCATATAATTTCTGGAATTTGGGGATAACTTGATATTTAGAACTTTGAACAACAATATTGATTTTGTTGAACATATCACTAACTCGTGCAGAATTGGGGTTTCAAAAAAACAATTTTCCAGGGTTGAAGGAACTTAAGATTTTTATGGAACTTGTTGGCAACACGTAGAGGCTATGCGGATTTAGGGTTTCAAAAACCCTAAAACTCTTTTCGAACTTTAAGAGATCACAAACGTATCACGGATATGAACATAATAATTTTAAAAGCTAATCACCAAAATTGAGCCCGCTCTGGTACCATGCGGAAAACGACAATGTGGAGGGCCATCATGAGGAGGATACTGCATGTCTTCTTCTTCGAACTATTTTGTTTATTATATGGATTGCTAGAAGGAGGATTACCTCAGCGTGAAACTGATTGTCGGTAGATGGGGTTGCGCTTGAAGGTAGAGCATGTAACCGTAAGTGCAACGTGAGCGAGGGCTAAAGTCGACAAATTTCTAGGTTTGTAGAAACCATATAATTTCTGGAATTTGGGGATAACTTGATATTCATAACTCTGAACAACAATATTGATTTCGTTGAACATATCACGAACTCGTACAGAATTGGGATTTCAAAAAACAATTTTCTAGGGTTGAAGGAACCTAAGATTTTTTGGAACTTGCTGGAATCACGTAGAGGCTTCACGGATTTAGGGTTTCAGAAACCCTAAAACTCTTTTCGAATTTAACAGATCACAAACATATCACGAATATTAACATAATAATTTTAAAAGCTAATCACCAAAATTGAGCCCGCTTTGATACCATGCAGAAAACGACAATGTGAAGGTGTAATAATCAGAGATAAAGATAAAGACTGAAGAAAATCAAGGTTGTAATAGTCGGCACTGGGTCGGTCAGGTCACTGACTAAGGATTAATCGACAGATAAAGATAAAGACCAAATAACATCAAGGTTGTAATAGTCAGTACTTGGTCGATTAGGTCACTGACTAAGGATTAATCGACAATCAGACGACTAATCAGATTTAGTCGGACTTTAATCGACTTTGAATTTTTTAATTATTTTTAATATATAAATCATATGTATATATATTCGTATATATTTATGTTGAGATATTAGTTATCTTTCTTAATATTTCCATATTATATGTTTTTTTGTCTTCATATTGTAATAAGATAACCCCTGTACCTCTCAATAATGCAATTCATTCTTTCGTTTTTACATGGTATCTGAGCGACAATCCTAGATCGGAGTTTCCGTATCCTACCTAAGCCCTAACCCTACTCGTCGACCCCTCTCGTACGCCACCGCGCCCCGCCTCCGCTCTCCCCTCCCCGGTCGTCACATGCCCCCCTCGAGCCGTCGCTTGCCCCTTCCGTACACCTCCTCGCACTTCTCGATGCACCTTTGCAGTTTGAAATGTAGTTTGAAACCGTTTGATTTTAACTGGAAAACGTGATTTCAGACCTATAAATCGCGTTTTCCGATTTTCCAACCCTAGCGCGCAACAAAGATTGACGAGGATGATTGTATGAGTCTTAACGTACAACCAATCCTCCGTATGATCGTGCAGACTCATTCATATCGGTCTACTCCCCAGTCGAGTTTTGTTGTTCGGTCGTTTTACTATCATGTCAGAGAACATGGGTTATATATTTTCTTCGTCTGGTGCCTTCAAGAGCCCGGCTCCCATCGTAAATATGGATGGGACCAACTATGAGTTGTGGTCCATGCAGTTTCTCACCCTCATGCAATGCAACAACAATGAGTACATCTTGACAGATCCAGAGCCAACGGATAAGACTGGGGCCAATGCTTCTTGGAAGCAACATGACGCATATACGCGTGTTTGCCTGTGTGGGACCCTCACCACGGAAATAACCAATGATATTCTGAATCAACCCACCACCAAGGTGATGTGGGCACTTTGGAATCCATTTATATTCAAGCGAAGAATGAGACCAAGATTCTTCAGGTACAGTTCGATATCTACAAGGCCAAGCAGAATGGCTGTCCTCTGCACATGTACTATTCTTCGCTCCATGGCATGTTCGAGAAGCTTCATAGCTACATGCCTATTATGACATCTACGTAGCATCAGAAGACATATAAGAACTCTACGATGGTTGGAGTTTTCATGGCTGGACTTGATGTAGAGTATGAGGCAACACGTACACAGCTTCTAACCGGAGCTACCATACCTCCCATGGAGGAGGCCTATCGCCGTCTCAGCCAGATTATCATGCCTTCTACGACCACTCCTCCGTCCTCTCAGCGGTGGTCGCTTCTCGTGGTCGAGGAGGGACGACCCAGTCTAGAGGACGCACCCCTCGTGGCAGAGATGGTGGACGTCAGCATGAACCTTATACTTACTGTCGACCATGACATGCAGAAGATACATGCTACCAGAATCATGTATATCTTGCTTCTGGTCGCATGGCAGAACAGATTGAGCCGTTGGAGACTCTATCTCCCTAGGTTGATCCTCGCATATTCGAGAGATTATGACTCCTGTTGCAAGCACCACCACTACCACAGATACTGCATCGACAGCCAGAGCCTCTTCGAGCTCCTTCGCTTACGCTTTTACTGGTAGTAGTGGTGCATATATGACAGTGGATTATGGACTCTGGTGCTTCCCTCAATCTGTGTGGAGACAGAGCGCAACTGAAGTCCTATTATGACCATACCTCCTGGTAGATGAGTTGTCATTGCTAATGGAGACCACCTACCCATTACAAGACAGTGAGAGGTGCATTTGACACTGTCTCCATGTGCCTTCAGAATGTTTTATATGCTCCCGACTTTTAGATGAATTTACTTTTCATTAGTCAGATTACTAAGGATATGCATTATCGTGCCATTTTTGACCCTTCATCTCTTGTGTTTCAGGACAAACTCAAGGGCAAGGTGATTGGATGTGGCCGTAAGCAGCATGGGTTCTACAAACTGGTCCATCCTCCTCATGTTGGTATTTCTACTGTACCTACTGGCTACTGGACTAGTCCACCATATATGTGGCACCTTTGTTTTGGCAACCTTCCTCTGTAGAAGCCACGTCATATTCTCCCTTAGATTTCGACGAGATACTCCTTCCAGTATGGGGCATACCGGCTTGGGAAGCATCACCGTTCCTCCTTTCCATTCGTCAGAGTCAGAGCAGTTCTCAGTTATTTGAGCTCCTTCATTTAGGTATTTGGGGCCCGAGTCGTGTCCCTGATCACTAGGGATACTGTTTTCATTTGATCTATGTCGATAATTTTTCTAGACTTCCTGGGTTTTTTTATTGATGAATAGATCTGTTATCATATCTTTTTATTAATGAGATAAATAATATTTTTCTGCCAATGTCAAATACCTTCATTCTTATATCTTAGAGTTCTGCACCTTACAACTTTCTTACTTTCTTAGATCTCTTGGCATTGTTTCCAGATCTTGTGTGCTTATACATCCAAACAAAATGGTATTGTCGAGCGCAAACACCATTACTTACTTGATGTACTAGAACCTTGTTGATACAGAGTCATGCTCTGCACGCTTACTGGAGTGATGCAGTCCTCACTGCATGCTATCTAGTGAACCACATGCCCTCATTGTGTTGGGAGAGAAGATTCCTTTCTTGATTGCGTTTCCCGAGAAGGATCTTTTCTCGCTTATTCCTCATGTGTTCGGTTTTGTTGCATTTGTTCATGATTTCTCTCCAGGTCAGGACATGCTCTCTCCCAGAGCTGTCAAGTGCATTTTTATCGGCTACTCTCGTACCTAGAAGGGGTACCATTGCTTTGATCCGCTCAGGCGGATATACTTTATCAGTGCCGATATTACTTTCTTTGAGTCTGTCATATATTTTTCTCCTACAGGTGACAGATTAGTCCCATAAGACTTGACAATGGGCTCAAATTTCAGCGAAATTCGGTCGAATTTCTGTCAAATATCGATATCATGTCGAAATCAAAATTCGACCGAAATGACCGAAATATGGGGGCCCTAGTACAAAAAATGACCAAAATAACCCAAATTTCGGTCGAAATTTGACTGGAATTCGACCGAAATTCTGTTTCGGTCAGTCACCGAAATGGTGACCAAAACCGACATTTAGGGCCTTGTCTCTGATGTTGAGATCTACATGTCTCCACCTCCTACTGTCATACCACCACCTCTATCTACTCCTGCTCTACCATCACCTCGACATCCACCACCACCACCATCGTCTACACCTACTCCTTCTACACCTGCTCCTGTGGCTTCACCCACTACTGTGACTCAGTTTTTGCTATGTGTGTTTACTCACATGTCTCGCTTTGTTCCTTGCTCACAGGTCTTGCCCATCATCCAGCATGCCTCAGGTATGTAATGAACACATTATTTCTACTTATGGCACTATCGAGTTGTCTGTTCAGCAGGATTCCATACATGATGACCATGTGCCCTCTCAAGAAGGGAACTTATAGGGTCGGGACTTGGTAGACGATTTTGATGTGCTGTTTGCGAAAGCAGAGATGCGGGTGTGATACTTATCCTCTTGCAGCTTAAGTTTTCTTGAGCAGACTATCAGAGGATTTCAGGATGTTTACCTTGCCACTATCAGCCATGGAGATACTACAGACATACCAGGAGGCTCTTCAGAACAATCAGTGGTGGGTAGCCATGGAGGAGATGGAGTCTTGTTTCAGCTCCAGTTGGCGCATCCGTTGTGGGGTGCAAGTGAGTGTTCACTGTGAAACACTATGCATGTGGTGGTGTGGATCGTTATACTACGAGACTTGTGGCACATGGGTTTACCCAGACATATGGGGTAGACTATCAGGATACTTTTTTTCCAGTTGCCAGGCAATTTACTCTATGTATTCTTCTTTCTGTTGCTGTGACACGAGATTAGCCCCTTTACCAACTTGATGTGAAGAATGCCTTCCTCTATGGTGATATACAAGAGACTACATGCATCAACCACCTGGGTTTGCTGCTGAGGGGGAGTGTCAGAAGGTTTGCAAGCTACACAAGGCTATCTATGGTCTTAAACAAAGTCCAAGAGCATGCTTCCATAAGCTCTTGGACCTGATAGATTAGCATCGGTTTGTGCGATCGACTGTCGATCATTCTTTGTTTGTGTACATGACCCAAAGAAGTACTGTTATCACTCTTGTTTATGTTGGTGACATTTTTACATGGGATGACGAGCAGGGCATTCAAGTTGCCAAGGACTTCCTAGGTCAGCAATTTGTGACCAAAAACCTTGGTAATTTACTTCACTTTCTTGGACTGGAGTTCGCCAGAAACCAGTGAGGTTTTGTGATGACCCGGAGGAAGTACGTTACAGATCCTCTTTCAGAGACTGGCATGACATGTTGTAGAGCTGCCACTACTCCTATTGACCTGAGCATGAAGCTCTATGATGATGACATTGAGGAGGCCGACAAGAGGAGGTACATGGAGCTTGTTGGCAAGCTCCTATATGTGACTATTACCAGACCCGATATATCCTTTGTCGTAAGCAAAATGAGCAAGTTTATGGAGCAACCCAGGCAGGCACATATGTATGCAGTCCATATGATTATGAGGTATTTGAAAACATCACCAAGTACGGGACTTCTTTTCTGCAGAGGTGCATCTCTTTCAGTTACAACATGTGTCGATGCAAATTATGCTGGTTGTCCAAAGGATAGGAAGTCTACTTCAGGCTTCATTGTGTTCATAGGGAATTCCCTAGTTTCATGGAAGAGCAAGAAGCAGATCCTGATTGCCAGATTTTGTGCTGAGTCATAATACAAGGCCATGACACATGCTAGCACAGAGGTGATGTGGGTCATATACTGACCTGATTATAGAGGTGCCTCTTGGCCCTCTTCCCATGCACCTCCAATGTGACAACCAGGTTGCTCTTTTCATTGCAAACAACCAGCCTTCCATGATAGGACCAAGCACATAGAGGTAGACTGTCATTACACTCGTGGCATGATATAGAATGGTCTTATCGCTACTATGCATGTCAGCTCGGGAGACTAGACAACATTTGTTCTTACTAAGGCCCTAGCCAGAGGGCCTTATCAGAAATGTTGTTCCAAGCTGAGCCTGATCGATATCTAAGCTCCAACTTGAGGGGGAGTGTTGAGATATTAGTTATCTTTTTTATTATTCTCATATTATCTATTTCTTTTGTCTTCATTTTGTAATTTGCCCAACATGTTCCTCTTCTATATAAGAGAACCTTAAGGCCTCTCAATGGTGCAATTCATTCTTTCGTATCGACAATTTGAATATATTACTACATTTTTATACTATTATAATTGAATAAAATAAGTAATTGAATTTAAATAAAACATTAAGCTTAGTAGCATAAGTTTTCTTCTTAAAAAAGCAAAAATGGCATCTCCAATAAAAAAATCGATTGACTAGTGGGCCTGGTCGGAACTAGTCAATACTCTGTCGGTCACCCCATCGACTAGACTAGTTAGAACTACTAGTCGGTCCAGTCAGGTGAGTTCTACAACACTGAAGAACATGGCTATTTATGTAGAACTTTTACTCCGAAAGGAGTAAGATTAAACCATGAGAGAACCATCTCAAAGGGTTGATGTATATCTTGAATCCTCTCAATGAATACAAGTGGCGTCATGCTTCTTATATAGCACAACCAGTATGACCAAGTTCCACTAATAGATGATGCAGAACTAAACATTGGACGTGTTAATTCGACCCTAGAAGGATCCAATGCATACTCTAACAATTACTGTAAAACTGGCCCACGATGCTACTGTTGCATCGTTCGAGGTCATATGGCATTGAAACGCTTGTTGTTGCCCTGTTATTTTGCGTGTGGCGGGTGGGGTCTCCGTCGATTCTCCTGCTCGTTGTGTTGTATGGAGTCACAGGCGATAGACATCGATGGAAAGGCTCTAGGATCCGTCAATGTTGATGCGTCCAAAACATGGTTAGTGATGGTGAAGGGACCTTTTTTTGGTTTGAGTTTCACTTGGATTAAGACATGCTATCTCGTGGGTGTGCTGGAGGAGTCATGAGACCTTCAATCTCTGATTGGGGGTATTTTTGTCTTTTTCGAAGACTCCTTTAATGGAGTTGTTGTGAAACTTGGTTTGTTGTTGAAGGAGTTGACTTGGCTACTCTCTCTTGTATCTAAGGGCGACGTTCGATGGCGTTGGCCACTATTTTGCATATGGTAAATATGCGTTGATGTGTAGGTGGTTGCTGTCGGTCTTCGGAATTCGCTTCCTCTCTATGATAGTGGAGGCGTTGAAGCAATTCTTTGGGGTGTTGGGGGAAGTTACACATATCTTTTTGGATGGTTGTCTCCTTGGATGCTTCTTCAACGATGGTAGTCATCTGTGGAAAGAAGGCTCTATCTTCGGAGGCTCTACATGCTTTGGGTTGGCGGGTCCTCGTTTCTACTCTGAGCCAAAGAGGTGAACCTTCCACTATCTCTAGTGATATGCACTCATTATGAGAGTGTTACGAGACGACCGTCTTCTGTTGGTTTGGAGAAGGTTGGAGCAGAGGGCGGTTCTGCACCGAACATGTTGGCGAAAGATTTACCGATCATAGAGTTGAAGAACTTGGTTTTGTTGAAGGTCATGTCAGATGAAATCACTACGGCTTCTGAGGAGGAACATGCTGATGTGGACACGACTTCCCCGAATTTCGAATTTCAAACCACAATTGCAGTTGCGGAGACATCAAAGCTATTTCCGTGCCAGATCCTCGGTCGTTGGAAGAATTCACACCCACGATGTTTACGTTGAGGGGCTCTAGGGTTTTGCCCTTTTTGAATGTGACGCTTTGGCATCAACTTTTTTCTAGATTTGGCCTGTTTATCTCTTCCCGGGCTTGGTTTCACAGAGTCATTGAGAATGTATCTCCTATTGGGTTTAGATTGCTATGGGTCTTTGCCTTTGATCAGAATATGGGTTCGGTTTATTCTATGTGTGAGACTCCATACATGGCGATTGTCCCTGTTGCGAGGGGAGATCCACTCTTGTAAGGGAGACTTTGGGAAATGGTTCAACCCCTCCAAAGTTGCTAGTGTGTGCTATTCCAGATCCAAAGGACACTACGACGATTCCTCATAAGGATGGCGACCTTGAAACAACTCCGCATAGTAACCTAGGGTCCTCTGACTCTTTTTTTTCAGAGACCATGGCCTCAAATATCAGTGAAATTCGATCGAGTTTCTGTCGAATATCGATATCCTGTCGAAATCGAAATTCGACCGAAATGGTTGAAATAACCGAAATATGGGGGTCCTAGTACAAAAAATGACCGAAATGATCGAAATTTCTGTCGAAATTCGATCAAAATTCCATTTCAGCCAGTCACCGAAATGGTGATCAAAATCGACATTTAGGGCCTTATCAGAGACTCTACAAGGAAAGAAAGTTAAAAAGATGCAACGGGGGAGAAACGTCCAAGGCACCCTTCTCTATTGAAGGGTTGTCAATACCGATTGTTAGCCCATCGAATATTCAAAGCTAGGGGAATTGCTTTCAACCGCAACCTAGATCGTATGATTTAGAATCTCGAAGGTCTGATTCTCATAGGTTGGTTGCTTCTGTGTCGGGTATGGTTTTGACTAAGGGGGAAACAAAGGTTACATAATGAAGATCCTTACGTGGTATATGAGGTGTCTGAACGACCCCAATAATCAAAGATCCGTGGAGTCTCTCGTTAGTGGTTGACTTTGTTATGTTGTTTTGCTTCAAGAAACTAAGATCTACAACTGGTCAGATATCCAATGGAACTCGTTGGGCTTGTCGAATTGATGGTATTATCAAGTCATTAATGCTGAGGGAAGTGCCGAGGGATAGCTTGCTCTTTTTTATCTCTATTATCAAGGGAAGATTTATGTAGTTTGCTCCATACCAAATCAAATGATGTGCCATGTAGGGCTGCAAATGGATAGATACTGATATGGATATAGGTGTTACAACATCCTTATCCAATTTTAAATACGAATACATATGCAGATACAAATATTGACAGATGTTAAAAGAATGTTACCATATCCTTAAAAAACAGATACAGATGTAAAATGGATATTGATGGCATAGGAGTAACACTAGAAATACCCTATAGATTAGCTTAAATATACATGCATTGGATGGAATACACAAATATTGATATAGTAAATGTGCTTATATTATAATAATTATATTAATTATGATGAAATAAGGTAGAAAATTATGTTATATATGGTTACAAATAAATTTACGACTATATTTATATATGAAAACGGATAATATTGGGTGTTTGTGGTTGTCAAAGTTATATCCTTATCTGCATCCATTTTTAAATGAATATGGATGTCAAAATAAGTATAAGAACGATACAACAACGGATTGGTTACAAATATATCCATATCCGTTTGTATCCTAGTCTCTAGTTATTTCATATGTTTATGGGCCTAATGATTTATTGTTGATATCTGATTTATGGTCGGATTGTGAGAGATTAGATTGATGTTCCTTGTAGAAGCGTGGCTTGTAGGAGACGACTTCAACATCTCTCTGTTTTTTCCAATAGGCCTTGAGGGCGTAGTGGGGCAAGATTCAGGATCCTTAGAATTTTTGGAGGTAATTAATGGTCTGTAATTGGAGGTGGAAGATGTGATTCATACTCGCAACACTTGGAGTAATTCTCGTTTGCGCTCACAGATTGGCCAGTTTTTGTCCTCGTCCGAGTTGACGGAACACTTTCTGCTTTTCTCGGTCTCCTTCAGAACGAGGTCTAGATCCGATCACATTCTTTTAGCCTTTTTGGTCAAGATTCTATTTTCTGGTCCTTCAAATTCGAGAGATCTTGGCTCTTGGAGGAACGATTTAGAGGTTTAATGGGTGGGTACTAGTCTTCTGTTGTTTGTTTGTGGTCGACCCATTGCACGGTTGGGGCATAAGCTTTCATCCCTTTTTGCACCTGACTTTGCAAGAGATTTCCATTCCATTGCTCCAGTATGCTGACGATACCATCTTCTTCATTGAGGGTGGGTAGGGTGAAGCATTGGGAATGGCTACCGTGTTGGAGATATTTGGTGATCTGTTGTGTCTTAAGCTGAACATGAGTAAATCATCGGTTATCTCTTTTGGTATGTCAGAGACAATGCACTTGACTATGAGGTGGAGCTGGGTACATCATCCGATTATTTAGGTCTACCTATGACACGTGTTAGACTTTGTGTGGCGAACTGGCTGTCAATCATAAAGATGGGAAAAAGCTTGCAGGATGGAAGGCGTCTTGCCTTTCTCATGGCGGTTGTTAGGTCCTTGTCAAGTCTATTTTCATGTCATTTATAAGATCACTTACGGGGATACCTCGCTGTTTCGAGATGATTATGCGGAGATTCCTTCGGGGCCACTGATCTTATTCATTTGGTTGACTGGGATACATTGACTTTACCCAAAGACTACAACTAGTTGGTGTTTCTAGGCTGGAATCCAAGAATACAACATTGCTCTTGAAGTGGGTTGCCATGAAATGGGGAGATGATGATGATCTCTGTTGCTCTTGAAGTGGGTTGGACAAGTGTTCGCTCGCTTTATGGATGGAAAACTGGTCAGATGACGGAGCAATCCTATCGGTTCCTATACCTGTTTGCTTTCTCGGTGAATCGTGACGTGTTGATGACAGGTTGCTAAGAAGACGGAGTTTGGTTATCTACATTTCTTTCCAACTTCTTGGATCAATGGTCGGAGGGGTTTATGTCCCTTCAGGATGTCATCAGTTTTGTGCACGGTCTAGTGGGTGGGAGAGATCAATGGGCTTGGAAAGATGGGGACTTCTCAGTTCACGGGGCCTATAGAGCCATCGTTTCGATTTCTACTATTTTAGTGAGAATTCTATTTGTGATTGTATATTCATTTGGGATTTAGAGATTCCCATTTGTATCAAAATGTTTTTTTTGGGTGATGTATCGAGGGCGGCTCTTAACCAAGGATTGTTTGTTAAGGATCTTTGTAAGTGGTAGTGCCATGTGTCCTCTTGCGAGGGCGAATTGGAGTTTACCAACCATCTGTTCTTCGCATGTGAGAAAATGGTGAAGTTTTGGCAGGCGTTGGGAATTGGATGGTTGGATTCAAGTATGTTTGGGAGCTTCTAGGGGCCAGTTTTCAATGCAAGATTTTGCGCCAATACGGAGCTAATTCCTCCGTTCGAGGTAATTTGAGCAGTCTGGTGGTCCAAAAACGGTATTATCTTTTCCTCTGATCACTTTTTTTGTTGAAAATGTACTTTTCATGCAAGAACTCCTCGCATCCTGGCTTATGTGAGGTAACCTCAGTATTCTCTCTTTTTTTATAAATTAATGATGCAGACACCATTTCATGTTTCCCCGTTTTTGGCCTAAAAAAATATGGGAGAAAGGGGGAGATTGACCATGAACTCTAGTATGAGATGAATATGAGGTTTCTATGAAAGAAAACTATCATCTACATATGGATATTCCTACTATTTTCTTTGTTCGATCCTTTAGAGGGATGGAACAATGTTCAATCATCCACATATTGTGCATGCGGGTCGGAGTAGTCCATCAAAGAGACTCATTCTCGTTCGGTGACTCTGATTGATACATATATTGAACACATGAGCTGGTCGATTTATATTTCTCTACAGATCATCATTCACACTCCAACCCTCCAGTTCCTCACCAGCATGGCATGAGAAGCACCGTCCTCAGTGGTAATCGACAAAATATGCATTTGCTCGATATTGTCCGTAGTGTCATGTATTCAGGGTGTGAGTAAGTTCCTCTTTCCTATTTGTCTGAGCCGAGCATTGCATGATCCATCTTGAGGGGGAGTGTTGAAGGGTAATTGGATCTCTCCAGAATCCAATTACCACGCCATCATGTTTAGTCCCATATCATCTATTGGCGAGACTTTGCTATCTCAGTGGGGCTATATAAAGAACCTCACACCCTTGTACTCGTTGAGAAAAATATAATGAAATATCCCGCCCTGTGAGACGTTCTCACGTGGTTTCATCTTGCTCATTAAGGAGTATGGTTCCACGTATTACTCCAAGCCTTCATATTTTTCTTTTTCTTGTTTTGATTCGCTTCTGCAATCCTTATATTTCACAATACTGATTGGCGAAATTCCTAAAGAAGGATGGCTGCATATAGGGTTAATTGTATCCATATCCTATCCATTCAACTCATGTACATGTTTCAATAAAAGCAGATAAATTGTTTCTTGGTCTTGTTTTGAGGTCATTATTTAACTAAATCTGATTCTATATTTTGCAGACCTAATTATAAATGAACATAATGCATGGTAAAATTTACGTAATATATGCATTTTACACACGATATCGCTAAACTGCAGAATTTGACGAAAGATACCAATACTATAAGTAATGTAGGTTGACAAACAATACCTATATTAGACAAGCTAAAAATAGGAATATGTAACAATGGGAATTGAATTTAAATATATCTATAATACTATTAGTAGTGGGTTTTTTCCCACCTTCTGCCACGTGTCACTCCCCTCCCCATCCCCCTTACTCCCCCGCACCCGGTCTCTCTCTCTCTCTCCAATAACTCGTTCTCTCTCTTTCCCTCTTATCTCTCCCTCTTTCTCTCTATCCACTTACTTTCTCTCATTCCATTCTCTCTTTCTACCTTTCTTCTCTCCCTCCCTCTCTCTCTACACTTCTCTCCTCTCTCTTCATATTCGTTCACACCCCACTAACTCTCTCTTCATATTCTCTCTCAATCCCTCTCTCTCTCTCTCCAACCTCGATTTCTCTCACTCTCTCTTCATATTCTCTCTCTCTCCCTCCCCACTCACTCTCTTTTCATATTCTCTCTCCCTCCATCCCTTTCTCTCTTCATGAATTTCACATTTTGCCTCTCACTTCCTCCTCCTAAATTTAAAAATATATTAATATTGATTAAATAAAAGTAGACTCATGTATATCTATATCATTTACAAAATTTGAAGTATATATTAATTTTTTTAAATTAATATTCTCCTTTTAAATTTACTACTTCGAGAAAAATAATTGTAATTTTTTGAAACTACTCTTGACATCATTGTCAACATCATGTATATTAATTTCTCCCTCATGGATTTTAAATAGGATCATTACTAAAGGATACTCATAACCCATCCTTAATTAATTTATATACAAGCGACGATATCAATCTAATAATGATGAAAAAATAGATGCAAAAATATCCCAGGCAATCCTCCCAAGCATTACTTCGTTCTATATTCGAGGTTTCACAACTATGAGCTAACTACTTTGATCTATTTATTTAAAGATTTTTTAATCGTATTATGCAATCATATTTGTAAGTACCTCATTGTTATAATTTAAATAGAAAAACTTAAATGAAATTATATATAGTAACTAACGGTGTAAAGAGGGATACAATTCCATGATCGAGGCATATTATACAAATATAAAGTAATCATTAACTTTTCTCATATTAAGCTTTGAATCACATGTTAATTCGAGGCCTAACATTTATAATTTTGTTGATTTTTCTTCAATTATGACAAGTAATTGGAATTTATAGTATTTCTTTCATTATAATCCCACGATAACACACTTTCTAAAATATATAACAAATCCATTAATCTCCATGTTCGAAATAAGAAAGGTATGCGTTAAGAGAGATAGATACCTTTAGATGTTAGTCGTAATTGCTAGGGAAGATGGAACTTACGTTTATTGAAATTATTTTAACATTGTATTATACAAGGTTTTGATAAAGACAGAGCATGGTAAATAATGATACATTACTAAAGTTTTCCCACCTCCATCATCACTAAAATGATTTTTGAGGTTGTTTGCATGATCATGGTAGGTCGATAATAAAATTATTAACATTAATTTTTTTATATAACAATGATAATAATAATGAAGTTATATATGTCATTATATATGAATTAGTAATGTTTTGATTATTTATTTTATACGCACTATTCCCTTTTATATTTAGATTAATCTTATACACAAAAGGGATAAATTAGTAACTGTTGCTTCACATATTTTATTACTGTTATTATGAATACAAACAGCCCATCGCGGAGTGCGGGTATGCTCCCTAGTGGATGACTAAAACATGGCCTCAAATTTCAGAGAAATTCAGTCGAATTTATATCGAATATCGATATCATGTCGACATCGAAATTCGACCGAAATGGCTGAACTATGAGAGCCCTAGTACAAAAAATGACCAAAATGGCTGAAATTTCGATCGAATTTCGACCGAAATTTCACCGAAATTCCGTTTCCGTCGGTCACCGAAATGGTGACCGAAACCGACATTTAAGGCCTTGGACTAAAATGTCCTTTTGGATACGTGATGTTTATCTATTATATATTAAACAGTTTGAGATGGAGGGCTTTCCTCACTTGAGAAATGACCAGACCTCGTATGAAACGTTCTCCATCTGGCACACATTCGTTCATGACTAGTTGATTTTTATTAAATAATAATATGAAACGTTCCTTGATGTTAATCTTCTAGTTAACTCACGCATTTAGTTGCCTGCATTGTATTAATGATTGTTTAGTCTAATCTCGAAAATTTGCAACTTCAGTTCTTTTGATTTTCGACTTCCACAGTTGGTTTATGTTCTAAAAAATATGCTTAGAGTTATTTGGGAAAACATTTAACTAACCTGTATTATGGTTTATTCTTGATCTATTGTATGATACTTCTGTCATTGATTCATTTCTATTTTTTTGGTTTAGACTACATATGAAAATTTCAGACATAGGTCTGATGGCAGACCAAACGTTTACGACCGAGGATGTGTGAATAACATCCTCGAAGTATTCTGCACCAGGATAAAGCCTTCCAGGAACAAATTCAGATCATTCGCACAGGATAATGTGCCAAGACCACCTTCTATTGACCGTGCTCGCGAGATTGAAGATGATGTGGCTGGAGGCCCACGTGCTAAAGTTGAAGATGACCTTGATTTAGGAGGAGATTTGTTGAAGATTTCCCAGAGGCGAACATATGAGGAGGTTGATGTAGAAATGGGTATGGCAAGAGATAGCAATGGACTGCATATATCTGAAGCCAACCCAGCTACCGTGACTGAACAAGGATCTCTTGCACCCAGATCTGACATACTAAATTCGAGTCGAGGCAGAAGTGGGAGATCAGATATATCACCGGACATTCTCGCCATGAGCTTCTCAGAAATTACTGAAAGCAGACCAGTTAAATCTGACAAGCCTCACCACAAAGCAATTAATCCCGGTTTCTCTTGACGTATTCTTTATCAAATGGGAAGGAAAGCGCCTGGCTGTTTTTTTGTGGATTTGGGGGGTGGGTGGGGTTGCATTGTCAGAAACTGTGATTATTTTATTCGATGAGATTGATCAGTTCATCCATGGTGCTCAAGTTATATGTTTGTCACCTGCCCCTCCGCAGAGGAAAGATCTTTGGAATTTAATGCCAGAGGGCTGGATTCTGCCTTTCACTCGTCTTCGCAGGAGATAATTGCCATGCGCGTCTTATGAATGATTCTTTACGTAAAGTGCACGCTTATCTGTAATCTATGCTGTGCATCTGTCTCTTTTTAATGGTCACCACCATCAACAATTGTCATTTTGATGGATTACAACGTGTGCATTAGCATCAAATCTTGTATAGTTTGCTCATTGCTATTTATATGAATTACTTTCTTCAGATGTAAGTTCCGAGCTTCTTGAGGTAGCGTTTGGTTCGCGGGTTACCTGCGGGTTAGGGGAGTTTACCCCCCTTAACCCACATCCCTCTCTCTCCCTCCGTGGGTCCCACTTTATTCCTTTTTTAAAAAAATAAATAAATCAATTTTACATCATCAATCCTATCAAAAAATAATATATTATACCATCATATCATAGAAAAACTATAAACTACTCCACTTCTACTCCCTTTTCCAAACTTCAATACAATCACATCACAATAACTACTCACTTTTTCAAATTCCAATACAATCATATCACCCAAATCCACTTATAACCCACCCCCAGTTTAATCCTCTATCCAAACACCAAAACACAAAAACGGGTTACCCTCTACCAGTTTAACCCGCCTTAACCCGCCAACCAAACGCACCCTGAGAGTGCTAGCTTTCCCCTGAAGTTCCTTGTGTCTTTCATATTTCAGAAAACTACGACTTGGTGGATGCATATGTAAATCTATTCCATTTTGTTTTCTCTTTTTTTCCTCAGATTCGTTCATGGAGATAGAAGAGGAACGGTCTTGCCGTGTAGAAGAAGATGCAAAAAGAGAACTTGAAAGTTAAACACAACTGCACCATTCACAATGCAATGGACATGGTGCTACATCAAGGCATCAGGTCAAACACGATGTTTAAATGCTCAGTCTGAAAGTTAACGAAGAGAACAGAGTGTTTTTCTTCCAAACTAGAAGCTTGGAGTGAACCTAGAAAGTTGTTCGAGCTATATCATTTTCTTGAACATCTCACTCGAAAGTTGAACCCCTTTTGGATTTTGTATCGTCATTGGATATAAGACGACTATTTCTGTGAAGGGAGCTCCACTTTCGTGCATCATGAAAACCGCTGCGTAGATAAAGGATCCAATCCTTAGAACATATCTTAAGTGGGCCACTCCAACCACACGTTCTCTGCACTCCATACTCCGTTGTGGAGCATCGCCTTGAGCAGTGTAGCTTCACCTCCCTCGTCTCTCCTACTCGCTCTCACCACCATCATCTAAACCCAAACTGCCTCCTTCCTTCCCCTATTTCCATCTTCTCATCACCTTCAACCCCCTTACTGATCTCGTTGGAGATGCCCATGGAAATCTAATTGTCATCATTTTGAATGCCCATAGTCAATGAAATATTTCCTTTACCACCATAACAAAACTCATGTATGCTTTGTTAAATATGCATGGTAATTTGAAATCTGATCACTGGAAATTTGTTGTTGCTATTTTAATAAATATGGACATTTGTGTTAGTAATATTCCACGAGTACCCATGGGTATCCGTGATTCATTCACATATACCAGGGTACCCATTACAATAAGGTATTAAGCATGTGTTGGATTGACTTGTTACATAATTATGATTGTTCAAGGGCAGGTCATGATCGGACCGACTTGATGGCCGCTCCATGGACATCTTTAGAGGTATCTCTTTAAAGATGTTTAAACCTCCAATGGATGAGACTTCCTATCATAAGCTCGATCTAACATGCCCAAGAGGATCCTTCTCAAGGATCTACTCCTCTATGATCTCGATGTTGTATCTCATGTAAATGGTATATCGTCATGTACACATAACACTCCTTGTAGATTTCTTTTCCTTGGAAGAAAGGGCATCAATGGAGATGGAGGGGAGGAGGGTGAAAGCCACTGTCAATGAGAAAGAGGAAGGTTGAAGATGGATAGGGTTAGTTCTCTAAACTCTACATGATCGTTCACCCTTCTCTTAATACAGAGGTGATGGATGCCACTAATGTGGTTAGGATCAACCCTAATCACTTAATCCTGAACATTGTAGATCCATTTATTATTAATTTCACAAGTTGAACATTGGCTCCTAAGAATCAAATTTATCAATTTGATTATTGATTTATGTGAATCCAATTCAAAGAATTAACCCTTGAGTCAATGGTACTTGGATTATTTTATTCCATATCTAAATCCAATTTTATTGTAGTACTATCCATGATTCTTGTGAGTCCAAATTAACATAATAAATTTCATTGATAATGCTTGGATATTTAAATCCAATTACTTCAACCCATGGCTATTGGATAGTGATATCCTAGATAGCACTATCCATAATGCATGTAAAGACAATTATAATCAGATATTCATATTAATGTTTCTTGGTCATCAATATCATTGGTGGTACTTTCCTTGAATAAGAATGTCCTAATCATTTTAGATATCCTTCTTGTGCAACAAATACGTATACTTAAATATACTAATAGTATAACATTGAAGATATTATTCGGGTTACAACTTGATTACTCGAATCCAAATACACTATCTAGAAACAAATAACCCGTATATAGACATAAATATAAGTGATGACTTATGAACAACAGTTTTGAATCAAGCACTTTCTCCAATAGAAGCCAACATGATTTTAAAATTAAGATTACAACATCAACTGGAAATAATTGAAATTAAGAAAAGAGATTAAAATGGCCTACCATGCCAAGTAACAAAACTTGAACATACCCAATGTGTTTTACACAAAGTTTGAGGCGCTAAATTTTTTCCCACAATATTAAGAGTGTGGGCAAGATGACCATAAGTGGGATTAGGTATGATTCGCAAATTAACCCCATTAGAGACTTCATTTCAAAGATAGGATAAGTGAAGGGCACGGATGCACTTTTCTAAGTAGATATCAAGAATATAAGACTAAGTATGCGATTTTCTCCTCACTTTATACCTATATATAGCAGTCACTCCTCTCATATGAAGAGGATTTTAGGTTTTATTGAAAGGAGTAGCGACCCCATTTGAAGAAGAAGAGTCGAAGAAGAAGAAGAAGAAAAGCTTCTTCCATAGACACTCTTTTGAGATGTTTCTATCAGAGCTTGTAGGGTTAGGTAAGATCATTTTCATGATGTTTAGCAATGCGAAGATTTGGATGGATCAAAGTCTGGAAGGAGACAAGAATTAAGAAGGCAAAACAAGGTAGAGTCTTTATCTCTTAAACACCGCCTTGGTTTTCTCATGTTTATTCTTTGATGTTTGGATGTGTTCTCATCCTATACCATAAGTTTGGGTCAAGATCTTAGCATGTATATGCGTTTATACTTGATGGTGAATGAATCTATTCACTATTACGATGTTTTGGAGATATTTTCTTATATTAAGAACATATGGATTTTAGTTTTTTAAATTCTGATCTATATACATGCATTGTTAGAGACATGTGGTCATGCATGCATATTTTAATAATGATAGAAAATTGGTTCTCGTTTTAGCTTGTGTTTCATCTGGTAAAGAATGTATTAATGTCAATCTTCTTTGTATTAAAACTGTATTTTAGACAATAAACAAGCTAAGGACTTGATGTGAAAAGATGCAAAAAGATCATAATGATGAAGATTGGCGAAAGCTAATGCAAGATTAAACCAATCTGATAGAGAATTCAAGATGACTTGAAAGAATCTACAAAGCAATAACGATGACTTAAATGATGACCTAAAGAAGTTTGAGTGTTTTGTAATTTATTGAGAGATTTGTATTGTCAACCTCATGGATATGCATAGCATAAAACTCTGGCTCAAAACGGAGTCCATTTACACAAATAGGAAGGACTCTAAGCATTGGATTCTTAACAACTTATTACTAATTCATTCACATATTTCTGTTGATGATGGAAAGAATCTGCCACATGTTTCGATCATTGTGAGAAGAGAAAAAGGTATTCTGTGCAACTGTTCTACAATCCTGGCTCATGCGCATTCAAGATATCTAAGATCCTTCTCTATTTTACCTCATACTACATAGCATCTATTTTGAGGTGGTGACAATTTAATTCCTTGTACTTTTATATATAGGGCGCCTTGATTGCGGGAGCTCCTCTTTCGGTTTGGAAGAGATGTTTTTGACTATGGTGGTTTCTAGCATTGCAAGGTGTAATTAAGGAGGAGATAACCTTGTCGAAAGCAGCTTGATAGTAAAAAGGATCCAGTGATTCGATTCATTGAAATCCTGAGTCTGGAGGACTTTGGTCAATGTTTTTTTCCTTGTTTAGGTATCCTTTTTAAAATGCGTGTGTCTATTTCTAATTGATTTTCTATCTTTGTGAATAGATAGAATTGATCTTGTGATTGTTTGTTTGTTGACCACATGCTCATAAGACAACTCTACCACATGTCCCTCCATGCATCAGTCGGTAATTCAACTTATAGATTGTGAAATATGAGATGAAGAATACGTAATCAAGCAACAATATGAAAACTTGGATTTACGTGGAAATCTACTCTGTAAAAGGGCAAAGGAATGGGGAGAGAAGACTACTCAAGGTTGGATCTATTGTGTTTCTCGATTATTACAAAGGGTTCGAAGCTTTATATATAGTCCACCAACATTGTTGTCCCACCATTAAGCGATGTGTACTAAAAAGAGTAGTTTTATTAGATCTTGGAGTAATATAATTATCTGTCTAATATATTCTCAAATACTCTCCCTCAAGCTACAGTTGTTACAAAAGAAAACACTCAACTCGTCTTCATTTGATACATGTTCTAAGGAGTTGGGAGGAGATTTGCTCAAAGTAGTTGATGCTGGAAGGATAACAACGTGAAAGGGATGAGTAGTTTGGTCAAGACGATCAGTTGGAGGTAGATGGGCTGGAGTGCTGATCTTCATTACATCAATTACGAGAAACATAAGTCTAAGATAATCCCACACTTCAACGAGCTTTGATCGTACTGATGCCATAACATACTCAAGTGCAATGGCCTACATCAGCGGATCAAGGAGTGACGACAACTCTACCACGTGTCCATGGCACTTCAACGGCAAAAGATACTCATAAGAATATGATGGGCATCCTGTAGTCGGGTGGTTTTGACGTGTGGCATATGGTTTATAAGCCTTTTATGTTCATCAAAGATAGAGGGGGCTACACTTATCGAGAGAAGAAGCAAACGATAACTAATACAATGGTAATCAACACCTTAAATTGTGTATGATGAATCAATGATTCATCATGTTATTATATTTAATTGGATAAAATAGACGATATTATTTTTATGGTTTTACCTCTTTTTATGCATAAAATAGAGCTCTTTTCTTTCCTACTTGCATTGCATGAAATTCCCTAGAAATGGCGCATAAATATGTTCGCTACCTACACCTATCTTCTAACGTAATGTAACATTTCATATACACAATCTCCTTAGTTTTTATATCTAATATTTTTGTACATGCATATACTTAATAATCCTAATGTTTTTCACAAATTCAAATTTGGCTGAGCAGCCCATTGATGTAATCGATTTCAACTAAATTTAATCTATTTTAAAGAATATGCTTAACCCACTTTTATTCATAAAATAAGAAAATTCTCTTTCATTCTTTTGTTTTGCAGGACAAACTTCAACCCAAATGAATGACCCATAGTTGGGATCCAATTCATTAATAAGAAAATGACAAGAAAGAAAGAAATAAATGGTGTAGTAACTGTCTCCTCCTTCCTCCTCTAGAAATGCCAAGAGAAAGGCGACACATGCCCTCTCCTCTCTTCAATGACATAAACACTGGTTATCCCCCTTCGATGCCACCTCACCTCTTGCTACAACAATGATTGATGTGTCACCATCATCCAACTGGTAGACATGTATGCCATGGAGAGACATTATGCATTGAAGGTTGTTATGAATTATTTCATTATCAAAATTAAAAGAATAAATTGTGTTTTCACTTATAAGATTCCTTAAGTACATTTATTGTGGCATGACCATCTTATTAATGAAATAAGATAATAATTTGGCAAAATTAACATTGTCTTTGGAAAGCATAAGATTGATATTGTCATCAAATGATCTATTGAGAGAAATTTTAATAAACCCTTGAAGGAGATAACCAAACATGGGTTTGAACATTGGACATAATAAGTCTTTTAGTATGCAAGATACTTGAGTATTTGGAATACTTTCGATTAATGCAATCATAATTGTTTACCGTAGTACCCAAACATAGTGCCGCTTCTAGTAATCACAAAGTTTGTTAGTAGCTTATAAGTAGTGGGGGCTATTACTAGACAACTCGAGCTTAAGCATTTGGGTTGTAGTCAAGGGCTCCAGTTGGACCCAAGCCCAACAAGTTGTCAGAGCCAGTAGTCCCTGACAACAGACTGGATCTAGGGCCCATGACGTTACCGATGGTATCAACGCAGATTCCTTCTAATAGAGGAAAGGACTACCGAAGGAGTGAAGCTGATATTGTTACAGGAAATAAGACATGTGCCACTACGTAGTGAGGATACTGTGGATACAAGTGTGGGGTCGTTGTATCACCTCAAACATAGTACTATATCTAGTAATCACAAATGTGGTGGCTAGGTATGAAAAGGACTGATACAAATGCATATATGTGTTACCATATCTTTATCCTTTTCAAAATCCAGAGACAAATACCCAAGTAGATATCTTGCAGGCATTGACAATCGCAAACCATATCCTTAATACGGATATAGATATGAAAACATATAACCATAATGAATGGGATACAAATATTTTACAAATGCATACAAATTATCTAAGGATAATAATTTTTCATAAGACTTAAATTCAACGTCAAAATTACACAAACTATAAAACATGATAAAATAAACAAGAAAATAAAGTAATATGTTAAACAATATTTGCATAACAAATAGTTAAACCACGTATGATATATAGTTGGGTAACTTACTAAGAAAAAGGACCCCAACTATACAACACTTTCTAAAAGTTTTCTTTTTAAAATGATATAAAAAGTTTACTAAAATTTTAAATTTATGCTTTGACATCGACACCATAGAGTTTTTAAGCTTACGGAAGCATGTATTTAAGAGGAAAAAATAAAATCGAAGCCATTATTATTACTTTTTCAAAATAAGGGCCTACTCATGAATCGAGGTATAGTTGGGTCTTTTTCTGTAATTTACTCAAAAAAATTTTCCTGCATTTGAAATGATTGTAAAACACATTAAAATCTCCGAGGGTCCGTACACCATTCTTATGCATAGAGTCTATCGCAAACTTCATTGCTAGCATCCAACTATCCATGTCGCGATCATCCAAAGTAGGGTTGGGCATGGGCCGGGCTCGGGCCGGGTTCGCCTTGGCCCGGCCCAAGCCCATTTTAGAATATGGGCTAACGGGTCGGGCCTAGGCCCATTTTATTTTCAAAAATTAGGCCCAAGCCCAAACCTGGCCCAAATAAAATGGGTCGTGTTCGGGTCGGGCCGGCCCAATTTAACACCTATGTATACGAATATCATGTCTTCCATTCTTCTTGCATTTGTGTGGTTGTTTCTTATGCATGTGTGCATGTTTAAAACTATAAAGTATGCTAACTAATTTGTGATTTTAACATTAGTTGTATGTTGGAAATACAAATGTGGTAAAAATATGGCGACTTAAACCACCATTCAATTCACCATTACATATTCTATTGTAGATGCGGGCACTATGACCCAATACAAATTGATTACTTACAGTTGTACATGCTGTAACACTTGAGGACACATATTCCATTATTGCATATTAATGTAATAATCTTGTATATTAATGTAATAATATCCTCAATCCACTATTGGATATGATTATTAATGTATCTAAGCATTTATTCTACACTTGAATAAGGATAGTAAAGTTAGAACATGGTATTTGGAATGAACATGAATATAATTGATATAATTATACCGTACTGGATATAAATATACTTGCTTTAGAAGGGATCGGGCTATCGGGCTAACGGGTTTGGGCCTTCTAAGGCCCAAACCCGGCCCGTTAATCAATATGGGCTCATTTTAGGGCCCACGGCCCGCCCATTAAATTTCGGGTTCGGGTTTGGGTCGGGTTATACGGGTCGGGTTTTGGGTCGGGTCGGGCCGGCCCAGCCCAATGCCCAACCCTAATCCAAAGCTTTATCAAATGAAGTTGGATCATCATCAGACTCTTCTGACACGTAGAATCTGTACCTTTTAGATTGTCTTACAACCATAGGACTCCTTCTAGTAGGCACAATCGTGTCATTTTCAATTATCTCTTTAGTTTCTCGTATAGGTATTTCATCAGTCTCCCTAGATTCAGGAGAACTTGTAACCATATTTGTATCCATATCCTCAAAAAAATTGAAAATGGTATCCACATCCATATCTATATCTACAAAAAAAATAAAAAACTGTATCCATATTCACATCCACCAAAATTAAATATACATATCCATATTCTTTTAAAACAGAAACGATAGCATCCCTAGTGGTGGTAGATTATAAGTATTGGGGGTAACTACTAGACAACTTGTGCTTAAGCATTTTGTGTAATAGTCTAGGACTTCAGTTGAGGCCAAACTCAACAAGCTGTCTAGGCCAATAATCCACGATAACAGATCGGATCTAAAGCCTAAGACATTACAATTACATACCAAGACATTTCCATTCCGAAGGAATGATAAAACTGGGTGGATTTTAGTGATTTCTCTTTGCAGCTAAATGAATGAGAATTATTTGGATTAAATCATGATTCATAAAACACCTTTCTAGATTCAAATAGTTAGAAATTGATCTGAAATAGGTTTGGAGTCAGTTAGATAAATGGTACGAAAACATTCAAATTGAATTGCCTAAAGTCATTTAAACCCTGGTAGTAGATGAAAATATGATAATCAACATACTATGTATGATCTATATAATCTTTTGACCTTATCTCCAAGTATTCACGAATGCTAATCATGAATCCTAATTGGATTAGGAGTCATACATTGGGATATGAATATCAAGATAACAAGGATATTAAATATCAAGATAAGAATAATTATTAACAGATAAAATTATTATGGAAATATAATTCAAATTATTTGTAATTAATTAATACATATTTAGGTTTATATTAATTAAATATTAATATTAATATGATTTATATTTATTTAGTTTATATGTGATTGGGATTCACATCATACAATAAATGTAAATTGAATTTACATTTTATTATGGACTCATAAATTTGATTCATTAATGGTAAGATGATTTTCATAATTGTCCTTTAAATAATTAATGTTAATTATTAAGAAAGATAAATCCATAATTATTGGATTGGAATAAATAAAGAGGAAAAGTCAATATTCCTTCTCCATGTATGGCTGGCCACATGGGATAAATGGAGAGAGAAATTTATTCTTTTTCTTTTATATCATCATTTTTATATTCAAAATAAAAGGAACGTCATTTATAATTGAATTGTAATACAAATTTAGAAGCTATAGCATGGAGAGAGAAGAGTCTCTCTCTGCTTCTTGAATGTCCATAGATGGAATAAAACTCCGTCTTGGTCGTCCATGTCCTAGAAAGAGGTTGGCTCAGCCAATCATAAGAGGATGCCCCTTCTTCTCGGTGCTTCACCTGTGAATAGAAGGACTTGAATTCATGAGATGAAACCATAAATCATTGTAGATCTCTTTTGGAGTAAAGAATTTGGCAGAGAAGATTTCTTAAGTTTACGTAGACATCAAGACTTATCATTGTGCTCGTGAATCCAAGCATTCGTTGGATTGGACTTAAATCAGAATGAATCATATTTTAGAGACACAAACACCAAAAGGTATTCTTATATACTTTTTTGATATTGTGAAATGATACCGAAATTGTTTTTGATACTATTTGATTTCACATTTCAATCATTAGTTGTTAAACGATTGCATTGATGCTCATACAATGAACAACTTATTCTATGAACTTGATTCTTTTATTACACATTTTATGATCTAGGAGGTATAATCTCCTTTCAAATGATATCAAAACCTTGTTTGGAGGATTTGCATTGCATATGGGTCCAAAGAACAATGTCATATTTTCCTATTTGCGAGTACATTATTTTTCAATAACTTTTGTATTTTAAATGATTCAAAGACATATGATGTTGCTACTATTCTTCCATGTTTAGAACATTATTTGTAGGCTATTTATTAGATGTATAAGCATGAACTCATATGCACAAAACTTGCCAAATTTTGATTGCATCTTGGCGAAGATTTGGATGCAGAACTACCAATAGACTTGGATTTCCTTGAAAGATTGTAGCACATAATTATGATTTTTTGCTATATATTTTGTTATATAACATTTAAAATACTAATTAATAAGTCATTAATCAAGTCTCCAATGATTCCGACCATCGAACTCATGAAATTGGATTTCTCCATGTGGGAGTTGAGGAAGATTCGATAAAAAATGACGTAATCTTCCTATTTTGGATTCAATTTTCTTCGAACATATTTGATATATTCATACTTAAATTTGGACCTCATATTTTGAAAATATTTGAGATTGCAACAAATTTCAAGTCCACGTTTTATGTTGCCTTTCAATTTCAGGTGTGATGGTCGCAACTTGTAAACTTAGAACCTATAATATTTTTTAGTTGTATGCAATAATTGAAATGTATATTTCTTTCCTATTTCATTATATGTGCTTGTTTTATTGTGAATCAATAACACTCAAAGAAATCGACCGAACTGCTTGACTAGATGTGCTCATATTGAGTTCAATCGAGATTAATTTGGTGTCTCGACCTTAATTTCACATGATGTGGTTACCTTTGGTGCCATAGAAGTTGAGGAAATGCTCCCACTCAACATTTTGCATGACCTGGTCAGAAATATCTCGAGAAAGATTAACGTATGAGCATGTCAGATTGTACTCTTGTAAAAGAGAAATATGTTTTATTTTGCATGTATAGATTGATTATTGCAAGTAGTATTGAGATACAAGACCTTATTGCATTAATCATTTTTATATTATTATTATTTAAATTATTGTTAAATTAATTTAATTGGATTAAATTAAAATTATTTAATAATCTATTAAATAGTTATGATTGGATTTTTCACAATTGATTAATCATGAGAATATGGGTTGAAGTGATAAATAATCAATTTAAACATGATATGAAAATTCATATGATGATATCCATGGTCTCCTATAATTTTGAAGGGCACCATCATCATGGATTATATTTTGGAGATGCTTATGCGAAGTCATAACTTTGAAATACAAGTGCATCTGCTTTTGGTCGCTTCGTTTCTCGAATAAGATGGGTAGCATAATAACCCCATTATTGTTCCTAATATAATTGAAACAATATTTGATTGTGCATAGAGTACATCATATATGCTCATTAACAGTTGGTTTAATTAACATGTCAACATATAGGGTAGGTGGCATTAGTGTTAATGAATGAATTGGGAATGCAAGTTGGACTTGTAAGGTGGAAAGGGTTCCACTTCTTTCACTAGAGTTGTATTTTCTTATATAATTGGGATATGATGAAAGTGGAAAGGAGATCTTGAATCTTGCTTGAGGTATTTGATTAGCATACCTCATGCTTTGAAAGTTAACAAGGAAAAAACTATTAAAGTAAGAAAATACAAGAAAACCTTGATATAAATAGTTCACCCTAATCAAGTTTTACTAAAAGTATAATATTTTAATTCATATGAAATTAACCCACTGAACACATTACTCAAAGTTAATCAGTTGATATGAACAAATTACTCGAACTGGATCCATAATCTGTAACTCATACTTGCATCAAAGCGCATATGGTATGTACTCGGAAATATGATAACCCTCCGTTTGAAGATGCCTAAGATTTTGACAATAAGTGAACGAGGATCATTCACCCTCTTCTAGACCGATTCTTGGATTATTGTCTAATGTGCTTCAAAAGTAACATGTAGACATTGCGTCCTCTCATGACATCCTACTGAATCTGAAGGAGCTATTTGAAGACGCGAGCCTCACTTAGCATTATAACATGATGAAATGCATGCTTCATTGCATGATACAATAAGACCCATTTTTTGGAAAACTATACTTAAAATGTTTGGGATGGGTTGTGATAATGGTGGAGATGGGATTTTGTCGAAGGGGATTAGGGTTTGTGAAGATGACATAGGAGGTTGGACGACTGTGGCTTGCACAAGGGGGTCGATGCGAGAGGAGGAGCACGTAGTCTCCGTCATGGGTGTGGGTGGTCGAGTCAGCAATTGTTGGAAATGGAGAGGAGGAGGCAGAGGTGGAAGAAGAGGTCTTGGCCATTCGATCGACAAAGATTAAACGATTGAGAGTGAGACACGTGATGGGGAGATAAAAATAAATAAATAAAATAAATAAAATGAGAAATAAAATGATCAACGAATCTCGCACAGATCCAACGATTCACGATGGGGGCAGTTGGGATGGGGGGCACGTGGCGGCTCCTAGAGCTATCGTGTGTCACCTCCACAAAATTCGAAATAAAAAATCAAAGAAAAATCCATATAAAATAGGAAACGACTTCAAATCAAAAGGTGTTATTCATGAAAGTTGTTCCTCTTGACGAAAACTAAAGCTTTTACGAACGGACCAAGACAAAAAGATATCACTTGTGCAAACACATTTTTTAGATGATATTTTATGTATGTAAAATACCATATTTTATATTTTACATTTTTTTGTGATTTCTAATTAAATAAATTAAATTAAATAAAATTAAAATATAATAAAAATATTTACACATTAATATACTTTTTGAGTATTTTTAATAATTGAGAAAATAAATGAATAAAATAAAAGATTTTTGTACATACTCCATATACATACTCAAAATAATGTATTTTCTTTAATTTTTCAATTGTTTTGGATTTTAATTTTTGCACACTTTATTAAAACATAAATAAAATAAAATGAATGAAAAATAAAACTAAAAGTGTTGTACATAAAATGATAAGTCAAGGTTAGTAAATATATATAATATATAATATGGATCCAAAACCCAAGTTTCATAAATGAACTTCGATTCTTTTGAATTTGATCTTGCATTGTAGATAATTGAGTGTATATATATATTAATTAAAAAGTGAGTATGGGTTCATTGGAGATTTTATGTGAGTGATATTTGACTTTACAGATTTTTATCTCAGAGTTAGGATTTGTTTTACTTCACATATATACAAGTTAATAATTTTTTATTATTTTTTCTTTGTCAATGTTAGTAACATGTATATAATGAAGTTGATTTTATTTAATTTTAAGGTAGTATAAATTATTTTAAAATAGTTAAAGTTAGGTCAATTGACATATGGATATATACATAAATAAGATAGGGCTTTGTTAGAAATTTAATATACAAGAATTAGTTCTAATCATATACAACATATCAATTGTTTATTTATGTATTTTAAGATTTATTGGTTGAATTGTATTGGGAAATGAGCTAATATTATTAAATAAGATAGATAAATTGTGAATTCATCACCCCTATACTTAACCATTTCTTGTCATTGAGTAATTAATTATATGAGATCATAACTTTGGTTAAATTCCCAATTGTGTAAGTGATAGACCAAGACTTGATACTCAGGTCACAAGTTTTAGATGACTCTATAACATTAGGTCACTATTAAATTTTACGCAAAAGGAACTCAACCCTATGATTTTTAAGACTCTCCACAGGAAAATATAATATAATGAGTATGACATTAATTGTTGATTACAACTTATGATGTACAATCTTTGTTTTGCCCAATGTTCTAGTCTAAGAGGATAGTTTAGTTTTAAAGTTGGGTTTCACTTCAAACCATAGTCTGTGTGAGTATGGAAGGCCAATTATGGGTCGACTAGGATTGTATCTTATTATTCTCTCCTCTCATTGGACAAATGAATCACTCGGGTACTAAACACACACATGTAATTTTTTTAGTGTGGATCAATATGTCTGATGAGCCGAATTCCGACGCGGTCGAGATGAGATAAATAATAATATGCAAGATGTACTGTTGTTCTCAACCGTGCGATTCGGTCAATCGAGAAAAAAATTGTATTTTAAACCACTCAAAATAAAAGATGAATCAATGAAAAATGTAAGCGGCTTTCGCTATTCTTTTTACCTGGTATAGCGAATAGGGTCGAACACAAGGAGCACGATTTAAAAACTAAGTAGTCAAATTTCAGAAATGATTTTTAGTGGTTTTTCAATTTTTATTTTTATTTTTTTAAATAAGGCACAAAAGAATAAAAAATGCACACACACCGCTCTTTTTGTATTTTTCAAAATAGTAAAAAATGTACAGAAAAGTTCAAAGAAAATATTTTTGTGTTTTATAGGTTTAAAATATTTTTGGTAATTTTTTCAACTTTTTCTGATGTTTTTGGGATTTTCTAAAAATCAAACAGTGAAAAACAGAGCAAAATGTGCACAACCAAGAATATTTTGCAACTTAAAAATACCATAATTGCCAATACTCATGTGGATTATTTTAAATATAAACTACAAAGCAATATCTACAATTAGAATCTCAAATCTCTAATTTTGGATTTTTCTAGAATTTTCTAAAAGTTTTTTAAGAATTTTGTTTTTCTTAATTTTTGGAGTTTTATAAATGAAAAATGATCAAAAATTGGAAGGAAATTAAATGACACTAAACTACACCTACAGTATTATGTTTGGAATTTTTAGGCTAATTTTTTTGAATTTTTAGGAATTTTTAGAGTTCTGACAAGGAAAAAGACACTATTTTTTTGATTTTTTAAAAATATTAAATAAAGTTAAAATGAGATGAATTTTTTATACAAGATAGAATACACAAACAAAAGCATGTCATAATTTTCTGAGAATTTCTTGAACAAAGCTAGTAATATTTCAATTTGATAAGCACACGAAAATAATAATTTGGATCACAAGGACTAGATTGCAAATATTGAAAGTTGTTGCACGAAATAATAATAGAATAATATTCGGGAAGGAGCTTGCAAATTACCCAGTGATACACATGCCTAGCATGTGACTTGAAGTTGGTGGGGCTCTTTGCGCAATTTCAAAAACATTTGGAGGTAGATCCGTAGTTTGTCCAATTTCTTTTTTAGGATTTTATCACTTGTGCCACTCCGAGATATCGCAATATTAGTTATGTCCCTATCCTTTGATAATATCAATTGTGCCCCTCACTTTTTGTTATTTTATCACTTGTGCCCCTCGGGTTAGTGGCCGTCCATCCAAACGCAAACGGACGTTAACTTTAGGGACACATCAGGAATTAAATGAAAAACAAATGAATTGAAAAGTCCAACAATTGTTCATCTTCCTCCTCCCTCTTCTTCCCTCCTCTTCATCTTCCTCATCCTCCTGCACCTGCCTCCTCCCCCGCCCCTGCTGCATCCGCAGGCCCCCGTAACCCCGCGCCTCCCCCTTGCCCCGTCGACCCGCCCGGTGCTCCGCCCCAGGTCTCCCCTCCGCCCCCTTGCCCCCACCCCGAGTTGCCCCTTGCCCCCCCGCAACAGGCCCCTCCACCCCCGCACCTCCCCCCTGTGACCCCCCCAGCCCCTGCCACCACCGCCCCCGCGCCCAGGTCGCAGCCCCTCCCACCTCTGCCCCCCGCAGCCCTGCCCCCCGCGCCCTCCCAGGTTGCAGCCCCTCCCCCCTCCACCCCCACAACCCCCTGTCCCCGCCGCCCCCCGCAGCCCCTGCCCCCGCGCCCAGGTCGCAGCCCCTCCCACCTTCGCTCCCCGCAGCCCCTGCCCCCGCGCCCTCCAGGTCGCCGCCCCTCCCACCTCCTCCCCCCGCAGCCCCTGCCCCCGCGCCCTCCAGGTCGCAGCCCCTCCCCCTCCGCCCCCCGCCGCTCCCCGCTACGAACCCCACCCCCCTTCACCCCCGCAGCCCCCGCACCCAGGTTGCAGCCCCTCCCCCCTCCGCCCCCCCGCAGCTCCTGCCCCCGCCGCCCCGCGCCCAGGTCACCCCGCACCTCCTCCTCAAGCTGTAGTTTTTGTTGAATTAAGATATATTTTTGACTAATTGATTCATAAAAATTCATCAAAATATTTATAAAATTCACTGTTTGATCCGTAATGAGTGATATGTCCGTGAAAATGCAAAAATTTAGAGATTCAATGGATGCATGAAGGTGTCACTAAGAGAGATAAATTATGACGAAAAAGGAAGAAGAACAAATGGATGAGGAAGAAGATAAAGTGGTCTGGACAATAATATCCCTCTTAACTGCACCAAAGTTTGATGAAACCATGGTTAAGTCAACTCATTGACGGTCAATTTGACGGAAGGACACAACTGATGACGGAGCAAGAAGTGAGTGGCACAACTGATATTACCAAAAAGATAGGGGCATAACTGATATTGCGATATCTCGGAGGGGCACAAGTGATAAAATCCCTTCTTTTTTTATTTAAAACCCCTCCTCTCCTAGGATTCTTGGTTCACGTCTTCTTCTAAAGATCAAAAGGGGCCACCGCCGCCCCTTTCTCCAAATCAGATGGCAGCGTGGAGGATGAGCGATGAGGGAGGTCAGCGACGCTACCGCCCTTGGCTGAGGGAGTCAGCGGATTTGGAGCGATCACGGGGACGAAGGAGGCGTGGGCAGCGTTGGACCGCTGGAGGGCGATGTGGGTCGCCGCTGGATGTCGGCCGGGAGGCGTGCTGCCGCGCTGGGCGCTGCGGCACGCAGACGGTGAGAGGGGGCACAGATGCGCCGCTGGAACATGAGGGGTGGTGCGCCGCGGGTGTGGCGGAGGGTTGACGAGCCACGCCGCCACGGGGCTGGATGTCGGTCGGGGCGCGGACCATTAGGGAGTGGGCAAACGACCATGACGGGTTCGCCGCTGGCGGCGGTGGGGCGCACAGGAGGGACGCCTGGAGGTCGGCCGTGGCGACAGCTGAAGACAGAGGGGTCGGCCTGGTCGCAGATCGTCGACGGTGGCATCAGACCGCCACGGGCTGGCGAGCGGAAGGGAGAGGCCACATGGAGGTGGATGCATAGTGCCGCGCAGGGAGGCGCGTCGGCGCATGGCCTGGAGGCTGCTTGATTTTTTTATCTTTTTAATAATTTTTTTGTTATTTTTTCAACCTGCAGGAAACATGTATATATATAATGTTTATTTGTTTTTTTATTTTTTATCCTGCAAAATAGATGTTAGATAAAAAATATGTTTTTTTTTGTTTGTATTATTTATTCCTGCAAAATAAAGGTTAGATAAAAAACAAATACTTTTTTATTTTTCCTGTAAAAACAAATGTGAGTTAAACAGGGAAAAATATTTTATTATTTTTTATTTATACACAAAAAAAATGGATGTATGAATGGACGGATCTCGACGAGATGAAAGAGCGATTCGTTACTTCGGCCACCGTGCGTGGTCGGAGGTGATAGGTTGTGCGAGGTAGAATAAGAAATGTAGGGATAAGAAGATGAGATGGAAATTGATGTCGATTGTGAATTATGTGTGGTGACGAATTTTTTTTGCTATTTTTTTAAATGTTAAGACTAATCAAATGGGAATAAAAACTAGACCTAGGATTTACCCTAGAGAAAAAGATGAGAAATAAAAGTGGATCTCACCTCGGGGTTCAGAAATGCCATAATGGCCTCAACGAGGGCCGACGCGCTGTCATCGGACGGCTCGGAGGCTAGGAGCCCATTAAAAAGAAAACAAAATTATAAATGGAAAATACCTTCAAATAAGGAAGGTGTTTGTTGTTATTTAAATAAATAAAATAATTAACTAAATTAGTTAATTAAATAAAAATAAAATTCGGAATTAAATAAAATAATTAAAATAAGTAATTTCCAAAACTTAATTAGCCACCTTAATGGTAGTTATTTAAGGTAGAAAATCAAATCTTATATACATGGAATGTTTTCAAATCAAATAAACGAAATAAATAAATAAACACATCAAATTTTGTAATTAAATTAAATTATTTAATTAATGTGAGATATTTTATTTTTTTGGTGATTTTTATTTAAGAAACATAGTTGTATACACATATTATACACATATAATACAATATACATATATACACATAGCAAAATAATTTATAAACATAAATTTTTTAATTTTTATTGTTTATATTTTATTGTTTTTATTTTTAATGAGAATAATATTTACAATTATATACATTTAAAAATAAATATGAATAAAATATATACAATAAGTGTATGGGAAAACTACATAAAACACCCAAAAAACCGACTTTTCAACCATAACTCCAAAAATTATGAAATCACAACATTTGAAAGATAATTTAATTTAGAGTACAATGGAAGTGAGTTTGGTTTAATTTGAGTTCGTATGGAGCCGGAATTGGTATTTCAATGATCGTATTGCGGCTTTTTCTGAGGATGATTATTTGTAATATATACACTATTTTTCTTGGTAATTATATTTATTATTTACAACACATTTTTATTTACCACTTTTGTTTACAAAAATAATTAATTTGAGGTCAATTTATGTACAAATAAAATAGTACAAGTTTTATACAAATATACAGGGAATTTATGTACAAATTATTTTTGGATTTTTGACAGAAGACCCTATCTCCCCCGACTTTATTCCTGGTCGATCAGGTCAAGTCTTGACCTTCTCTCAGGATTTGAGTCAGTTTGTATTTATTGCATAAATACCTCCTTTCTTTTTCTTTTCTTCTTTATTCTTTTATTTTTGTATAGAAAGTGTTAAAAATGCAATTTTAACAAATGCATGCAAAATGGTAAAATTATGGAATTAGTGGGTATTTACAGGTGTTTGACTAAAAAATGAAGCTAAAATAAAAGAATAAAGGCGATGAATCGTTGATTCATCAATGTCCGTCAAGAAGGTCGAATGGTCTAAAATTGTTTTTCTGAGATGCACCGGGGTGTGCCTTTTGTGAGTACCTATGTACCTTCTGCACCCATGCTTGTAGAATTTATGATACATGACCCTTTTTTCATGCTCGCACGATCCTTATTTAGTGGCCTAATAGCATTGGGAAAAGGCGATATTGTGGCTTACTTTTTCTTAGTCCAAGTGGACTCTCAAAAGGTTTGGAGTGCTCACTAGTTATTCTCAACCTCTTTTGATTGGAATTTTCTAGAATTTTAAGCTTTTTCTTTGATAACATAATGATGGGTCTAGATAGCTCCTCAACTCCTACTGAGTTGGCGCATACCAATCCACAAATTGTTAGATTTTTACACACTCTGGCACCTATGTCAAATCAAGGTAGTACATAGATCCTTATCCCCATACTGGCTATGTGTTGGCACTCATGTTTCATGAGGTGATTCCCGACTCCTTCCCGCCATCAAGTGTCTTCAAATCAAGTCCCAGTTTAAGTTCTCAAATCCTTGTTCCTTAGGTGAAACAATGACTCATTACGAGAAGTATGAAATCATGCATGTATAGTGCAAGTCATTTTATTTTATAACTAGAGATTCTACATGCAATATAGCATGTATATCTTCAAAACAGGGAGTTTGAATAATTAAGTCATAAGGCCCTACTGAACAAGAATGATAAGAATCCGAGATAAGAGTCACTCCAAATCTAGTAGCCTGATACTCAAGTCTTGTGTGAAGTGCAGGTGTCAAGGATAAAACCTCAGTTCAAATTTTCTTATCTTCAAAAGTTGTTTTTTACAAAAGTAAAGTATACACAGTCCTGTACATAGCTTGTGCTATGTCCTCATGGAACTGGGTGATAAAGAGACATAGCTCGTATTAAACATAAGTGGGTGAAAAGAATAGAAGTCGACCTGCCCCCATACTTTGGGTTTAAAGGCCTAAGTATAGAAGAAGATAGAATCGAGGCAGTCGATTGAAAGATATGAATGAGAAGAAGAAGTGGATAAAAGACAACGAGCATCAACCCCCTATACTTAGGCTCTGATCTACCAAAGTATGGAAGTCTGAGAGTGGGGGCCCGATGAGATATAAATAATGTACAAAGGGAAATGGAAAGAAAAGAAAGAGCAACTCAAGTCACCCGCCCCCTATGCTTAGGATATTTTCATCCTAAGGATAGTCACAAAATGAAAATGAAATGGAAATGTGGTTAGCGATGCAAATCATGGGAGAGGGAGGTAAAAAAAGAAAACCTATACAAGGTGGAATGAGAATATACATGGATAAAGAAGTTTTATGACAAACTTTCTTGTGGGAACGGAGAGGGTTGATGAACTTGGGGTGTGTGTCGATGTCGGACTCATCCACAAAAGAGTAGTGGTGAGAAGAATGGGATGTCCAACGAGGATCGACACATGGTCGCTTATTCGAGTAGGGTTGAATAGCATCCCTACTGTGTACATTTATGACGATCATCTCATCAGACCTAGACGAGAAATTCTTAGAAGATTCCCTACCCTTGGAGACTATTTTGGTCAATTTGGTAGAACTTGAAGCATAGAGAGGAAGAAGAGAATGGCATGCCTTGTGGGGTTTAGGAGAACACTTCATGGAGTCAGTGCTTATATTATTCTCATTAGCCAACCAACTAGAGGAAGCAACCTCTTTCATGGAATAGAGTGGTTTGGTGTTGGACATATCTCTAGGTTTAAGTTCTGGAGGTGGCCCGCAAATAGTGTCGGTTGGCTGTGGCAGTGTAGATACAAGAATCGAGTAACTGAAATGATCAAGGCAGTCTACAAAGTTTGGTTCCAATTCAAGAGAAGCTTCTATTTGTGAGTCCTCTATAGATGCCATCACGATGATGGTGGGGCAAACAATGGGTGATGTTGAGTCTTAAAATCAATGGTCAACTCGATTGTCGGTATCTCAGGTGCAATAGAGAGATATGACTCATCTATCTCTCGACGGTCACACGTCTGCGACTATATGGGTCTCCTTGGGTTGGTATATGTACTCATAGGTTAGGTGAGGTCAACGTGTACCTAATGCTGGAAAATTGATCGCTCAAGTCTCACAATCTATAGTTGCCATAACCAAGGCTAGGAACAGATTCCCAAAAATGATAGGAAATGTGTGAACCCTTCTCGATGCTCAATATCAATGACCATAAAGTCCACTCTGAGTGTATCACCTTGGAAAGTAATTATGTTTGAAATAATCCCTATCAAGCATTTTATGGATCGATCAGTTAGCTGAACGACACTCTCGATTTCCTAAGTGGTACGAGTTTGAGCTTGTTGAACACAAAGGTTGGGAGAATATTTACAGATAAATAATCATCGATTCTTGCATGGGTAAAGACAATATCTTTAATTTCAATTTCAACCCTAGGCAACCGATTCACTCTATGGCTCTTAGTTTTTCTCCCCATTACCAAGGAGGTGGCCATAGACACTAGGTGTCTTTTTGTTCGTATCCTCTTATTGCTCGTCCTCTTAGGCATCAAAGTACTTCTCACAAATATTTTGAGGTCGAAAAAGTGATCTATGGCCTTAATTAAGGGAATATCAAGAATCATTTCTTTAGAAATCGCTTCCCTTAGTGCAAGGTAGAAGTTTTTTATATCTTCATCATTTTCAATTTTTACGATCTTTTATGTTTGTTAATTTTTTTAGGTCTTTTTGATTTTTTCAATTTTTTCTCTCTTTTTGATAGGTGAAGGAGGATTGTGAGGATGTACAAACTCCAGAATGGAGTACAAATGGTTATTAGAGGGAGGTAGAATGAACTCCAACGATACAGAGTGCATGGATTTTCTAGTGTCATCTAGGTTTCCAACACCAATTCCGCTTATCTCATTCTCCACTTGCATGCCTAGGACGACAAGAATTGAATTCAACATGTCACTGACATTTTCCAAGTTGTCACAGAATGAATTATATATAACGACAAATCTAGAAATGTCATCCTTCAAAAAGGTCTCATGACAAATCATGGGAGAGACATGTTTAGTTGAAGGATACTGTTGAGAACTTGAAGTATCATATTCAACATACCTTGAATCTGTTATCTAATGTTGTGTTGAATATATATGGCAGATATTGATAGGAGCTTCATATGGTGGAGTCAAGAGGTAGGGGACCTGTAGATGAACTCTTGGGTCCAATCCCATGTATATGCATGCTCTCCAAATGAGTGGTAGGATGGCTGCTTGAGGTGAGAGTCACAGTCTGGGAACTCATCGAGTATGTGACTCTCCACTTGGTCGATCGTATATTGTACTTTAGTGAAGTCTCGATGTGTAGAGGTGAATAGTTAACATGTCCCAACATTGATATGAGGAGAGGATGAAGTCTGTTGGGGTAAATGATTCTACTAGTCATCTGTCTCAGCAGCAACTTGTCCCTTAAATGGTTCCTTGATTTGAGTCATCCCAAGATGGAAGTGGATCATGGATGTATGAAGTTTGTAGGTGAGAAGTGTGAAGAAGTGGGGAAGTCAGTAAAGGTTCCGACTTCGTAGTCTGGGTGGGATGGAACCGATCAAGGGTAAGAGTATCCTTCGGATGGAAGAGTATACGGAGGAAAGAGAAGATGAAGATGAGTGGTGTATGATCAAGGAGAAGTGACCCATGGAGTATGGGTGACCAATATTCTGACATATTCAAGAAAGAATGATAAAATGAAAGTGTATCAAGATGGAAAATATGCAAGTGCACATAATAATACAAACAAACAAAGAACACACAAGAGAAAACTATGATTTCATCAACTCAATGAAGGTCAAAAGATCCGACTGTTATATTTTTCAATTTTAGTTAGGTGACAATACAAATCTTTTTAACACAAACACACTGTGGGTCGCTTGACACCCAGTTCTTGCTTCTACCAAACCCCAAACAAAAGGATTATCTACCTGGGATATCGGTTATATCAAGTCCTTAATGGAAATGATAGAAAGACGAGAACCAAAATGTCTCTCTAAGGTCGTAGGTGAGTGCTTGCATCTCCCTAATCCGCAAGGGTCGGATCTGGAGACTTAGGTTGCAAGTCTTGGTATTTGGGCTCTAACCTTAAAGTATGCATCATCACCCTCTCAATTGAGAACATTACCTTTGTATACGGCTGGGGTTGCTCTCCCACAAACAAATGTCAATTGTATTCCATTTTTTGGGTCCAATCTATATTAACAGTCTTAATATTAAGTTAGATTACTACTTGATTAAGTCCACCAAATAATGCATGCCTAACGATTAGTCTCGGTTTCCTTTAATGCTAAGTTATAAAACTGAGGGGGAGGGAGTAAAAAAATAGACGTAATCGATAAAATCAATTATGCATGCTCGGTTTTATAGTGATAATCAACTCTACATGCAGGATGCGATAAAGAATTGAATTTTTTTTATCTAAATGAATGCAAGTCAGAGAATGATCACATCTAGTAGATAGTTCTACTAGTCGGGAAGAAATGAGTTGAATATTTGACTAAGTAGATTGTTCTACAATTGTGTCTTATTAAAGGCATGATGCGGCCCTACAAGTTACGAGCATAATAAAAAAATCAATAGTCAAGTGAGTTAATAAAATAGAAGTATGATATTCACTACTATATATTTAATAAAGTTGATAACAAATATATAGTTTGCGTAGGTGATATACTTTGGCCCTTGACCTTGCCAAGCCTATTCCTTCTAAATAAAGGACATGTCGGGCGGCTTGCAATCTAAAGTTTTCAACACTTTGATTTCTTTGTATTTGGTTTGCACCCGGGGAAAGTAGAAATGTCTCATACCAGGTAAGTGCAAAGATAAGTCAGGGATGATTCTTTGATTCGCTATGGGGAAAGAGTGAGTAAGCACTTGATTGCGGAAAATAAAGGTAGTCACAGGAAGAGCAAGAGGGAACAGAGCTCCAAAGCCCTGATAGTTCGAGGTCCTCTCCTTTAGGAGAAGCATCAGGGAGAGGGTAGAGAGTTGGGGGTGCTCGTCGTCTTGATTATCAATGATCCATTTAGTTATCCCACTCCACTCGACATGGGGAGTGCAGATCTAAGTAAAAGCTCTCTGAGCCGCAAGTGCAAATTAATCTACGATGATCACAACTACACAACCATGTGGTCCCTGACCAGTCAGTCGAAACATGCCCTAACATTCCAATTTGTATACACACATGAGAACCAAAACGGGAACCTCTAGAAATCAAACATTTGCTATGATGATTTACAAAAATAAATCTCACTCTTAAAAATAAATCGATCTTCTTGGCACCTTTACAGTCAGCTGGATCAACAAAAAGTTGACCTCCTATGTACTTCGAGCTACATCAGCTTCATGAAAGCTGCTCCAAGTCAACCAGGTCCTCACACAAATAAAGACATATGTTAGCAGGAGAATGCAAAAATAAGAGAAATAAATAAAATGAGATAAATGCTGAAAGAATAAAGAGAAACATAAACACACAAAACTTGAGAGTCAGACTACTCGAGGGGTGGTAAACCTAAGCACTAGAATTTCTAAAAATTATCCTAAGTCATGCCTCCCCATCAACATCGCCATTTCACGAATCGTTGAATGCCCTAGTTAATTGGCATGAATTACATTGTGGTTGGCAAATTACGATATGTCAAAAACCACTCAAAAGTGTTCAAAAGAAATCAAGTGATTATATTTATTTAGGATATTTACAACCATAATCCTGAGTAGTTTCATAATTACCCCAAGAACCCTTGATAATTCATAATTACACGAGAAGCCCTGAATAGTTACGTCGTCTCACACCCATAACCCTATGTTATTTTAAACCATTAACCAACCACATCATCAAGTTAATATAACCCATCTTCAATCCAATGGCTATGATATAAACTCAAAAAAAAAGGAAAAAACAACCTCACCCCTCCCTCCTTCCTCCACACGCCCCCTCCGATGCCCACCTCCAACCCCTCCTCGCCCCCATTCAGCCCCTTCCGCCTCTTCATATTCCCCCTCCATCGTCCAAATCCATCCCCTTCTTTAACCCCCACCTCCGGCAACTTCTGCCCCTCATGTGCTCCATTTACCTCCTACCTCCATCCCCCTCCTTGACCCCTCCAGCCCCTTCCACCCACCTCCACTCCATCCTCATGTTGTTTTGATTGGATCTCCCATATGCCTCTTGTACTTCTCGTATGCTTCCCTTATGCCTCCAGAGTCCTCGTATGCCTCTTGATGCTTCCTGAATCCTTATATTGCTCATATACCTCCCGCACATATCTTCTAACACACGTCTTCAGGGTGCTTCGATTGGATCTCTAGCATGCATCTCCCAGCTGAGGGGGGGGAGCACAACATGGATGGAGGAGAAATGGGGAGGTGGTGATTGATAGAGGAAAGACAACATGTATGCAGGAGGAAATTGGAGGTGGTAATCGGTTTAGGAAGGGCGACAAGGCTGGTTAATAGCAGAAGAAGGAGGAGAGGGGTAATTTTATCTTTTTTGAACGAAAATAAGAAAATATAACAAACAAAAAAACATAACATAACATAACACAAGGTTATGTCATGTAAGATTTAAGCATTATTCAGGGTTTCTTGTGTAATTATGAATTATTGAGGGTCCTGAGGCATTTACGAAACTACTCAAGGTTATGGGTGTCAATATCCCCTACTATTTTTTACTTGGGCAAGATCAAAGTCGATCACAAGGAGGCATCTATCAACTTAAGACTAATTTTCAGATCGTGAAGTGAATATTGTTTCAAGAAGAATATTTTTGATTTTTTTATGTAATTAAATGAGCTAATGTAAATGCGACCAACTTAGGGGTGATTTCATAAATTTTCAATCATGTCTGAAAATTATGAAAATTGAGCAGATTTTGAAATTATGCAAATTAACCCATTGAGTTTTTTCTGATTTGAAATATATTTTTAATGAATTGTTAAATGCAAGAAATTTTATTATAGGTAAATGAATTTTAATAAATATCCAACACAAGTATTTTCCAGAGAGAAAATTACTCTAAATAGCTCTCCCGAGGAGATCTTAAAAATAATATATGATTAATCAATTAAAGTTCAATTATAGAAATCAGAAAATAGTTTATTTAAGGCAAATGGTGCACATAAATGAGATCAAACTTGGATCCAAGATAGATAATAATTAAAACCATATAATGTGATTTTTCGAGGAATTTGTAGAGGAAGATATGATTTACTATGATTTTCATATCATTGATAGGGAAAAAATGACAAATCCTAACACAATAACTATTATTAATCAAGAAATTCTCATAAAAATACCATTAAATATTCTTTATGTCGAGAATAGATTGTTATGCAATTTTTGAAATAAAAATAGATGATAAATGGTGCTCAAAATTAACATCTAACATATGTGTATCTTTACAAAATAAATAGATAAAATAGAAATAAAAACAAGAAGCACATGGACTGAATTACAATTACCAAAACTCGCTAAGCTCATACTGTAATGTATCCTGGGCGGGGCTGTGTGCAAACTCTAGGAGATGCTGAGGCTCCTGCGCTAATTGCCTGCCCCCACGCCGGTAGTGCGTGAGGTGCTTCTGGTCTGAAGTGTTATCTGGGTGGCCTCGTGAGGGTTTCCTTGTAATTAATCTAGGTCATATGGATGGAAAACGTGACCCAAGGCCTTGCCTCATGATTGAAGTGCTTTTCTTGGAGCCCTATTGCTATATCTGTTGCGGTAGAGCTCTACACGGAAGGGAACATCGGAGTAGAGATCTAACTCTAACTAATTGAGAGGCTTCGATGCAAGTTTGTTGGTAGTGTTTCTAAGGAGGTCTGCTACTCATAGCTGATGGGGATTCGAGAAGATGAATAGCGACGATCTAACTGGGATGTTGTTATGAGATCAGACTTAAGGGAAGGGACTGATTTGTATACAGTATGGAAATCATGCAATGGAATCGAATTGCATCTCTTCAATTTGGATGAACTTCTACCTTTGGTAGGTTGAGATGGAGAGATCTGGTGAATCAAGCAAGCCTCGTTGTAGCTGTGGATTATTGCTACTGACTTGAAGGCAAAAGCGGTGGAGTTACGACTGTTGCAACTTGGAAGTGATGCTCCTCGCCAGTTTACTAATTTCTGGAGCTCGATAGCTACTTCTTTAGGATGCGTGGTCTGATGGGTGGTCATCGTGATCGATGGAGAAAAACTCCCCCTTCTCTTCATTTCTGTTTCGTAGCTCGATGTCAATCTTAAGTCAAAATGAAGAGAGCCCCCCTGTTCAGTTGTGTACTCCTTCTGAATATCTGCAAGGAGTAGACCAAATATCGAGCAAGAGGTGCTTGACCCTCTCAGTTATAATGATGGATATGAATGATGGGTGCGATCCCTCATAAGGGTAAAGGAGGAGGAGTGATCCTTGATGCCAAGGTTGTGTAAAAGAAGAATAAGAACAAGAACAACAAAAAGAAAGATCATGGACTGAGACTAAGATGAGGCGGAATGTGATTCAATTTATGTTGCGATTGGTTCGAGAAGAAGAAGAATTGGAAGAGGGAGATGGGTTGCAGAGAATAAAGAAGAACGAAAAAGGAGAAGGAATGAGTAGAGAATAGATGTTTTATCGGGAGGTTTTGTGCATCTCCTGGATATGTTGTGGTCGGGGGACCTCAACCTGTTCTCACCTCGATTGACTTCGACGACGCGAGCCAAGAAGCTCTATCGAGCTCTGATGAACTTCAGTGGTAAGGTCTTAAATCAGACCTTGGATCATGCCTGAAGATGTGTCTGATTGTCGTTGGCATAAGATGAGGCTCTGATGGTGTCACTTGTAGAGGATTGATGTTGATGGACCAAAGTCTTGCTAGTGACAGATGGGTCACGACGAAGATGGAGATGGAATTTCGTCGAAGGTGATTAGGGTTTGTGAAGTTGACAGAGGAGGTTAGGTGACCATGGCTTACGCATGGAGTCAACTCAAGAGGCAAGGGGACAGAGTCTCCATTGCATGCATAAGTGGTGGAGTTGGCCGTCGTTGGCGATGGAGCGGAGAAGGCAGAGGTGGAAGAAGAGGTCTCAACCATTCGATCGGTTGAGATTGAATGGATGAGAGTGTGACATGTGGTGAGGAAATAAAAATAAATAAGTAAAATAAAATAAAATGAGAAATAAATTGACCTTGGATCTTGTCAGATCCAATGATCCATGATGGGGGTGGCTGGGATAAGGAGGGTGCATATGTCACCTATACAAAATTCAAAAAAAAAAAAATCAAAGAATAATTTAAATAAAATAGGAAACAACCTCAAATTAAAAAGTGTTCTTCATAAAAGTTATTTTTATTTATGAGATCTACAACTTTCACGAAGGGATCAAGACCAAAAGGCATCATTTGTGCAAACCCATTTTTTTGATGATTTTTATGCATATAAAATTCCATATTTTATATTTTTTATGACATATAATTACTAAAAATATAAAATAAATGAAATAGAATATAATAAAAATATTTACGTATTAATCTAATTTTAAGGTATTTTTAATAATTGATAAATAGATGAATAAAATAAAAGAGACCTATGTACAGTCTCAACATATTGTATTTTATTTGAATTTTTAGATTATTTTGGATTTTGATTTTTACACACTTTATTAAAATATAAATAAATAAAGAAATTAACTAATTAATTAAAAAGAGTTATTTATGTACATTAAATGATAAATAAAAGTTAGTAGATATTTATAATATACAATGTGGACCCAAAACCTAAGTTTCACATATGAATTCTGATTCCTTTGAATTTGATCTTGAATTGTAGATAACTGAATATACATTAATTCAAAAGTAGTACATTTTTCATAGGAGACTATATGTGAGGGATATTTGACTTTATGACTTTCGTCTCAAAGTTAAGGTTTGATTTTTTTCACATATATACAAGTCAATATTGTTAATTTTCCGTTATCAATGTTAGTGATAGTACTCAATGAAGTTGATTATATTGAATTTGGAGTTAGTATAAATTAATTAAAAACATGTAAATACATATGGATAGGGCTTTATTAGAAATTTAATATATAACAATTAGCCCTAATTATATATACCATGCTAATTGTTTATTTATGTATTTTAAGGGGTTTATTGATTTAATTGTCTTGGGAAATGAGCTAATATTTATGAATAATTAGTTGAATTGTGGATTCATTAGGTATATTTTTGAATTGGAGACTTTTAGGGCTGAGATGGAAGTAAGCATGCATATAGACCTCATGTTGATGTCTCCCTTGAAGTATTTCTATAACTTCATTATACCACACCATATGAATAAGTTGAAACTAAAAAATACTGAGTTATATTTAATAACGAATGCTGAAGGGCCTGACCAAAATAAGAAGAAGAAAAAAAGAACAAGAAAGGTCAAGATGTTGGCCACTCTTCCACAACTTCAACACATCTGACACCAAAAAGACATATGTATGACACCATTAAAATAAACTGAGACATTCGAAGTGCAACTGTATATAATACCTAAAAATCTCATAAAATCAGAAATGCATATCTCCAGTAGGTAACGCATCTATATTGCTAATTGAATCAAACTTTCTTGTAGGTTGAGAAGGAAGTTGCATTGCTGATTATGGTTTTTTTATTCACGCATTCAATTTTTTGCATCTATTTTAGGAAATCAGAAAACTTGATGAAGAGGAGATATTAATCTAGATGGAATCAGATGCAACTATTGCAACAATCACCATTGGAACCTACAAACTATCTTATTCTATGAGAAGAGTCATAATTATCAGAGAATATCTTTATGTTTCGGATGTTAAAAAGTAACTTATTATCTATCTAAGCTAGTTAGACATGGATATAATTTTATGTTCGTAATAAACTTATCATAAGTTTCTATAGTGTATTTATGTTGGTTGATTTTCTAACGTCTAGTGGACTTTGTGAATTGGATATGAATGAATCAGTCATGAATGTCGATACCACATAAGAAGAAATACCCCTAAAAGATTAAGGAGGGTTGGAGATCATTTGACAATGGGTTGGCATTAAAGATTGGACATGTGTCTATGGATAAGATTAATAGACTACTAATGATCGACCTTTAGATTTTCTAAAAGTCTAAGATTTATTAGCTCGCAAGCATTATATTCAAGATAAATATCTATGCCATAGTTCTCCAATAAAGGTGTAAGATATGACCATATACTTGACATTATACATACCTATATATAAGATCCATTTAGTACCACAACCCATAATAGACATCAATATTATGTGACATTCATTGATAATCATTTACGGTACGATTTTGTTTTCCTATCAAGTCATAAATTTGAAACTTTTGAGAAGTTCAAAAAATTCATAACTTTGGTTGAGAACCAAATCAATTTTATAATCGAAGGAATTTGACTTGATCGAGGTGACAAATACCTCAAATGAATTCAATGAATACCTAAATAGAGAGGAATAATTTCCAATCTCACTCTACTCCTCAACTCAATTGAGTTGCAAAGAGATGCAATAGTACCATGTTAAAAATGGTGAGATCAATGATAGGTAAAATACACTTACTTATTAGTTTTTGAGGGCACATAATAGAGACTGTGGCATATGTTCTAAACAAGATTCCAAGTAAATAAATGCCCATATCCCCTCGTGAGTTGTGGTTTGGAACCAAGACAAGGGTGAGTACTGAAGAATTAGGGGTTGTTTAATCCAAGATAAAAACATGGATGCAAGCAAGCTGGACTCACACACCGAAGAGTTCTCAAGATGGCGTATCGGTTCTCCTTGCTTCCTTACCTCTCCCCATGATCTCTTCGCTCCTGTAGCATTCTTCTCCATCACTCCCAACATCAAGGTGCAATCTCGATGCAGGTGGCCCTCTTTATGGCAACAGAAACATAATGAGGTTCCAACCAAGCAACTAAACACTTTGTGCCCCTCTAGCCCACACTTGAAGAACATATCTGATGAGACGGATGGGCCAGTCTGCTAAGCTAACATGTTATCCCAATAATCACTTTGTTGACCAACTATCAATCATCAACAGTTAACCCCCAATTAGATGAATAAAGCAAAATACTGATATGAGTAAAAATTTATTATTACTCTACAATAAGTGTATAGGTGTAATTATGGAAGAGTGTCAAACTTAGGGAATCCAAAACGAGGATAGATAAAACAATTATTAACAATTGTTAATTAATATATGTTTTTGGGTTTTTGCTTTTCTTATTTTATATTTTTCTTATTTTTATTTTTGGGGGTTTTTAATGATATTCAAGTTTTTATTATTTTTGGTGTTTTTAATTTTGCAAAATTTTGATTTCTTTTTAGATTTTTAAAATAAAATAGATAACAATATAGATATAGATAATATATAGACTATATAGATGGAATAAAGGGAAATATATCTTCAGATTTTTTTATAAGATAAATAAAACAAAAATGAAGGAAATATAATGTTTTTGATTTTTTTAATATTTGATCTATTTGGATATATTTAGAGTGTTTTTCGATTTTTTTATAGATTCTTAAGTTTTAAAATACATAAAACAATGAATATATATATAGTCTGTAGCTTAGTTTAGGGTTATAAAATATATATTAATTCCAAAATAACCCTATAGTAATTTTAATATATTTTCCTAGTTTTGTGATTTTTAAGGTTTTTATTTTGTAATTTTTAGCGATTTTTGGGCAAATGATAAAAAATATATAAAAAAACTTACTTTATATTTTTTGGAATTTTCGAAAGTATTTTGTAGTTTTATGGATTTTTAATAGGTAAATAATAGAAAACAACATGTTTTTGATTTTTTATAAATAGGAAAACATTTTTTAATGCCTTGCGAAATATTTTTGTGACTAATACAGATTCCAAGCACATAATGTACTTTTCCTATAATTTTTAGATAATCATAAGTAAAAATAAAAATAAAAAACACAATAAAATAACTCTGTAGCATAATAACCTAAACATAATTAAAATAATCTTTTAATATTTCAGAATATAACATAGAATCCCAAGACATAATATGTAATTTTTCCAAACATGCATGCTATGCACACACATGGCCTAGACTAATATGTAATTTAATAAAAGGTTCTAATAATTTCATAATAGGTCCAACAATTTAAGGGAGAAAATGCTTATTTTACAGACACCTCACATGAAGATCCATGTGAGGTGACCTGACATTGGACTAAAATGCAATACAATAAAGTACAAGGGTTATAGTAAAAATATTACAAAAATATTACAATGCAGATGAATATTTTAGTACTAAAACATAAATACAAAAATGCGGAGGATTAAAGATGCAAAATAACCTCCTCGTACACACTAACAGACGGTAGATCTCAATCCACTTAAGCGATGGATGGTCTATATGCGTGCAAAATGCTTTGTAGATGGATGCTTCTGATTAGATTTCAAGGAAGATATGATAATTGATGCCGAGGTAAATCCAACAATGCTAGTCAAAATTGGAGCTCCGATCTTGATCTAATGGTGGAGTGTGGGTCTGTAAGAATAGGGAAGAAGATTCGATTAAGCGAGCTTCCTCCAGCTAGATCACCAACATTCAGTGGTCTCTAGAGTTGCTGATGGGTACAATCGACTCCTTGGGGATTTGTGTGTCTATGGGATGCCTCATAAGGGTCTAAATCTTATTGTGATGAGATCCGGAGCTTGGTTAAGATCGGGCACCTGGAACAGAATATCTTAGTCAAAATTGCATCCAGATTGGAGGCTCTGGAGCTGAAACCTGCATAAAATGAATTATGACTCGAGGGTGAAGATCTTGGTCCAAAAATTAGTCAAAATGATTGAGGGATGAGGTACGGTAGTGGTCTCCGGTGAAGTGGCGGAGTTGCAGACTTGATCTCCTGGTTTGAGCAAGATTAATGTGTAAACAAAGAGAGAATAAGTCTTACTTGATTGGAATAACTTGGGAGAAGAACCACCTTGAGCTTGGCTTTGACGATGGTTAACCACAATTCTTCCACCTTAGGGGCAACTCCTCCTGTCAATAGGGCTCCTCTCCATGAAGGAAACTAGGGGTTAATTTGGGAAAAAAAATTAGATTAGGTTTGAGTAGAGGAGTAGAAGATTTTATATACATTGACTGGGAGGCTCCCATCTCCTAGGATTTTCATGGAGATCGAAGGTTGACCATGGAAGATCTTGGATTTGCGTGAAAGAACATTGGAATTAAAAGAAGATTCATGAAGGAGTCAAGGGTAGAAGAGGTTTTGATTAATCTAGAAAAATTGGTGAAGAAGAGGAAAACGCATGTCAGGGACTGGTCCAAAGGAGGGGCAGGGGAGTTGGGTTGGGATAGCGGGCACGACGCTCTAATTGGTCCACGTGGATCGCAAGAGGACAAAACATGGATGAAAATATAAATAAAAAGAAAATAGAATAGAAGACAATTTTATTAATTAAATCTTAAAATGTGAAAGTTGTTTCTTATTTTATGTACTAATTTTAGGTGATTTTTATTTATTTTTACAACATTATTTGTTATATGTTCATATTTACATGTACATATATAGGTATACATACCTATATTTTGTATATTTTATTTTTTTGTAACATATATTCTTATATTTAAATATATTTTATATATTACAATATTTGTTATAATGTATTTACATATTTTTATTTTATTTTTATTATTTTGTCTTTGTATGTAATTGATTACATGTATTCATATTATATGTATAACATACCTATGTATTAAACTTCATTATTTATTTTAGATTTATTTTAAATATTTTACTTTGTGTTTATTTTTTAATATGTTATATATATACTATATACAATTATTATAAATAAATGGAGTAAAAATGTAAATAATTAAATAAAATAATATTTATACAGATGCCTAAGTATAATGATGCCCTAGAAAGCTGGCTTTTATATCTTAAATCCATTTTCAATAAAACAACTTCACTTGATAGATAATTTTATTAGAAATACAATGGAGGTGAGTTTGATGAATTTTGGTTCATATGGAGTAGATATTGGTTAATTAAAATATGTTTACAGTTTCTTCATCCGTGTGTACCACGTGCACCATACATGATTTTTAATGGATATTATTTTTCTATTTTTCTATACATTATTTTTTACAAGTTTCATGTTGAAAACTTTATTATTTAAGATGCATATGGTTGTAAATAAAATAGTGTAAAAGAGCCATTTACACATTATGTTGTGTGGAATAGAATTAGGGTTTTATGTGTATTTTGTACAACAATGGGTCCTGATCTCTCCTAACTTTATTCCTGCTCAACTTAGTAAACGTTTAACTTGGTCTCACGGTTTATGGTCATTCAATATTTTGATACTTCATTTATTTTTTCTTTTTTCTTTTTATTTTTTAAATACAAATAATTACATGCTAGTTACATATCAATGTTAAATATTAAGTTAGTGATACATACATGTGATTAACTAGGGATTTAAAGTCAAAATAGTAGAATAATGGTGACTGAATGGCTATTCATCACCCCCATACTTACCTTTGCTAGTCCCTAATGAACACTTATTAGGAAAATAAGTTATGCAAAAGAGAAAATAAAGAAAAGGAAAATAAAGAACTTAGAATGATAGTGACTTTTAAACTTGTCTTGATAAAAATCAAAGTTTGGAGCTTTGTAAGACCTTAGGATTGCTAGTTTGTTTGGAACCTTATTGGAAATACGATCTAAAACTTAACAACCCTTGAGTTCCACATCTTTTTCATTGACTTTTTTCCCATTTATTTTTTGGAGTTTTTGATTTTGTACTACATATAACATCATTTGCATGAGGATTTTTTTTTCTTCTTGAGCCAGTAGAATATTCCTTTTTTGAAGCTTTATTATAACCCACAACATCTTGTCTTTATACGTCCATGCCACTAGATTGAGTTGGGGTGCACTGGCCTCTTATTAGGGTGGCAAATGTATCCACGTGTGCGCTTCTCGAGCTAAAGAATGCCGCCCTCACCACCTCATATGAGTTGAGGTAAGTGTACAGTGCTTGTTCAGGGTAGGTCATTGTCTTCAAGAGTTATGCATGCACTTCAGAATATTCTTCTTAGACTAATCAAGTTGACATGCGATTATATTCTAGTGGACTCAAAGAATAAGAATCAAATGAGTCAATCATCTGTCAAACAAGCTAGACAAGAAATCGATGTATTGAACAACCTCACTTCAACCATCAATCAACCCACAATGAAACTCAGAGAACAAAATGTGTGAGTCCAAATTTATTATAACTCGAAATATATATGTGTATTGGTATAAGTAGTCTGAGTGTCGAGCACTAGGACAACATGGAATAAAGTGTAAAAAATATTTTTAATAACCTAATAATATTTTGGGGTTTTGTTTGTATTTTTTGTGTCTTATTTCTTTTTGCTATTTTTTGGGGGTTTTCAGAAATATTCAAACTTTAATAAGTTTTTATATTTTAAAATTTTTATGTAATTTTAATTTTATAAACTTATTATTTGGTTTTTGAAAGACATAATGACTAATGATAAAGGGAACAAAGATTTTTTTAGTTTTTGAAATATGTAAAAATAGATGCTTATTTGAAATATTTTAGTATTTTATATTTTGTAAATGTTTTTAGAAATTTTACAAAGATGTTTTATATTTTTTTGGGATTTTTAAATATAAATAAAATAAAGAAATACACAAACATAAAATCAGGACACTAGTACACGATCATAAAAATACTTTTAGGGTTAAAAAGTTCCCTAATTATTATTATTAATATATATATATAAAGAAATAGAGAACATATTTTTTTGTAATTTTCTAGAATTTTTGCAAAATTTTAAAAGTTTTATGTGTTTTATAAATTTTAGGGTTTTGTTTTGAAATTTTTAAAGATTTTTAGTCGGATGATAAAACATAGTAAAATAGACATCTTGTAATATTTTTAGAATTTTTAAAAATATTTTCAAAATTTTATGGATTTTTAATAGTAAAAAGAAGAAAATGACATGTTTTTGTATTTTGTAAATAAGAAGTAAACTTTAAATGCATTTCGAAAAAGATATGTGATAAATATGGTTCCATGTACCTAAGTTAATTTTCCTATAATATTTAGAAACAAAATGCAATTTAAATAATTTTAAATATATGAAAGAAAATAAATTAGTAATATCAGGACTAAAATACAATTTCTAGGAATTTTTCATGTATTTGATAACATTTATACAAAATCCAAGGGCTAAGCGTGCAATTTGCCCAATTAAAAATAAAATTTAACTTTAAATATGCCCAAATGGGATATATGTGTAAATATAACAAGTTCTAGGAGAAAAGATGCAATTTTACAAAAAGTATCATTTATTTAACAAATTTTGGGACTAAACTAAATAACTAAACCCGGAAGGGGTTGGTTGCAAAAATGCTTAGGGACCTCACGTGGAGAGCCACACGAGGTGACCTAGCACTAGATCTAAGTGGAAATAAATAAAAGATTGAGGTCCAAATGTTAATTATTAGAAATATTTTACACTATAAATGAATTTTTAAATATTTTAAAATAAAATACAAAAAGGGATGGGATTGGTATGCAAAATACCCCTAAGGCGCTCAGATGAATGATGGGTGGCTCCCTACATGGTGTGATCGAACGGTCCACAAAGATCCACTTAACGCTCGACAACTAAGATGTCTACATAACATTTCGCTGATGTAGGGCTCTAATTAGATCTCAGATGATATGATGGCTGCCGCTACTCTAATATCCGGCATGTGCTGAACGACCTAACGCTAGTCAAGGCTCCTTTGATTCGTTGTATCTCCGACCTCCAACCACCTCTCGAGCTAATTATGGGCTCAAGAGTTAAATTGAGATGCTCCACATCATTTGGAGGGATCAGAAGAGTCCTAGCCTCTTCATAGGAGGCCTAGAGGTTCGATGAAACCTCGTCCATCTGAAGCTAGTTCTTGGCATCGAATAGCCCACATAAGGGGTTCTATAGAGCTGGGACCTACACAAAAAAGATGCACATCACATGGGAGAACTTCTATGCTCTATTTATAAGTGGAAACAAAAGCCAGATGAGCAGAATGGTGGTGATCTTCTGTGAGCTGACTAAGGGAACAATGGACTAATCTGACCAATGTCAAGGGGAGAGAGTGAACTAGGATGCGGAGAAGCGTGAGTGTATGAGATGAGTGTATAGTATGGCCACAACAAGGGTCTGCATGGCAAAAACAGTGGTAGGATCCTAGAGCTCTATCGAGGAATATTTTTAGGATTTCAAACTAATCTAAACCGAATTAAACACAGTCAAATGCGGGGCTACACTACTAATTACACTAGGAAATGAAAATTCTAAGATAAAACATCTCACTAGGTCGGAGGACATGGGAGCAGAAGGACCATCGGGGCTACTCAGATGATGGACGAATCGACCAAGACCACCTTCTCCACGCCTTAGATTGATAAGAGAGCTCCTTACAAATTACATAATCACACTCACTTTATTTTCATTAAAAAATTCATAAAAATTCATATTTTGTCGAAAAATTCCAAAAAAAGACTGTAGTCCTATTTCATCTTTTCTAAATTCCAGTAAAATTTTCTTAATTTTTCCTTATGTTTGTGTGAAAATTTACGTAAAAACACATTAAAAGTGTGCATTTTTTATTGTTTCATTTTAACCCATAAAATTCCAAAAAATGTGTTCTGCATTCATCACTCGATTAGATTTCTAAGAAAAATATAATTTGGCTAAATCAGTTTAATTTCACGTTAAAATCAATTTGGCCAAGTTGCGTTTGTTCTTATTAATTTAATTCACCCACATTTTGCATTCGCATTCATTTGCATTAAAAAATAAAAAAAATTTGCATTGGAAATCTAAACCTAACTATTCTGATTTAACCCAAAGTTGTTCTTTTGCCTTCTTGTGTTAGACTTCGAACTTGCCCGGGATATAAATTTAATCTGAGACACTCCTCGCAGAGATCTTTTCTCAGTTATGATTGATTTTTTGAGTGTTGTGCTACAATGAGTACCATAATATACCCACTCAGGACACATATTCGGATCATCTTTCTGAATCTTTTTGATGTTACGCTTTCATACCGTAAGAGCACGAGGGAAAGGGATTGAATCATGAGAAGAAGATGAAGAATCAAAATCATAAATATAAACATGCAAATTATCATTTCTAGAAACTGAGTTCTTCATACAAACTAAATCTTTTACAAACTTAAAATTAAAATCATCTACTACAAGTTGAGGAATGTACGCTACTGGTACATTCTCTTAACTAGATGCACATGTCCTTCTTAGACTCCGAATCAGAATCTCTCGATTGTTGTATCTTGGTGCTTTTCATCCTCTCTCTTCCTTTAGATATCCTCATCTGTTGCTAGTGAAGGGATTGATACTGTGTCTGATGATGCTTCTCGTCCTCATATTTAAGGTCTCCTCCGATGGAACATGAGAGACATCCTCCTCCATGTCTCGTGACTGATCAGGTACGACCACAATCCTTCCTTTCCTGAGAGACATATGGTTATTATTATCAAATAATAGGATCTCATGCTCAGATCTAAGTGACTATGAGTAGTATACCTGGTCATTGTACTCTTACTGATAACTCTTGTTCATGCTATTGGGATTAACCTAAACATGGCCGAGAATCAAGATAAGTGGTGCAGATCTCTCATCTTCTCATTAGGAGATATGGTTGATGTCAACACTCATGTCCTGAATATCATTCCTATATGCATATATCTCATCCAGAATATGCTACTAAAAATTTATTGGAGCTGATGAAGATAAAGAAGAATTATCTAGGTTCTACTTAAGTTGACCATGCTGAAAAGAATATCGTGAAAACCAACCTTATGGTTACAATTGCTGCAACATAAGTTGAATATATTGCTGCATTGGATGCTGTAAAGGAGGCGGTGTAGTTACGCAAATTCATCCTGGAACTTTGCATAGTTTCCTATGATACTCCCATCCCACCACTCTGCGATAACACGAGAGCCACAGCTTAGGGGAATGAGCCCAGGTGGCATCAAAAGAGAAAACACATGGAAAGGAAATACCACATCATTCGAGAGATTCAAAAGCATTGTGACATCATCATCACCAAGGTGGCCTCTGCCAACAATGTTGCCAATCCCCTTACAAAATCTTTACCCCGAAAGGTTTTCGACCATCATATAATGAGCATGGGTTTAAAGATTGTACATGAATGGTTCTGAGATCTAGTGGGAGATTGTTAACCATGTGATCCTGGGGCGAACCATTCCTATAATAAATGTTGTTATAATCTTTGATATATCAATAAATGTTATTAGTTTATTTCACTCCTTGTCTTAGATTTAATGAATGAATACACTGATGAGTGACCCGAGCGACCAAGGTTAAGTGATATCAATGGTCGTTGCGACCTCAATCACTCGAACCGGGCTCAACAAGAAAAATGAGACCACCAAACAAGGAATCAAACAATCAAAATGTCGTAAGCGGTCTTACTATTTATTTTTACCTGGTATAACTACCAGGGTTGAACACAAGGAGCACGTAATGCAAAAGCTACGAAGTAGTCGAGAATCCAAGAAAAGCAAAGGAATGGTGGTTTTTTAGTTTTTAATTTTTTTATGATTTTTAATATAGGAAAAAAAGTAAAAAACAATATTCAAACAATTATTTAATAGCCCAAAAATACTCTAAAATTCAGAATAAAAATATTTTTGTGTTTTCTAAATATTCATGTGTTTTTGTTAATTTTCTTGGATTTTTCTGATTTTTTATGGATTTTCTAAAAATCAAACAAGGTCAGAAATAACAACCAGTGTACAGCTGGAATCTAAAGGCAAATTAAAATTACTTAAAATGCTTATAAAATTTGAGAAGCAATTTTATGTGAATTTACAAACAAAAACCTAACTACAGAAGAAGAAAACACATTTTTTTTGAATTTTTATGAATTTTTACTGATTTTTCTAAGTTGTTTGGACTTTTTCAATTTTTTGGGGTTTTATATAAGGGAATAAAAAAAATTTGGACAGACACTCAAGCAACACAAAAGAAGCAATCATGATTTTTTTTAGAATTTTTCAAGGCTTTTAATATTTTTAGTTTATTTTATAAAGCAAACAGGAACAATTTTTAGGATTTTTGAACTTTTAAAAATATCAAATGAAGACAAACCAAAACCAAAAATTCACCAAAATTCCTACACCATGGCAGGAGCCATGTGTCAAAATTTGTGAATTTGGGACAATAATTGCTATTTATTCAAAAATAAAACACACAGCACATAGGGACCAAATTTTAATTATTGAAAAGTTTTTAGCTAAACAATAACAAGTGTAAACAGTACATGGCTCAGATTGCAAAAAATCCAACTCCACACGTGGGCAGCACATGAACCAGGCACTCAGGGGTATAAATGCAAATTATATTAATAAAGATTCATTCATTAATAGCCATGAATTCCAGGATGAAACATGCAAATAACCCAAAAGTCACGTGAGGGAATCACATGCTACATAAATAGGAGGACTGAAATGCAAATATTAAAAACACAAGGTCCAAGATGCAAAATGTCTAAGAAAAAAACAACTACTAAAAATATTTACAGGACTAACAAGGAACTGCAAAAAAGATAGCAGGGCCTAAGTGCAAATACCCTTCTTATTAGAGATCCAACGGTCGAGAGTCTCTCACTTATGATCGGACGGCTGAGCTCCTTGGATGAGTTCGATGATGGACGGCTAGTAGCTGATCCTCCAATGCATCGGACGACCGAGGTCTTCTCGAAGATGAACGGGCGAGATTAGAACTGGAGGGAGACTCGATCCGACGGCAGGGACGACTCCTGGAAGAAAGACGAAGAACTCGCCTCCGACGAGCTTCGATCGACTGATAGGTGCGGCAGATACGTCCTCCTGGGCTGCTAGGATAGGGGAAATGCTTCTGGCGATGGTACGCAGCTATGATGATGCTCCGATGAGGCCGATACCGTCGAGGATGGCCCGGTGAAGCTGGACGACCTGGAGCGGCTGTGCCCGGGTGTATTGACCTCCAGATGAGGTCCCTTAAGCGCTAAATCTGCACAGATAAGATACTAGGTCGAGGGCAAAGTGCCTCGACTCATCAGTACACGAGATGGGTGGCGGATGAGTCAAGGCATGGCCCTCCGGCGAAGCGACGATGAAGGAGGGCCTGGGGCTCGTTCCTGAGGCGAACAAGGTGAATGGATGGGCGAAGAAGGTGGGGATAAGGTTGGAGAAGGTGTTAAGGTCATCGGAATAGTGAATGGAAGATCTGATCACCGTGAACGGGGTCGAGCAACTCAGGTCGTCCCAAACTCAATATCTGGAATCGAGAGCGAGCAAGAAGAAATCTAAGTTACCTAGTGACTGGGGTCGTCTGGGCTTAAGGTCAGGGACCTTTGGGGATCTTTGACTCGATGGGTCGATGGGTCCAGAGGCTGCGCTCACCTCGTGGCAAAGCACGGTGGAGTGTCGTCGGATCTAAGGCTACAGAGGCTCGAAACCTCCCTACAACAACCTCTATCGCACGCTGTCACTCGTGGGTAGAGGCGGAGATCATCATAGACGAGGGGGATGTTGAACATGCGATCCCACGACGAGCCATTATGCCATAAATGTTATTGCAAATATCATACCCTGATTTGAAATGAAGAATAACTAATTTGCATAATAGGTCCCTCAGTACAGTTATGGTTATGTACCATAGCCATCTTAATGATCATACAACTGTTGATTCAATTATTGAATCATAGAGGTTGGTGCTTCGATGAACATCTAATGAGTTAGATTGAGGATCAAGCACCGTCAAATGATTATTAAGAGATGATCTCCAGCCTGAGTAGGAGATGGCAATCCTTTCTCAGTTAGGTTGATATCTGACCGACCTCTTGATGCATGTCCTCTACATAGGAATAGAGATTCGAAGGTGTCAGGTTAGTTAGGTCAAAGAGTTGACTTAACGAGATCGATATAACCAAAGTCCTATCGTACGCTGTCACGATATAGGCACGCATCGTCTGACCGGAGACATGTGTGTTACTATATATCTGAGTATGTATATTTGGCAGACCAATATGTTGATGACCTAACCAAGGTCTATACATTAGTTCGCTGGTGTGCATATAAGGGCATATGAGTAATACGATCTCTCAAAGGGATCATACATGTTCATTTACTGAACCAGAAGGCATGAGATCACTCATGAGATATTGGGAAGAATCAAATTCTGTGCACGGTCGTCTCGCTTTGGAAGCTTGACTAAATTTGTAGGTTTGATATATACTTTTGGAAAGTATATGATTAAGACCTAGGTATGATATATGCTTATGGAAAGTATATGATCGATACCAACTCCCAATGATCAAATGAGAAACTTACTGATAAAACCCTGAAATAGACAATGTGAAGTTGATGATCTAATACTTCGTGTTTAGTCTGAGTCTTCCAGTATGCAAAATGTACAAGTGTTGGGAATACCTGAGGGTGATGTGATCATAAACGATTGTATAACCATGACGCTTCCATTCCTAGGGAATGATGAAACGGGTCTGGATTTTAGTGACTCCTCTTACTAGAGAAGTAATCTGATCTTGGTCCAAATGTTGGACATTGATCTGAATGTGATTCAGAAGCAATGAGAAGATTAGATTTGCGGTCTTGATTTAATCAAGCATCTATGGGAGGCCTGAGATCTAGATTTGAGTTGTGATCTCAATATCCAAATCAGTATACGTGGAACAATACAATCGCCATGTCCTTATCTCCAAGTATCCACGGAGAAAGCGCATTATCCTTGAATGAGTTCATGGATAATTTCATTATTGATATATGTATCCGAGCATCGAGAAAATTGGTAATTAAATGTGATTTAATTATCATTGATAATATAAATTTGATCCATATTATAAGGAGAGTTATTTGAGATAATTAAATGTGATTTAATTATCAAAGATGTGAATAATGTGAATGTAATTCATATTATTTTGGCATATGAGAATAAGGATCAAAGATAATTAAATAGGATTTAATTATCATGTATATGAATTATATGGATAGCACTATCCATATTAACGATATATATTATAAATGTGATTTATAATATATTAGAGAGAGCATATTGTATTTTATATTTTTTAATTAATTATTGATGTAAATTGGATTCACATTGGATGATTAATTAAAATATAATTACGTTTAGTTTTGGGTTGTGAATGAGATTCACATAATTTCAATGGCATGACTGATATTTTCCATAAGATAATCTGGAATTATTTTTTGGTGAAAATATTATCGACAAGAGTCATAGGAGATATCATGAGATAATGAGATCTCATGATATTTTGGGGAGATTGACCCATTCCTCCCAAGAGGAGTGGACGGCTACAACTCTCCATGTGGAGAGGAGTAGTCGTCCCCTTTCTTTTAGGGATGGGAGTTGGTCTTCTCATTAACATCTTAGCCATTGAAAGAAACACAAATCAATCTCATCCAAATATTTTGTGTTGTCCATGGATTGAGATCCATGGATCCCAAAACTCTATATAAGAAGAGGCATCCATTGCTCTTCATGGGATATGAATAATGAATTCTCTCTCTATCTCTTTCTCTGTACACGCCCACTCTCTCTATCTCTCTCATGTGGTCGTCCATCATGGATGCCCTAGAGGAGATCCTCCATCGCCGCAGCGTCGTCGTTATGCTGCCCGATCGTTTGCTCGTGGATCTCTGTCTATTTCGGCGTACCTTGCTCATGAAGAAGATATTCTATCTCGTTTGTCGAGATCAGGAGATCTGTGGCTTGGATCTTCAACATGAATTGCGAGAAGCACGTGTTTCATCAATACGCTCGCAAGCGTCTCCTCTGACGGATCGGCTTTGAGACATGAGGTCTCTTCGTTTAGAGACTCGACCACAACCATGCTTTAAGAGGTAATCCTATTACTTGTTTGTATTTTAGATGAAACAATCAGAGAACTGTTCTTGGATCATGTGGTTTCATCACATAAGAAAATTTTAATTTCCATTGCCCGGAGCAACTAGTGCGACTAGTGGCTCCCGATCGCATACGATGCGATCCATCATGCTTCCATGATGCGCGTGCTTGAGGATTTTCTCATACCCTTCAAGTGGTATCAGAGCCAGGTTGTTGAAGGTTTTGGATTAGATCCATGAACCTACGAAGATTTGGGCTTGTTCGGGTTCGTGAAGATTTTAGCATTTCAATTTTCGCAGCCCTTCCATGTGATAAAATTTCGGCCCTGTTTAAAATATTTAAACACGAATTTTTAAATTGGATAATGTTTCGCATTAATTTAGGAAACAATAGGATTTGAGTTTGCGCAAGTTGGATTTCGTTTGCTCAAGATATGATCGTTTTATTGAACATATGTCCCCTGTTTCGGGGATGGCGATTAGTGACGAAATTGAAGAGTTAATTACGGGTTCTAAACGCCTGGAAATGCATAATTATCACTTGAGTTATAATTTAAATCAAATTGGCGAACAAAATAAATTTATTTTGCGTTAATTGGATTTAAATTGATCGAGTTATGTTGCTTTTAGTGAGTAGGGGGTCACTGCTGGAAATTAACAAACTTGATCATGAACCTTGTGATTTTCATTCAAATAAATTAAGAGAAATTAATTGTTAATTTTCTGAAATGATTATTGATAAATATTTGTGAAATATTTAAATATGATAATTATTTCCTTTAATGACATTATGTTAACCAAAATGATAAGATAGTTGATCTTGATCACAATTGGTTAATTTGAAATTTACAACCACCATTGTTTTCATGTCGAATTTTAATAATTAGAAAATACATTATGATCTCTCAAGCATCATTCGTTCCCTACCCGATGTCATGGCCAGTACTGACGGGAGTGGGATAGACCACACACGGTGCAACCTGCTACCCCAACGCTCCCCGACTAGGCACCATATCCGCCTCGGGAAAAAAGAATGCCGAGTCAATTACTTTGTACTTGAGATGTTCATCGATTTTTCAACCGAAGTTATACCATATAATATTCATCAAAACTATTTTGATAATATTATAAGGAGATTTGCTAAACAAATCTCCAATCCTATTCAAGCAACAAGGTTTTGCATATGTATTTGAGATAATAACGTAATTCAAGTAACAATTAAGAATGTTTGTTGGATATTAATTGGATCATTAATTTAATACGATTAGATTAATTGGAATCCAATTAAAACTAAAACACTCTATTATGAATAGAGATGTTATTTCCCTTGGAAGAATTAATCGTAATGAATATGATTCATAATGATTAATTAGAATTTGAATATGATATCGAGGATCACATAAGTGACATCCGTGATCTCCCGTCAAGGCGAAGGGTTCCGTCACCAGATATTGTATGTAGGAGACGCCTGTCCAAAGTGACAACTCTTGCATACAATCCATTTGGATCGGGCTCTTCACTTCTCGAAAGAGTAAGGCCGTATACGTAGTGACCCCAATATCGAGTCCTCATATTATTGGGATGATATTGGATTGCGTATAGCGAGTATTAAGCCTGTTGATGGTTGGTTCAATTAATGACCGGTCAACATCGCCTTAGGGGTGGTGGGCCCATGTGTTAAAAATCGAATTGGGAGATGCAAGTTGGACTTGTAAGGCGGAATGTGTTCTCGCTTCTTTTTATCCGAGTTACAGGTTCTCATATTATTGGGATGTAACAAAGATAAGGAAGGAGATCCTAGATCTTGCATGAGATATAATGGTAAGTATATCTCTTACATTAAAAGTGATTAAGGGAATGAACTTTCAGTGTTAACAAGGCAGGACAACTTTGATATAAAAATTCCTAAATCAAAGTAAAATATGTATATATAAATATAGACACTTATGCAAATTTCTTATTTCAGATAATCCTTCATTAAACCCACTCACTGTTATACTCAATAATAACCAGTAAAATATCATGGATTGGACTCATGATCCAGATATTGTACTTGCAGTTGGACACATAATGAATGCGGTTGCAATGTGCACGTTTCCTCATAATTATAAGGAATGACAATTAAATAGACAATAGATCTACAACCCTAGGGTTTGTACATCTCTATAGTCTTGATATCATAAAATGTACTTTGGAAGTGACATGTCGATGATGATCGTAATTGTCAATTAATCCTTATAAAAATCTAAGAAGATATCCTGGCATACATATGTGCTTTTAACATTAATCATGAATGACATGGTTCACTGTGTCATGCAGAATGGTAGCTCTAAAAGAGATGATGTATTCAAAATGTTTGAATACCTAACCGAACCAATGTTTTGAGAGTCTAGATGGATGTAGACATGATGAGTGTCATCATTGTACTGTCTATACTCTAGTCATTTATGAAGCTTCATAATATTCATATTGTATGAATTTAATGAAGCATGTATAAATGTTGAAATGCTCTTACATTGAATTCTTTTGAATTTAACATAAGAGGTCCTTAGTCTTAAGAAATGGTTGTTTATAGACAAAGGGAGCGCAGTGGAAGCATGGGTTAGATCCAAGATGAGAAGGATAGTCAAAGAGTTGACCGTACTTCTATGACTTCCATATGACATCCTAAGAGTTGGATGAATGCCAATACTGCAATAAGTTGGTGTGTTGATAGTATGACTATCAAGTCTGTCTAGAATCCTTAGAGAAGGACTTGGATGGAGAATCAGAATAATCTACATAAATCATTGATATTAACTTGCTTATTGAATAAGATAAAGTCTTATAATTGTATCTCAATCTTCTAACAATACTTGTAATGGGTTGCATATGTTTTAGAAGACTGGAGAATTTGATCTTCAGGTTTAATAATCATCTATATGGATTTTGATGCAATTGTTGCAACAATATCTATTAGATAGATGAACTTCATATTTTCAGTGGGAGAGCCCTTTGTCTTAGAGAATGTCTCTATGACCTAGATATAAGAATGCACTCATAGTTTATTTCTAAATGTTGAAAATAAACATGAATTCTAGAATAAACCTATCATAAAGCGTTGTGATGGATATATTTCAGATAGTAATCTAACATCTAGTGGACTCCACAAAATTAGAAAATTAATGAATGGTTCATTAAGATTTCTAATACTGAAAATTAAAACCTTTATAAGATCAATATGAGGATGAAGATCATTTGACAATGATTTGACATTGAGTTTTGGACATATATCTGTTGATGAGATCAATAGACTAGTAAGATATGAAACTTTAGAATGTCTAAAATTTCAAATCTTACATACTTGTGAATATTGTATTCGAAGAATGTCCAATACACCCTTCTCTTAGGAAAGGTGTAAGATGTCACGGTATTCAGGATCTCATACATATTGATGTATGTGGATCATCTATATCATAGTAAACATTATGGATATGTGATATCTATTGATGATTATGTATGACATGAGATTTCTTCTCTTCACGTAAGAAACCTTTGAAGTGTTCAAAGATTTCATAATTTTGGTTTAGAACCAAAGTTTGAAGAAAGATGAAATGAATTTGATCTAACCTAGGAAGCTTGTACCTATTAGATAAACTCAAAGAATACCTTATGGAGATATGAATATCATTTCTATATCACTCCTCCTGATAAACCTAAACTCAATAGAGTTGTAAGGAGATACAATTAGATCATGTGTGACATGATTTGATCAACGGTGAATTTTAGCATAATTTCCTCTTAGTTTCCTGGTATATATGGAGTAGAGACTACATTATATATCCTTAATAAGATTCCATGCAAGTAAGCTGGAATCTAGCATTAGAAAGTGCTAATTCATTAGGAAAATAAAGGATGGTATTGGATACCTACTTTATGACCTTGAGATTCTTAAAAGATCTCATCTCTGAGAATATGATTCTTAAAGGTTGCGTCTCTTGAGAATCAAGATGAAAATGAAGTGAAGGAACTCATTTAATGTTAAGAAGTTAATGAGACTCCTGAAATCAGAAACTAAAAGGGACAATTAAAAATGAAGCACTAATACCTCTCCAAATGAGTTTGAGGATGTATTCCATGTGTCAGTTAAGTCTGACAAGGATCGGACTTCATGTGATGAAGCTCCTGAGGATCATGACATGGAAATATGGATGTTAGCAATAAATTTCTAAGGTAGACTTCATATACAAGTGTTGTATATGGACCCTCGAGGATCTACCTATAAGGGTTAGACCCATTAAGGTGTAAATGGATCTTCAAGAGAAAGAGGGAACCTGATGAGAAGGTAGAGACCTTCAAAACTCGGTTCGTAGCCATAAGCTACACACCGTAAGAGAAGACATTGCTTGTGATGAGACTTGCTCTTCAGTGACCATGCTTAAACCGATCAGAATATTGCTGACAATAACTTCACAACTTGACTTTGACATCCACAAGATGTAAGTCAAGATTTTACTCCTCTATGAATACCTCTCTGAGGAAATTCACATGAAGTAGCCACAAGGCTTCATGGTTGAGGAAAGCAAGGTGTGCAAGCTAAAGAACTCCATCTATGGACTTAAAAAAGCTTCTTGTAGTTGGAACATCAGATTTGATGAAATTATAAATCTTGGTGTACCATGTGAAGCTTAGTGGGAGTGCCTTTGTGTTCATCGTGCTAAATGTAGATGATATCATAATCAATTAAAATGATATAAGGATAATAATAAGTGTTTTATTATATGGTTGTGCCATAACTTGAGATATGATCTCAAGGATGCCTCTTGGATCTTAATTCTGAAGGTGTTCAGAAGCATAGAAAAGAGGGTATTGGGACTGTCACATTAGTAGTACACCTTGAACATATTCCACTTTCTGGAAAATTCCAAGAAAGGCTTCCATCTGGTAAGATATAGTACTGGCCTATCTGAAGGAATAGTACCTAAAGGAGTTGAGGAAGTGAATGCTAAAACTGGTTGCCCTTGTGCATTAGTTACGAGAAGCCGAGAGTATGCTAGATGTGTACAAAAGCCAGATATCTACCATGCAGTGGGAGTAGTAAAGTGTTGCTAATCCTACTATGGAGATAAAACACTTGATTGTGTAATAACAAAATCTTCATAGATGACAAGATTTTTTGAGATAGTGATCTCAAAGTCTTATCTTCAAAAACTTAAGACTTTATTAATAGAGATCTAAAAGGTCTTAAACCTTAAGAGATAGTGATCTCCAGAAATAAGGGTATTCTGATAAGGATTATGGAAATACTGGTTATGATAATTATTAAGCTGTAGTGTCAAGGATACTATAACTAACAAGATTTAGTATTGGTTACATGAGATGCAACATTCGCATTAGATGCGAGCACTGTTACTGGGGATATGCAAGTGCCATAAAATGACTTGGTGTAGTCTCACAGGAACAGAGTGACTGGTATTTTTTAAATATCCTATGATTGTCACATGAGTGTGGGTTTAAATGATTAGCCCATTAATGGCTCTTTGGGCTAGTGGAAGATTGTTGGACATGCGAGCCCACAACGAGCCATTATGCAATAAATGTTATTGCAAATATCATTCCCTGATTTGAAATGAAGAATAACTAATTTGCATAATAGGTCCCTTAGTACAATGAGGGTTATGTACCATGGCCATCTTAATGATCATACAGCTGTTGAATCAATTATTGAATAATAGAGGCTGGTGCTTTGATGAATATCTAATGAGTTAGATTGAGGACTCATCAAGCACCATCAAATGATTGTTAAGAGATGATCTCCAGACTGAGTAGGAGATGGCAATCCTTTCTCAGTTAGGCTGATATCTGACCGACCTCTTGATGCAGGTCCTCTGCATAGGAATAGAGATTCAGAGGTGTTAGATTAGTTAGGTCAAAGAGTTGACTTAACGAGATCAAGATAACCAAAGACCTATATCGTATGCTGTCACGATACAGGCACACATTCTCCGACCGGAGACAGATGTGTTACTATATGCCTGAGTATGTACATTTGGCAGACCAATAGGTTGATGACCTAACCAAGGTCTATACATCGGCGTGTTGGTATGCATATAAGGGCATATGAGTAATACGATTTCTCATACAGGTTCATTTACTGAACCGGAAGGCATGAGCTCACTCATGAGATATTAGGAAGAATCAAATTCCATGCACGGTCGTCTCGCTTTGGAAGCTTGACTGAATTTGTAGGTTTGATATATACTTTTGGAAAGTATATGATCAAGTCCTAGGTATGATATATGCTTTTGGAAAGTATATGATCGATACCAACCCCCAATGATCAAATGAGAAACTTACCGATAAAATCATAAAGTAGACAGTCTGAAGTTGATCTAATACTTCGAGTTTATTCTGAGTCTTCCAGTATGCAGGATGTACAGGTGTTGGGAATACCTGAGGGTGATGTGATCATAAATGATTGTATAACCATGACACTTCCATTCCTAGGGAGTGATGAAACGGGTCTGGATTTTAGTGACTCCTCTCAGTAGAGAAGTAATCTGATCTTGGTTCAAATGTTGGACATTGATCTGGATGTGATTCAGATGCAATGAGAAGATTAGATTTGCGGTCTTGATTTAATCAAGCATCTAGAGAGGCCCGAGATCTGGATTTGAGATGTGATCTCAATATCCAAGTCACTATATGTGGAACAATACAATCGCCCTGTCCTTGTCTCCAAGTATCCGCGGAGAAAGCGCATTGTCCTTGAAGCAGTTCATGGATAATTTCATCATTGATATAAGTATCCGAGCATTGATAAAATTGATAATTAAATGTGATTTAATTATTATGGATAATATGAATTTGATTCATATTATAAGGAGAGTTATCTGAGATAATTAAATGTGATTTAATTATCAAAGATGTGAATAATATGAATGTGATTCATATTATTTTGGCACATGAGAATAAAGATACAAGATAATTAAATACGATTTAATTATCATGAATATGAATTATATGGATAGCACTATCCATATTAATCATATATATTATAAATGTGATTTATAATATATTAGAGAGAGCATATTGTCTTTTATATTTGTTAACTAATTATTGATGTGAATTGGATTCACATTAGATGATTAATTAAAATATAATTACATTTAGTTTTAGGTTGTGAATGAGATTCACATAATTTCAGTGGCATGATTGATATTTTCCATAAGATAATTTAGAATTATTTTTTGGTGAAAATATTGCCGACAAGAGTCATAGGAGATATCATGAGATACTAAGATCTCATGATATTTTGGGGAGATTGACCCATTCCTCCCAAGAGGAGTGGACGGCTACAACTCTCCATGTGGAGAGGAGTAGCCGTCCCTTCTCTTTTAGGGAAGGGAGTTGGTCTTCTCATTATCCTATCTCTAGTCAAATGTGATTTAATTTACGATTGATTATATTGATTTATCATTATTAATTAATTTAAATTAAATCATTTGTTGTTGTGTTTTTACAACAACATCTTAGCCATTTAAAGAAACACAAATCAATCTCATCCATTGATTTTGTGTTGTCCATGGTTGAGATCCATGGATCCCAAAACCCTATTTAAGAAGAGGCATCCACTTCTCTTCGTGGGATATGAATTATGAATGCTCTCTCTCTCTCTCTCTGTACACGCCCACTCTCTCTGTCTTTCTCATGTGGTCGTCCATCATGGATACCCTGGAGAGATCCTCCATCGCCGCGACGTCGTCATTATGCTGCCCGATCGTTTGCTCGTGGATCTCCGTCTATTTCGGCGTGCCTTGCTCATGAAGAAGACGTCGTATCTCATTTGTCGAGATCAGGAGATCCGTGGCTTGGATCTTCAACATGAATTACGAGAAGTACGTGTTTCATCAACACGCTCGCAAGCATCTCCTCCGACGGATCAGACTTGAGACAGGAGGTCTCTTCGTTTAGAGACTCGATCGCAACCACGCTTTAAGAGGTTATCCTATTAATTGTTTGCAGTTTAGATGAAACGATCCGAGAAGTGTTCTTGGATCATGTGGTTTCATCACATAAAAAAAATTTAATTTCCGCTGCCCGGAGCAACTAGTGTGACTAGTCGCTCCCAATCGCATACGATGCGATCCTCACGCTTCCTTGATGCTCTTAAGGATTTTCCCCTATCCTTCAGGGGCGGCCAAAGATGCAGAAGAATATGGGGATCCAGGAGATTTTATACGTTGCGGGGTCCGAGAAGTATGGAGCGTGAGCACGCGAACCGAGGGACGGATCCCTAGAGGATTCATCGAGAGTGGATCATGGATAATCCCTCATTAATCAGAGCAGCAAAGTGAAGGGAATGACGGTCGGATCGGCCATAGAAATTAGGCTAAATCGGGTCAAACCGAGTCTACGCAAAAATGCAGTCCAAGGGGGGAAGTTGATCAAGGTCAACAACTCCAACGTGGCCCAATTAGGTGCGGCAGGAGAAAAGACAAAATACGCTAGACGATAAAATAGCAGAAAATTGAAAAAATAAATAAAAAAAATAAATAATTATAAATTAAAAAATAAATAAAATGAAAAATGTTCCTTATTTTTCAAGGGATTTTTCTATGATTTTTTATTTATTTTTATGAAAAATAATTAATGATATATACAATGTGTTATATTATATATAGGTATAGAATACCTATGTATTTTGTACATTTATTTTTATTTTCTTATTTTATATAAATACTCCAATTTTGTATTTTATTTATTTACAACATAATTTTTGGAGTATAAAATAATTTTTATTTTATTTTTATTGGTTATTTAAAAGTATAAAATAAATAGGCAGTGATACATATATACATATACTATATACATGGTGAGAGAGAATTTTATTTTGTTTTTATTTTATTTTATTTTTCTAATTTTTTTTTTGATTTTAGAAATATATATAAATGGGGGTAAAAACACCTTTTTATTTTTATTATTTTAAAAAAATAAATTATATGCACATAGGTGGTAAATATGTGCAAGGTAGAGTGGCCTTATCTCTCTCTACTTATCTTATTTGGCGATCAGGCCCATGCTGCACCCTCTCTTAAGTTTAGGTCACTCAATATTTATTCTAAATATTTCCTTATTTTTCTTTTATTCTTTATTCTTTTATTTTTGCACAAAGACATGCTAATTATTAGATATTAACAAATGCATGGTTATTGATAATTTATTGTATTTACAGCTATATACATGATGCTTTGCCAAGATATTTAGCTAAAATAAAAGAATAAAGAGTGATGAATGAGGATTCATCACCCCCTATACTTTACTTTTGCTAGTCCCTTAGCAATCACTTATTTGAAAAAGAAGTAAAAAGAGAAAGAAAAAGAAAAAGAAGGGTAATCAAGGTTGATTATTAAACTTTGTCTTCATTACATTGAAGTATGGAGCTCAGTCAGACCTTTGGATTATTAATGTGTTAGAACCTTATTTGGACTTAGATTAAAACTCAACAGCCTCTAAGTTCCACCAATCTATGGTCAAGACTCCTCAACAATCCAGATCAGAACAAGTCTACATACACAAACTCTAATGGACACTAATCTTTCCTTGTACTATCTAAGTGATATGTAGCTCCCCACCTCAAAAATGGCAAAGTGACATTCTCCCTCAACAAGGTAACTCTAATGCCCTAGTCCGACAGCTCTTTCCTCGAGGTGCAAGGTATTCCCTTCTAAGTTCAAGTTCAACCGGCTCAAGAAGAGGAGGAAGAAGAGAATGGACCATGACCAGTGTAGCCATGTATCCTTGGGAGCCCAACCAGTGTAGCTAAGTCTCCCGCTGCAAGCTTCATGAGATGGATAACATAAGCTTTGCTTTATTTGACTATATACACTCTAGTGGGTATTTTATTTTCAATCAGATCCATCACTTTTTTGGAGTTTTTCTTTCTTTGCACATTTTATTTTATTTTAGTTTTTTTTGATGTGCATATTTACAACATATCTACATTGTACAACATATATACATAAGGAGTTTTTCCTCTTGAGCAAGTAGACTATCCCTCTTTTGAAGCTTTATTGCAACCCACAACTCCTGTCTTTAGACCTCAACACCACCAGACCAAGTTGAGACGCACTTCCTTCACTAAAACAAGAAGAGAGGTTCCTCCTAGAAGTACTACCCTCATATGCTACCCCAAGCCAAAGGAAACTGCCTCCTCACCACCTCATCCGTGGAGAGCTATGTGTAAGGTGCTGGAGCAAGTAAAGCCATTGTCTATGAGAGTCATGTGTGCATTGTTAAGTGTTCTACTTAGGCTCATCAAGATGACATATGATCATAGCCTAGTGGACTCAAAGAATTTAGTCCCGAATGGACATGAAAAGTCTTAACCGTAAGCCCTATAAGGTTCCTCTTAGAATTAGGTGGATTAAGGTCTTAACCAAGATCCATTTTCCAATTTAATTCCAGGCTAGTTTAAATGTCAACTATGATTCAGAAAAAATATATACAAAAATCTTTTTATGCATGTTTTTGGAAGATGTGCAAAATTTTTAAAAAATGTTTGAATGAATAAATGCATGAATACAAAAGTTTTGCAAAATATTTACACACGTTTACACAAGGGTTTTGCGAACTTTTGTTTATCAAACATTACAAAAAATTTATATTATATACATAATTTTTGATATCAAAATATTTACAAACTCTTTACACAAAATATTTTTACAAAATTTGTACAAAAATAATTTTTATAAATAGCTATGTATGTGCAAGAAAGAATTTTTAAGTACAAGGGAAAATTTTAAAATTTTATGGTTTTTAGATAATAGAATTTTAGCCATTTTATTTATTAACACACTCACACAAAGTACGAGTTATGGATAAAGTATATATGAAATATATACGGCACCCCCTATACTTAGCTCGAACGATATCCTCAGAGTGAATCTAGAGCGATGAAGAAGACGTAACTCGTGCTTAGTATAGGGAAGTGAAAAGGAATGGTATACTACAACGACAAATCAAAGAATAGAATGAAGAGAGCTCGGTGTTTCCCTCCTATACTTAGGATCAAGTAATCCTAAGTATAGCAGGTTGTACATGAAGGGAAACCTGAGTGATAGGATGTACATGGTTTACCTACCCTATACTTAGGGCGAAAGCTCCCTAAGTATAGGCAGCAAAGCAGAGGTAAAAAGAATCAAAAGAATATTCAAGAGTCCAACACCACCCTTATACTTAGGGTAAAGTACACCCTATGTATAGCATGGTCATAGGATGCAGATGGGGTGTGGGACTAAAGAATGAGATGATATGGACATCCAGATCTATACAATGCAGAGGACAATGATAATCAAGCATGAGATGCACTAGATGTGAATCAAAGACCACATCTCACGCAAAATGAATAGGGGCGACGTCAACGACCATGGGCTCATGATCTAGATATGGTTTGAGCCGTTGCCCGTTAACACGAAAGGTAGAATCATATGACATTTCAGATATGTTAATGCTTCCATTGTCATGTACCTTTTAGATCAGGTATGGTCCCTTTCACTTGCTCTGCAACTTCCCTAGAAATAATCTAAGCATGGCATCAAACAACCATACTCCCTGATCTGGCTCCAACAGCTTGTGGTTGATATGAGAATCATGCCACTCCTTCACTCTATCCTTGTATTGTAGGCTTCTCGAAAATGCTGCATATCTAAGCTCCTCTATGGCTGCCAATTCCGCCCTCCTCTGATCTCCTATACTCATTGGATCCAAAAGTATGTCTGTGACGACCCAAAGTGACTTGTGCCTAATCTCAACAGGTAAATGGAAAGGCTTGCCATAAACGAGGCAAAAGGGAGATGTACCCAAAGGAGTCTCGAAGGACGTCCGGTATGCCAACAAGACCGAGTCCAAAAGTTGTGACCAATCCTTTCGGTCAAGGCAGATGACCTTCTGCAATATAGTCTTGATCTCCCTATTCGACACTTCAGCAAGACCATTGGTCTGAGGGTGATAAGGAGTGGCTACTTGATGGTCAATGCTGAACTCGCTAGCAAGGGACTTTACCTTATCGTTGATGAAATGAGACCCCCCATCAGATATCAACACTCGAGGTACACCTAACCATAAAATGATATTCTTCCTCAAAAATTTGCATACAGTCCTAGCATATGCGGTTCGGGCGGGGATGGCCTTAACCCAACGACTCACATAATCAACGGCCAACAAAATGTACTCAAATCCTTGGCTCTTAGGGAATGGAACCATGAAATCAATGCCCTGTGCATCAAAACCCTCACAGAAGTGAATGGGCTGCATCGCCATCATGTCACGCTGTCCACAAGTGCCCATCCTCTGACAGTCAGTACATCTCTTCACAAATTCATCAGAATCCTTGAAGAGAGTAGGCCACCATAGGTCGGATTGGAGGACTTTCTGTGCCATTCTCCTCCTAGAGTGATGTCCTCCTACCTCCAGCTTGTGGCAGTAGGTGAGGACGCTATGGTGCTCCTCCTGAGGAATGCACCGTTGCCAGACACTGTCCCCTCCTTCATGATAAAGGATGGGATCCTCCCAATGGTAAGACTTGGCCTTCGCTAGGAAGGTCTCAAGTCGTTGCCTGGGCCAACCTTGTGGAACTTTCTTGGCAACAAGATAGTTCACAATGTCAGCGTACCACGGGAGTGAGGTGATAGCAAGGATCGCCTCATCTGGGAAGGTCTCAGATATAGGATAAGTCTACTCAGATTCCTCATGATGCTCTAATCGGGAGAGATGATCTACCACCACATTCTTGACTCCAGGCTCATCCTTAATCTCAATATCAAATTCATGGAGTAGAAGGATCCATCTAGTCAGTCTCGCTTTGGCATCCTTCTTTGCCATGAGGTACCTGATGGTGGTATGGTCAGTAAAGATTGTCACTCTAGATCCAATGATATATGATCTGAACTTATCTAGGGCAAAGACTACGGCTAGCATCTCCTTCTCAATGACAGTGTAGTTCCGCTACGCGACATCCAATGTACGGCTAGCGTAGTGAATGGAAAAAGGTACTCCATCCCTCCTCTGTCCCAGTACTACCCCTACGGAAAATTTGTAGGCATCCGTCATGATCTCGAATGGGAGGGACCAATCAGACGACTGGAGGACAGGAGTCTCAACAACTAGACTCTTGAGAGTCTCGAATGATGCAAGACACTTATCATCTACAATGAACTCGGTGTCTATGGTCAGCAATCAGTCAATGGTCGGGCGATCCTCTTAAAATCATGAATGAATCGTCGGTAGAAACCGACGTGCCTCGAAAAAGACCGTAACTGTCAAAAATTGGATGATGGATTGAGTTTCCTGATGATATCCACCTTGGCTGGATCAACCTCCATGCCCCTGTTGGAGATGATATGACCAAGCATCGTCCCTTGAGTCACCGTGAAGTGACTCTTCTCCCGAGATAGCACAAGATGAACCTCGATGCATCGCTAAAGGATGCGATCTAAGAAGTCAAGAAAAGCATCAAACCCATCGCCATAGACTGAAAAGTCGTCCATGAAGACCTCTAAGTAATCACCCACCATGTCTGAAAAGATGGACAACATGCACCTTTGGAATGTCGCCGGGACGTTACATAGACCAAAGGGCATACGTCTGAAAGCATATGTCCCAAAGGGATAGGTGAATGTGGTCTTGTCCTGATATTTTGGTGCAATGGCCACCTGATTGTAACCGGAGTACCCGTCAAGAAAGCAGTAGTGACTCTTCCCAGCTAGCCTCTCTATAATCTGATCAATAAAAGTCAACGGGTTGGTGGCCTGATTCAATCGTCTGTAGTCCACACAGACCCTCCAAGAAGTGAGTACCCAGGTAGCGATCTCCTTTCCAGACTCACTCAAAAATGTAGTGATGCTTGTCTTCTTGGGCACCACATGTAATGGACTAACCCACTTGGAGTCGGAGATGGGGTAGGTAAAATCGACGCGCCACCATTTCGAGATTTCCTTCATGACAACCTCTTGAAGGTTCGGGTTCAGCCGCCACTAGAACTCACGTGATGGCTTGGCATCATCTTCGAGATAGATATGGTGGGAGGACAGGCCATACTTATCCCTAGAGATTAGCTACGCTCCATCCTATCACCTTGCGGTTCTTTTCAAGAACCTCCATCAAACGAGATTCTTGCTCTCCAGTCAAATCCATTGAGATAATGACTGGGTGCATCTCATGCTCGCCCGCAAGAAACCTATACTTCAACGACTGCGGAAAGGGCTTCATCTCTGGATAACTGGGAGCTAGCGGATCTGGCCTCTGAAAAGTCTGAGTAAAGGTGACCAAATCTGCATGAGAGAACTCTCGCTGAACATGGAAACCTGGTGAAGACTGCTCTGCTAGTGTCTCTGTACTCTGAATGGGATCAATCTCCACCCTAGCTACTGGCTCTGTAGGAATCAGATATGGAATCAACTCATCAAACTCTACCCAATCAATATCTGACTCCGAGGGATCTGAATCTGAATCAAAGGAAGTATCTACTGCCTCTCTCTCTTGAATGCAATCTGCTGCCTGAAATGGGTCCTCTGCCAAGAATGCACTCTCCAAGCTCTCCTCTACTGGAATATGTGCATCAGCGGGATCTGAAGGTCAGAGGATGGCTTGTGAAACTGCGGCTGACCAAGCGGCTTCGTCATTTGTGATCACAAAATCACACTCTTGGTGGACATCTCGCTCTGCCTCTGTCACCTGCTCTTAATCTGTAAGCGGCTCTGAGCAAGTTGAATAGCATGCTCTAGTCTCATCGATCGTCTCTATTTGTATACTCTCATCCTCAACGTGAACGTACACCTTCCCTCTATCATGATCGGACACTGCCTTGGTTGTGGCCAAGAATGGAGGTCCTAAGATGATGTGGGTATCGGTCACAGACTCAAGGATCTCCATGTTCAACACAACGAAGTCCACGGAGAATTTCAGGCCCTGAATTGTGACGACCACATCCTTCAGCAACCTCTTCGGCCTCTTGACAGATCGATCAATAAACTGAAGGATCATCCTGCTCTGTCGAAGAGGGCCAAACTCGAATCGATCGAGTGAGGCTGCCGGAAGCAGGTTGATGGAAGAGATGATGTCTAATAGAGTCCAATCAAACCTCTGCTCATGTATGTCACATCTGACATAGGGAGCTCTTGCATCTGGCCTCTTGGTTGGCAGACGGTTCTGGATGTCGAAGCAGGTGGTATGAGTGAGAACATGGATCTCTGAGTGGTGGTTCCTCCTCTTCCTACAAATAGTAGTCCTCTCTCTAAGGTTCCTCTGGAAGAGGGGGATGTGCTCCAAGGCCTCCTGTAAAGTCAGTTGTATCTGGAATTTGTCTATTATCTGCTGGCTGAACTCTAGCTGCTGGGATTTTTTTTGGGTTTTCTTTTTTGGTCCCCATAGCCAAGCGGAGTGCTTGAGGGAAGGGGATGGCTAGGCCCTCCTCATATGGAGGGCTAGGATCGGGTCGCTGCTGCCGTGGCAAAGTAGGATCCATAAAACATCTCCTTGCATCACAAATGGACTCCCAAATGAAAAACCCTTTCCTTTATTACCAGATAGTCCTGAGATACAACGACAGAAGGAAATGCAACAGGAATAAAAATGGTGGCCTTAGTACCACCCTCAGCATCTGGACTTGCGGCATCACTACCGCACTCTGGCTCAGCATCATCATCTCTGGTGCCATCAGCACCACCTCCTGCATCTGGTGAAGTGACGGCCTCAGTACCATCAGCTGGGTCTACACTTTAGGTGGCATCAGTATCATAGTCATCAATGTCATCATGAGCACCATCAGCACCGCTCTCCTCCTCATCTGGTGCTCTTGAATCCCCATGTGGTCGCCGCTCAGATGAGGCACCGCTGGTTGGCATCCTACCACTCCTAAGTGTAACAAAGTCAGCATCAAAAGTGTATGCAGAAATATCACCACGTGAATCACTAGGAGTGGTAACCTCTGTGAACTCTACCTGCTCAGACTTCCTCTTAAGGTTGTTCGGATTCGGCTCAATCTGGGAGGGTATGGTAGCCTTGCCCTTCACTATCTCTCTCATCTCCTATTGGAACTCATCCATCTCCCGTCTGAAAGTGGCATGCTGCTCAGAGACAAGGCGGGTTAAATCATCAAGAGCTGGGTTCTCATAGACTGGCCCATGAGAACCGGACGGGTGGCCTCTCTGGAAGTGAGGCTGCTATTGCTGGAGAGGATGAGAGGGATACTAGGGATGAAACTGCTGAGGCTGCTGTTGTTGCCTCCATGACTGTCCTTGCTGATAGGGACGAGGACCATGTTGCTGGTATTGATGTGGGAACTGGGGCTACTGTTGCTGCTTGCTGAACTGGCCACCCTGACTAGAGGCTGCTGTTGGGAAGAGGTACCTTCGGTAGACCAACAGAATCCGGGATGGTCTCGTTGGATCCCAAGCTGAGGTTGGTCATACTAAATCCCGTTGATGTCCATCAACGGCTTTTGCTTGTAAGTGGGTGGGGGGAGAACTGCTAGGGGCTGATCCGACTGGTAAACCACCATCTGAGTGTCCTGAGATGGTGGTGGCTGGTAGTACTACTGTTGTGGCTGCTGGAATGGCCCCGCCTGACATGGTGAATATATCTGGGCTGGTTGGAGTGCTGGGTCGAATTGCTGCTGCTGGTATCAACCCGTGACCTGAGACGGGGCTGAGAAGCCGTATGTGCCTCCTGGAGGCACATGATCTGGGTCTTCAGGTCACTCGGCGTCTGTGCCATCTGATCTATCTGAGGCAAGCCCTGGTACTGCTTTTTCTCAATAAGCTCGATGCAGTCCAACTTCTCGTTGATAATCCCCATATCAGCGGTCGTCAACTTTGCATGTGTTGCGGCTGCTGATGATGTAGATGGACCGGCATCGACCCGTGCTATCCTCTGATAGGACACAACCTGTGGATGGGGCTTCCCCTGTGCATATAGTCGGGTTTGGGACATCACCGTATAGTTCTCTGCCATCTCCTCGTTGATGACCCAGACCTGATCTTCATCCATGGCAAAATATGAGCCCCCACAGGATGCATTCACTAGCCCCTGCAACTCCGATGTAAGCCTGCAGAAGAAACTCTGGACAAGGTTGGGGTTGGATATATCATGATGAGGACACTGTACTGTGAGCTCCTTGAATATATCCCATGCCTCATGAAGTTGCTCGTTGGGGAGCATGGAAAAGTTGCTAATCAAGGCTCTGACTGCATTCGTCTGGCTGAGTGAATAGTACTTATTCAAGTACTCATTCTGGAGCTATTCCCATGAGGTGACAAATCTCCCTAGGTGCTTCAGCCAGTTGGCTGCTCTATCTATGAGGGAGAACGGAAAATCCATCATCTTGATGGTATCCTCGTCCACGAGGCGATCGTGGACAATACTGCAGATCATCTCAAATTCTTGGAGGTGGAGGTGTGGCTCCTCTGTGGCAAGTCCGTGGAATTGGGGTAGAAGCTGGATGGTCTGCGGTGGGAGCTTGAAATCTCCCAAAATTGTTGACAGTTGTATCCATCTATGGGTCAGAGTTGCACCAGGGTTGTGCAACTCTCTTATCGGACGTGCAGGTGCTGCTGGCTGTGATGGCTCCTCTGGCTCTCCTCTCTCAGGAATCTCTGGTCCTCTACCTCCACCGGCTCTACGCTGCTCTATGTCAGCTCTCATCTGCTCCATCTCTTAGTGCATGTCCACCATGAAAGCCCCCTGGTCTCTGATTTGATGTTGCATGGTCTTCAGAGAGGCTAACAGGGTGTTGTTAATGGCACCCTGATCAAGTACATAAGTCTGGGTCCTGTAGGTCCATCGGTGCGCTCCTCACTGCTGGACATGGTCTCTGCAAAGGCAAAGGACCCAAACTCAGGTGTCGATAAATCATCAATTGTCTACTGCGGTCTTGGCTCGGGCACCTTAGGACTGGTAGAAGGGTTGTCAAGGGGGAACAGGGCAGAGTCAAAGTCGGGTTCGGAGAGAGGGTCTGGGCTCTCACGAACTAACCTAGATGAGCAGACCGGAGTGCTTGAATGCAGTGCAGTCAAAGGCTGCCTAAGGTACCTCCAGCCCATCATCCTGATGTAGTGAGTGAAGCGGATGAGATCTGGAAAACACACAAGATCAGCAAGCAAACCCCCAATTCACCTACTCACGTAGAGCTGATGACCATAAAGGCTCGATCTTTTATCTTGTCAATTTTATTAGGTGATCAAACAGTCTTTCAGAGCGATTAAACGAGCTGATAGGAACCCAATGCTCCTAACAGATTGTCCCGTATAAAAGGCCGGTAGTCTGCCAAGAGTTCGGGTATGTCTCTATCCTAGTGTGCGGGTCACTCTCTCGATCATCCAAACCATACAATGAGGGGATGACTCTCTCAAGATAGATTTTTAAATCAGGTGTCTTTTAGGATCAAGTGAGTTTTAGCAGTCCTAATTTTATAGTTTTTCTTTTTAGGTATTTTTTAAAACAAACATCGCCTAATGATTTTTTCAGTTATCCTGATTATTTTAAGTCCAAAACATAGGGAGAAGTCGAAAAAGCTGATGCGCGATCGAAAACGATGATGCATGCAGAGTAAGAAATGCGTACCTGACTTCAGCTCTCTCCATGCATGGTGATCCGCGCATAAATTCAAAGATAGTATTAAAACTACCTATATAATGTAAGAATAAATCGACCTTAGACGAAGTACTTTCTACACGAGAAGAACGGTAGCTAGCTATTCAGACTAAGTCTGGAGTCCGATTTTGGGAAGCACTCGGTGCCTGCCACAATGGGTCCTGTCAGTGCTGTATATGGTTCCTCATGGCACGTGGACTCGAGCCTAATTAAACTAACTTTTTCTTGTGATTTAATTAATAAGGTCCAATTAATCGATGCATAGGTGCAGACAGATAATTAGGGTTGGGCCTTAATTAATTACGTCACAATCAGGGAAAATCGTAAGTCTAGGGGCCAAAATCTTCGAAAATCAAACAGGAAGTAAATGCGGTGGAAAACAAAACCGGCGAAAAACCGTGGTGAGGTCCCCCGAGCACACTGGTGCTCGGCGAAACAGACCCCAATCAGCCAAGTGTCCACAGTTCACAGTCTAGGTCCCTGTATTATTACAACAATAATAATAGTAAAATAAGTCCTAAACTCTCAGATCTACTCAGTCTTCTATTCCCGCTCTCCTACGCTCTCCTACGGCTCGATGGAGAAACAAACCGCCTCCTTTTCGCTTGGGTGCGTCGGCACTCCTAGGAACGTTGTTTTCGCTCGTCGGGCCCTCGCAAGACAGAGAAAAACAAAAGATGGGTCAGATCATAGTTATTAAAAATATATAAAATGTAGAAGAAAATCAAGCAATGGAAAACCGACTAATAAGCTGTGCTCCCCGGCAATAAATGCACTGATGAGCGACCCGAGCAACCAAGGTTAAGTGATATCAAAGGTCGTTGCGACCTCAATCACTCGAACTGGGCTCAACAAGAAAAATGAGACCACCAAACAAGGAATCAAACAATTAAAATGTGGCAAGCGATCTTGCTATTTATTTTTACCTGGTATGGCTACCGGAGTCGAACACAAGGAGAACTTAATGCAAAAGCTACGAAGTAGTCGAGAATCCAAGAAAAGAAAAGGAATGGTGGTTTTTAATTTTTCAATTTTTTATGATTTTTAATATAGAAAAAATGCAAAAAGCAACACTCACACAATTATTTAATAGCCTAAAAGTACTCTAAAATTCAAAATAAAAATGTTTTTGTGTTTCAGAAATATTCAAGTGTTTTTGTTAATTTTCTTGGATTTTTCTGATTTTATATGGATTTTCTAAAAATCAAACAAGGTCAGAAATAATAACCAGCGTACAACTGGAATATAAAGGCAAATTAAAATTACTTAAAATGCCTATAAAATTTGAGCAACAATTTTATGTGAAACTACAAACAAAAACGTGAATACATAAGAAGAAAACACATTTTTTTCAATTTTTTGAATTTTTCACTGATTTTTCTAAGGTTTTTGGTCTTTTTCAATTTTTTGGGGTTTTATAAAAGGGAATAAAACAAAAATTGGATAGATACTCAAGCAACACAAAAGAAGCAATCATGACTTTTTAAAGAATTTTTCAAGGCTTTTTAGTATTTTTAGTTGATTTTCTAAAGCAAACATGAACAATTTTTGGGGTTTTTGAATTTTTAAAAATATCAAACGAAGACAAAACAAAACCAAAAATTCAACAAAATTCCTACACCACGGCAGGAGCCATGTTTCAAAATTTCGTGAATTTTGGACGATATTTGCTATTTATTAAATCAAAAATAAAACACAGAGCACACAGGGACCAAATTGCAATTATTGAAAAGTTTTCAGCCAAACAATAACACGTGTAAACAGTGCAAGACTTAGATTGCAAAAAATCCAACTCCGCACGTGGGTAGCACGTGAACCAGGTACTCAGGGGTATAAATGCAAATTCTATTAATAAAGGTTCATTCATTAACAACCATGAAGTCCAGAATGAAACATGCATATAGCCCAAAAGTCACGTGGGGGAACAACGTGCTACACAAATGGGAGGACTGAAATGCAAATATTAAAAACACAAGGTCCAAGATGCAAAATGTACAAGATAAAAACAACTGCTAAAAATATTTACAGGACTAACAAGGAAATGCAAAAAGATAGCAGGGCCTAAGTGCAAATACCCTTCTTATTAGCGATCCAACGACCGAGAGTCTCTCAGTTATGATCGGACGACTAAGCTCCTCGGATGACCCTTCGACGATGGACGACTGAGAGCTGATCCTCAGATGGATCGGACGACCGAGGTCTTCCCGAAGATGAACGAGCGAGATTAGAACTGTAGGGAGCCTCGATCTGATGGCAGGGATGACTCCTGGAAGAACGACGAAGAACTAAGATCATCGGAATAGCGAATGGAAGATCCGATCACCGTGAACGGGGTTGAGCAACTCAGGTCTACCCAAACTCGAAAATCTGGAATCGAGAGCAAGTAAGAAGAAATCTAAGTTACCTAGTGACTGGGGTCGTCTAGGCTGAAGGTCAGGGACCTTCAGGGATCTTTGCCTCGATGGGTCGACAGGTCCAGAGGTTGGGCTCACCTCGCGGCGGAACACGACAGAGTGTCACCAGATCTAAGGCTACAGGGGCTCGAAACCTCTCTACAATAGCCTCTATCGCACGCTGTCACTCGTGGGTAGAGGTGGAGATCATCAGAGACGAGGCGGCGGCCAAAGATGCGGAAGAAGATGGGGCTCCAGGAGATTTTATACGCTGCGGGGTTTGAGAAATGTGGAGCGTGAGCGTGCGAACCGAGGGACAGATTCCTAGAGGATTCATCGGGCGTGGATCATGGATCGTGTGGTCGGATTAGGCCATAGAAATTAGGCAAAATCGGGTGAAACTGAGTCCGCACGAAAATGCAGTCCAAGGGGGGCAGTTGATCGAGGTCAACGACTCCAATGTGGCCCAATCAGGTGCTGCGGGAGAAAAGACAAAATAGGCTAAACGACAACATAGAAGAAAATTACGAAAATAAATAGATAAAAATAATAAATGATTTTAAATTTAAAAATAAATAAAATGAAAAATGTTCCTTTTTTTCAAGGGATTTTTATATGATTTTTATTTACTTTTATGAAAAATAATTTATGGTATATGCAATGTATTGTATTATATACATGTATAAAATACCAATGTATTTTGTACATTTATTTTTATTTTCTTATTTTTACGTAAATGCTCTAATTTTGTATTTTATTTATTTACAACATAATATTTGGAGTATAAAATAATTTTTATTTTATTTTTATTGGTTATTTACAAGTATAAAATAAATAGGTAGTGATACATATATACATGTACTATTTACAAGGTGAGAGAGAATTTTTATTTTGTTTTTATTTTATTTTTCTATTTTTTGTTTTGATTTTAGAAATGTATATATATGGGGTAAAAACACCTTTTTCTTTTTATTTTTTTAAAAAATAAATTATATACACATAGGTGGTAAATATGTGTGAGGTAGAGTGATCCTATCTCTCTCTACTCATTTTAATTGACAATCAGGCCCATGCTGTACCTCTCTTGGGTTCAGGTCACTCAATATTTATTATAAATATTTCCTACTTTTTCTTTTATTTTTTATTCTTTTATTTTTTGCACAAATAAATGATAATTATTAGATATTAACAAATGCATCCTTATTGATAATTTATTGTATTTACAACTATATACATGATGTTTTGCCAAGATATTTAGCTAAAATAAAAGAATAAAGAGTGATGAATGAGGATTCATCATGCACCTATAAAGGCCCCTTAGTACAATTAGGGTTATTTATCATGACCATCTTAATTATCATACAACTATTAGTTCAATGGTTGAATCATAGAGGTTTGTGCTTGGATGACATCTAAAGAGTTAGATTGAGGACTCATCAAGCATCTTCAAATGATTGTTGAGAGATGATCTCCAGCCTACAAAGGAAATGACAATTATTCTCTAAAGATTGATATCTGACTGACCTCTTGATGCGGGTCCTCATTATAGGAATAGATATTCGTAGGTGTTAGCTATTTATGTCAAAGAGTTGACCTGCTGAGATAGAGATAACCAAGACCTATGTCGTATGTTGTCATGATATAGGCACACATCCTCTAACCAGAGATAGATGTATTACTATATGTCTAAGTATGTACATTATGCAAACCATTAGGTTGATGATCTAATCAAGGTTTATACATCGATGAGCCAGTGTGCATACGAGGGCATATGAGTAGTATGATCTCTTAAAGGGATCATACATGTTCACTACTAAACTGGAAGACATGAGCTTACTCATGAGGTATTGGGACAGATCAAATTCCATTCATGGAAAAATGCTCCTAACTTCCCTATTAGATACCTCTGCTAAGACATTCGAATGTGGGTGGTAAGGACTACTAACTCATTGATCTATTTCCGTAGTCCTTAACTAAGCTCTTTATATCACAATTCACAAAATGGCTACCCTTGTCAGAAATAATGACCTTAGGAACTCTGAACCTAGAAATAATGTGATCTTTCATAAATTTACATAGAGTTTTGTTATCTATGGTTCGGGTTGGGATAACCTCCACCCATCTTGACAATTAGTCAAACTCTAATAATATGTGCTCATGTCCATTACTGTTATGGAAAGGACCCACAAATTAATATCCCATGAATCAAAAACATCACAAAATATCACAAGATCCATGGGCATAGCTCCTCTTGATCCAATAGTCCCTCACATCCTTTGACAAATCGGGCACAACCTAACAAATCATAAGCATCTCTAAATATGGTTAGCCAATGGAATCCACATCGGAGCACTTTGTGAGCGGTTCTCTTTCTCGAGAGGTGTCCTCATGCATCTAAAGTATAATAATGATTGAGGTCACTGTAGTATTCTTCATGAGGAATATACCTTCTCGAGAGTCCTGAATTATTACAATAATATGTCTGTCCCACATTTTAAATTACAAATAAATAAATAAAATAAAATGTAAAAATCTATTATCTTCAAAATTTACTCCAAGGTATTTTTTGTCGCTACCTCCTGTCGGCTAGGTCAGGAAGATGACTCCGCTTCACGTGGGTATGTAGGTCTTCTAGGAGGTCCTCCCTCGATTCACGATTCCTCGCAACAAAGTTAAACAAATAGGGTGGTTAGATAATTAACAAAATAATACCAAATAAAATGGAAAATAAATAAAGGGAAAATATAGACAAGAAGGCATAAACAAAGAAATCCAATCTATGCGACGTTGCACCCCCGCAACGGCACCATTTGATGAATAGGATTTTTCGAGGTTCGTACGGTCTTACAAGGTCTAGAAACCTTAATCAATCAGCAATTAACCCACAATATGTATAAAGCAGTAAAAAGAAATATATGGGGAGTTAAAATTTATTATAACTCTACAATGTACATGTATAGGTGTAAGTACTATAGAGGTCGAACACAGGGAGCAAAATAGGAGATCAGGGCAAATAAATGCACAAAAACTGTGTGTTCTTGTTACCTATTTGTTTTTGTGGGTTTTTATTTTATTTTCATATATTTTTTAATTGTTTTAATTTTATGAATTTTATTTTCTTTTATATTTTTTTCTAATTTTTAATTTCCTTTTCTTTTATAATATATATAATATAAAAATATATATAAAATATGGACTAATATAAACATAAATACTAATAAAATAAATAAAATACAGAAAAAAAGTGTTTGAGGGTTTTTAATAATTGGTTACAATTCTTGTGATTTTAAAGGATTTTTGCTAATTTTTATGGATTTTTAAAGTCAAAATATCCTGAATTAGGGATTAAAAAATGGACCAAATTGAAATAAATATTAAAAATAGTAAATAAAGTTCAAAATTCTTCAAATCAGTTTTACTATGTAAATAATAATATAAAGAAAATTATAAGATAGAAAATGATTTTTTTTGAGTTATTCCAAGTTTTATACTTTTAAAAAGCATTTTGGGTTTGTTTTTATTTTTACGAGTGTTTTTTCTATTTTTAGTGATTTTTGGTTTGAAGGCTCAAAATATTGAATAATAAAATATTTTTATGGGGATTTTTCAATGTGATTTTATATTTTTATGGGTTTTTTAAAGTCAAATACGGAATAAATGCTCCATTTTTGAATTTTAATAAATAGAAATATAATATAAAACACCTTAATAAATTTGTATGTGATTAAGAGTATTATAAGGTATTTGTCTTAATTTACTAGGAATTTTATGGCCAACTAGCTATTTTTAATAAAAATTAATCTACAAAGAGAAAATACAACCTAGTGGGGACTTAATTGCAATTAACTAAAAATTTTCAATGAAGATTGAACCCTTAAATAAAACCCAGAGGGTAAACGTGTAAATTAACTAGAGAAATAAAATAAGATGCACCTAACAAGGGTCTAATTGCAATGTTGATAAGTTACAGGGGTCAAGATGAAATTTCTAACAAAAACATAACACTAGATACTCAATTTAGCGGTCCAAAAATAAATAAATAAATTAGAGGGGTGACGAGCTCCCCGCACCCTATGTTAATTCGATCAAATTAATGTCCAAATTAATTAATGTGATTCGTTGCAGTCGGATACGAGGGGTTAATCAAAAACCACTTATCGATTAATGTGAAGTTAATTTTAAGCGGCAAATTTTTTTACTTGGTAGAGTCCAAGGTCGATCTCAGGGAGGCATCTGTCTCCTTAGGTGGATTTAAGCAAGGATCCGAGTGTTGATTTACGAGGAGTAATTTTTTTGGTCTTTTTTTTTAATTTTCTATGCAGACTTATGGAGACAATGCAGGCCAATTTAATGTTCAATTTAATTATGATATCAAATGAAGTCCAAAAATTATGAAAATTGACCAGATGATTAATGGTGATGAAAATGACCTACACTAATTTTTTTTGGAATTTTTCGACACTAAATAAATTTACTGTGAATTAAATGAACAGACAGGGTGATTTTCAGTATTTAATTTTTAATAAATATCAAACCACAATTTTTCCAAGAACTAAAATTATCTTAGGTGGCCCTAATGATAAGGGACCTAGGAAAATTAACAGAGCTTAATTTCACTGTGAAATGAATTAATTAAAATTAATCTAAGAAAATCACTTAACAATTTATTTAGGCCTCGATATGCGTGCAAATGCCATGAAATTTTTATGGTATGCTAAGAATAATGTCCTTAAGCTACTATGAATTTTTGATGATTTTTGAAGGCACAGAGAATTAACTATAAATTAAAAGGTGTCACTGGGCAAAATATGTCAAAAATTCACCAATTAATTCATTAATAATTCATCTGAACTTACAAAAATATAACACGTGGACCAATAGACAGAGGACAAAATTCCCAACAAAATGCAATTTTTAAATTTGCAAAATGATGTAAAATGCAACCTACGGATGCGTGCAAACACAGGGGTATAAATGCAATACAGGAAATTAAAATTACAATAAGCAAATATGCAGACATGGACTAAAATGCAATTACCTATAATGTGGGGGACTCTTGTGCAAAATCTCCAACATGGCACGTGCTCCTCACGTGGGGTCTGCTTCACAGGGGCCTTTTTGCAAATATGAAAAGGTCCAGGGGCCTCTGTGCAATTTACTTAGGCCGCACGTGCTCCTCACGTGGGCGGCCTAGGCTCGGATGGCTGCGGCGGCTCGGAGCGAGGATCGGGGGCTTTGGAGGTCCGGAGCGAGGCTCGGGTCGACCGAGCCTAGGCTTGGGGCCGAGGCTCGGTCTTCGTCGACGTGGCGGCCTGCGGGCCTTTGGATCAAGATCGATCCAAAGGATGGCGGTGATGACGCGTGGCGACGTGAGGAGCCGTCAGATCTGGATAGATCTAACGGTTGTCGATCGGGGCTGAAGATGTCGACGTGGCGTTCTCCTGTTCGTGGGATCAAGGATGATCCTGCGGTCTTTGGCAGCTCCGGTGGTGAGTGACGCGGCTGATTGCGGGCCGTTCGATCAAGGTGATCGAGCGGCTCCTGGAGCTTCTTCCTCGACGGCCCTCCGCCTCCTGCGGAGGAGAAGGCGGGGCTCCGGCGATCGGGCTGCTGCTCCACCCTTCCTTCCCGTCGTCAGTGGAGGTCGATGGCGAGTCGGAGGTGCTCCAGAAGATGCGCGGATGGTCGACGAACCCTCCGGTGGCCTCAGGAGTGAGCGAGGTGGTCTGGGGCACGGTGCCGGTGAAGCTCGAAGGGAGCTCCGACGAGCTTCCGGCCAGTGAGATGGGTGTACCTGCAGGGGGTTAGCGGAGATAGCTGAAGCGTGCGCGTGCTCGTGGAGTCGTGCTAGGTGAAATGAGAGGCCTAAGGCGGGGCGAGATGGATCCGGTGATCGGGCTCCGCTCAGGTGGCGGAGCTGGCGTCGAGCGAAGGTGGGGTATGGTGATGGACGAAGATAATGGCAGCGCGAGGATCGGAGCTCCGTTGCGGAGCTCGGAGGGACGGAGGTGGAGCGAGAAAACAACGATGGAGGGTGAATTAAATCAAAGAAATCAAAGAAGAAAGTCAGAAGAAGATCAGAGAGAAGTGGAGGAATCTACCTGGGGAATGGAGCTCAGGTTTGAGCTCCAGGTCATCGCTCGAAGGTCGGTAGATGGCCTGAGCTCACGCAGCTCGCGGATGGAGGCTGCAGCACGGCGGTGGCGGCCGTGGATCTCGCGGAGATGACACCCCTTCTTTGCTCAACGATTCAACTAATCGCTGTCACCAATTGGTAGGTCGGAGCTCAGGGAAGCTCTCTGGAGTGACGGATGGGGGTGAAGTCGGTCGATGATGGCGTATTTATAAGGTGAAGTTGGTGGCAGTGTTGGCGACGAGGCGAGGTTTGAGGGCGACGTGGGACTTCTATGGTGGAGGTGGTGGAGCGTGAGGGAGCTGGCGAGGGAGAGGGATGAGTGGGGCTCATCGTGGGAGTGTTGGCGGTCGGAGAGGATGGCTGACGTGCATCCAAGAATAGGAAGGGGGCGCCACTCCCGCAAGGCAAGGGACGTGGGAGAGAGGGGCGCCTGGAAATAGGAGACGAGGTCTCCACCGTTGGATCTTGTGATCCAACGGTGGTGATCAAAGCGGAAGGGGACGTGTAGGATTCGATCAGGGGCTCGGAGATGATGGGCTGTGGTGGAGCCACGTGGCGCGCTCTGCGCGAGGCATTGACGTGCGGTTAAGATGGAGCACGGGGAAGATCTGACGGCTATGGAATTAGGCGCGCGTGAGTAGAGCTAGGCCGTTGGATCTGAAGCGAGATCCAACGGCTGAGGTCGCAGGCGGATGAGGCGAGGGGAAGCGGGCCGCGTGGCGCAACCAGATGGCGCCACGTGGCCTGCTTTGAGTGGCTAGAAGAAGAGACACGTGTAGAGAGAAGAGGGAGCCGAATTTGGAAAAACTCAAAACATGAAAGTTGTAGATCTCGATGAGATCTAAAATTTTTATGTTGACCAAAGACGGAGATGAGGTCAAATATGATACATAAATACAAGGATACATAGATATACATATGTAGTGTACAAAGTGGCCCAAAAACCCAACTTTCTCATACAAGCTCCAAATTCAATGAAATTAGTCTCATTTTAAAGGTCTTTTAATGTGTAGTATTCTAAGAGTAAGTAGACCTAATTCGGAGTTTGCATGAGGGCTTAATGTGCATTTTAGTGTACAGGGGTTCTAGGGCTTTATTGACTATTTTACAAGGGGGATTTTTGGCATTCTTCCCTATATTATTAACTAAGGAATACATATTATAGAGAAGAGGTTATTTTAGTGAATGGGTATTTTACAAGGGATTTTTGGCTTCTTATTTAAATGTAAATGGACTACTAAAATGTATGAATTATGGATGCATGCATGAATGTTATTTATGCAATATAAAGGAAAATATGCCTCTATTTGCTCGAGAACAAGGCTCTATTTTTGACTTTTGAAGTGATGAATCACAGATTCATCAGCCCCCTATACTTAAACCTTGCTCGTCCCCGAGCAACTAAATGAAATGCAAGAGTGAAATGAGATTGGGTTCCATACCAAGGTCATGAACAAAAGTTAAAAATAGAGCTTGACTCGACCTTTGGATTAATCATGTGTCGGAACCTTATTGGGATCTGAGTTTAAGACTTAACAGACTTCAAGTTCCACAAGTCTTCTATTCAAGACTCCTCAACTCACCTGATCAGAACAAGTCTACATACACAAACTCTAATGACCATGAATCTTTTCATGCAGTGTAAGTGATATATGACTCCCCACCTCAGAAGTAACAAAGAAACAACCTCCCCCAACCTGGTAACTCTAATGCCTCGGTCTAGCAACTCTTTCCTCGAGAAGCGGGGTATTCCCTTCTAAGTTCAAGTTCAACCGGCTCAAGAAGAGGGGGAAGAAGTATAGACTTTTGGGAGCTCAGCCAGTGTAGCTAAGTCTCCCGCTGCAAGCTTCATGAGATGTAACATGGTGACCATAAGCTTTTGCTTTTCTTGACTACGTACACTCCGGTGGGGTTATTAAATTTTCAATCCGACCCACCACTTTTTTGGAGTTCTTTTTGGCATTTTTTTTTCAAAATGCCTCTGTACAACATATCTACATGGTGCATCATATATACAAGAAATTTACTCTTGAGACAGTAGACTATCCCTCTTTTGAAGCTTTATTGCAACCCACTGCTTCTGTCTTTAGCCTTCATCACCACTAGGCCAAGTTGAGACGCACTTCCTTCACTAGAAGAAGAAGAGAGGTTCCGCCTAGAAGTACTACCCTCATATGCTACCCCAAGCTAAAGGAAACTGCCTCCTCATCACCTCATCCGTAGAGAGCCATGTGTAAAGTGCTGGTGCACGTCAAGCCATTGTCTCTAAGAGTCATGTGTGTGTTGTTAAGTGCTCTACTCAGGCTTGTCAAGATGACATATGAACATAGACTTGCAGACTTAAAGAATTAAGTCACCTGACCTGAAAAATCTTAACTCCAGTTCCTATAAGGTTCCTCTGAAATTAGGTGGATTAAGGTCAAATCATTTCCATCCTCAATATCTGCTCATAACTTGGTCCAGAACCCACTAGCTTTTCACTTTGCATATGCAAAGTATGCAGATGAGATGAGATGTCATGCTATGAAAATGCAAGACTCTTTTTCGTTTTCTTGGATGCAGATATAATATGCATGAGTAAATAAGAAGCCTCTTTTCATTATTTAATTATTATTATTATATATTTTTTTTTCGATTTTTACCCACCCGTAATTATTGTAAGATATATACAAAAATACGCAAAAGTACGAGCTATGGGTAAAGTATATATGTAATATATACACCCCCCCTATACTTAGCATGTGCTATGTCCTCAGAGCACGAAGAGCGAGGAAAAAGACATAGCTCGCGCTAAGCGTAGGAGAGCCAAAAGTAACAAAAAGTATAGAAGTCGTCTCGCCCCCCCTATACTTAGGCTCTGGCAGCCTAAGTGTAGAAGAAGATCAGAAATGGGGCGGATGAGGGAAAGATGGGAAGTGGATGAGTATCAATGCGGTCATCGGTCCCTCCTATACTTAGGCTCAGGTCAGCCTAAGTATCAGTAGGAAATGAGTATGAGGACCAATGTGATCTGGAGAATGTACAGTGAATCGACTCGGGTTACCCCTCCCCCCTATACTTAGGATCTGGTCATCCTAAGTATAGTCCAAGATAATGGTTCGATGATGTGGGGATGGGTTACTAGAATCGTGGGGGTCAAGGATAGGATATACAGGAAGAATGATATATACAGATGAGTCGGTCTGAATCTTTTGAGATACTGCGGATGGCTGGATTCATTGCTGCAAGGTTTCATACGCGGCTTGAGATGTATCTGCTGTATCTGTCTCCCGCATGAATACAATCTCTTCCACATGGACTAACTGTTCATTGGATTCAACGAAGTGCTTCAACAGCTGCCCATTCACTAGGAATGTCGGTGCGTCATCTGCGAGATCTGAGATCTCGACACATCCACTATCATGCACCGTACGGACGACAAATGGTCCCGTCCACTTAGACTTTAACTTGCCTTGGAAAATCTTCAGCCTAGCAATGAACAACCATACCTTCTGTCCAGGAACAAAGGTCTTTCGTCTGATATATCTATCATGCCAACGCTTCACCTTGTCCTTGTACACCAAACTGTTGTCGTATGCTCGGTTTCTGACTTCCACAAGCTCATTCAGATCCATGTCTCTCTGTTTCTGACCCAAGTGAGTGTTCCAGTTGACCTTCTTTATTGCCCATTCTGATTTGTGCACTAACTCTGCGGGCAAATGACACGGCTTTCCGAATACCATTCGTAATGGGGAGGTACCTAACGGTGTCTTGTAAGCCGTCCTATACGCCCAGAGGACTTGATCTAAGATCTGAGACCAGTCCTTCCTGTCCGGGCGGACAAGCTTTTGCAATATGGTTTTCATCTCCCTATTCGACACCTCAGCCATACCATTGGTGTGGGTGGTAAGGACTCTTGACACGGTGTTCGATGTCGTAGTCCTTCAGGAGTTTCTTCACCTCCCGATTCACAAAATGGCTACCCCCATCTGATATCATCATTTTGGGGATCCCGAACCTAGAGATTATGTTCTCTCTGATGAATTTACAGACAGTGCAGCTGTCTGCGGCTCGGGTCGGGATAGCCTCCACCCATCTGGACAGATAGTCTACCGCCAGAAGGATATATTCAAACCCGTGGCTGGCAAGGAATGGGCCCATGAAATCGATGCCCCAGGCGTCAAAGACATCACAAATGATGACCGGCTGCATTGGCATCTCATCCTTGGAACCAACGGTTCCTCCCATTCTCTGGAAAACTGGGCACGACTTCGCGAAGGCGGTGGCATCGCGAAACAGAGTCGGCCAGTAAAAGCCACACTGAAGTACCATCCATGCGGTCCTCTTCCCGGAGTGGTGTCCTCCTGCCTCTAAGCTATGGCATAAAGAAAGGACACTCTGGTATTCCTCCTGAGGAATACAATGTCTCCAGACACAATCCGGTCCTTCAAAGAAAAGGATCGGATCCTCCCAATGGTAGTGTCTAGCGTCCGACTTTAGTCGGTCGATTTGGCTCTTGGGCCAATCCTCGGGAACTTTCTTGGAGACAAGATAGTTCACGATATTGGCGTACCATGGGAGTGAGTCGATAACAAAAATCGACTCGTCAGGGAAGGAGTCTCGAATCGGGGAAACCTCGGAAGTATTAAGATCTTCGAGACGAGAAAGATGATCGGCCACTACGTTCTTCTTTCCAGGTTTATCACGGATGTCCAAATCAAACTCCTGGATAAGTAAAATCCAACGAAGAAGATGCGCCTTCACGTCCTTCTTCTCCATCAAATATCGTAGTGCCGTGTGGTCTGTGAACACAGTTACCTTGGATCCGATTAAGTGAGATCTGAATTTGTCCAAGGCAAACACTACCGCAAGCATTTCCTTTTCTGTAACTGTATAGTTACGCTGAGCAGAATCAAGCACTTTGCTTGCGTAGTGAATTTTAAAGGGGACGCCATCTCTTCTTTGTCCCAATACAGCCCCAACAGCATAATCTGAGGCGTCCGTCATGATCTCAAAAAGTAGAGACCAATCTGGGGCTTGTAGGATGGGTGCGTCCATGATCATTCCTTGTAAAAGCTTAAATTAATTCGGCGACGGCGCCATTTTGACGATCTCCCCGCACCCTATGTTAATTCGGTGAAATTAATGTCCAAATTAATTAATGTGATTCGTTGCAGTCGGATACGAGGGGTTAATCAAAAACCACTTATCGATTAATGTGAAGTTAATTTTAAGCGGCAAATTTTTTTACTTGGTGGAGTCCAAGGTCGATCTCAGGGAGGCATCTGTCTCCTTAGGTGGATTTAAGCAAGGATCCGAGTGTTGATTTACGAGGAGTAATTTTTTTGGTCTTTTTTTAATTTTCTATGCAGACTTATGGAGACAATGCAGGCCAATTTAATGTTCAATTTAATTATGATATCAAATGACGTCCAAAAAATATGAAAATTGACCAGATGATTAATGGTGATGAAAATGACCTACACTAATTTTTTTTGGAATTTTTCGACATTAAATAAATTTACTGTGAATTAAATGAACAGACAGGGTGATTTTCAGTATTTAATTTTTAATAAATATCAAACCACAATTTTTCCAAGAACTAAAATTATCCTAGTGGCCCTAATGATAAGGGACCTAGGAAAATTAACAGAGCTAAATTTCACTGTGAAATGAATTAATTAAAATTAATCTAAGAAAATCACTTAACAATTTATTTAGGCCTCGATATGCGTGCAAATGCCATGAAATATTTATGGTATGCTAAGAATAATGTCCTTAAGCTACTGTGAATTTTTGATGATTTTTGAAGGCACAGAGAATTAACTATAAATCAAAAGGTGTCACTCGGCAAAATATGTCAAAAATTCACCAATTAATTCATTAATAATTCATCTGAACTTACAAAAATATAACACGTGGACCAATAGAAAGAGGACAAAATTCCCAACAAAATGCAATTTTTAAATTTGCAAAATGATGTAAAATACAACCTAGGGATGCGTGCAAACACAGGGGTATAAATGCAATACAGGAAATTAAAATTACAATAAGCAAATATGCAGACATGGACTAAAATGCAATTACCTATAATGTGGGGACTCTTGTGCAAAATCTCCACAGGGCACGTGCTCCTCACGTGGGGTCTGCTTCACAGGGGCCTTTTTGCAAATATGAAAAGGTCTAGGGGCCTCTGTGCAATTTATCCAGGCCGCACATGCTCCTCACGTGGGCGGCCTAGGCTCGGATGGTTGCGACGGCTCGGAGCGAGGATCGGGGGCTTTGGAGGTCCGGAGCGAGGCTCGGGTCGACCGAGCCTAGGCTTGGGGCCGAGGCTCGGTCTTCGTCGACGTGGCGGCCTGCGGGCCTTTGGATCAAGATCGATCCAAAGGATGGCGTTGATGACGCGTGGCGACGTGAGGAGCCGTCAGATCTGGATAGATCTAACGGTTGTCGATCGAGGCTGAAGATGTCGACGTGGCGTTCTCCTGTTCGTGGGATCAAGGATGATCCTGCGGTCTTTGGCAGCTCCGGTGGTGAGTGACGCGGCTGATTGCGGGCCGTTCGATCAAGGTGATCGAGCGGCTCCTGGAGCTTCTTCCTCGACGGCCCTCCGCCTCCTGCGGAGGAGAAGGCGGGGCTCCGGCGATCGGGCTGCTGCTCCGCCCTTCCTTCCCGTCGTCAGTGGAGGTCGATGGCGAGTCGGAGGTGCTCCAGAAGATGCGCGGATGGTCGACGAAGCCTCCGGTGGCCTCAGGAGTGAGCGAGGTGGTCTGGGGCACAGTGCCGGTGAAGCTCGAAGGGAGCTCCGACGAGCTTCCGGCCAGTGAGATGGGTGTACCTGCAGGGGGTTAGTGGAGATAGCTGAAGCGTGCGCGTGCTCGTGGAGTCGTGCTAGGTGAAATGAGAGGCCTAAGGCGGGGCGAGATGGATCCGGTGATCGGGCTCCGCCCAGGTGGCGGAGCTGGCGTCGAGCGAAGGTGGGGTACGGTGATGGACGAAGATAATGGCAGCACGAGGATCGGAGCTCCGTTGCGGAGCTCGGAGGGATGGAGGTGGAGCGAGAAAACAAAGATGGAGGGTGAATTAAATCAAAGAAATCGAAGAAGAAAGTCAGAAGAAGATCAGAGAGAAGTGGAGGAATCTACCTGGGGAATGGAGCTCAGGTTTGAGCTCCAGGTCGTCGCTCGAAGGTCGGTAGATGGTCTGAGCTCACGCAGCTCGCGGATGGATGCTGCAGCACGGCGGTGGCGGCCGTGGATCTCGCCGGAGATGACACCCCTTCTTCGCTCAACGATTCAACTAATCGCTGTCACCAATTGGTAGGTCGGAGCTCAGGGAAGCTCTCTGGAGTGGCGGATGGGGGTGAAGTCGGCCGGTGATGGCGTATTTATAAGGTGAAGTTGGTGGCAGTGTTGGCGACAAGGCGAGGTTTGAGGGCGACGTGGGACTTCTATGGTGGAGGTGGTGGAGCGTGAGGGAGCTGGTGAGGGAGAGGGATGAGTGGGGCTCATCGTGGGAGTGTTGGCGGTCGGAGAGGATGGCTGACGTGCATCCAAGAATTGGAAGGGGGTGCCCCTCCCGCAAGGCAAGGGACGTGGGAGAGAGGGGCGCCTGGAGGTAGGAGACGAGGTCTCCACCGTTGGATCTTGTGATCCAACGGTGGTGATCGAAGTGGAAGGGGACGTGTAGGATTCGATCAGGGGCTCGGAGATGATGGGCTGTGGTGGAGCCACGTGGCGCGCTCTGCGCGAGGCGTTGATGTGCGGTTAAGATGGAGCACGGGGAAGATCTGACGGCTATGGAATTAGGCGCGCGTGGGCAGAGCTGGGCCGTTGGATCTGAAGCGAGATCCAACGGCTAAGGTCGCAGGCGGATGAGGCGAGGGGAAGCGGGCCGCGTGGCGCAACCAGATGGCGCCACGTGGCCTGCTTTGAGTGGCTGGAAGAAGAGACACGTGTAGAGAGAAGAGGGAGCCGAATTTGGAAAAACTCAAAACATGAAAGTTGTAGATCTCGATGAGATCTACAAGTTTCATGTTGACCAAAGATGGAGATGAGGTCAAATATGATACATAAATACAAGGATACATAGATATACATATGTAGTGTACAAAGTGGCCCAAAAACCCAACTTTCTCATACAAGCTCCAAATTCAATGAAATTAGTTTCATTTTAAAGGTCTTTTAATGTGTAGTATTCTAAGAGTAAGTAGACCTAATTCGGAGTTTGCATGAGGGCTTAATGTGCATTCTAGTGTATAGGGGTTCTAGGGCTTTATTGACTATTTTACAAGGGGGATTTTTGGCATTCTTCCCTATATTATTAACTAAGGAATACATATTATAGAGAAGATGTTATTTTAGTGAATGGGTATTTTACAAGGGATTTTTGGCTTCTTATTTAAATGTAAATGGACTACTAAAATGTATGAATTATGGATGCATGCATGAATGTTATTTATGCAATATAAAGGAAAATATGCCTCTATTTGCTCGGGAACAAGGCTCTATTTTTGACTTTTGAAGTGATGAATCACAGATTCATCAAGGGGTCCGGTGGCAAAATACCAATCTCACGTGTATGGACACGTGAGCCTTTCTAGCATGGGTCAAAATGCCAGTAACAATAAACTACATGGTCCATAGTGCAATTATTACAAAGTAAAATAAGCTGTAGATGAATGATTGAGCATTAAATCTAAATTATTAAAATTTATGGGTCTACTATGAAAAATACCCAACTTTTACGCATTGGCGGATGATTGTGTTCGATCCACTTACTACGTGTCATCAACACAACGCATGATACCGCTTCGCACATCGATGTTTATGATTAGATCTCCAACGATGATGAGGCGGTGGGGACTCGAAGAGAGCAGACGTCAGCTGCTTCTCAGGAAGAACGGGGGTCGATCCGACGATGCTGGATGGTTCTGGATGTGTCTTGCGAGTTTGAATCGGCCAAGGCTCGAGCATCCGTTGAACCTAGGACTCATACGACAACCTTAATTCACTCCTGCAGCCTTCCTACGTCGCCCAGAGACCTTAAATCTATCTAGGGACTGCTGGAAGGTCCCTGGGGCTCGAAGGGTTGCCGAAGGTCCTAGAGATGCTTCTTTGGCAAAATGTGAGGCTCAGATGCCTCCTTCAGGTCCTATAAACATAGTAGAAAATATGACAACACAAGGGAGTAGAAACCTGGTTATTATTGGAGGGTGGTCAACGTGTCATGGAGTGGCCGGAGCTCAAGAGATTCGGTGATGGCTTAAGATCTAAACCTAAGCGAAAATCAGTGATTAAAATGCAAGACAAATATGTAAAACAAAACTAGAGGTTAAACTACACTTAAAATCAAAGAAAGAAGGATCTATAGCAGCCAGAGCTGCAAGGTAGACATCGATGGCGAGCCTAGTCGGAGATGGTGGGAAACCACCTCTGCACCACCTTCCTCGTCACAAAATCAGCTGGTCGAGCGCCTCCTATTATGATACTCTAGACCTAGGGTACAATTTGAGGGAAAATTTGGTGTTAAGGGGAATCGAGGAGCAAAAATGGTGAACGGAAGTATTATGTACATGCAATAGAGGAGGGGAGTTCGAGGCAGTGTAGAGATCAAAGGGAGGCAACATGGTGCGAGATATGCACATGACGAGGAACATGAGTCTACAGAGATGATTCTTCATGAAGGGTACAACCTCAAGAAATGTATCATACGATAGAAAATCAAGAAGAGAGGGGAAGAAGCCGTTCTGAAAAGGGATAGGGTTAGGTCAGAAGAGTTGACCTAGGTCAACACTCGAAGCCACCTAGTTAGTCTACGTGGACCAACTAGGAAAAACCAGCCCCAAAAATCATTGTAAATTATTTAATAAATGATAAATGACTTTATTAATTTTAAATTTTAAAATAAAAAATGTTTATTATTTTCTGTGGTATTTTATTATGATTTTATATGTTTTTTGAACTTATTTATTACAATTTACAAGCTTAATTTTACGGTTATTTTATAGGTATATTTACCTATGTCTTGGATACTTTTATTTTTATTTATATCTATGATTTTTATTATTTTATTTTATTATTTTATAAAACTAAAAGTTATTTTTTATACACATAAATATATTTTTATTGTAATTTTTCTGATATATTATGTACACTTTACTAAATATAGGTATTAATTATATAGGTAATTCATCTATGTATTCTGTATACATATTTTATTTTAGTGTTTTATTTATGGTTTTAATTTTTTTTAAATATGTAGAAATATTTTAAATAATATTTGCGAAATTATAAAAATAATAAAGAATAAATAAAATGAATATTTTATTTAGGTAAACTATACAATAGGAGTCCAAAACTTAACTTTCACACCTTAATACCAAAAAAATATGAAACCACTTCATTAAATAGATTATTGAAAGTTATATACAATTAAAGTGATTTCGATACATTTTAAGTTTTTATTTAGGAGATATGAGTCTAGGAAGTTGGGATTTTGGCTTTTTATTCAGAGTATAAAATGTATAATTGATATTATTTTTGTGTAAAATCAATTTTGTATTTTTATTTATATTTGCATCTACAAATTTCATGTACAACGTTTCTTATTTGATAAATATATATTAAAGAATAAAATATGTGTCAAAATTGAATAAATGATGAATGGAAGAATAGGTTTTTTATTCTATTTTTGGTCCTTATCTCCCCCTACTTGATTCCTTATCGACCCAGTCATCAAGATGTCTAGGTCCCAGGGATTAGGGTCATAAAATACATTTGACATTTTAGTATTTTTACAACAAAGAATGAATGTTAATTTGTACAAAATAGTGCTATTTACAAGCATTAACTAGGGTTTTTAAGACAAAAATATTATAATAAAGGTGATGAAATAGAGATTCATCAAACTCTCTCTCTCATTCTCATCACACGTCCCATCTCTCTCTCTCTCTCAAGAGTGGTCGTCCACCTCTTGACCTAGAGAAATTCGACGACATCGCTATATCGTTGTGTTGCCGCCTCAATTGCTTGTGGATCTCCATCTTCTTCAATGCTCTTTGCTCGTGAAGAAGACGTCCGATTTCATGAGATGAAATCGAGAGATTCATTGCTCAGGTATTTGACTTGCATTGCGAGAAGCACACGTCTCATCCACGCGCTCACAGGTGTCTCCTCCATCGGACCAGACTTGAGATAGTAGGTCTCTTCCTTTAAACACATCAATCGCAATCATACTACAAGAGATATTACTATAACTTGTTTGTGATCTTGATGAAATGATTTGAGAAGTGTTCTCAAATCATGTGATTTCATCTCTTTAAAAATTTTAATTTTCACTGCCTCAAGCAACTAGTATGACTAGTTGCTCTATATCTCATTTGATGCGATCTTTATGCTTCCGTGATGCGCTACGGCCCCAACTCTAGCATTAAATTTATCAATAGACACTTGCAATTACATTTTATATATTGTAGGAATTCAAAGAAATCAAAATCAAGAGACTCTCAAAGAATATTTAGGAGAATATAAAAGAACACACAAAAAGGAAAGAGAAACTCGAGTCACTCATCGACCTATACTGAGGATCTGATCATCCTAATATAAACACAAATGAAAATGAGATGAAATTGGGGTAAGATATGCCAATCATGTGAGTTATAATGGACAAAATAAAAACATCAACAACGCGAAAGAGGAATATACATTCTTAAGGAGATTTATGACAAATCTTTTTTCTGGGACTTGGGTTGGATATAATGTACATGGTGTGTGTCAAAATTAGAATCCTTCGTGGGGTGTAAGGAATAAGAATCAGATATGGAAGAATCCCACTCTCGGTCAACACACAAACGCTTGCTCATATATGGTTTTAAGTAAACTAAATTGACCTTAGAAATGTAAATCGTACATTATGAATTAGATGAGGAAGTGGAGACCGCATTGAGGATAGATTTAAGAGTTTGCATATAACTTAGTCTAAGAGTGAGTCTAAGGAGGATCTTCAAGTTGTTTTATGGGACGTTAATCAAGTAGAGGAGGTGAGTATCAATACGACTCAAGAGGTTCAGAGGAACTTCTTAAGGAACCGATACGTCTTCCCTCTACACTAGCCATCCGATGGCTGGAAGACAATACATCTTTCATGTGATGGATTGTTATGGTGTCATAGTTCTTTTAGATATGATTATGTTCGTTTCAAGATAGATGACTGAAAATGTGACTGGGTCTTGGTGGCATATGCAGATTACGTCACTGGTCTATGATATTTGATATCAAGGTATTTATGTTTTCTTGATGGTCGGTGTTGCTCCATGCTTTATAGATCCACAACACCATAGATTGGCTTGATGACTGCCTCATTAGAGATTTCACCTACTTTCATGGATGGAGGGAACATGGTCTCCTCTAATGGGTCCTTAGCAATAAATGGCTGAACAAAAGATGCATTAAGGCACTTATCAATAGGGATAACCTCTGCAAGATCATGGCATTTATGCATACAGCACGAGTCAAGTCAGGGGGTGAATTGTGCATTATACAGTATTCCATAACAATATCTAAATAAAAATATATACGAACTGCAGAGATATAAGTAGATAAATTTAAATCACAATGCATAATGATTTTACATAGAAATCGAAGCAGTGAAAACCACGATCTAAAACTCTGTTCTGATATTTCCCCTTCACTCTCTCAGCGAAGCTTTTTTCCACTACACAAAAATTGATCACCCCTAATAGAAAATCCATTGTATACCCCTACATGAAGAGCTAGTAGAGTAAAAAAAATTGTATTTAGCTACAGAAATCAAGCAAGAAGATTCGTATAACATGTGCCCTTCCTTGGACAACTCCAAAAGAAGATTTTATCTCGCTCATAGAAAGGAATCCACAGCTTGGATACCTATAAAAAATGTTGAACATAAAATATACTTTCGGAATGAAACTTGAATTCATAAGATTACAGACTTTCAAGGTATAATATGATTGAGGATGATGAAGATGATCGCAGTAAAGCATAGAGAGCACAAACAAGTTCAGTAGCAAGATAGCTTCGGATTGGAGAGAGATTAAGAGCGTAGAAACATTGTAAGAACTCGAATATCACAAAAAATAAGCATCTTTCTTTTCTTTTGAGAGTAGAAGATGTTTCTCTTGATTGTACGTCTCAAACAATGAGACTAGGGTCCCTTATACAGGGTTGACCTCAAAATAGTCGTTGATTTGGCAAAATGGAAAATCCCACGTTTTTATTTTAAAAGTTCATGAAATGATCGATCATAAGAAATATGATGGTTGATTAGGACAACAAAAGTGATCAATCAGTTTTGACTGTTGTCTTCTAATTTGAAAAGTGATCGATTATGGTAAAAAATGTGGTCGACCAGGGTTGATCTATCATGAATAACAAGATAGACAATCAAGGGTAATCGATCAGGGTGTCAAGGTGATTGATCATATATCTAAAAATAAATTTTGTGAAACTGATGATTATGGCTTAAGTTTGCTTGTTGATCAAGAATATGCAAAAATTATAAGATTATTGTTCAAAATAAAATAAAAGCCATGTAATATGTCACATCAGTCTTCTAATTTTTTAAATCTTGAGCTTTTGGAAAGGAGTCTTTCTTCGAGTCTCTCTGGAATATAATTCCAAGCCTTAAGCTTTCAAGCTGAGTCTTTTAGAGTTCACTTTAAGCTTTAGGTCAACTTTAGTTATTTTACACTTTTCATCAATGAGCTTCTACTTGAAAAGTTAATCAAGCTACAAAACAAATAAGCAACATGGTCATTAGCAAAATCTAAGTCACTAATTATTTAGAGTCATAATCATGTGCCCTAGTATGGAGTGATCTATCATTGGTCTCAAGAGGTCTTAGCTCACCTTGGTTATGAAATGTGATTGCATTTGTCACGCAATCAATTACAATCTTAGTAGATGCTAAGAATGGCTTCCTAAATATAATGGGACACAAAGACAACCCTCCAAGGTATGCAATGTCCAAGACCATGAATCTACTTTATGTTGTATACCTTTGAAGGTCACAATAACGTCTTTCAATTTTCATTATGATCTTTTGATGGATCGATCAGTCGGCTAAATTGTCACTCTATATTTCCTTAATGGCACGAGTTTGATCTTGTTGCACATAAATTTTGGGAGAATATTGACTTACGAGGCATCATATACCGGAGCATGAGTAAATGAAAGGTCCATTATAATTAGACCTGGCCAATGGGCCGGAGGTCCGCCTGCCCAGCCCGCCCAACCCACTCATGGGCCGTGCTCTGGCCAAGATATTTTAGGCCCGGCCTGCTCTTTGGCCCATTCGTCAACCAGGCGGGCCGTGGACATGTTCCATAAAGCCTGGCACGACCCACCCCGCACATATAAAAATATGTGTTTAAAAATTATATTTTAGGTACATTTAATATAATATACTTCAATTTTTTATTTTACATTATCAATATTATATCTTATTTTATAGTTTACATGCAAAGTAACACATATTATGGTTACTTGAATTTAGAAAGATTAGATGATGCTAAAAAAACTTAATTATCTCCATAATTTTGATTATGGCCCGTGGACCGGGCCGAGCCGGACCTTGGACAGGGGGTTTTAGAATGTCGGCTCGTTTGACCCGACCCATGGCCCGACTCGGCCCACACTTTGGCCAGGTGTAATTATAATGCATTCCAATGTAGGCTTCTTTTCACTCTTCGCTCAAAGTGTTGCTCCTCAAAATCATGGAATTGGACATAACAAGATGTATCTTTCGGTTCAATTCCTCTTTTTTCTCTTTGTTTTTGTTGTACACAAAATGCTTCACATATTACTTGAGGTTGGGCAGGTGATCTACGGCCTCTATCAATGGCATCTAACAAATGATGTGATGCATTCATTCCTCCACGTCAGCTACTTCAACTATTATTTGAATTTTTTCATTTATCAGTATATTTAATTTTATTACAGGAAAAAAGTGTGGAGTATGCATGGACTTGCCTCAGACTAGACTAAAGGGAAAATGTTTCGTAGAAGAGGGAGATAAAATTGTGGACTCCAGTTGTATAATGCTGTTCTTTTCTTCAATGGCTCGCACTACCTCGAACTATAATTTCGCATTCTCTGTTCCTCTATTCTTCTTGACTAGCAGCATAAATATCAAACGTTTGGACTATGTACATAATCTAGGACATAGTGCTTTTCCTCTGGTCTTTTTAAGTATATTTCTTTAGTAGTTGTGGAGCGATTGTTTCTTATACAGCTGATAATCGAGATGGGAAAAGTGGAGTGACATGAAAAGGAGCGAAGAGCTTGGTTTGAGTTTTGACTGCAAATGTTAAATATGGAACACCTCAAATAAAGGGACTCTTTGAACCCTCTCTTTGAGTCGATGGATGAGATGTGATCGGGGAAGAAAACCAAAGATGGTCGGAACATGGTTGAGTGAGCTCAACCTGTGGAATTCAAGTATGGATACCAATATCGTGCCGTCTTCATAAAGTGGGTGCGAGCGGAAGCGAATTAAGATAGAGAATGTGCAAGTGCACAGAAAACACACACATAATATGTATGATCAAACCCCCAATTCACATACAATATAGTGAAAGCCATCTGGGTCCATCTTATTCAAATCTTTTTCAGTTTTAGCGTGAATTTCAATTAGTTGTAATTAGGCGAACTCTCATGTTATATCTTCTAAGATGGCAACTGTCTATGTGTATTTTTTTCCATCTCAAGCCTACCCTCTTCCTAGATATAGCGGATTTCTGAAGTGTCCCAACATCGGGACCTTGAGCATCCGTAAACACTTACCTTACACTTAAATCTTCTTTTTAAGATTGGAGGAAAGTGATTTCAATTTGTGTACTAGAGGGTCAGGCTAGTCACATCTAGGACAAAAAGTCCAGACATTTGGACTCTAGCCTTAGTGCACATTAGACTCAGATTGACTCTAATGTTTGGTTGCAAGGGTACCCTAGGATACCCTTGCCATACCCCTGGGTCCAACCTTGTTTTCCTGAATTGGGATTACTTGTATTGGCCATACAATTTCTTTACAATTTCTTTGGTATAATGATTTTTAACCATGTTCAAATTTACTTATTAACATAAAAATATATTAGAATCATAAACAAAGTTAATATAACACATGATCAATGTCACATCACATCACAATTTTCATTCCAACCATCCATACCCTCCAAACAGCTACTATTCAAAAGAGGATACCCCAACCCAACCCAGCCCAATCCAGTAACCAAACAGGAGTCTGAGTCTATCCATTGGGTACTTGACCCGAACCCGTCTCATTTAAGGATCCGAAACCCGTCCCATTTACTCTTGGATGGGTTTGGATTTTGACTTGACTACCCATGGAGGTATAGGTGTGGGTTTGGGATTGCCTTTTGCATACCCGAACCTGAACCCGCCCCAACCCCGAATTATATATATATATATATATATATATATATATATATATATATGGAACAATGGGGCTGCCCCCTAGGGGTAGCCAACATGGCTGCCCCCACCCCATTTTTCGCAAAATTTTTTATTTTTTTGAAAAAATATCACCATATATATTCATCCTTATATCCCTCCTATATGTCATTCGAATTTCGTCAGAAACAGAGACTCATACGTCCTCTATCTAGACGTCATTTTTTTAACGATCGCATGATTTTTTAAATCGACCCTGTCTGGGCCGTAGGAGTCTCTGTTTTTGACGAAATTCAAATGACATATAGAAGGGATATAGGGATGAATATACATGGTGATATTTTTTCAAAAAAATAAAAAAAATTGCGAAAAATAGGGTGGGGGCAACCATGTTGGCTACCCCTAGGGGGCAACCCCATCAACCCCATATATATATATATATATATATATATAGGGTAAAATGTATCTGCCCCTTAGGGGAGCTAACTTAGCTCCCCTGTCCAATTTTTCGCATATTTTTTATTTTTTTTTTGAAAATAAAAATTATGTAAATTCATTATTATATTCCTATATTATGTCATTGATATTTCATGAGAAACAGAGATTCGTACGACCTCCATCCAGACAAGATCGATTTAAAAAATCTTGGGACCCTTAAAAAACGAATGTCTGGATGAAGCCGTAGGAGTCACTGTTTCATAGGAGTTTTTTATGCCATAATATATATATATATATATATATATATATATATATATAGGGAGCCCTTCTAATGAGGTGGGTCTTTCCTGAAATTCAGAAAGCCACTATCAAATTTGTAAATTACGTAACAATTTTGTAAATTTAAACTGCATATTGTAAAATAATGACGATCATACACTTATGTAAAATATATCATCCATATTGTAACAAACTTTTAATGTAAAATATAGTAATATTTTCATAAATTTTATATGATATACATATTATGTTAATATTTAGTATTAAATTTATGGAATTAGAATGTGTAAAATAAATAGAAGAAATGCTTAAATTGACGTGGCTTTCCATGATCCAGGAAAGGTGCACCTCATTTGAAATATTTCCTATATATATATATATATGGGTAAAATGGGGCTGCCCCCAGGGGTAGCTAACTTAGTTCCCCTACCCCATTTTCCCCATATTTTTTTATTTTTTTTGAAAAATAAAATCGTGTAAATTCATTATTATATCCCTATATTATGTCATTCAAATTTCGTGAGAAATAGAGACTCCTACGATCTTCATCCAGACAGAGTCGATTTAAAAAATCATACGATCGTTAAAAAATGACCATTTAGATGGAAGCCGCAAGAATCTCTGTTTCGCATGAAATTTGAATGACATAATATAGGGATATAGTGATGAATACTCATGGAAGAAATTTTAAAAAAAATAAAAAATAGGAAAAAAGGGACGGGGGAGCTAAGTTAGCTCCCCCATGGGTAGCCCCATTTTTACCTATATATATATATATATATCTGTGTGTGTGTGTGTGCGTGCGTGCGTGTGCGTGTGTGTGCGCGCGCGCTTATTGCATTTTAGTCGAAGTAGCCAAATCCATTTCATATCTAATAGATATCGATCTACATGTATAACATCCGACTCAATTTTCTCCTGGTCATCCATTTATTCATATTCAACTAAGTTTTTGTATCTTTAATAAATTAAAACTATCAACCTAGAAGATTCAAATACTTAATGTATATAAACCTTTAATATTTCCTACATATTGCACAATATTATGTATCACCATATTACACGATCTCACTCTATTTCGTCTATCTGTGAAATTCTTGTCTAAAATCACTTAAGATTTCCCATGTCGAATATATGGGTACCCATTGGGTATACGGGTATCCGATGGGTATATGGGTACCTGCTAGAAATTACCCATTTAATAAATGGACGGGTATGAGTATCAATTTTATAAATGGGTATGGATTTGGGAATATTGATACCCGACCCAAACCTGACCTGCTAACATCCTAGTGCACATGCCTCGCTTAGTGTAAGGCATACGTGCATACAAATGGCCGGTTTGCTCTCCTACAAATGAAGTTTGGTTATCTTTTTATTTTCAGTAAGTATGTTTAGCAGTCCCCTGTTTTGTTAAGCGTTATCATTTAATTTGAGTAGAATTTGAACATATCTACTAGTTATTGTGGTTCACTTTTAAATCTTATGCGAAGGAAAAAAAGGGACAAAAGTGAAAATGCTGTACAATGGGTAAGTGATGATGTATGCAAAGTGAGACTTACTTGTAGTGATTCCTTGAAATCTCCATAAAGGATGCAAAGCATGATTTATAAAACCTAATCTAGCACATTTTATTAGTGAGAGGTGTGGTCATAGTTATAGAAAACTTTAAAAAATCTTGGTATCTCTAATAACTATAGTTCAATCTTAGAATTACGTCACACACCATAAAGTATATATGGGCCTAAATCTCTCAGTTGGGGGTCGAACTAGGCCTAGTACAAGTCCAGAATATACAACTATGACTCTTCAAATGGAGTCTTCTAAGGGCCTGTTTGGTTGCAGGGTTGGCCCAACCCTGGTTACTATTCACAAGGGTACTTCCTCCTCACAGATTACTATTCACCCAGCCCAACCCAACCCAACCCAACCCTACCCAACCCTGCAACCAAACAGGCCCTAAGAGTTGCAAAATAAAATAATAGAAAATTAAAATGCTAAACATAGGGCTCTCTCTGGACTCTAAACAAGCTAAAATGTCTTTTCAGTTCTTCTACATCGAGTTTAATCTACGGAATCACCCGCCTCTAGATCTCCTTATTTGCTTTGATTTCCTATAGAAAGTCACTCAAGATTTCCGCCCCTATTCAAGAAGATAATGAATTAGCTTAGAGAATGGGATAAAAATGATGCAAATAAAGCAAGTGTGCAATAATAGAAAATGAGAAAATACATACATAAAAAAATAATGGAATGGAACGCAATATAAGTGAACTCACCTTTTTTAAGAGTGATAAAAAGAAGCTAATCAAATGGCACTGTTGTTGGGCTCCTCACATATGACTGAGGAAAGGTGAAGCTCCAATCATGTACTTCATATTTAACAATGGTCTGAAGCACCTTTGATACTTCACTTGAATCTCAAGAAGACTCGATCACTTTACCTGTGCAAAATGCTTGCTACTGAGGGTGATCAGGTTTTTAGCGAAGGTTGTACAATTTGTATTAGCCGTTGGATCGGGGCTCCTACGCTTGGTCTGACCTATGAACCTTTCAAGCAAAAGGTGAAACTCAAGCTATCATCTTCAACCAAGGAATTAATAGAGGGAGAAGGGTGATCGCTAGATTCTTTGAAGGTGTCAGGGCATAAACTTTGAGCTTGTCTCGGCTAGAGAGAAAGGCTCTAAGGGGTAGCAGTATCAATGTTGTGGATGATGATGGAGGCGATGGTTAATGGCATTAGAAAAGGTTTTTGAGGTTTCTAAGTCACACAAAGATGAGAAGAAGGATGGGATTTATAAAAAAATATATCGAAGGAGAAGAAGAGAATGGAAATAAGAAAATAAGAAAATGGGAGAAAACGAGCATTTTACCTGGAGATGGGTTTTCTTCGCATGGGGTATATGGTGCTCGATGGAGCTCCACTAATCGTAGCCTTGACTAGAATGATGAAAAGGTCGCTAAGAGACTCTGTAGCTTAATAGCTCAAGCTGCTACAAGTTCTGATGAAGACCTTGGATCTCGCCATTGATCGGAGTCGATCATCATCATCTTCAATGCTTCTTGCAAGATGCCACCAGAAGGATCCAAGGCTAGGCCTCTCCCTCAAAGATATGGCATATAAAGGATGCAAAGCATGCATTGACATGTGATTTATGGGTTGGCAAAGTGATGGGTTTGAATGGGTGTGAGGCTCAAGGACGATTACAACAATGATGGGTAGTGAAGCAATCACGGACTTGATCTCTGGGGATGGCATGGAAAAGGAGGTGATGGGGTTAGCTTTTTTTAGATACTCAAAGTCATTTCCCTACTCCCATCTTTCATTACCTTTTTTCTGGTGGAAGGGGGGTTGGGGGATTTGAACTTTGATTTTTTGTTTGGGGGAGTCAGTGCTCAACGACCAGACCAATTGCTTGGGGTGATGGGGTTAACGAGCGTGAATATAGTGGAATAGGTTGGTGATTCGTTGGGAATTAGAAATAGTACCGGTGATGAAAATGTGGTCATGGAGAAATGGGTTGCCAATAGGAGATGGCAGAAGAGGAAGGTTTGTTGAGGGCTGGCGATGGTTGGGCTATAGTGGATAGTCATGGTGCTTGACTGCATTGCAGGATTAACGAAGGAGAAGGGAGAAATTAACCAAAGGGTCAACTTATCCAAGATACGTGGTGCATTATGGATGGAGCGGATGAAAGGAAGCCACACATTGATCGTGGGCAAACTGTGGCTAAAATGGTGAGATCATTCACCACTAATGTGATGCAATTTGACAAATGTTGACAAGTACTTTGACTAATCAAAATATAAATCTACAAGTTCAATGACGACAATAAAATAAAAATAGGTCATATATACCCATTAGGATTTTTTGAGTATTTTATAGGTATACATTACATGTATTTTTTAGTATGTACTTTTAGTATGTACTTTTTTCTTTGATTTTCTCTTAATAATATATACTACATATTTTTATTAAATATTTACATATTAGCCTATTCTTTATTTTTAATAATTAGGGAAAGATAAAATAAACAATGATATATCGTGTACGAGTTTCTACGTCTTATATGAAGGTTTGGTTTTGATCTATTTCTTGGATTTTATTTTTTTGGATTTTTAATATCTTATTAATTACTTAGAACATAAACTCAACTAATTAAAATATACACATAAGATATTAGATCTAAGTAATGACATTTATACATTATACAATTAGGCCATGAAATCCAAGTTCTACATATGAATTCTGCTTCCTTTGAACGAGGTCTTCTTTTGTAAATAATTTAATGCACATTAATTAAAAATTAAGTAGAGTTTCATAGAAAATTGTGTGAAGGAAATACTCGAATTTTAAGTTTTCATATTTTCAAATAGGATTTAGGTTTATTTGTAATATTTTTGGTATTTTTTCTTTATTGAAGTTTATATTATATACATAATGAATTTTATTTAATTTTGTTTAAATTTAACAGGAATTTATTAAAATGTGAGGAGATTGAATAATATACACATGTTAATTATTTTTTGCGATTGTTATATGCTAATGCATTTTTCTTGCTTATATGTATGGCTGCTAAGAATGCAATATAAACACAAGAATGCATGTATTTTCTAAGGGGCTGAGCTCTATTTTTCAGCTCTTTTTAGAAGAAACAAGGTTTCATTATCCCGTCGTCTTTTTTCCTGCCCTATGCATCCCCGTGAGGAGACCATTACATGGTAATTGTCATTTAATGGGTATCTTGGATGACTTCACATCCCCTTGAAGAATGGGAGAAGAGGCCGTCGAATGCAAGTTAGTAAGGCTTTCCGCTTTCTCTACCACAACCATTAACCGTGTTTCGAAGGAGATTTGGAGATTGTTGTTGTGATGGAAGAGTTGCAAGAGGATCATTGTTGCTCTTCTTCTGATAAATCAACATGGATCTATTGATGGCCACAACTCTATTGTCACTAAGTATTTCTTTGTACACTATGTCCTTCCCTCGTTTACCACAGGTAGATCCTTTATCGAAGTCACTCACTGTACTTTTCATCTCCACTATGTTGAATATGCTGAATGCAGATGATTGAACAAATGATATATGCTGCTTTAAGAATATACCATCATTTTGTTCAAGAATTCTTGTTTAAGCATGAGAAAGTTCCTCCATAAGCATCCTAATAAAAGAAAAATAATCTGACATCGAATCCTACCAGAAATGCACAATTAAATCAAACTGATACATGACAATTAATGTATGTGTTTATACCTAGTACAACGAGTACTAATTAATTCCAGTTAGATTATGGTTGATGAGGAAAAGGGGATCTTAGTTCTTATCCATCATCAACTTTGTCTAGAAAGGTATTTTTATCCCATTATCAACAAGATCAGGAATGCATTTCTCAAATTTAGGATTGTTACCATGGATGCCAGATTTGCAGGTGTTGTTGTAATCACTAGGAGTGTCCACGTAAATATTCTTATACACCATGAGTCATACACCTGGTGTCGTATGTGTTTGATAGATATGAACTCCTCGAATTCCCTAGTCCCCTGTCAGATTCATGTGAGATACCCTTGGGTATTGGAATTTGGAAGATACCAATGTGTAGACCATGGAATCCATTGGAAACAAACAATTCTAAGGACATGTACCTTTTGGTGGCATCGAACATAAATTTGTAAGGAAATTTATAGGGTTTACTCACGTTTCTTGACGAGCTCCGAGAACTTGATCATGTCCATGCCAAAGGAGGATATTACTATAAGAACAATATGCTGCTCTTCTTCTGATCAGTCATCATGATATATTGATGGTCGGAACTCTACCGTCATTGAGTAGTTCTTTGTACACTTTGTCATTCTATCATTTACCATGGATACATCCTTCATCAAAATCACTTGCCATCCTCATCATCTCCACTAGGTTGAATATCCTTAATATAGATGTCAAAAATGAAGAATATATGCTGCTCCAAGAATAGACCATCGTTTTGTTCAAGATCTCTTGTTTAAGCCTAAGAAAGATCATCTATAGGCATTCCCAATAAAATAAAAGGAATTCTTGTAGAACAGCCTTTTGACCAAGTTGTCAAGAACCATCGCCGGTCGATCCGGCCGATTCGGAGGTGATAGTTGCGACGAGGCCCGGATCTTGCGGAAGACCGCAACCGTCGGCGTGGGGGAAGGGAGGCAGACTAAGCGAGGGTTTTTCACGCCTATATACACCTCGATGAGGAGGATAATGATCATCGATCGGTAGCTCACCAATGGGAGCTCCCCTCCTGACTCTATCCCTTCATCTCTCTATCTTCCTCTTGTTCCCTCTCTCTCTCTCTCTCGCTCGACTCTCCAAGAAAGGGGCGACGACGACTTACCTCCGTTGTTGGTATTCGCCCTTGCTCCTTGGCCGCACCAGCCTCCGACGGATCTCTCCTTGATCGACATCCTGAACGTCGGCGGTGCTCCAAAAGGCACCACTCGAGGCCTCCCATTCTCCTGAACCCTAAAAGAGGGTGCCAGAAAAGTGGTAAAAAATTTTTTATTGCATAGTACACATTTTTTTAATAAACAAAGATAGTCAAATCTCTGTAAAGATATCAGGCTTTGTTTTACCATCTCTGTTGGGGCTCATCTCATAGATTTTTTTTATTGAAAGTTGATACACATCTCGTTGTTTATTTTCAATATAAATTAAAAGAATCTAAGTTCTAGAATGTTTTTAATCATTAAATTAAAAGCTGTTAAACCCTCTTCGTTAACTTTTTAAACCTTTCTTCTTTTGTTTCAAGTTTCCGTGACTGCTCGTTTTTAAAAAAAATCCTCTTAGTTTCAGTGAATGTTCGTTCTTTTTTAATAATTGATCCTTTAAGTAAAAGCACAAGTTTTTTTAGCTAGTAGTTTAATCAACTAACAAAAGTTTTTTATGTTAATTGTAGACAATAAATAAAGAAACAAGTTTTTCAAAATAAACATTGAATTGCTCTTTGATATTGTTTGTTGAGGTATTCATAAATCTTTTTATCATTGTTTTTTAAATAAAAAGGGGAAGAGGTTATATTTTAAAAAAATGTGTATACTTGCGCAAAATTACTCAGTCTCATCCCTACCTGGTATTTATTTTATTTTATTAGATCCAAACCTAAGATGACAAGCAAGACTATTGCCACTGAGGTGGGAAAAATAGAGTACCTTAACAGTACTAATTATGAGTTGTAGAGTAGGAAGGTCTACTATGTCTTGTTGCACGATAGTATACACTCCATCATAGATAAACCCGACCTAACCTTGTCTGAAAATTCAACTATGGAGGAAATTAGGTCCCGCGAACAGTGGGAGAAAACAAATAATAGGGCTAGGAGCTTTATACTAATGCACATGGATTTGAACCTGATTCGGATATTTGAGGCTTGCGAATCAGCTTACGAGCTCTGGACCGCGGTCAAGGAGAAATATCACTCCAAGTCAGAAGTGAGCGTCCAACTTTTTCTACACAAGTACAACTCGTGTAGAATGAAGGAATATGAAAGCGTCCTCGAGCACATAAACAAGATGATCGAGATGACCAAGGATCTAGCGCCTACTGATTGTGTAATTTCGGAAAGGATGCAAATCGCAGCCATACTGGAAAGTCTCCCTCTGTGACATGGTTTCCACATCTCTGAGGATGAACGACAACATTAAGTCCGTGACGGACCTACCTGCACAGCTGACAATTGAACAGGACCTCTCTAAATAAAGATCGAAAGCTGAGATCTTTGAGATAGAGGAAGAAGAAGAAGCAAATACCATGCATGCGAAGAAAAGGTTGGGCCCCTCCAAGGCGAATTTCAAGGGGAAGAGTGGGAAATACCCACGCGGCTCTTGCTATGGTTACGACAAATATGGCGATTTCAAGGTCAATTGCCCCAACAAGAAGAAGCCATGAACTTCTAAAATGCCTGAAAACAAAGGCAAGAAGAAAATAGAATTTGCGTCTGTTCATCACAGGCAATGACATATGGTGGATCGACTCTGGAGCAACCAGACACATCGCAAAGATGAAGAAGGGCCTAGTGGACTTCAAGGAGCTGAGCAAAGGCAAACAGAGGATCTTCATGGGGAAGAACACCTACCTGAACGTGGAAGATGCTGGGACATACAGACTTGACTTGGGGGATAACATTATGGTACTGAATGATGTACTGTATGTCCCAGAGATACGTCAGAACCTGATCTCTATCCCAGTGCTGCTCAAGAAGGATTTCGAAGTCTACTTTTATAATAAACATGTACTTATAGGCAAGAATAAGAAGGTCAATGCGATGGGAAATTTTGTGCCCGAGCATGACCTATTCTGTCTTCCTGTAATAAATTCTAGTGAATCAATGAATGTCACTTCTGTTTATTCCTTGTGTTATTTGTCTGATTATGACTTGTGGTACATGTGACTGTGTCATCCTGGAAATTTTAAAATGGATCAAATGATGAAGGCAAATCTGTTGCCTAAGATCATGGCTGCACGGACATTGCCCTGCAAACAATGTTTGATCGGTGAAATGACGAGAAGATCCTTCTCAACCGGAACTCGATCAACAGAGTTACTAGGTTTGATCCATTCAGACATATGTGGACAATTGAGCATCAACACACATAGAAATAAGGAATACTTTATAACATTCATTGATGACTACTCGAAGTTCTCCTATGTCTATCTCTTAGGAAGAAAGTCGGAAGCACTTGAAACATTTAAGAGATATAAAACGGAAGTGGAGAAAAGATTGGGAAAACCAATCAATACTCTTAGGACAGATAGAGGTGAGGAATATACCTCAAAGGAGTTTGAGAATTATTGTATTTAGACAGGCATTCGTAGGCAGACTACAATACCCTATACACCACAGCATAATGATGTAGTAGAAAGAAAGAATCGAACTTTGATGAATGCAGTAAGGTTGTGCTTTCACACTCAGGACTCTTCAAAAAATTCTGGGAAGAGGCAGTGTTGACTGCGAACTATATACATAATAGGATTCCCACCAAGTCTGTAGAATCAACGCCATATGAAATATGGAATGGCAAAAAACTTGGGTTGAGCCATCTCCGGAAATGGGGATGTGTAGCATATGTTCTGGTACCGAGTCAGCTTAGAGATAAGCTAGACTTCATGAAATTAGAGTGCAAATTTATTGGATATTGTGAAAATTCTAAAGGATATAAGTTCTTCCATGAAAATAAGTCTGATCGAAAGTCGTGATGTAACTTTTCTTGAAATTCATCAAGAAAAGGAGCATGAATTAGAGGAATCAGATTCTCTAATTGTCCTACATGAAAATAAAGATGACTTGAGTATTAGACAAGAACTTGATGATGATATCGATCATCCAAATGTAGAGAATGAACCTATGGAACATGATGATGCTTTAGAGGAATTGGGTATACCCACACAACCCACGAGTATAATCGACAACAAGAGACCCAGAACACAACCCATATGGATGGAAGTTTACCATTTCTATGGATGCGAGGTGTAGTGTTACACTGTGGATGAGGATGTCGCAGATTGTACAGATCTCATATCCTTTGATGAAGCTATGGCTTCATCTGAGTTGGAATCATGATTGGCCGCCATGAGGGATGAATTCAACTTAATCAACCAAAATAATGTATGGGAGTTATGTGATTTTTCAGAAGGTAGGCAATCCATAGGATGTAAGTGAATATTCAAGAAGAAGTACCAAGTCGTTGGTACTATCAAAAAATACAAAGCCGGATTACTTGCCGATGGTTATACTCAGCAAGCTGGAATAGATTTCTAGGAAACCTACTCTCCAGTTGCTAAGTTTGCATCCATTCGAATGATCTTAGCCATAATCGCATATATGGATTTGGAATTGTTCCAAATGGATGTGAAGACAGTCTTCCTTAATGAAGAATTAAAGGAGGAGATTTATAAGCGACAACCTGATGGATCTCAGGTTGAAGGTCGGAAGAAAAAGGATTACAAGTTAAGAAAATCATATTATGTCTTAAAACAATCTTCACGGCAATGGTATATCAATTTTCATGAGAAAGTTATTCAATTTGGATTTGTTTCAAATAAAATGGATAATTGTGTGTATGTCATGAAGAGTGGGAGCAGGTTTGCAATCATGTCATTGTATGTGGATGACATTCTGCCTGCAGGTAATGACATACACATGCTCAATGAAGTCAAACATAAATTGAGCATTGATTTTGAGATGAAGGACATGGGCGAAGCCTCCCATATTCTTGGAATTCAAATAAAAAGAGACAAGGGCTCAAGGACATTGAGCCTTAGTCAGGAAAGATATTTGCATACTATATTAAGGAGATTTGGAATGCAGAATATCACTCCAGCTCCAACACCACTTATGATGGGAAAGAGACTCAACAAGAGTCAGTGTCCCGGAAAGGGTCAGAAACCTTTAGATGTACCATATGCACAAGCGGTGGGAAGTCTAATGTATGCAATGCTGTACTCGACCTGATTTAGCTTATCCAGTAAGTTTAGTCAGTAGATATCAAAGCAATCCTGCTCCAGCACATTGAGAAGCTATAAAGAGGGTTCTTCGATATCTGAAAGGGACAGTACATCTGAAACTTGTGTATCAAGTATAATTGCTTGAAGTGGTAGGATACTCTGATGCCGATTTCGGAGGGGATTTGGATGATATAAAATCCACATCAGGTTACATGTTCATGTTTGTTAATGCAGCCATTTCTTGGGGTAGTAAGAAACAAGGATGCATATATCGACATACACAGGATCCTGAGTACATTGCGTGTAGCATGACCACCACTCATGTCGTATGGATCAGGCGTTTTCTAGAGAATCTAAGCCTCGAATTAGTCAAAGGACCTATTGAAATGTATTATGACAATCAAGCTGTGATAAGCTTGATTAATAGTGGAGCTAATAGTTCTAAAGGAAAATACATTGAGATCCAATACCACTATATACAAGATATAATGGCGAAGAAAGAAATCATGGTAACCTACATACCTACCAGTGACATGTTGGCTGATTCCCTAACCAAAAGAATAGCAACATGAACATAAATTAAACATGTTGGTTTAATGGAACTCAGGAATGTATGAGTCAAGGAAGAGATTTCATAGATAATGATCCTCATATGATAAACCTCGATGTATATACTACACGAATAGTGGGAGCATATATGTTTTTGACCACTTTGGTCAAGTGGGAGATGTAGAATGGCCTTTTGACCAAGTGGTCAAGAACCGTCGCCGGTCGATCCGGCCGATCTGGAGGGCGGCAGTTGCGACGAGGCCCGGATCTTGCGGAAGACCGCAACCGTCGGCGTGAGGGAAGGGGGCAGACTGAGCGAGGGTTTTTCATGCCTATATATACACCTCGATGAGGAGGAGAATGATTATCGTTTGGTACCTCACCAATAGGAGACTCCCTCCCGACTCTGTCCCTTCATCTCTCTATCTTCCTCTTGTTTCCTCTCTCTATCTCGCTCGACTCTCCCGGAAATGGTCGACGGCGACTTACCTTGGTGCTTCAATTCTATACTAAGTCCTACTAGAAATGCATAATTAAATCATATTGATACATGATAGTTGATTTCACTGGTCTATCAAAAGCACAATAAACACTAATTAATTCCAGTTAGATTATGATTGCTAGATTGATACATGATAGTTGATTTCAGTGGTCTATCACAAGTACAATAAACACTAATTAATTCCAGTTAGATTATGGTTGCTGAGGAGAAGGGGATATTAGTTTTTACCCATGAACTTCCTATTAGAAGGTATTTTTATTCCGTTGATACCAACATGATCAGGAATGCATTGCTCAAATTCAGTATTGTCACCATGGATCCCAGGTTTGCATGTGTAGATGTAATCACTGGGAGGGTTCAACATATATTCTTGTACCACATGAGTTCATACGCTAACATGAGCTCGCCCCTTTGCTTGTAAAAAACCAGGAGCTGCATGAGGTTCCGGTGTCGTATGTATTTGATAGACATGATGTCTGCCACGAATTCACTAATCCCATGGCGAGATTCATGTGAGATACGTTTGATGATTATTTGGGTATTGGAATTTGAAATGCCTCAATCTCTAGATTGCTGAATACATTGAAACTCAACAACTTTAAGGGGGTGTTTGGTTCGAGAATAAGCAATAATAAGGATGTGGAATAAGGGCCTATTCTATGTTCGGCTAGAAAGATAGGAATAAGAATAATGAGGAGGAAAAAAGTTAGGTAAGGTGGAATACAGATATGAATAATGGTGGAATAAGGTGAATAATGAGATGAGGATGAGAATAGTCGTACTTTTGGTAATTGCGCTGGATGAGGAATTGATCCCTTATTACAGTGTTAATTCTCCAAACGAATAGGACCTAAGGACGTGAACTCTTTGGTGGCATCGAACATAATCTTGAAAGGTAAAGTATGGGGTTTCCTCGTGGTCCTTGACAAGCTATAAGAATTTGATCATGTCTGCCATGAAGGAGACGATTATTACAAGAACACCAAGGATGTGTGGGTAGAGTGGGAAGGGAAGAAGATGACATAATTAACAAATGTGTCAATTAAGGATAAATTTGACACTTCCGTACGGAAACCGTCAAAGAAAACCGTTAAGAATAACGGAAGCTAACACCATGTAATGGTTAGCAGCCATCCATTATTAATTTATTCTACATGTAATTCAGATTTACAGAAGGTTTGTACAAAAATCCCTTAAATTTATAATGTAACATTTTCAGAAATTTGAGAGAGCATAGGGAGAAATAGAGAAGGGACTCTTCCCCGTATTTTCCTTTTGCATTTCCAACAATCCTAGTCAGCGCACCCACTCATTCTCAGCCCCACACCATCCAATTCCCTTCCACCCCCCAAATGCCTCCCATCTCCTACAGTCTATCTCCATGGAGGCCGCTGTCCAAGCCCTCATCGCCGCCGCCATCGCCTTCGTTGTCGTCTCCCTATTCTTCCTCTTCCTCTCCATCTTCTGTCGACGTCGTCGGCCCTCACACCCCGTTCCTAATCTTCGCCGGCGTTCGATCTCATCCACACCCCACCAGGTCCACGTCGACGAGTGCAAGTCCTTCGACCCCTCCCTCTCGCTCTCCCTTCCGCTCCTCTCTGCCGCGACCCGCGACTTCGACCGCGAGCTCGTAGTCGGGGACGGCAGCTTCGGACTCGTGTACAAGGCCGTCCTCCCCGATGGCACCCCGCTCGCGGTCAAGCGTCTCTCCTCCGACGCCTTCCACGGCCTCCGCGAGTTCCGTGCCGAGATCGATACCCTCGGCCGAATCCGCCACCCGCACCTCGCCCGCTTCCTCGGCTACTGCATCTCGGGTCCTCATCGCCTCCTCGTGTACGAGTTCCTCCACCACGGCAGCCTCGACCAGTGGCTCCACGAGCACACCCCTCCCCTCCCCCTTTCCTTCCGATCCCGCCTCAAGATCGTCCTCGGCGTCGCCAGAGGCCTTTCCTTCCTCCACCACGGCTGCAATCCCTCCATCATCCATCGCGACATCAAATCCAGCAACGTCCTCCTCGACAACGACCTCGAGGCGCGAATCGCCGATTTCGGCCTCGCCAGGGAGGTCGACATCTCCAGGTCCCACGTGTCCACGCAGGTGGCCGGGACCATGGGCTACATGCCCCCAGAGTACAGAGACGGCATGACGGCCGCGACGGTGAAGGCGGATGTTTACAGCTTCGGGGTGCTCATGCTGGAGGTCGTGACAGGGAAGAGACCGAATCTTCCTGTGGCGATGGAGGTGGAAAGTGGGAGGAAGAGGGATGTGGGGTTGGTGTGGTGGGCGAGGAGGATGGTGGAGGAGGGGAAGGAGGGGCAAATGGCTGACTTGGGAATGGATGGGTTGGAGGAAAGGGTTGTCAAGGGCTACTTGGCTGTTGCGATTACGTGCACGAGCGAGGTTCCCAAGCAGAGGCCTTCCATGGCCCAAGTGGTGGAGATGCTCGACGAAGTTGCAAGGGGAGGTTGAGGTTGGCTTCTTCCCCTCTCTCTTGTGGTGTTCTTAGTTGTAATTCTTGATATGGCAGGCTATTAATAATTTCAGGATAGTTCAATTACAGTTGTAGAAATATAAGCTATCGGGATTTTAGTTGCAATGGTGACTGTCAATTGTTTGTCTTGAGGTTTTGAAATTCGACGTGGTATTTAAGAAGATGTTCCTCTCTAGTTTCTGACTAAGCGGACTGAAGTGCGGCACCGTCTATCCTCTTTGATTACGTGAAAAGATCGTATCACTCTGAAAAAAGTAAAAATGGGATAACTATGATGAGATACCAACAGTAGTTTCGATCTTGCGTTGCGTGGTCTCCTCATATTAATCTATTTTGACGGTTTTAAATGGGAAAAACGAGTCTTTTCTCTTCAAGAATTATGATTTAATAAATATTGGACGTCGATATAGTATACTAGAAGGGTGACCATACGATGGGTCGAGTAATAATGGAAGGGGCTATTAAAGTGGATGCGGGGCTGAACGAGCGACTCCACTACAGTCTCTGCAGCTTTTAGCAATGGCTATTTCCCACTCACACATCTTGAGGTGATGATTGCAGCAAACTGTGCTTTGCGATATGATATGCGACTCATTTAATACATCCTCACTGAAGTTGACCGCCACTATCTTAAATAGCAATAAATGGGAACGAAGAAAATGAACTAAATTAACTGTCTTTGACAGGATACTAGTTGATGCCCACGAGGGATTGTCGAGTACCTTGTGATGGTAAGAAATAATCCAAGAATCCACTAGATACTTAAAAAAGATTATGATCATTGTAGAGGACCATTGAGGGGGGGTGAGCATCAATTGGATTAACTGAAACTTGGATTGTAGTGACTCCTCTTAGTAGATTGGTAGTCCAATCTTAGTGCAACTATTGGACATTAATCTGAATGTGATTCAATACAATGAGAAGATCAGATTTACAGTTTGATTTAATCAAATATCTTTGAGAGGTCCCTGAGATCTATATTTGAGATATGATCTCAATCCAAGTCACTATACATGGAATGTACAATCGCTAGGTCCTTATCTCCGAGTCTCCGCAGAGAAACCGCATTATTCTTGAAATAGTCCAAATATGATCCCATTATTGAAATTATATCTTATCTTTGGGAAATTGACGACTAAAATTTATTTAATTATCATGAGTAATATGAATGTGATTCATATTATTTGAACAAACGAAAATATTCATCTTTGATAATGAAATATGATTTATTATCAAGGATATGATTAATGTGGATACTACTATCCATAATAATCATAAATATTATAAATATGATTTATATATATTGGAAAAATTTTATTGTGAATAATATTTATGAATTAAATGATGATGTGAATTGGATTCACATTAAACAATTATTTGTAAATACAATTTACATTTCATATTAGATGTATGTATATGATTTATAGTTGTCAATGTCATGATTGAAATTATCATAAAATAATTTAAATGATGAATAATTTTGCAACATAAGTTGTTGCACATGTGGAATACATGATGAGATATGAGATCTTAGTATAATTGGAATGAGAGAGTCTCCTTACCATAGTTAGAGTGGATGGCCACCTTGAGTCCTTTAACCATTGTTAATGATTTTAGGGTGAGCTTTCCCTAATAGTTTATACTTGAGGACCAGTAAAATTTGCACATACCTTTAAATTCTCCACCATGAAAAATGTGGTGAACATATCCTCATGATTTTCCAATTTATGGATATTCTTCATGTCAAACTGAGTATCTTCAACTACATGTAAATGTAATATTACTACAGCTCAATGTGCGTGGTCCTTAAATGGAAAACATAATTTTCACATGATGAATTGCACTTTGACTATCGCTGAATAGTTAACAATCTTCATTTTTTATTTGATTCTTTCATCAAGACCTTCAACGATATCATTGATTTGCAAGCTTTAATGGCTTCCACATAATGTTATGTCATCAAGATAGTCACTATCCATGGTAACTGGATATTCGACTGACAGCTCCACTCCCTAAGGTAAAAATATGCCTTATAGTAATGTTGACATCTCCCGTAAAATATGAATCCAAGAAACATTCAATATAAATGTTGGTGTATTAATAATATAATGGAATGTTAGAAAACCCCTCATGTATTTTAAAGTCCATCCCACACAGCTGCCAATATTTCCTTGTAAGGGCTTGCCATGAATTTTCTTACAACTCCTACTACACAAAGATGTCCAGTTTGTAGGAAATAATTGTGCAACTGACTACTTGACACCAGCTTAGTGCGGTACTTTAGACTTGTACTCATACTCCTTCTTTGTTGTAGATTCTTTCCCTTTTGAAAGTTCGAAATAGTTCCATAAGGGTGAGTTGATAAGTTTTGCATTTTCCTTAAGGAACCTTTCAAGAACCTTCATGATTTACTTCAACCTAGACTATCTCATTTTTTGTTCACCCTTTCTCTATTAATTTGCATTCTAAGAATCTTTTTCACAGGACACAATCCTTCCATATCATACTCTTTGGACAACACTGCATTGAGATCTGCTATCTCTTCCTCACTAGAGCTCACAATAAGCATGTCATTTACATACAAAGTTGAATGATATAAGGCAAACCAAGCTTCTTGAAGTGGTACTAATGGCATGTGTGCCCATTGCAAACATTATGCAATAAATGTTATTGAAATCCATTATTCTAAAATAAATCATAATTAAGTTTGCATTAATAAGGTCCCTTTGTACAAATATGGTTATGTACCATGGTCATCGTGATATCATACAACTATTTATCTAAAGAGTTATATCATAGAGTCTGACATAGGGTTGTAAAACTAGCATCATCAAGTGATTTTCGAAAAGGATCTCCAGTCTAAGAAGAGATGACAATCTTCTCTAAAGACTGATATCCGACTAACAATCTTAATATAGGTCCTCTGCATAGCAATATATATGTATATGTATATGTGTGTGTGTGTGTGTGTATTTATATATATGGAGTTGTATGATAAGTCAAGATAAAGAGTTAACATGACGAGATCGAGATACTAAAGATATGTATCATATACCATTCGACAAAAGACACATATGCATCTACACTTTTAAGTATGTACATTTGGCAAACCAATAGGTTGATGGCATGACAAGGTCTATGTACACCTAAAATAGTGTGCATGCAAGGAAATATGAGACATATAATCTCTCAGAGAAATCATATAGGTGCATATTTACTGAAGCGAATGACATGAGCTCACTTATGAGATACTGGGGTCAAGATGAATTCAACTAATGATCATTTTGTTCTGAAAACATGACAAGAATTTGAGAGTATTGATATATTCTTTTGGAAAAGTATATAATTGATGAAGCAACATTTCATCATCTTTATTCTATCATTTTTGGTATCAAAAACCCTAGCAAATGCCTGTAAGTAGCATTAAAAAGAGCATATTAGCATTAATGCATGTACATGTAAATAGTGTATAAAATAGTGTAAATAAAGCCAAAATTATAGAGTAAATAAAAGGAAAGAAAAAGAATAAAATATTGTAAATATTTTATGACCCGAAACCCCGAGACCTAGGCATCTTGATGAATAGGTCGACAAGGAATAAAGTAGGGGGAGATAAGGGTCAAATACAATACACATTCCTTCATTCTTTATTCATTTTGGGACCTATTTTTGGTTCCACTCTTTATACATCAAATAAATAAACTTTGTACATGAAAGTTGTAGATAATTAAATATAGAAAAATACAAAATTGATTTCACTGAAAAATAATGTGCAGATAAAAAGTTAAGGTCTGAATAAAAATCCAAAATCCCAACTTCCCAGACCCATATCTCACAAATGAAAACTCCAAATGCAGCAAACTCATCTTTAATTGTATATAGAATAAAATAAGCTATTTAATGGCGGTGGTTTCGCATTTGGCGGAGCTACGGTTTGAAAGTTGAGTTTTGGGCCCTTGTAGTATACTTGTACAAATTAAAATATTCAATTTATTATTTATTCATTATTTTTATATTTTTATATTTTCATAATTTTGTAAATATTATTTATAATAAATGTGTACATTAAAATCAGAATAAAAACTAAAAAGAAATCCAAAAGAAAATACTTGTAATATAATACATAGGTATAATACCTATACTTATACCTATATAATACATACTTCTATTTTATTAAATATACAAAACACATCAGAAAAATAAAATAAAAATATAATTACATGTATAAAAGTATTTTATAATTTTATAAAATAATAAACGTAATTAAAAAAACTAAATTTATAAAATAAAATTAAAAGGAATAAAGTATATAGATATTGTACCTATAAAGAGCATAAAAGTAAACTTGTAAAAATATAATTCATAAAAATGAATAAAAATCATTATAAAATACTTCATAAAAAATAAACATTTTTTATTTTATAACCTAAAACTAAATAAATCATTTTCGATTTTTAATTGAATTAATAAGGTATTTCCAGGAGGTTTTTCCTGGTTGGTCCACGTGGACCAACCAGGTGGTCGGGCTCGTTGACCGAGGTCAACAGCCTAACCTTCCTCCCTGCCTTGTGTCAGAAGTGGGTTTTGACCCATTTTCTCGATTTTTTCAAGGTCACCTCGTTGCTCTTTTCATGATGATTTCTTCGTGACTTTTTATCCCCGATCTGCCATTATACTCGCCCAGTGCTCACATCGGGGATTGGATCATCGCAACACCCGCTGCCACCTCGTTTTCCACGCCGTTGAACCACTCCATTCAAAAACCCCAGCCATGTTCCTTTGACCTTTGAACCGGTTTTGGGCGCCAAAAACTTCCAGGTGAGGGTCGAGGGTGTGCTCCCGTGACAGGGGAGTCCTCCCCCATCTCAGTCGAGGTGTGGCGAAGCACCTAACGCCGCGTTCCACCATCTCCGACCACCCCCTGGTCGTGAGGTCCATCTTGGGCTTCTAGCCCTTGAGGTTCTGTCTTTATTCATTTTTTCTTGCATTTACTTATTTGTCGTAGTCCTAGGATTAGATTCCACCTTTTATATTTGATCCCCATCCATCCTATCACCGTCGCGACCACCTCGCCGGAGCTTGCTCCGGCGAGCTCCATTTTGCGCCATACACCACCTATTCGACTCTTGTTCGCTCTGGGAACCTCCTCCTGTGTTTGCGCGTTTTTATTGCATGTCCCAGGCGCAGAATATCCCCCATCTGGGGTCGTTTTTGATGATACCAAGCTTCTCGGAGCCGCTCCAGGTCATCCTCGCCGTGGTGGCACTCCGGCTGGATTCCAGCCCTTTTGACTCCACCAATCTCTTGAGGAGCCTCCCAGCTAGCTTCCAGGCCATTTTGAAGCCTCAAGATCTGCATGAGAAGCTCGATCTGACCAAGAGAACTTCGTTGTGGCGTAGTTCTTCTTGGTTCTTCCTCGCGTCTTCTCCGCCGTCAGATCCGGCCTGTTCTTGGCGGGCAACAGTGACCGTTGGATCGCATCGCGCTTCAGCCGTCTGATCAGCAAAGCACCGTCTAATCTTGCCCATCCAGGCAAAGGGGCATCGCGCTACCACAACGCGCCACGCGTCAAGTGGACAGCTCAAAATCGTCCGATCCGCCCAGCTGGGGTAATCTGCGAATCAACCCCGACCATTTTTGTATTTTATTATTAAAGACTTAAACTTTCCTCTGCCCTTATTTTAGTTGTGTTTTTTTTTGCAAATCACCCCCGAAGTGTTACGATATTACATCTGGATCCTCCCTCTGTCACGTGCGCAACGCACGTGACATGGCATTTTTGCAGGTCGCCCCCCCCCCCCCCCCCCGTGGTTTTGAGTATTTAGTTTTAATACTAAAACTTTCGTAGGAAGTTATAAATATTTGTTGGAAAATTGCATGTATGCCCCTGGATGTTTTGATATTTGCATATATACCCCTGCCAGAACATATATTTTTGCTTGCTTGCTCCATTTATTTAAGGTATCATTTTAATTCGAAAAATTCCCAAAAGATTAACATAGGATCCTGTGTGCTTGCTCATTCACGCTATATTTTTGCATTGCATTTTTGTCGCATTTTAATATTTATTAAAAATAAAAAACATGCATTTTTCTTACTGTTTGCATTTGAAAATCCATAAAAATTATAAAAACGTTTTGTAAAATTCCAAAAAAAATTATATTTTGTTTGTTTTATCATCTATTAGTGTCAGTCCAAAAACCACTAAAATTTCAAAGTGAAAATCTTAGATATTAGAAAACCCTAAAAATCTTCATAAAAATCTAAAAAATCATAGAAAATTCACAAAAATGAAAACTCATGTCATGTAGGTTCCCCATATTGTTGCCTTTATTCTAAAATTAATTTGGGAAAATTTTGATACTGTTTGATATTTTTCATTCTCATTTTGATTTCGGATAGAATTCCTATTCACTGTTTTTTCTTATTTTGATGTTTAAAAATACCAAAAACATTTTGAAAAATACCCAAAAATTACAAAAACATTAAAAAATCATAAAATGTCCAAAAACATTTTATTTCCCAATTTTTGAGCATTTTTCACTATTTTTATAAATACCTCACCCCTCTTATCTTATATTGTATATATATCCCTACATTGAAAAAGAAATTATAAAAAATATGAAATATAAAAAGAAACTACGAAATAAGTAAAAAGAAAATCAAAATACAAAACTAAAAATTAAAAATAAAAAAATATAAAAATTAAAAACCCACAAAAATATTTGCTTTGCATAGTGTAGACAATCACATTCACACACACACACACACACACACACTTGTGATTCTATCCCGCCTTGCTCCCTGTGTTTGAACTCTCTGCATACTTGCTTCTATACATCTTTTGTGCAGAGTTAAAAATAAATTTTAACTTCACATCTGCTTATCATTGTTTGATTGTTTGGTTGTGGGTTAATTGTTGATCAATTAGGGATTTTTAGCGATCATCACAGCGACCTTCGTGTTCCCGCCTTGTGTGGAATACAAGACCGTTGGAAATTCCTAGTTATCAAATGGCGCCATTGCCGGGGAGCAACAGCACGTAGATCATTTTTGCTTCGTGATTGTGATACTTGTCTACATTTTTGCTTTCTTGATTTGCTCACTTATTTGATATCATTGCTTGACTTGTCTAATCACTCTTCCTTGTTGACTTTGTGCGAGGAACCGTGGATCGAGGGAGACGCTCTACCTTGGGCATCGGTGCACCCACGTGAAGGCGGTAGGAGACTTCTGACCTAGCATCAAAGAAGGCAGGGAGGACTTGAGAAGATAGTCGTATTTTTGAGCATTTTTGTGTTGTATTTATTTTGTAATTTATAGTGTGAGATAGACTATTTAATTGTAATAATACAGGTACCCCAGGACTTCGGACTTTCGGGCCCAATTTCCAAGTGTTTGTAAACTTGGGGTCTCACCGCGGCTTTTCATCGGTTTTCACCGCCTTTTTCATTTTGTTTTCCGGTTTTGTTTTCCTTACTTTGTGTGATTGAGCCCGTAGTTTTAGGATTGCTTGCGATAGACTAAGGCCAAACACCTAATATAGTTGCCTATACCTATAGACTCGTTTGGACTTAGTCAAATTTAAATAATCGCACCATCATCTTCAATCCTACGTGCCATGAGCCTACCCCATCAAGCGCTACTCCTGAACTCGATTTGTCGAGAAGAGGAGGGGTGAGTCTAGACCGAACTTTTTGGACTGAGGATTGGTGACCGACTTGTGGTGCTTCACGTTAATAGCAATTTCTGAAACTTAAGGCGATTTCATCGGCTTGCATTTGCATATAGTTAGGTTTCAATTCTGCTAAGCATCCTTGCATGCAGAGTGTTGGAGGCAAGGTGAGCATTTATACTTTAGCATTCATCATTATTTGCCGCTTGCATTGCTTTTCTGACTCTCCCTCTGATTTTGCCAACCTAGGAGCCTAAAGGAATTGAATCCCCGTTAGGATCTTGCATTTTTATTAAAAATCCAAAAAAAAGTGATAATCAATAAAAGTGGGACTGTTAATATTACTTGACCCTAAAAACCATCAAAAGAAAATTTTGTATTGGGGCGAGTAATCCCCTCATTGTTTTCTCTTTTACTTGTTCGCGCACACGCTAAGGATTAGTGCCCAAATCCCATTGAGCCCCTAAGTGTTTGTGCAACTTCTTGACTTCTCACCTAACTCTAAAACAAACAAGATAAAAGGACCGATTTTTCGGTCTCTACCAAGTTGAGTAGGTGAATTGAGGGTTTGATTGTTTCATTTTTGCTTGTGATTGTTTTGTGTGCATACTCGATCACTCCGTGCATTTGCGTCGTTCTTCTCACTTCTCTTGACTTGACCCTCGTGTTCTCCCGATCATTTTCCCTTGTTTCGAGATGGATCCCTGGAGCGATTTTTATCCTGATTTTGCGGATTCCTCGTACCCTCCAGCCGGTCCACCTCCCTTTTATCAGGAGGATCCTCCTCCTCCTTTTTCGGATTTTTGTACATATCCGCCTCAGCCGCAGTATCAGACCTCGAACTTCTACCCACCTCCACCTCCACCCGTATATTATCCACCTCCACCTTCACATCCACCCGAGTTTGACATGTTGGAGTCACCTCCCTTGATCTCTATGAGTGATACATTGAACCGAATGATAGAGCGTCTTGATTTGATTAAGTATGATATGGATATCTTGAGGAGAAGACAGATTGACGCTCCATTCGTCGCAGATACGGAATTCCTTGTGAGTGATCATGGGAGCTTGCAATCGCCAAAAATACAAAAAAAATGAGAAAAATATAAAAACACAAAAAGATTTTGGGAGTCACACGATCGAGCCGCGTTGTGAGGAGAGGGGCCAATTGCCCAATCATTTGACCACACATCCACTCACTTCTTGTCCCTTCTCCAACCCCGAGGGTGCCTATGTAGAGACTGCTCTGGGCACTCCTCATGTACATGCTGATTCCGACTTCCTCCCTTGTATGAAGAAGGTCAAAAAATTCAAAAAAATGCTATCTGAACCCGAAGTGGTGGCTACTATTCATGAGATTATCCGTTCCCCACTTCAGCAGGTCATGACCCAATTATCTGCTCCTCTTCCCAAGAAGAGAAAGCGGAGGAGCAGATCTAAGCGTCACATTCTGAGCATGGCCACTGCCCACGCCATCACACACCGTCCCATTCCTAGAAGGAAGAAAACAGCTACTCCTTTCATCACTTGCACCATCTCTGACCATACATGTGATCACACTCTCCTAGACGGCGGTGCGTCTATTAGCATATTACCCTTCTCGCTGGTACAATCTCTTCACTTAGGGCCTCTCAAGAAAACTAGGATGATCGTTCACTTTGCTGATGGATCAATAAAGAGGACGAAGGGTATCCTTGAAAACGCCATCATTTCTATTCAGGGCACGAGCCATCATGTTGACTTTGTCGTGTTGCCCATGGAGACCTCCACAGGGGAGCCATCTCCAATTATCCTGGGACGACCATTTCTCGCCTCTGTGAGGGTCGTTATTGACTATGGATCAGGAGAGATTCGCTTCCGTCCTGTTGACGAGAGCGAAGTGTTGATCACCACACCCACAGTTGACTAGAGACCTACATCTGATGCACCTTCACTGATTATAGCTGACTCTGAGACCTGTGACCGATCTGAGGATATTAGAGATTCTTGCTTAGCGAATGCTGATGAGACCCGACGAATCCCCCGAAAGGGGAGGAAATCGGAAAGCATGGACCTTGAGTTTCCTCCTCCTGGTGTGTGGCGATGTGTTGATGAAATCCAAAGTATTTATGTGATTGAACCTTTTGAGCGGAGGGCAGATACCAAGACTAGACAAGACGGGCCTGGTTTGACTACTTCCACTAATCAGTCCGTTCCTGGTCACTCACAAGTAAAGATGATTAAGGTCGGCTATGATGTTGCCCATTATTTTGAGAGACCTCATAAGGAAACAAATTATCCGGGTAAAACTCTTGAGGACGAACAGAGTTCGTATACTTCCACTGATGATTTCGTTCCTTTTGATTTTGACCTGGACGATCCCTCGCAGGATAACTCCGATTACACTTCTTCCGAGGATGATGAGTTTGTCCCATTCCACTTTGATATCTGCGAGACTTCCAAGGCCAGACATGACCACACTTCTTCCACTCGTCCGTCTGTGCCTTCACACCATAGGACCACCAAGGGCAAACCCAACCAGACTACTTCCATTGACCAGTTCGTCCCTTTTCGATTCGATTCTACTGAGGGCCTTCACTCTGTCGACCCTGATCGGCTTCCGTCCACTGTGGACCCCGATGTCGACTTGCACCACACCAGATCTATCCCTCAGCGGTCCTGCAAGAAGGTCTGCTTTCCACCTTCTTATGATCATCCATTTATGTTGTAGATTCTCTCCCGTGACTCTCTTTCTATCTTCCGTATTGCTCGTCCACCCATTCTCGTGTTTGCCTTGCTTAGGACGTACTTTGTCCTAAGTATAGGGGGGTGGACGAGCCGAGTGTTCATTCGTTGTTCCGTGTCATCACTCCTGTTGTTGCCTATACCTAGGGCTTCTTTTACCCTAAGTATAGGGGGAGTGACATGTATATTCTCACGATCTCTTCTTCCATCTTCATATCTCTCTTCTTTTCTTCTTTTCTTCTTTTCCTCTTCTATCTCCTGTATCTATCAAAAAGGTGTCGCCCCCTTGTAGACAGTTTTCTATACTTAGGACGTACTTTGTCCTAAGTATAGGGGGGTGTGCACCCTGAGTGATTCTATTCTTTTTGATCCTCTCCATTGTCTCCTCTTCTTGTCTATACTTAGGGATATCTTACCCTAAGTATAGGGGGAGACAATCTGAGTACGATCTGTTCATTCCCACACTTGACCCTCCCTGCGTGTGTACAGTCTGCTATACTTAGGATTATTTGATCCTAAGTATAGGGGGGATGGTCGACTTCTCATTCTTTTGTTCATTCGTATTCATCTCTTATTCATTTATTCGTTAGACTTTTCTATACTTAGTACGGGTTATGTCTTCTCTTTTCTCTCCGATCTATGAGGACATAGCTCAAACTAAGTATAGGGGCATATATACTGTGTATATACTTTAGCCATAACTCGTACTTTCATATTTTCTTAATAATATGGCTAATTAAATTCATTGAAAACCTTAACAATAGGATGTTTCATTCCTCAAATTTTTTTGTATTTACTGATTAATAAATCAGGTGAAAATATTTTTTGCAAAATATTTGAAAAATAGTTTGAAAATCCTTGTGAAAAATCTTTTGAAAACTATTTGAAAACATTTTGTTACATGTTTTCAACCTTTGTAAAAATATTTTGATAGAAAAGTTTATCTTCTTTGTGTGAAATAAAATATTCGAAAAATGATTTGCAAATGGTTTGAAAAAATGATTGCAAAAATATTTGAAAAATCTATATATACTGTTTGGAAAATCGTTGCAAAATGATTTTCAAATGTGTGTACATGATTTTAAAATGATTGTAAAAATTATTTTGGACTATAGTTTTCAAAAACTGTTTGGAAAACCATTGCAAAATAATTTTCAAATGTGTGTACATGATTGTAAAATGATTGTAAAAATTATTTTGGACTATAGTTTTTAAAAACTGTTTGAAAAACCGTTTATCAAATAAGTTTGAGGAATACTTACATTACATCAAAAATCCACTGTATATATGTATAAAATTGATCACTTACCCTTACAAATTCTTAAAATCCACTTCTTGTAAATATATAAAGCACTCCCGTGTACATATTTTTCACCTAGTTTTTAGCCAAGACTTTTTGTTTTCAAAAATCCCAAAAACATTTGCAAAATTAAAATTCAAAAACATTTGAAAAACTTTTCAAAAATCTAAAAATGCATATGCATCATCTTTTCAAAAACCCATAAAAAGTTCAAAACTCTTGAAAATTGCATCACAAAAATATTTTCTGCATTTTGCATAGCATGAGCATTTTTCGGATTGAGTTTGATAGTTGAACGAGTCTAAGTAAAATCCGAAGATTGGAGCTCGGTTGGACCTTAAAACCTACTTAATCAACAGGAACCTTATAGGAACTAGGATTGAGGTACTTCAGGTCTAGTTGACTTAATTCTTTGAGGATACGAGACTTAGTTCAATGGATTCTTGACTGCCTAAGTAGAGTATTTCGGAGCACACGCATGACTCTTGTTGATAATGACCTACTTGGACACTTGCACCTTTCACATGGCTCAACTCAGTTGGAGTGGTGAGGGGGTTGGATTTGCCAGTATGAGACGCACACAGGTGGAAACATTTGTCCTCCTCTAGGGAGGGAAGTGCACCCCAACCCGTCCAGTAATGATGAGTTTCGAGGATAGGAGATCGTGGGTTGCGATAAAGCTTCAAAAGAGGGATAGTCTACTGGCTCAAGAGGAAGAACTCCCTATGTAAATGTTGTTGTATATAGTATCAAAAAAAATGCAAAATCAAAAACTCCAAAAAAGTGGACAGGCCTGTACAAAAATAAAAATGCCTGCCGGAGTGTACATATGTTGTAAAGTCAAATAAGCAAGCTTGAGCTTCAAAGTCAAATCATGTGAGCTTGCAGCTGGATGACTTGACTACACTGGTCTTGCATCCTAGGATAGGTAGCTACACTGGCTACCATCCATTCTTCTCTTCACCCCCTCCTCTAGAGCTGGTTGCCACTTGAACTTAGAAGGGAATACCCTGCTCCTTGAGGGATGAGTTGTTGGATTGGGGAATCATTGGGTTGTCATATTGGAGAAGTCAGTATCTTTGTCATTTCAGTTGGGGTGAGCCACTATCATTTACACTGTACAAGTCAGATTCATAGTCGTAAGGGTTTGCGTATGAGTTTAAGTATTTCTGACCTGGCTATTGAGGAGACTTGAGCAGAGTTTTGGGATTCTCAAGGACTGTTGGATTTCAAATCCGGTTCTCATTAAGGTTCCGCCCGCACTAAAATTTCAAAGGTCTAACTTAAGCTCCAAACTTTGATTTTATGAAGACAAGTTTGATAATCAAATTTAATACATCTTCTTCTTTTTCTTTTCTTTCTTTTTCTTTCTGCACTTATTGCATAAGTGTTTGCTAGGGACTAGCAAAGGTAAAGTATAGGGGGATGATGAAGCCACATTTCACATCTTTATTCAATCATTTTGGCATCAAAAACCCTAGCAAATGCCTGTAAGTAGCATTAAAAAGAGCATATTCGCATTCATGCAGGTACATGTAAATAGTGTATAAAATAGTGTAAATAAAGCCAAAATTATAGAATAAATAAAAGAAAAGAAAAAGAATAAAATATTGTAAATATTTTATGACCCGAAACCCCGAGACCTAGGCATCTTGATGAATAGGTCGACAAGGAATAAAGTAGGGGGAGATAAGGGTCAAATACAATACACATTCCTTCATTCTTTATTCATTTTGGGACCTATTTTTGGTTCCACTCTTTATACATCAAATAAATAAACTTTGTACATGAAAGTTGTAGATGATTAAATATAGAAAAATATAAAATTGATTTCACTGAAAAATATTGTACAGATAAAAAGTTAAGGCTGAATAAAAATCCAGAATCCCAACTTCCCAGACCCGTATCTCACAAATGAAAACTCCAAATGTAGCAAACTCACCTTTAATTGTATATAGAATAAAATAATCTATTTAATGGCGGTGGTTTCGCATTTGGCGGAGCTACCGTTTGAAAGTTGAGTTTTGGATCCTTGTAGTATACTTGTACAGATTAAAATATTCAATTTATTATTTATTCATTATTTTTGTATTTTTATATTTTCATAATTTTGTAAATATTATTTATAATAAGTGTGTACATTAAAATCAGAATAAAAACTAAAAAGGAATCCAAAAAAAAATACTTGTAATATAATACATAGGTATAATACCTATACTTATACCTATATAATAAATACTTCTATTTTATTAAATATACAAAACACAACAGAAAAACAAAATAAAATTATAATTACGTGTATAAAAGTATTTTATAATTTTATAAAATAATAAACATAATTAAAGAAATAAAATTTATAAAATAAAATTAAAAGGAATAAAGTATATAGATATTGTACCTATAAAGAGCATAAAAGTAAACTTGTAAAAATATACTTCATAAAAATAAATAAAAATAATTATAAAATACTTCATAAAAAATAAACATTTTTTATTTTATAAACTAAAACTAAATAAATCATTTTCGATTTTTAATTGAATTAATAAGGTATTTCCAGGAGGTTTTTCCTGGTTGGTCCACGTGGACCAACCAGGTGGTCGGGCTCGTTGACCGAGGTCAACAGCCTGACCTTCCTCCCTGCCTTGTGTCAGAAGTGGGTTTTGACCCATTTTCTCGATTTTTCGAGGTCGCCTCGTTGCTCTTTTCATGATGATTTCTTCGTGACTTTTTATCCCCGATTTGCCATCATACTCGCCCAGTGCTCACATCGGGGATTGGATCATCGCAACACCCGCTGCCACCTCATTTTTCACGTCGCTAAACCACTCCATTCAAAAACCCCAGCCATGTTCCTTTGACCTTTGAACCGGTTTTGGGCGCCAAAAACTTCCAGGTGAGGGTCGAGGGTGTGCTCCTGTGACAGGGGAGTCCTCCCCCATCTCAGTCGAGGTGCGGCGAAGCACCTAACGCCGCGTTCCACCATCTCCGGCCACCCCCTGGACGTGAGGTCCACCTTGGGCTTCTATCCCTTGAGGTTCTGTCTTTATTTGTTTTTTCTTGCATATCTATCTTTGCCGTAGTCCTAGAATTCGATTCCACCTTTTATATTTGATCCCCATCCATCCTATCACTGTAGCGACACCTCGCTGGAGCTTGCTCCGACGAGCTCCATTTTGCGCCATACACCACCTATTCGACTCGTGATTGCTCTGGGAACCTCCTCTTGTGTTTGCGTGTTTTTATTGCAGGTCCCAGGCGCAGAATATCCCCCATCTGGGGTTGTTTTTGACGATACCAAGCTTCTCGGAGCCGCTCCAGGTCATCCTCGCCGTGGTGGCACTCCGGCTGGTTTCCAGCCCTTTTGACTCCACCAATCTCTTGAGGAGCCTCCCAGCTAGCTTCCAGGCCATTTTGTAGCCTCAAGATCCGCAGGAGAAGCTCGATCTGACCAGGAGAACTTCGTTGTGGCGTAGTTCTTCTTGGTTCTTCCTCGCGTCTTCTCCGCCGTCAGATCCGGCCTGTTCTTGGAGGGCAGCAGTGACCGTTGGATCGCATCGTGCTTCAGCCGTCTGATCAGCAAAGCACCGTCTAATCTCCCCCGTCCAGCCGAAGGGGCATCGCGCTACTACAACGCGCCACGCGTCAAGTGGACGGCTCATAACCGTCCGATCCGCCCAGCTGGGGTAATTTGCGAATCAACCCCGGTCATTTTTGTATTTTATCATTAAAGACTTGAACTTTCCTATTCCCTTATTTTAGTTGTGTTTTTTTTCAAATCACCCCCGAAGTATTACGATATTACATCTGGGTCCTCGCTCTATCACGTGCGCAACGCACGTGACGGGGCGTTTTTGCAGGTCGCCCCCCTGGGGTTTTGAGTATTCAGTTTTAATACTAAAACTTTCGTAGGAAGTTATAAATATTTGTTGGAAAATTGCATGTATACCCGTGGATGTTTTGATATTTGCATATATACCCCTGCCAGGACATATTTTTGCTTGCTTGCTCCATTTATTTAAGGTATCATTTTAATTCGAAAAATTCCCAAAAATTAACATAGGCTCCTTTGTGCTTGCTCATTCACGCTATATTTTTGCATTGCATTTTTGTCGCATTTTAATATTTATTAAAAATAAAAAACATGCATTTTTTACTGTTTGCATTATAAAATCCATAAAAATTATAAAAACATTTTGAAAAATTCCAAAAAAATTATATTTTGTTTGTTCTATCATCTATTAGTGTCGGTCCAAGAACCATTAACAATTTCAAAGTGAAAATCTTAAAAATTAGAAAACCCTAAAAATCTTCATAAAAATCTAAAAAATCATAGAAAATTCACAAAAATGAAAACTCAGGTCCTGTAGGTTTCCCATTTTGTTGCCTTTATTTTAAAATTAATTTGGGAAAATTTTGATATTGTTTGACATTTTTCATTCCCATTTTGATTTTGGCTAGAATTCCAATTCACTGTTTTCTCTTGTTTTGATGTTTAAAAATACCAAAAACATTTTGAAAAATACCCAAAATCACAAAAACAGTAAAAAAATCATAAAAAGTCCAAAAAACATTTTATTTTTTAATTTTTGATCATTTTTCACTATTTTTATAAATACCTTACCCCCTCTTATCTTATATTGTATATATATCCCTACATTGAAAAAGAAATTATAAAAATTATAAAATATAAAAAGAAACTACAAAATAATTAAAAAGAAAATCAAAATACAAAATTAAAAATTAAAAATATAAAAAATATAAAAATTAAAAACCCACAAAAACATATGCTTTGTATAGTGTAGACAATCACATCACATTCACACACACACACACACACACACACACACACACTTGTGATTCTATCCTGCCTTGCTCCCTGTATTCGAACTCTCTGCATACTTGCTTCTATACATCTTTTGTGCAGAGTTGAAAATAAATTTTAACTTCACATCTGCTTATCTTTGTTTGATTGTTTGGTTGTGGGTTAATTGTTGATTAATTACGGTTTCTTGTGGGTCGCCACAGCGACATAGTAGTCCCGCCTTGTGTGGATTATTTAGACCCTCGATAAACCGTGGTTAACAATAATCAATATTGTCGTCTAATGATCGATGGGGAAACTTATTTGATAAACCTTTAAAGAAAATATAGAAAAAACGGAATTGAATTTCGTGATTATTCATGGTCTTTCAGTATGTAGGGTGTATGAGTATTGGGAATACTTGAGAGTGATGCCATCTTAAAAGGTTGTATATGTTGAGCTAGGAGATCAGTCGGGTATCCCTAAGAGATGGGACACTCAGTCACAACAGTGATCGATCCTCAGTCAAACAACAATCAACCAACAAATAATTATGTAAACTAATGTATGTATGTATGTATGTATGTATGTATGTATGGGAGTCAAATTTTATTATAACTCTTCAAAACATGTGTAAAGGTGCAAGTATGGAAGAGTATCAAACAGTAGGAGCAAGTCAGGATAGATGTTTTTTTATTATTAACTATTGATAATTAATAAGATGATTTAGGTTTTTTTTCTTGTTTTTATACCTTTTATTATTTTTTTTAAATATTTTTTGAGGATTTTAATTATATTAAAAATTTTAAGATCTAAAATGTTTTATATTATTTATATGTATTCTGATTTCTATTTTTTAAAATTTGCAAACTTTTAGTCTTTTTAATTTTCAAAATTATCTAAGTAGTTAATAAAATAAAATGGTTAAAGTATTCTTTAGAGATCTTCAACTGTCAAACAAAGTCAAAATAAAGAAAATAATAGTTTTAAATATTCTTATCAATTCTTAGGGATTTTGTGATAATTTTATATTTTATGGATTATTTAAAGTTATAAAAACATAAAACAATGCAAATGATAAATTCATAAACTCGTTTAGGAATTTAAAAATATACATCAATACAAAATCTAACTTAAGGTTATTTTCGTACAAACTATATACAACAAGTAAAAATAAGGCACATGAATCAATATTTTTGAATTTTTGTAGAATATTTTTTATTTTTATAAGTTTTTAGGGCTTTTAGATTTTTAAGTTTTCAATTTTTATTTTTAATGATTTTTTATATGTGAGAAAATACGATATAAACTAACTAATCTTGGGAATTTTAGATATTTATTTTTTTATGAGTTTTATAAATCAAAACAATAAAATAAGCAAAGTTTTTGTATTTAAAAAATATGAAAATCAAGCTAAATGCTAAATCAAATGTGTGTGCGATATGTTAATGTTCCAGACACTTATCATAATTTTCCTATAATTTTTGGAATAATGGAGGCGATTAATTAAAATACAACATATAAAAAAATTTAAATCAGCAAAATAAGAACTTGATTGTAATTTCTATAAACATATAATGCATTTGCTAATAGATACACAAAGTCTAGAGGCTGAATGTGCAAAATATCCAATATAAAATGTTTCATAGCCTGGTAAGGTTTAAAATGCAATTTAAAAATAGTTCAAGGTCCAACATGAATAATACATCAAGGTATTACATCTCATTTCATAGTTCCCTGACTAAACTAAAATAAATAAAGGCAGTTAGGGGGGGTCTTGAGCAATACACCCTTCAAGACCAAGTTCATTGCACACGTGAGGTGATCGACGACGGAGCACACTTCATTTAAGTGATGGATGAATGAGATTTTGTACTGTTTCACCATGATCAAACATCTAGGATTAGATCCAAGATGGATCCAGCAGCTGCAGAGCTTCACGATCGGACGGTGGTGATTAGATTTAAGGGCTCCTCTCAATCGGACGACAATTGATTCCGACGAAGAACATGGAAGAACAACTGCTGGAGCGAGCTTGATCGGTGCTATTTATTGCTCTAGCTACCTCACGAGCTCGGAGATGGCTCAAAAGACTCATGGAAGTGCTCCATGTTGATTGGTGGTGCCAAAAAAGGTTCCAAACTAATTGAGGAGAGGTTTAGAGCTCGAAGAAGCACGAGCCACCTGTATTTAATCCAAAATAAAAGAATAAAGGAAGAAAAGAAAAGGAAATGAAGTGACAAAGATACTGAATCACCCTAGACCCCGAGACCAAGTCAATATTGACTTGGTCGATAAGGAATAAAGTAGGGAATACGGGGTACAATAATCGTATAGAAAATACCACCAAAACCCTAAATTAATTCAATGATAAATAGCCATTTATGCCCTATGTTATTTTGCATTTTATACACTTCAAATAAATAAATGTTCTACATGAACATTGTACATAAAATACATAAAAAAATACAAAAATAATTGCATATAAAAATAATGCACAGTGTGACTGGGACATACAAAGGAAATAGCCAAAAACAAAACTTCACAGATCAATAACTCCTCCATACAAACTCAAAATTGACCTAACTCGCCTTTATTGGTCATAAAACTAAATTATTTGTCTAATGAAAGTGGTTTCATTTAAAATGGAGCTAAGAAGTGAAAGTCAGCTTTTTGGTCCCTATTGTATCTTATACTAACATATTTTATTCAACTTATTTTAAATAATTGTAAATATTATTGGAAATATATTTAACAAACACAAAATAAAAGCATTAAAAATACATTAAAAAAAATAAAGTAAAATAATATATAGAGGAAAGAGATCCTACTCCATGGAGTAGGTATTATCTACTCCACTTTCTTTTTTTTCAAATTTTTTTTTATTTTTTTTGAAAATGCTTCCATGGATTTTCATAATTATATCCCTCTGATATGTCATTCAAATTTCGTCAGAAACAGAGACTCCTACGGCCTCCATCCAGAACATGAAAAATACAGCAAATATGTGATCATTAAAAATGACTGTCAGGATGGAGGCCATAGGAGTCTCTGTTTCTGACGAAATTTGAATGGCATGTTAGAGGGATATAGTTATGAAAATCCAAGGAGGCATTTTAAAAAAAATAAAAAAAATTGAAAAAAAGAAAATGGTGTAGCTAAATTACCTACTCCATGGAGTAGGATCCCTTTTCTCTAATATATATATATACTATACTTGTAATATACATACATCTATTTATTTAAGTAAATATATACAATCATAAAAATAAATAAAAATATGTAAATCTGTATTTAAATATATTATAGATAGATAAAATAGGTGTATATAGTAATAAAATATAAAATACAAGAAATAAAATACCTCAAATATAGGTAAATATACCTATATATACATGTAAATATTAACACTTATAATTTAGCTTATAAAAATAAATAAAAATTCTCATACATAAAATAAGAAAAATATTCATGTTTTGAATTTTATTTAATAAATTAATTGACTATTTTTTAAATGATTTTTGAGGTATTAGTTCCCTTGAATTTCTTTGTTGGTTCACATGGACCAATCTGGAGCCACAACTTGTCGATCTCCTAGTCAACTGTCCTGCAAATGAATATCCATTTCATCACCTTTATTCTATCATTTAGGAATTAAAAACCCTAGATAAATGCATGTAAATAACATTATTTTGTACAAAATAATATTCATTTTTCATTCTATTTATTGTATATAAAATATAGTGTTTAATTCCAAAATTATAGAATAAAGAAAAGGAAAAAGAATATAATGCCAAAGGTATTTTATGACCTAAACCCCAAGACCTAGGCAACTTGATGATTGGGTCGACAAGGAATAAAATAGGGGGGATAGGCCAAGAATTCAATAAAAATCCCACTCTTTTATTCATCTATAAGTTCTTTTTGGGACCTACTTTATTTTCTATTATTTATACCTTAAATAAAGAACTTTGTACATGAAAGTTGTAGATAAAAATATAAATAAAAATACAAAATTTATTTCACACAAAAATAATATACAATGTACATTTTATATTCTAAATAAAAAATCAAAACCCAAACTTTCCGGACCCATATCTTCTCAATATGAACTCAAAATGTATCAAAATATTTAATCCTGAAATAAAATAATAAAGGAAAGAAAATAAAAAGAAAAAGAAATGAGTATCAAAGACATTGAATGAGCCCTAGACCAAGAGACCAAGTCAATATTGACTTGGTCGACAAGGAATGAATTAGGGCGAGATAGGGCACAATAATTGTACAGAAAATACCATCAAACCTTAACTTTATTCACCAAAAATAGTCATTTGTAACTTTTTTATTTTACATTTTATATGCCATAAATAAATAAATATTCTATATTATAATTGTACATAAAAATACAAAGAAAAATATCAAAATAATTGCACAAAAAATAATGCACAATGTGTCAGGGACATAAGGAGGAAAAAAATCGTAATCAAAACTTCGCAGATCAATAACTCCTCCATACAAACTCAAAGTTGACCAAATTTGCATTTATTATCCATAAAAGTTATTTATATATCTAATGAAGGTGGTTGCATTTATAATGTAGCTAAGATGTGAAAGTTCGCTTTTTGATCCCCATTATACCTTATACCTGCATATTTGATTCAGTTTATTAATTATTTATATTTTTAGCTTTATTATATTTTTTAAATAATTATATATATTATTGTAAATATATTTAAAAACATAAACATAAAATAAAACATTAAAAATACATTAAAATAAATAAAGTATTAAAATGTATAGGTGTACTATACATGTAATTTACACATATCTATTAATTTAGGTAAATAAATAAAATAAAAATAAAATAAAAATAGATAAATATTATCTAAATATATTATAAATATATTATTAAAATGTATATATAATAAAAAACAAAATAAAAATAAAATACCTCAAATATAGATAAATATACCTATGTATATACAAGTAAACATTACACCTAATAATTAAGCTTGTAAAATAAATAAAAATGTCCATAAAATTGTACATAAAACTATAAATATTTTTCATGTTTAGATTTTTATTTAATAAATCCATTACTAATTTTAAATGATTTAATAAGGGAATTATTCCCCTGAATTTCTCGGTTGGTCCACGTGGACCAACCATGAGCCATGGACTGTTGACCGCCCGGTCAACTATCTTACTTCCCTGCGTCCTTTGTCAGAGGTCATGAGACCTCTGACTTCTCCCAATTTCCACACCTAATCCACTGCTCGAGGAATCATGCTTCCTTCACCAAACTCCTCCCCTTCACCTTCCTCTTTCTTCTTACTCCTCGAACTCCCACCAATCGCGCTTTCTCTTCACACAATCTCTCAATACCTTCTGCCCCCCAAATCTATCTATAAACGATACTCATATTCCCCATTTTTGGTTTAATCCCTCTCTACCCTATGTAACCCCTATCTTCTTAGTTTTTGAGGAGCCTTGTGGCAGTAGACACCTCGCCGAAGTATTGGTGGGGATAAGGACCAGTCAGAGGTGGAGATCCAAGCTTGCCGGAGTCCCCCTTCTGGCAAAGCTTTCTGTTTCCTAGAATCCCCAGGTTTGAGTTGTCTTTTTAAGCATTTCTAGGTTTATTTGTTTCCATAAATTTAGTGTAGGTTTTATTTTTAGCAATTAGTTATTAGTTTAGCGTAATTTTAGGTTTGAGATTTTCCTAGAGCTCTAGCCTTCGTTTCTCTATGAAATCTGACATGTTCCATCCCCATCTTCACTCCCATTTTCATCATCATTCATTTCTCCATATTTTGCCACACTTTCCCCTTGATTATGTAAGAATCAAGGTGAATCTGAGTTCCACCTCCAGCACCCGCTAGAACTCACCACCCCATCCGTTCCATCGTGCTTTGCGGCTTCAGTTTGGGTTGAGGATCTTTTCCTCAAGCCCATATATTGTTTGTGTAGGATCTCAAAACTGGAGGCTCTCTCTAGAGCTCGATTCAAAACCTATAGTAGCTCTAGGTCAAGCTAAACTATGAAGCCCCACGTCCCCATCGATGGGACTTGGAAGCTCTTAGGACCTCCTGTTGATGTAGGACTTGGAATCTTTTGGGCCCGTCGAAGAAGAAAATGATCACCAGAGTGACGAAGCATCAACTATTGAAGAACCACATGTTATGAGTTCTTGACTGCTCTTGGAGGCAACCTTGCAGCTGTCAAATGATGACGGTCCCCCATGTCTAATCATAAGCATTGATCATGGCTGATCCATTACATGCCTCAGGCTACTAGATTGTCTTAAGTGAGCCACGTGGAGCTCCTACTAATGCTCGATGAAGCGCCTTATGAGGTAAATTGCTAAACCCCCAAATGCCATTTTTGTAATTTCCAAATACCCTTGTAAATATTTATTTACATTAAAACATTTCTGTAAATATTTCAAGTGGACTCCTAGATTCTTTGTATTTATATATTGGTCCTCTGTCAGGTCACCTTACGTGCTCGCGTACTTGAGGGCCTAGACATTTTGAACTTAAGCTCTCGCAGGTTTAAGTATTTAGGTTTAGTACTAAAATTTGTATAATTAGTGTTGTATTCCTGGAAATTTTGCATACAAGCCTAAATTTTTATTTAATTGCATTTATACTCCTGCTATGAGCATATTAAATTCGAATTTAAGTGGCTAAATTTCTTGTGTTAAAGGATATGGTAAGATTCTTAAGCACATCAGGGAAGTATGAGGATCGCATCAAATGCGATTGGGAGCTACTAGTCGCACTAGTTGCTTTGGGCATCAGAATTTAAAAAACTTTAATGGTGATGAAACCACATGATCCAATAACACTTCTCCTATTGTTTCATCTAAACCACATTTAGGTATTAGGATTACCTATTGAAGCGTGGTTGCGATCGAGTCTCTAGATGAAGAGACTTCCTATCTCAAGTTTGATCCAACGGAGGAGATGCTTGCGAGCACATTAATGAGATGTATGCTCCTCGTAATCCATGTTGATGATCCGAGCGGCAAATCTCTTAATCTCGTCACAAGTGATATGACGTATTCTTCACGAACGAGACACACCGAAGAAGACAGAGATCAACGAGCAAACAATCCGGCAGCATAACGATGATGCTGCGGCGACGATGACTCTCATAAGGGCTCCATGGTGGACGATCACTATGAGAGGGAGAGAGGCTTGGTGTGTAGAGAATGAGAGAGAGGGAGATATTGTTGATGATGTAACTTGAAGAACAAGGGGTGCCTCTTCTTATATAATATTTTGGGATCCATGGATCTCAATCCATGTGCACACAAATCCAATGGATTAGATTGATTTGTGTTTTTTTCAATGGATATGATCTTGTTGTGAAACACAACAATAATTAATTTGATTTAAATAATATATATTATTAAATCCATATAATTAATTTAAAATCAAATTAATCAATTATCCTTGAAGATAATTAGGAGATAAACCTCATCCTCTAAAAAGGGGGAACGCCCACTCTTTTACTTTGGAGATTGGTGGTCATCCATCTCTTGAGGCGGACTTTGGTCTATCTCTTCAATATCCCATGAGATCTCATTATCTCATGATAAATTCAAGATTTACAACAACATTTATTGTAAATTTTCTCAAAAAAATATATTCATAATTATCTTGTGAATATTGCAATCATGCCATTGAAAAAAATATGAATCATATTCACATCGCAAAATAAAATGTAAATTATAATTTCAATTAATCATCTAATGTGAATCCAATTCACATCAATAATAAGTAACAAATATAAATCACAATAGGCTCTCTCTTATATATTATGAATCACATTTATAATATATCTGAATAATATGGATAATGCTATCCACATCATCCATATCCATGGTATTTAAATCACATTTAATCATCTTGGAGCTCTATTCTCATGTGCCCAAATAATATGAATCACATTCGCATTATTCACATCTTTGATAATTATATCATAATTAATTATCTCAGATAACTCTCCTTGTAATATGAATCAAATTCATATTATTCATGATAATTAAATTACATTTAATTATCAATTTTATTAATACTTGAATATATAATATCAACAATGAAATTATCTACGAACTCTTTCAATGATAATGCACTTTCTCCGTGGATACCTGGAGATAAGGACATGGCGATTGTATTGTTCCACGTATAGTGACTTGGATATTGAGATCACATCTCAAATCCAGATCTTGCGGACCTCTCATAGATGCTTGATTAAATAAAGACCACAAATCTAATCTTCTCATTGCATCCGAATCACATTCAGATCAATATCCAACATTTTGGACCAAGATTAGATCACTTCTTTACTGAGAGGAGTCATTAAAATCTATACTCGTCTCATCACTCTCTAGGAATGGAAGCGTCATGGTTATACAATCATTTATGATCACATCACCCTTAGGTATTCCTAATACCTGTACATCCTGCATACTAGAAAACCAAGAACAAACCCCAAGTTTTAGATCTATTTTACACTGTCTTCTTCAGGGTTTTATCATTAAGTTTCTCATTTGATCATTGGGAGTCGGTATCGATCATATGCTTTCCAAAATCATATATCATACCCAGGTACTGATCATATACTTTCCAAAAGCATATATCAAACCTACAAATTCAGTCAAGCTTCTAAAGCGAGACGACCGTGCATGGAATTCGATTCTTCCCAATGTCTCATAAGTGAGCTCATGTCTTTCGGTTCAGCAATGAACCTATATGATCTCTTTGAGAGATCATATCACTCATATGCCCTTGCATGCACACTAACGCACCAGTGTATAGATCTTGGTTAGGTCATCATCCTATTGATCCTCTAAATATACATACTCAGACATATAGTAACACATCTGTCTCCGGTCAGAGGATGCATGCCTATATCGTGATAGCATACGACATATATCTTTGGTTATCTCGATGTCGTTAAGTCAACTTTGACCTAACTAATCTGATACCTCTGAATCTCTATTCCTATGCAGAAGACCTACATCAAGAGGCCGGTCAGATATCAGCATTTAGAGAAAAGATTGGCATCTCCTTCTCATGATGGAGATCATCTCTTAATAATCATTTGAAAGTGCTTAATGAGTCCTCAATCTAATTCTTTATATGTTCATCCAAGCACCAACCCTTATGATTCAAAAATTGAATAAACAACTATATGATCATTAAGATGACCATGGTATATAATCCTAATTGTACTAAGGGACCTATTATGCAAATTATTCATTCTTCATTTCAGACCATGGAATGATATTCGCAATAACATTTGTTGCATTATGGCTTGCCGTGGGCTCGCATATCTAACATGTGTACCCTTAGACTTTGTTTTGCTTGTTATTAAATGCATTTAAACTTTATTTAAATTACAATCAGGTCCTTGTCAGTTCCAGATTTTTATTTACTGTATATTTATAATTATAAACAACATATTATCTCTAAAAATTGTAGGAAAATTACCTAAGGTGCTTGCTAATTTTATTTGTCACAAACAAATTTTGCTAGGCATTTTAAGTTAATTTCATATTTAAAAAATGAAAAAATCATTTTATTACCTATTTTATTATAAAAATTGAAATAAGATCAAAGCATCTTTAAAAATCCTAAAAAATAGTATAGATATATTATCATACATTCAACTTTCAGACCAAAAATCACAAAAAAACAAAAAACCTTAAAATCACAAAATCCTAAAAAAACCATAAAATTAGTAAAAAAATAATTACAAATTCAGAAATATTGATTTATGCTCTATATTTTTCCTTATATTATATACAACATAATAGAAACAACTTTGAAAATTTTGGAATTATTATCTATTTTGAAAATCCAAAACTATTCAACCTATTTGTTTTCTCCCTATTCGTACATTTTTATACGTTAAAAATATATAAAAATAACAAAATTATATAAAAATCTCAAACATAGATAAAAACATTAAAAACGTAAACATTTTATTTTCTAAATTTGATTATATTTATATGTAGATTTAAAATCATAAAACTCTACATATATTATATATATATATTATACTACTTATATACTATATATTATCATTATTATTAGTTATAAATAAATATTATATTTTAAAACTTAAAAAAGGATTATTCCTTTGTATATATACTATATACTTTATATATTATTTATAATATTTATAATATCATTAGTATTATATATATAAATATATAATATATTTTAAAAATAAAAATAGATTAAAATTTTGTAATATTAAAAAGAAAAAATCGAACTTAAAAATATAAAAAATAATATTAAACAATAAGAAATCCATAAAAATAAATATAATTAAAAACATAAAATAGAAAAAGCGGAAAATACACAAAAATAATGATTATTTGTTATTATTAATTAATAATAATTATACATATCCTCAGTCTGCTCTTAGTGGTTCAACCCCTACACTTGCTAACTATACACACTTTTTGTAGGGTATAATAAATTTTGCCATGCACATTTAGGTTTATATTGCATATATCATGGGTTGATTGTTTGTATGGTTTGAGTTTATTAGGTACCGAGTGTCAAGAGAGCAGCCGCTACAGCGACTGTCGGATCTGACTTGTCGGACACTGTAAATGCACCAAGATCGGATGTTAAGTACCTTGATTTCCTCAATCAATAACCATCAAGGCCTCCTTCAGTACTAGTATTATCCCCCTTAACTACAATATCTCCAACATGTCCAGTAAGGACCTCCTCGTTCCCATTAGGTTCCATAGCAGCCTCCCTAAAGACAAGAGCATGTGGCATCATCGTCTGGCTCCTATAATATTCAGAGGATCTTAGTCGCGCTCAAGCTCATCGGCAATGAGCAATAGAACCACAGAGCTGATATCAATTGGCTTTATTGTTGGTGTGATGAGTTTACAGTCCCCGGGACTTCCCTTCCAACATACCAGAAGGATCATGTATACTATTCTGATTTCTTTGAATCAGATCATGAGATTCTACCGCATGGTACTCACCATATCACTCTCAGGAGCATTAGGATATGCAGACCCCATATCTGGCATGGAGGAGAGGAGGATATCGATGATCAAGTCACCGAGGAGAACTCAGAAGAGGAAGAGCATCACCACTAGCAACAATGTATATCATACATGTTTCAGGTTCAGTTCATATTTTTCTTTCTAGTCATGTACAAAGTCTGAGTCCTAGTCCAAGTCATGTAAGTAAGAACTCATATTCTCATTTGAATATAAATTCTGTGGATGTTTCTAGTTCACATTCTAAGCTCCCAATAATACCTTTCCCTATGCCCTAACAAGGGTGAAGAAGAACAAAAATGATAAAAATGGAAAAAGATGTCTTGGAGGTGGAAAAGATGAGCAGCGATCACATCAGAGTTGAGATCCCTTTCCTAGAGTGAGTGATATGGTTTCTACATTCAAGAAGTATCTAAAGGTAAGATGCACAACTACTTGGACAAGAAGGAGAAAGAGCACGACAATAGTGAAGCATGTGTTATCCATAAACACTACATGTGCAATAAAGGATGAGATTCCAAGGAAGAAAAGATATCTAATGGAACGACCGTAACCGTGTCCCCTTCCTTTGATCTTCTCAACCAAGCTACAGTCGCCTTTCCTCGCCTCCTCTGCATGTCATGGTCACCCTCCACCTCTCTACTCCATTGGCCATCTCCTCCACCTCTCCCTCATTCTCTTCATCAACCTAACATCCTCACATCAAACCCCATCTCCGTCGTAGAAGAGAGGTGTCTGCCATTTTGCAAAAAAAATCAAGAGAGGGGGAGAAGAGAATAACATTCCTTGTGGTTGTTGGTGATAATAGCAACAATACCCGCCACTTCTCTGGCACGATCCAAAGTGTTTCTCATCATGTCGTGGATATTCTACCGCCTGATGGGCCTCTACTTCCTATCGAGCATGCATGCGACGATTCGAGGACCATCAGGTCTTCCTCCTAGGCGACATCAACCACCGATCCTAGACTAGATACCCTCTTATCCTTCTTCTTATTCTTCTTCTTCTTCTTCTTATTCTTCTCCACATCCTCCTCCTTATTTCATTTCTTCTGCTTCCTTGTTTGCTCTATCGACCCAAATCAACTTCAGCATCAGAACTCTACCCCTCGAACAACACACTCACTTTTCAACCAACACCCTTGTCATTCTCATCTCCTTCCTCGTCGTCCCCCCCCCCCTCTATGCATCCTATCATCGACTTAGCTCCACTCCTCTTCTATATCAGCTCCATGTTCCTGCCTTTTTCTAATCATCACGTCCAGGTTGAGGATTGAGTCCTCGAGCTTAAAACCTACTTGCAGGTGTCTAATTGCAACATCTCACAAACTACAGAGGAGCTCTAGCAACCTAACTATTGTGTATCAACCAAGGAAGGATAACCAAAGCAGCAACATTGAGGTCTTGTCTTTGAGCAAGGTTGAAGAAGGAGCCAACGATGAGTAGGTGCCCTTGAATTAGGGCGCAACATCTAACATCATTGTTAGTTCAAGGATCTCTAGCTATCGTTCGATTGAGAGGTAGAGTTTCATCGCAGGCATCCATCCAACTCTATAACAGCTGCTGGATTGAATCGCTCACATGCCGTGCACACGTGACATGGATAATTTGCGCAATGACTACTGTAGCTTCTTGGTATTACACTTGAATCCAACACCATGGGCAAAATACAAAACCACCAACTGGCTCTTTGGTAATCACAAAATGATCCATGTGATGCATGTTCGGGTTCGTTTCTTGTATATTTTAATTGCATCGAGACCCTTATGTTTGAACTATATTTTGAACCATCACCTTTTTCATTTCTAGAACTTGCGTTTGTAGTACAATTGATTTTCTTCATTTTGATTACTTAATTAGAGCTTTGTCTAGTTTACAATAATTTTTGTGGTAGAATTGGATATACTTTACCCATTCTCTGATTTATAATAGTTATTGTGCCTCCAAGTTTAATGAAATTTGCAAGCATAATTTGTTCTAAATAATTTGATAGGTGATCTGAGCAATTGATTTTTAATCGCCTTCAAAGATAGCATTTTAGAAAATGAAAAGTGTACTTGATCCCTCTATTTGAGATTTCATCTAGGATATTTTTTGTTTTGAGAAATATTAATGTTTAGGATTTACTAAAATTTAATTACTCCACATCACTTCTTTTGCATTTTAGAAAATTCATTTCACCTCAGAAAATCCTAAGAAATTTATAGTTGCTTAATTTTTTGGATATTTTGTCATACTGACCAAGTTTGTCGGGTTTGGAATTTAATGGCTCGAAAATTATTAATTTGCCCCTGAACTTAGTCGTATTTACATAACTTCACATAATTGCATTTAAAAATTAAAAAGTACTTCTTTAAAAATCTAACATTAATCCTTTTAAATTTTCCCCTAGCATGTAATTATTTTCATGTGTTCAACCTTGGGCTTATCTCAAGGAAAATAAAAATTGACCATTTTCACATTAATTTCATATTAGGTATTAAAGAGATTTTTGATCGAATCGCGTATTGCCCTACTGCAACAATAATTCACATCAATTCACATAGGGTTATTTAGGATTTGTCAATATGGCAAAAAATAACAAACAATCTAACTCTAGATCAAGCATAAAAACAATGCAAGAGAACTGGAGAATGAGCGCCATGTGCGACCAAGTCGCAAGGAGCGGGCTTCACTTCTTTGCAACGAGTTGACGACAAGTACAACATGGGGGCTCAAAGAGGCAGCTATATCTTGGTTGCAAAAATATAAGCTGGTAAATATTTGTTACCAATATAGAGCGGATTTATTCCATAGAAGACTGTAGGTTGTGATTGTCGGAAGATAAGAGCTACACCGAATGATTAAATAAGAATAAGACATCCTTTGCAATTTACAGGGAAGGTGAGAAATAGCACGGAATATCCTTGAATATTGCTTCTTCCGTGTCAACAACCTCGAACATACTTTGCTTGTTTTCTTAGCATCTCCTTACATAAACTTTATTAGTGTCTGAGAATTTTATGCTTAAGCTCTTAAATATTTTGAACTTGACCAACAATTACATTACAGGTTTTAAAAGAATCTGAAAATGTAAAATACACGTATAGCGATCGCAGTTGCATGCTTTAATAATAAAATATGATGAAAATCATAAAAAAGATAATTTTTGTTTGCTTTATGAGCATTTTGAAAAAGTATTTGTTTGCCATTTGAATGATAAAAAGTTGGACTTCACTAGTGATGTGTTTATACCAATGTTTTAAAAATCAGACCGGACATTGAACTGGTTTGTCTTCGATTTGATCCAACCGGGTTGGACCGTCGGTCAAAATCAGTTGGACCGGTGATGATGTCAGTATGACGTCATCATTCCTGTCAACTCAGAAAAACTGGATCGGGCTTAATTTAATGGTCAGTCCAGTTGAACTGGTTTTTTGAACCGATAAAATCGGATACATATATATATATATATAAATATGTATTTATATATCAATGAAATAATCGTTCAAAATGTCCAATCTTTCAATAGAATAACATGATCGTCTATTTTTGAGTAAAATTCTACAAAAGTTAGTCACATTTTCTAGAATTATATATGAATATAATATTGTAATCATTTATTTATAGTTGCTTCTAGAAATTACCCAAAAAAGTATTGGCAGAATGTATATTCCAAAAAAGAGAGGGCATAACTTATATCGTAGAAGTTAAGAAGGGCATAAGTGATAAAAATCCTATTATTTCGTTATTTAACTTTTATTTTTGAAATTTTACCAAACCATCAAAACTGGGCCAATCCGGGTCAACCCGGTCCGACCATCCGGGTCTACCCGGTCTGACCACCAGTCCGGCCCGATTTTTTATTTTTTATTTATAGACCAGGTCGGAGCCGGTTCCTGGTCCAACCGGTCCGACCGGCCGGTCCGATCCTATTTTTTAAACCCTGGTTTATACAAATTGTTCAGATTGTGTGTGTGTGTGTGTGTGTGTGTGTGTGTGTGTGTGTGTGTGTGTCGATATATAGAGAGAGAAGGGGGGAGGCTATTTTGAGTAATAACCAAGTTGGCGATTACACAAGGCAGTTTCTCCCTCTTTTTATTTTTTTTAAAATAAAATTATTTATGTATATATATATATATATCCTTCCTATATGTCATTCAAATTTCGTCGGAAATGGAGACTCTTATGCCCTCCATTTAGAACAGGTCGATTACAGTAAATTTCATATCGTTAAAAATTATTTGTTCTAGATGAAGGGCATAGGAGTCTCCATTTCTCACAAAATTTGAATGACATGTAGGAGGGATATATAGATGAATATACATGATTTTATTTAAAAAAATAAAACAAGGGGGATGACTGCTTTGTGTAACAGCCAAGTTACACACACACACACGCACACACGCATGCGCGCGCGCACGCACGCGCGCGCACGCACGCACACTTACACACACGCATGCACGCACGCGCGCGCGCGCGCACACACACACACACTATTTTACACATACACACATTACACACACATACTTACGTACGTACGTACGTACGTACATACATACATACATTACACACCCACACAGACTATTTTTACACACACACATTACACACACACACAAACATACATACATACATACATACATACATACATACATACAAGAGACTTATTCAATGGGCACTTTGCCCATTTGAGATGAGATACGCCCATTCATATTTTACCAATATTTTCTATCATTTTGAGTTCAATACTTATTTATTTACAGTTGTTATATCATATTCTTACTATAATAACTATTTTTATATATAGAAAATCTTAGATTCATAGGAAATGGTCATTAGTAAGAATGAAAATGATATTTTTTGATGAAAAAGAGGGTGATCTCCCGAGTTGGGAGTCACCGCACAATTTTATATTATATCAAGAGCAGTGGTACATTATGATTTAACTTGACTCCCAGAAACACGAGAGAGCCTTACAATGAGAGACAACATTTTCAGAATAAAACCTCTGATTTTTGAAGATGCGTTCATTTCTTGCCTGCCAAATTGCCCATAGTCCTGCAAAAGGTTTTGCCACATCATCAGACGAAATGCCTCGTACTTTCCTTACCCCTTCCCAAAATCTCGAAAAACCACCCACATCCACCCATTGAATCACTAATTCTCTCCAGACCTTCACCGAGGTCCGACAAGTGAGGAAGAGATGCTCAGAGTTCTCAACCTGTTCCCCGCACCTGTCACACGTCACATCCTGAAGATTAAAAAACCTCGCCCTCCTTACCTTGTCCATTAACTTGTCTCTCCTTAAGCACCAAAGGAAAACTTTTATCCTGTTCGGGATCCTGCTTGCCCAAATAATCTTCACATCCTGAACCAAGTCCATATCTTGTCCTTCTTCCCCATTTCTCAGTTCACTATATAAATTTTTGACAGAGAATTTAGTACCTGTCCATACATAATGGTCTCTGATCTGGGAGAAGTCGTCCGAGGTTGAAGCCACGGTCATTAGTCTAACCAACTCCTCCCTTCTTCTATCTGAAAGGATCGTAGTAAAACCTGGTCTCCAATCGCCTGATTGTTCCAACTCCCATAACGTAGCCTCCTTTGATGTTGCCAAAGCAAAGATTCTAGAAAACCGTGTCTCGAAAGGGCCTTCCCCTGTCCAATTATCCCTCCAAAACCTGAAGCCTCTCCCATCCCCAATCTTCGGCGCCAGTCTATGCGAGATAAGAGATAATACCTCTCGAACCCCTTTCCAAAGGGTTGACTCAAACCGAAAGGGGCCCGCTTCCAAGACTCCCTTTACCTTGTAGATCTTTCTTAACAGTCTAGTGACTAGATCCACAGTTGGACCCCAAATGCGCAACACCCACTTTTCCCGTAAGGCTAAGTTCATGCAATTCAGGTCTCGAACTCCTAGACCCCCGTGCTTACAGGTTCTCGTGATCTCCTCCCAAGCCACCAGATGCACACCCGGCTTCTGCTGTTTACCGTCTGACTAGAAAAATCTTCTCATCAGCTTTTCAATCTTCCTTCTCACTCCTACTGGCATCAGCCTAGTTGAGAAAAAGAACACGAGAATGGTTGATAGAACATGCTTCCGCAGAATCAGCTTCCCACCTTTCGACAAAGTAATCGCCTTCCACCCAGCGAATCTTAGCTCAATCTTCTTGATAACAGCATCCCAATCAGTAGCTCTGAGTTTTCCCGCGACTAATGGAAGGCCAAGGTAAGAGATGGGTAGGTCACTAAGTGGACATCCAAGCAACTCAGCTACCCTTGTTCGATCCTCATTCTGAAACCCAAAAGTGATAACCATCGACTTCTGCACATTTATCTCTAGCCCGGAGAGACTACTAAAGATGCCCAGCAACTGCGCTGCTCTACCGCTCATCTCATCAGAACCACTAAGAAACAGTATTGTGTCGTCCGCGTATTGCAGCAGCGGTATCGAGATGTCTTCAAGACGAAAGCCCTCACACCATCCTCCATCAACTGCTTGTCTAAACAAGACTGCCAACGCATCAGCCACCAGAACAAAAAGCATGGGCGCTAAAGGACACCCCTGTCGAACACTTCTCTGCGGCTGAAAGAAGCCACCTTCTAGCTGACCATTCACTAAGATCAAGAAGGAAGACGTAGTGATACATCTTTTCATCCAAGCAATCCAGCAATCCGTGAATCCTCTTCTCCTCAATGATGACCATACGAAGCTCTAGTCCACACAATCATAAGCCTTGGTGAAATCTATCTTCCACAACACTCCCTTTGTACCTCTGCGTTTCCATTCTAAGCAAATCTCTGACGCCAAGACCAGTCCATCTGTCATTTGTCGTCCAGGAATAAACGCGGATTGACCTTCCGTAATAATAGAGTCCATGACTCCCTTGAGCCTGTTTGCCAGCACCTTTGCCACAATTAGGTAAATCCCATTCGAAATTGCAATCGGTCTGAAATCTTCAACTCTCGCGGGGTGATCTTTCTTTGGAAGCAAAAATAACGTTGCCCTGTTAATCTTCTCGAAACCCCTATTTCCTTCTTTGAACTCTTCAAGCACCTCTAAGATCTCACCCTTCAGAAGATCCCAAAACTCTCTATAAAAGAATATCGGAAACCCATCCGGCCCCGGTGCCCCATCTGCATTTAGTCCCCAAACTGCTTTCTTCACCTCGTCCTCTGAGAACGGTGTTACTAGCTCCTCTGCCTGCCTTGGTGTTAAAGTCTTCACCCCCCTTCCCCAGCCAGCCCCACCCATCCCCTTGCCTTCTTCGCGATGTCTCCACAAAATGCCCTCTCAATGCACTACCAATCTCTGCTTGATTGACAAGCCTCTTCTCCCCCACCTCGAGTTCATGAATGTGGTTCTTTCTCCTTCTACCAGATGCCATGGCGTGAAAAAAATATGGTATTAGCATCTCCCTCTTTCAGCCATTTCTGCCTCGACTTTTGTCTCCATTCCACCTCTTCTTTCCGATCCTCCAACAAAATCTCCTCCAAAAGCCCGGATCTCTCTGCCATCTCCTCCTGGTCTAAACCTATGAGATCATCAATGCCATCTAGACGGACCAAACCTTCCTGTGCTTTGCCTCTCTTTTCCCTTCTTTTCATTCTCACAACTCTTCCATACTCTTTAAGGAATGTCTTGAGCATTCCCAGTTTAGCCGCCAACCGACTAACAGCCGACCCCACCGGAATCCAATTCCTCCACTGCTCTGCCACCAACTCCTTGAAACCATCTTCCAGCATCCATGACCGCTCAAATTGAAAAAAGAACCTTCGTCTTTCCTCCTCACCTGACGACCATAGAATAGGCATGTGATCAGAGTGAGTCCGTGGAAGAGCCCAAGCCCTTGAAAGTGGAAACCTCTCTAGCCCCTCAATGGATAGCAAGAATCTGTCCAACCTCGATCCTGACCTCGCGTTCCGCCACGTAAAAGAACAAAAGAATGAAAATGATATAGTAATACGAATAATAATATAATCATTTTGTATGAATTTAAGGGGTTTTTTTCTGAAAATAGTTATTAGTAGTAAGAATATGATATAACGCTTGTAAACAAATAACTATTAAGCTCAAAATGATAGGAAATAATGGTAAAAAATGAGTGGGTTCATCTCATCTCAAATGGACATAGGGCTCATTGGATAATTTATATATATATATATATATTATCTGACAGGGCAGTTCTTAAGGGTTGTTTTTGAGTGCAATGCTAGGGTCTATCAACTTTAGGGGATCATTTTTACATGTATCCAGTCTTTAATTTAGAAAAAATAGGAACTGTCTTAATGTAGCCTTATAGATTCAAATTTTCAATAAAACAACTCACCTAAAATGGACCCTTATGAAATCGAATTTTTCGATGAAACAACTTGCTGAAAAATGAGTCACTATGGAATCAATTTTCGGGATGAAACAACTCGTCGAACAATGTGCGCTTATAGAATCGAATTTTCAATGAACAACTCAATGCTAAAGTCCAAACTTTAATAAAATTATACAAGGATACATTATGTCCTAACGTTTTTTCATAAAAGCTCTTTTTTTTTGCCTAGACCCGACAAAATATCAAAACAACAATGCTATCTGACCGAAACCTATCCAACGTTACATTGCGTGTCAAAGGGTGCAATATACCCGTTTTATTTACATGCAGAAAAAGGCAAATATTAATTATTATCTGACTATATAGATCAATGACTAAGGACAGATATAACTCGTTTTCCAAAGTTGACTCAATCAAAACCTGGCATCGCCAACAAACAAGATTTCAATGTCCAGTTTTTCGTGGATGCTGAAAACGTACCATTAAACAGATCAAAGGACAAAGATCACTGGTGTTTTTGGTTTTTACAGACCTCTAATTTTTTTATACGAATCTAACAAAAAATTTCAAATGTAAGACGAAATAAATAGGTATTATGCATCATATTACAGTATCATAATAAATATATAGTATTGATTCCCACGAATTCATTTCAAAATAATCGAATAAACGGACATTTGTGGTGTCAGTGTATGTAGATTTACATGCACTTTTGTGCAAGCTCCCCACCTCCATTATTATGTGAGTAGTGCTAAACCTATAATATATTTTCTTTCTCGCTATCTTTTCTTACGTTCATTAATTCTTAATCAGTACTACAACAAAAGTAGTCTACAATGATGCTTTGTTAAAAACTGTCACAAAATCAACCGTTGTTAAATATAATGATGATATTGTCCATCATGAAATTATTTTTTAAACTTGAGATTAATCTAAAATTTAGTTGTTAAATTTTTGAAAAATAACAAAAGTGATAAGCATCACAGACAATCGCTAATGATATGACAACGGATATGACATTCCTTGGTAATCTTAAGTATAAAAGATCATTTCGTAACTAATAATGTTGCCATTATATATTTAACAATGACTAATTTAGTGACGATTTGAGAAAAGCATTATTATAGTCCAATTTTTATAACGATGGTGACTATACATTTGAGTTTTGTAAGGAAAACAACAGATAATAGTTATCATATTAACACAACAGAAAATTACTCTAATATCGATTAATTTGTGATTATGAAAATTATTACGTATGTATTTTTTCAGGGTTTTCACAAGGCGAATGATGTTCCAGCTAAGGATTCGTTTGATTTATCCTGTAATAAAAGTTTCTTCATCAGAGAAGCGAGAATAGTCTGTGATCCCTTAAATCAAAGAAAGGGAAATGTATGTGACAATAAATGTACGTGGGAAACGGCAAATATAATTCTACTTTGTCCTATTGCTACCGGACCTTAATTTCCTTTCTAAAAGATTAGGGTTGAACGGTTTCGGAGACCATAAATTTGTGGTGCATTACTATTGTCTCCTCTTCTTTATTTTTCTTTCCTTTGAAAAATTTGGGTATCGTCAAGACCCGAAACTATCTCCTCATTAATTACTCGAGCCATATTTTACTTGATGAAATATTTATGCTTAAAAGGGTCTCCTAAAGAGCCTCTTGACTGAGGGCCACTTTTTGGAAATAAAACATGAAAGTTGAGTCGTGGAAAAAAGGTTACTTACGTAGACTAGTTGAAAGCATAGTTCCCTCAGTTCTCTTTTTCAAATTAACTTACTTAGGCTCGTAAATAAACTTTTAGATTTGCACTTCTTAACGTTTTTTCAATATAATTGTAGATATTTCACATTTTCAAATTAGTTACAACAAAATTACGTTGTTTTTTTAAATTCATCACTAAATTAGCCATAGTTAAATATATAATAACGATATTATTCGTTGCGAAATGAGTTTCCGTACTCAAAATTAGCAACGAATATCAAATATGTCATTATACTATTAGCAACGGTCCACATAACGATGCTTATCCGTTGATATTTTTCAAAATATCAACTAATCGTCGTTGTTTTTTTAGTTCAAAATTTAGCGATGATTAATTAGAAGTTTGAAAATAGCAACGGATAAGTGTCACTATGTGGACCGTTGCTAATGGTATAACGACATATATGATATCCGTTGATAATTTTGAGTATGAAAAATCGTTTCACGACGAATAATATCCTCATTATATATTTATCAACGACTAATTTAGTGACGTATTTTGAAAAAATAGTCACTATAACTCAATTTTCGTAGTGTTTCTAGCAATGGTTAAAACTACAATCGCTTTTATTGTCTTTATCATTAAAAACTGTTATAACCATTGTTCGACAACATAAACTTTGATGACAAAAGCATCATATAATTGTCGTACTATAAATTATAACCAACAATTGCGAGGAACATATAAGTTATCCATCCCTAACCTAAAATACAACACCCCCACCCCACTTTAACTACTAAAAAACCTAAAAACGAAATTGTGTTTTTACCAGGGATATTATTCATCATGGGATATTTATACCCATAACCCTGAGTAAATCCATAATTACCTCAGGTACCCAAGATAATCACGAATTACATCCAGAACCCTGAATAACGACTCCGTTCTACGCCCATAACCTTCTGTTAGTTAAGTCCATTAACTCAACCAGATTGATGAGTTAATCTGACCCATTCTAAATCTAACGGTTGAGATTAATAAAAAAAAGTCTGCGGGCTCGTGCGTGAGCGGGGGGGCGTTGCAGGCGACCTGCTGCAAAGGCGCCGGGGGGCTTCGAGTTCGGCGCGGGATCTGTGGGCTTCGGCTGGGAGGGAGGGAGGGTGCAGGGGCGGAGCAGGAGGGAGGGTTGGGGGGCGGAGCAGGGCTGTACCGGGGGTGGTGGGGGGCTTCCGCTGAGAGGGAGGGAGGGTTGGGGGGGGGCGGAGCAGGAGGGAGGGAGGGTTGGCGGGGGCGGAGCAGGGCTCTGCGGGGGGCTTCCGCGGGGAGGAAGGGAGGGTGGGGGCGGAGCAGGGCTGTGCAGGGGGCTTCCGCGGGGAGGGAGGGAGGGTGCAGGGCTGTGCGGGGGGCTTCCGCGGGGAGGGAGGGAGGGTGCAGGGCTGTGCGGGGGGCTTCCGCGGGGAGGGAGGGAGGGTGCAGGCCTGTGCGGGGGCCGGAGCAGGGGGCTTCGAGTAGGGGCGGTCGGGGGCTTCGAGCAGGGCCGACTAGGGGAGCTTCTCGGCCAGGGGGGCCGTGGGGCTTCAGGAGGAACCGTGGGAGGGGCTGGAGCTCCAGGAGACACCCCGGGGGGCTTCAGGAGGAACCGTGGGAGGGGCTGGAGCTCCAGAAGACACCTCGGGGGAGGGAGGGGTGGCTTCTTGGCCAGGGGAGATCCAGGAGGAGCCGTGGGAGGGGGCATTGAGCTCTGGGGTACAGCCAGGGGCGGGAGAGCCTGGAGCTCGCACGCAGGGGGCGGAGACACGGTGAGGGGGAGGATTCGAGCTCGACCGGAGTCGGACGCGCATGTCGGAGGGAGATGCTTGACAGGGGCGTTCTGGGCGGAGGTCTTAGGCTAGCGAGGAGGAGGGGAGATCATTTTTTTTATCTACAAATAGCATCATATCATAAATAGTATTTTGATGGGCAAAATGGTCAACATTTAATTTTTTCCGTCATACTTAACGGAGAAGTAGGACGAAACTTCACACAGGGTTATATCATGTAAAGGTTAAGAATTATTCAGGGTTCTGGATGTAATTCGTGATTATCTTGAGTACCTGGGGTAATTACGGAATTACCCAGAGTTATGAATGTAAATATCCCATTCATCATTATATATCTAACAACAGCGGTTATAACGACAAGTTATAAAAAAGCGTCCCTAAAGGCCTTTTTTTGCTGTGGGGTAAAAAGTCGAATACATATGTACGTATTATTTCGTTCTATCTCTTTGTTTCGTTCAATCTACCGCTGAAAAAAACTAGTCAGTGATTTTTAAATTTTTTTTCGAACAAATTATTAAGTTATGATCTGCATCATCACAAACGAATAAAACATCGATGATCCATGTTCTATCAGATATAACATAATCTCGACGTGCGTCTCGATAATTATCTTACGAGAAGCGTGCATGAAATGGATCAACGGGGATCATGTGTTTGCCTAAAACAATTCAAATAAATTTGTTCGTCCTTAATAATTGCGTAACAAACACTTTCCTTCTCATGAGATAGTTACCAAAATGTAATGGAGAACGTAGTCCATGTGTTACTTATCTAATACATCGATATATACGGGGAGATACTCTGCTGTAGAGAGGATTACAACAGAGGTGTTGTAATCCTCTTTATTTTTTCGTGATTTTGATTCCAAGATCTAATCTTGTAGATACACGTATCTTTCAAATTTCACTCAAATCAAAGCTTAATTGCTATTTTATCTTAATGGTCAAATATTCAGTGAAGACTTAAGCAACTTAAATTCCATTTTAAAAAATCCGAATTTTAAACCATTAAGATAAAATAGAAAAAACCTTAGATTTGAGTGAAATTTAAAGAATATATAAAGCATTAATCTAAGATACAATCTGCAAGCTTAGATTCTGAAATTAAAATCACATTAAAAATTAGGAAGGATTACAGCAACTATGCTGTAATCCTGTCTACACCAGGATCCTCTTCCGTATATTTAACCATTTCTAGAAGCAATTTCTAGCGCCAACAGTTTCCACCCTAAACCACAAAGGTTACGTTAGGGCCTTCTCTCCTTCCCTCTTCCCTTCCCTTCCCACCCTCCGTCGTCTTCCCCAAATTTCTCCTATGGTAGAAGAAGCAGAATATGGTCACGGATGCTTCCCCTTCCGAACACCTCAACCCTCACCCACCGAAGAGAAGAGACTCGGCAAGCAACCACTCTCATGCCCCAGCAGTCCTCCTTTTTCTCATAAGCGTGCAAGGGATGGAGCCATGAAGAGCTCCAGTGCGGGGGTCATCAGGACAGATGATAAGGAAAACAACTCTGATGATCATGAGATACACATACTGACCGAGAGAGAGCGCAGGAAGAAGATGAGGGATATGTTTGCAAGCCTGCATTCTCTTCTTCCGCAGCTCCCTGAAAAGGTGTGTCGATGGAATATCTGATATTAGCATCAACTTCTGTATAAATTTATCATCCGATATTAGCATGACATATTTCTCGTTTAAGCTATGCTTCTTTCTTGATAAGCAGACGGACAAATCAACTATTGTGGACGAGGCTGTGAGATACATTCGATCACTGCAGCATACTCTTCACAGTCTACAGAAGCAGAAGCTCGACAGACTGCACGGCTTCGTCGTAGACAATTCGCCGACGGTGGGCGAGCACAGAGAACCCATTATAGCTGAAATGGGAGCAACCCCAACCTCAGCCATGATCAGCAATATTTCTTCTGCTACAAAGCCTGCTGCTTCGTATAGTAACATGGGAATGACGACGTGGACGTCCCCGAACTTGGTACTCAACATTTGCGGTGGAGATGCACATCTGAGTGTTTGCGGGTTCCGTCGGCCGGGGCTTCTCGCCATGGTGGTGCAGGTGTTGGAGAAGCACAAGCTGGAGCTGGTGGGTGCTCAAGTATCTTGCGACGAGAACATGTTCATGTACATGATACATGCCCGAGTAAGTCGTTTATATTATTGCACCATTATCTTAGGCAAAAGGTATACATGCTGTTTTTACTTGTAGGGATTGAGCTGCGATTATGCAACTCATGTTCGGGGATCCAAACTTTCTCATCTCCGACCGAAGTTGAATATATAAATCCTTACAAAATTTATGTGTAGTTGCATGAATATCATATTCATTGTTGAAATGTTATATAACAATGACTTATCTGTTGATTTATTTGTTAAAATTAGCATTAACTACTGTGAATTTTAACAACAATTAGAAGAAAAAGTAAACGGATGTCCCTTGTTATATAATTCATTGCTAGGAATATAACAATGAATACATCAGTCATTGCCAATTAAAAATCAAGTAATGAATAATATTCCTTGTTATTGATTCAACTAAAGAAGATATGTCAAAGAATGTTAAAGTATTCGTTACTTTAGGTCAATTTTGTTAGAGTGCATTCTCCTGATACAATTGGAAAATGAGATTCAAAGGAGACAGTGATTGAGATCTGATATAGTTATAATACAAATATTTAAGGCGAATTAAAATGCTACAATAAAATGAAGCTATAATAAAGAATAATTTGAGAATTCATTGTTATATTTTCTGATATTAAATTCATATCAATGAATACTAACCGTTGCAAAACTATCTCTGAGTCTTGGGTTTCCAAGGAATACGTACACATTCCTATATTGCTTGCAACAAATAATACAACGATGATTATTCATTGATTTAAAAAAAACTATCTTCTAATCATTGCTACATTGGTGATGATTGATGTAAAGGTTAAATAAGAATTCAATACATAATGGTCATATTTAAATTGGTAGCAAAAATATATCTCTTGTTACAAATTCTAGAATGAAGATAATTTTACAACAAACGTTTTTCTTTGTTACAAATTGAACTTTGGATGATAAAGCATCAAACACTCAAGTTGTCTATTTTTTTCTTGAAATGATTCAACTTTCTTTCATCAAAATAAAACATTTAGACCAAACAAACATCAAGCATAAGCATATACTTAGTGGAGAGGAGTAGAGTTGGGACATGCACATATGTGGGACACAGATAACAAGCAGTAAAAAAAGTTTTTAAAGCAACCAAAAATCAGAAGAGAGCTGAATTGAGACTGCAAAAACGATAGCATATTGGTAGTAAAAAAACTCCTCTTCCATAGGACTCTATTAATAGATAATGATAGTCTACAAGCCCCAGCAGAGACTATTGCAATAGTTGCATCGGATCACATCTAGATGGCCATTTCCCCTTCATCAAGCTTTTCAGTTTCTTGAAATAGATGTAAAAAAAATGCATACATGAATATATGGCACTAGAATTAATGTCCCAACTACCTTTTCGTCCTATGAGAAAATTAGTTTCAATTATGAAATTAGACTTTTATATTGGAAAAGCATGCCTTTACACTTTTCTATGGTTTTAGGTAGTCTGGGAAGTTATGCTTCCAGTGCCCTATCTTTTTGCAGTGATGACAGATATTCCTCTTCTTGGATATCAAAATGGAAGCTAGAGAGGATGCGCCAAAAATTGACTCTTCTTCTTCTTATTTGGACCCTTCTGGGACATGTGCTTCTGACTGCACTTCCCTTTGATGTGCAACCATTGCACTTCCAGCAATATTCTCCTTCTTCATGATGTCCTCTGCGGACTTCAATAACGATGGTTTTTTAGCATTTGCCAACCTTGACTTGTTCTAGTGGTATGATAGCCCAAAGTTGATGAAAGACTTGGGTAAAGACAGAAAAAGTCTGATCGCATATCTGCATCCATATGTGCCCCAAGGGTCTTCAACTCAGAGAGGTAACCAAACATTTTCTTTATGTAGTATATGATTGAGGTCCCTTCTTGCATCTTCCAGGAAATGAGTTCTCTTGGGATGTTGTAGAACTATGTGTGATTCACATCACTGAACATCTCTTCCAGAGTCAACATTATATCTGGAGCCTTTTCCATGTCAACATGTTGCTTCCAAAGCACATTGGACAGAAAATCCATAAAATTAAAGAAGGTAATGAGTGGTCATCATCATATTTTACATTATATGAAATTTCTTCCACTGACTCGAGTTCACAAACTTATTCTTAGTGAGCCCATAGTTGATGCGCCCCATAGAAAGCACAAGTTCCTAATATCAGAGTCAATAAAAATTATTTGGTCCAATCAACTAGCTGACTTCCAGATTCTTGCTGAGTGGGTTCATGGATTTCATCTGAGATTAAAAAATGCACCTATTTGAATACATAAAATGTATACACATTCTTTGATTAAGGACTTTTAAAATCAAAGTTGTCTTGCTTTTTAATACTTTGAAAGTCCATTCCGTTATCCAGCATTTAAAGCAATTATATGAGAACATGCAACTTCGGTGAAGGAAGTAGGAACTCTTTCCACCTTGTAAGTCCAACTTGTATACCAAATTCAACTTTTTTACCTGAGTCCACTACTAATTAGTCAGAGAGACTAAGATAACCTAACGTCCGGTCTCGGAGGAGCCTGCGGTGTCTGGCAAGTCGGATCCTGCAATCGACCCTCTCTCAGCTCTCGATATCTTATTAATCCGAATAATTCAACAATAAACCCATAGATATAAATGCAATAAAAACTAGGTAAGATGAACTTTATTATACCCTACAAATGTGTATAGTACGCAAGTTGTAGGGGTAGAACCAATGCGAGTAACAAATGATATAACTATTATTAATTAATAATAACTAATAATTATTTTGTCATTTTTTATCTTTTTCTATTTTTATGGGGTTTTTATTATATTTGATTTTTTTGGATTTTTAAGTGTTTTTTATTTTTTATATTTTTTAAAATTTTAAATTTAATTTACTTTTTAATTTTACAAAATTTTAGTTTCTCTATATTATTAAAATATAGTACATATTTGTATATAATTATTATGATAATATATATAATATAAATAATATAAATAATATATTGGATTTTATAATTTTAAATATATATACACTTAAAATACAGAAAAGAAAGTGGCTTTTGCATTCTAATATTTTTCTCTATTATTGGGATTTCAATGGGTTTTTGCTAAATTTTATGTACTTTTAACGCATTAAAATGTTAAAAATGAATACAATATGCGACTGAATTATTATGGTTTTAAAAATAGATAACATGGTCCAAATTTTCCAAAAATATTTTTAATATATACAATATATAATAAAAAAACATAGATAAAAAGATAATTTTTTATTATAAATGGAAATTTTCTAATTTTTGATGTGTTTTAGGTTTTTGGGATTTTAAAGGTTTTCTTTTTGTATTTTTTAGTGATTTTTATCTGAAGATAGAATATATAATAATATAATTACTATATTTTTTGGAATTTTAAAGGTGTTTTGATAGTTTTTGGAGTTTTAATAATTAGACAGGGAATGAAAAACTTGTTTTTAATTTTTAATCAATAAGACATTAACTTAAAATGCCATGCAAAAAATATGTGATAAATTTAGCTAGCAAGCACCTTAGATAGAATTCATACAATTTCTTGGTATAAAATGTTATTTTTAATAATAAATATGCACTAAAAATTTTCTAAAATTGGAAGGGACCTAGTTGCAATTTAAAATAACCTTAAATGCATTTAATAACGCTAAAATAAAAGTCTAGGAGCACCCAAGAAATTTACCCAATTAATTTCACATTTAATATGCACCTAGCAAGGGTACAACTAAAATAAATGTTAGGGCTTTTCCTGTAATTACTCTAAAAAATTAACACTTAATATAAAAATATGAAACTAAACCAAAATACTTAATCCCTAGGAGTTGAATGCAAAAAAGAGCAGGCCCTCACGCACGCAAGCATGCAAGGTGACCTGACTGAGGAAACTCAAGTACGGGGGTCTGCTTGCAAATTTTACAGAACATTTACACTTGATATAATATTTACAAGATTGAATAAATATTACAAAATAGAGGAGGGGGTATTTGACATTTACCCATTTAAATGGCGCTCATCGATGATGCTTAGAATGTCGTGTGGTTCACTTAAGCATGATCAAACGGTGGAGGCAGATGTCAATTCACTTTGAGATCAATGGTCCAAATTAGATCTGGGTCGTGCTATGAATCCAACGGCTAGGACTCGAGTGCAAGAACAACCAAGAACACCTGAGGGAGCTGGCTTTGATTGGCGTTGTCTTCTAGATTCGACTGTCATTCTTTTCTCCTATGAACTCCAAACCTCCCTGGAAGCAAGGAGCATCTTCATGTGGTTTTCAAAAGCATTTAGATCCCATCGATAGGGACCCAGAGGGTCTTTAAATATGGCGACTTGGAGAGATTGTTGTTCTTCGATTGCAGCTCCATGTGCCTCCTCAAGAGCTCGACCTACACAAAAGTTTTAAGGGCTCGAAAGGGTCGCTCTCGACCCATTAATGAAGCTGGATAGCGAAGGGGATGAAGGGGCAACGAGATCCGACAATGGGTGACTGAGAGATCTCTGATCGAGCTTGACCCTTATAGTATCCAAATGGAAAGTTGATCGAAGACTGAAGAAAATGACGGAGATCGAAATAGGTGTGGAAGTGGGTCAGATCACAATCGAAGATACAATGAGTTGGGGTTGGAGATCGAAGCTCCAGCAAACTAAGATCGAAAAATAAAACTAAACTATTGCCTAAATTCTAAAACTAAAGATTAAACTACGATACCGGAATGAACTGCTACCTAAAGACCTAAGTTATCAGCTCGTACCTGACCTGGGACCAAGGAGAAGAGATCTTCACCCGATAGAGCTCCAGTGAGGCTTGGATCGCCGATTCAACCACTCTTTCTTCACGCCAAAGTCTCCCTATTGTCGCTAGGAAGATCAAGTGATTTAAGTAAATAGGGTTATAGAGGGTGAATGGGGATCAAAATGTTAAAAGGGTGAATCTAGGTTTATTTATAAATAGTGGAAATGACGAGATTCTAGGAGAGGTTGCATGTGAGGCAGAGGGAGTTGGTGGAGTCTAGGGCTCTAACGAGATGGAGGATAATTTGGAGAAGAGAAATGGTGAAGGGCTCGAGGGCTGAAAAGCATAGAGGTGGCTTAGAGAAAATGGAGGAGACAGGCTCATCAGCTCTAACGAGCGTCAGAGGAGAAGATAGATAGTTGAGGGTGATCAATTGTCCGAGTCCTCTAGTTGGTCCACGTGGACCAATCAGGAAAACGCTGGGATAAAATCCCTTATTAAATCGAAAAAAATAATAAACTATTTTATTAATTAAAGTCAAAACATAAAATTGTATCTTATTTTATGTTTTATTTAATATGTATTTTGTATTTATTTTTACAAGCTTATTTGTTAGATGTTAAGTTTTACAAGTATATGCATAGGTATATTTACATATATTCTAAGTATTTATCTTTATTCTATATTTTGTATTTTATTATTATATATACATATTATATATATTTATAGTATATTTTAGTACATATTAAATATTTTTATTTTATTTTTATGATTTTATTTATATACTAAAATAAATAGGGGTATATATATTATAGGTATAGTTTACCTATGTACTTTAATACCTTATTTATTTTAATGTATTTTTCATTCTTTATTTTATTTTTATATTTTGAATGTATTTCAAATAACATGTATTTAAAAATATGAGAAAGGTAAAATTATAAAGATAAATATAATGAATAAAATATGTATGTATATAATACAATAGGACCTCAAAAAAACAACGTTTACATCTTGACTCCATTTTTAATGAAATGACCTTCATGAGATGGATAATTTAATTTTATGAATAATAAAGGAGTTTGATGGTTTTTGAGTTCATATGGAGCAGATATTGGTATGTGAAATTTTGTTTGCAACTTTTTCCTCTGTGTGTCCCGAGTGTATTGTATGTTATTTTTCTGTGCAATTGTTTTTTGTATTTTCTTGTATTTTTATGTACAATTCTCATGTTGAAGGTTTTATTATTTGATGTGTGTAGAATGTAAAATAAAATAGGTGAAAATGGATATTTATAGATGAATTAAATTATGGTTTGAGTGTATTTTCTAAAGTTGTTGGCCCTATCTTACCCTACTTTATTCTTGATCGACCAAGTTAATATTGACTTGGTCTCGGGGTCTAGGGTCATTCAATATTTTCAACACTTCATTTCTTTTCTTTTGTTTCCTTTATTCTTTTATTTCGAAACTAAATACATGTGTTTATACTATATTTGTTGGTTAAATAATGAGTGTTATTATGTACAGTTTAATGTTATTTACTTGCATTTAACTAGGGATTTAAGACCAAAATGAAAGAATAAAGATAATGAAATGGAGATCCATCAACTACCCCTAAGTCGATGTTGATTTGTTTCTAATTGAACCAACGGTCAACATGAACAAAAATCGCTATGTCAATTAATCACTGCCTCAATTATACGAGGAATAACATTAGGGTCACTACGCATTTGACATTTCTTCTTCGAGGAATGAGATCTCGATTCATGTGTGCTTGTACAGTAATCTATGACTTCATATAGGCATCTCTGTTGTACAATACATGGTGATGGTACCATACACCTTGAGGAGAGACCATGAGTGTCATCATCTGATCCTACATATCCCATTTAAATTATGGATTGATAATTTTGAATTATATTCTCAGATCAATCTTTCCAAGGGAAATCCAGTCATCTATAATCACATGTTGTGAATAATTAGATCATATTAACTTAATCATATTACCATAATATTAATCTAATCCAACCAACAAATAATTATTTCTTGACATAAATTTTTATATAATATATGCTCTCACAAGTACACTTTATTTTAATTTTAGTTGTTTGCATTGACTTACTCATGATACCCTTCATTAAAATGGATCTTGCCAGACGTTCAGATATGCAGAGAAGAAAATTTTCCTTACATTGAAAGTTGCTAATTAGTTAACCTTGCTATCATACCCGACCTAAACACCTTCTCCATTCAAATTCAAGATAACACAAATGAATCAATTTATACTCTAAGGTTTATCTATCCTTTGATCCTAAATTTACTATATGATAATCTATTAAAAATATGGAATTATATATCCATAAATTTACAATATATCAAGAAACAAATTATTTTGACACCCGAATTACCTAGCCACAACTATTGCAGTTTAAATTCGAGTTTGGCATGAAATAATCAATAAAATAGGTTGTTGGAAATCAAATGTTTCTCTAGATATTTAGTTCAACATCTAATTAGGACAAATCTAATATTTTTATGATTTATTTTGAATGAAAATACAAACTAAAAATGACAAATTGTTGATCTCATCATCCTCCAACCCTAGCTGATTAGATATCCAATATCTTGAGCAATCAGACTCAGAATCACGTGAAATAAATTCTTGAATTTGTTGATTAAATTTGTGTCATTTAATTATTAGTGATTTTAAATGTTTTACAACAGGAAAATAGTAACAAAAAATCCATAATTGTCAGTTACAAAATTCATACAAAAACAATACATTGTGGTAACTTTTTATATCTAAATCTTCATACAATCATAGTCAACTATTGGCATAACTTTCGAAATCATATTCAAACATTATAAACATGTTTTTAAAACTCAAAATATGTCCATAACAAGGTCTAATTGCAGCAACATCAAATGATTGCAAAATTAATTTGTAATCTCACAAATGAGGAAAATAAATTTCTTGCAATCCGACTTCCATAGCTTTATCTTCTTTGGGCATGGATCATGTAAAAGACCTCCAACCAAGGCTTGGATACAGCTTGAAGGAGTAGATATGTCTCACGGATCACATAAGCATAAAGATCAAATTAAATTCGATAAAAAGAGACTATCCTATAAGTCGCAATTATAGTGGGATTTAAAATAATCAACGGAACAACAAGTATTGGGAACTATTCCTAATACATTCCATCATGATCACACAAGTTTAGAACATACCTTTTGAAGTGTGACCATGATCTATTATTCTCTAAGTGAAAAGACCCCTTTCTCAAGTCTGATACGATGGAGGCAACACTAGTGTATGCAAGGATGAAATGTGTGAGTCTTGCTATCCAAAGAGATGATATGATAGAGATGACTCTTGATATGGTCGCACGAATTGCTATTCCTTATTCAAGAGAATGAGGCACCATAGAAGAAGAACTTATACGAGAGATCGATTGGATCGATCCCACAACACCACGACAGGGAAACCACTAGCGTACAATCCACAATTGTAAAGTAAGGGGGATAGCCACATAGAGATGGAGAGAGAGTATAAATGTGTGTATGGAGAGAGAGAGAAAGAGAGATAGTGACTTTGATAATTTCCTACCTTTGGAAATTCTTCCTTTTTAATAAGGTTAGGATTGCCTTCGCTTTTATAGATTTTTTAATGGTCAGGATGCACTCTTAGTATCAATAAATGGTCATCATATTTTGATTTGAAAATAAATTATCAACTCCTTAAATATATTTATATAAAATTAATTATCAATGAATACTCAAAGGAAAAAAGGAGAGAGGTTCTCCATAATAGGTGGACGACCACCATGGTGGCTCCCACCATGGCCATCCACTCCTAATTAGGAGATGTCCCTCTCTTATTCATTTTCCTTGTTGGTTGTAATCTCCAATAGAGCCAAATATTTATTCATTGAATTATTTTATTAATTAAATATTATCAAATTTTGATATATTTGTGATAATTGTAAATAAGCCATTGACAATTATGAATGATATTCTTACGTCTAAAACTAAATGTAAATCACATTTGCATTCATTGTATAATGTGAATACAATCCACATTAATATTAAAATTTTGAGTTTTATTCATAATTATATCTCAATAGGATATCGTATATTTCATTAACACTATCCATGATTATTGTGGATAACACTATCCACATTAGTCGTGTCCAAGATAATTAATAAATTTTAATTATCTTAGTAATATATCTACACATATCCAAATAATGTGAATCATACCCCATTATTCATGAGGAACAATCTTGAACTCTTTCAAGATAATGTGACATGGCGAATGTATAGTCAGATTAGGGTTTTTGTGTCTATTATGTAATATTCATCTGCTATATCACCTCCTAGTTTATTCCTTATCGACCAAGTCATAATGATGATTGGTTCTCAAAGTTTAGGGTCACTCAACACCTACGGTGTTTCAATTCTTTTTCTTTTATTCCTTTATTCTTTAATTTTGGAATTAAATACAATAAATAAGCAATGTTTTGTACAATATTTTTTACAAATTACATAGTACTTATTTTGTCAAATTAATGATATATATATGCATTTACTAGGGATTTAAGGTCAAAATGAAAGAATAAAATTTATGAAATGGAGAATTATCTCCCCCCAATACTTGCCTTTGCTAGTCCCTAGCAAACACTTATTCTTATAAGTGAGAAAAAAATAAAGAAAAGAAAAAGAAAGAACATGGATTGATTTTGACTGTTAAACTTGCATTCACAAAATCAAAGTTTGGAGATCCACCGGACCTTTGGATTATTACTTTGGTTGGAACCTTGTTTGGGAACCGGATTTGAAACACAACAGCCTTCAAGAACCATGAAACTCTATCCAAGTCTTCTCAAAAGTCATGTCAGAACTAGTTGATGTCATATGCAGTCTTTTATGACTATGAGTCTATCTTGTACAATGTATGTGATATATAGCTCCTCTCGTCGGAAGTGGTTAAAGTCAGGCTTCTCCAACATGGTGATCTTAATTCCCCAATCCAAGATCTTTTTTCCTCGAGAAGCGGGGTATTCCCTTCTATTTTCAAATACAACTCTCTTAAGAAGAGGAGGTGGAGAGAAGAATGGACGGTAGCCGGTGTAGCTCCCTATCCAAGAATGCTTGACCAGTGTAACAACTCATCCGGCTACAAGCTCACATGAATACTTTGTCTATGAAGCTCAAGCTTTCTTATTGAGTACATACATGTTCCGACGGGAATCGATTTTTCTTGGATTTTTGTCCGTCTACATTTTCTGAAGTTTTTTATTTTTGCATTTTTTGAATACTATATACAACAACAATTACATATGGACTATGTCCTCTTGTGCCAGTAAACTTTTCCTCTTCTGAAGCATTATTGCAACCCTCAACATTCTATCATTAGAGCTCATGGATACTGGATCGTGATAGGGTACAATAGAATTATGACTTCCGATGTTTCCATTAGCTTGTGTCTCATACTGGCAAATACAACCCTTTATTATTAACTTGAAAGAATTTTTATAGGTTTATATATAAGATTTGTACATAATTGTACAATGGACGCAGAATTGTGACTTCCGATGTTTCCGTTAGTTATTGATGATACGGATCTTGCGAGAGGTCTAAAGTAATCCACACAAGGTGGGATCATTATGTCGTTGAGGCGACCGCTCACGAAACTTGGGTCAATCAGCAATTAACCCGCAACAATGATTAAACAATGAAAAACAAGATGTGGAGTTAAAATTTATTATAACTCTACATTGAATGTGTATAGTGTGTACGCATGCGAGGTCGAACACATGGAACAAGCGGGATAGATCGGGCAAAATCAATGCTAAAAAATGAAAGTGATCAAATGTCTTTACAAGTGTTATTTTTGTGGGTTTTAAATTTTAAATTTTTTATTTAATTTTTGATTTTATATTTTTGTATTTTGATTTTTAATTTTCTGATTTTGTATTTTCTTTTTAAATGTTGTATTTTTAAGTTTTCTTTTTCTTTTTAAAGGGTATAAAACTATATAAGGGGTATATGCACAATATAGATAACAGAGAGATAAAAATAGGTAGAAATATTCAAAATATAGGAAATAAAGTGTTTTTGTATTTTTTATATTTTTCTAAAATCTTTGTGATTTTTCTATATTTTTGCTATTTTTTTGGTATTTTTAAAGTCAAAAACACTCAAAATAGTGAATAAAATTAATGGACAAGATTAAAATGGAGATGAAACATATCAAACATCAACCAAAATTCTCCAAATTAGATTTAAAATAAATATAATACAATAAAGAAAATTTAGAAGTAGAAAGCACAATTTTTAGATTTTTTATGGATTTTATAATTTTTTATGAAGGTTTTTAGAGTTTTTCTATTTTTATTAGTTTTCTTTTAATTTTTTTAGCGGTTTTTGATTTAAAGATTAAAGATTTAAAAACACACAAAATCTATTTTTTTGGAATTTTTAAAAAACATTTTGTAATTTTTATGTATTTTCTAATGCAAATAGTGAAGAAAATGCATGTTTTTGAATTTTTATAGATATTAAAATGCGACAAAAATGCAAAATAACAATATAGCTTGATACCACAATGCAACAGACACACAATGATATTTTTTATGATTTTTTAGGGATGTATAGATGCATGAACTAAATGCCAACAAAGAGAAACTACACTACTGGCAAGGGCATTTTTGCAAATAGTAAAAAGTTCAAGGCCAAAGCGTAATTTTTCCACAAAATTATAATGTAATAAAAATATTTTAGGACCAATCACAAATCACCAAAATCCCAGGTGTATTTCTGCCAAAATGCCAAGCCCTCGTGCGTTGACACGCGCGCCTAGCAGGGACCTTTATGTAATTATCTAAACTCTAGGGACTATTTCACAAAATAACCAGAACATATATAACTGCATAAAATGTTTGAGGACTTAATGGAAATACAATAATGCCCAAGGGATCAGGCGCAAAATTCCCCCTCACATGAACGATCACGTGAGGTGACGTGGCCGAGGACTGAACTGCAATTCCAAAAAGTTTAAGGGTCTAATAATATATATTACAAAAATAAATAGACGACGGATGAATGTTTATGTTTGAATAATAAACACAAAAATGTGCGAGGGGTAAGGTGCAAAATACCCAACGCTTCGGCAGGCGCGGACGGCAGATATATCTTCACTAATACACGTGTCGCACAACGTACGGTGGATGACAGTTCGGCTGCCGACGGCCTGGAATAGATCTTCAGTGGAAGATCGAACGGTGGAGATGCGTGAACATCCAACGACAGCTGCTCGTCCTGGAGAGCGGCCTTGATCTGATGGTTGGGGGCGCGAGAGGAAGAACAAGGAGGAGCTCCGGTTGGGCGAAGTTCTCCAAGCTCAACCTCCGACCACCTGCGGTCTTGAAGCTCGCAAAATGGCGCGTTCTCTTCATGGAGGCTTCCTCTAGATATTGGCGTTCCCAAAAGGCCACGACATTGATCGGAGGGCTCACATGATGGCAGCAGAGCTTTGCAGCTCCGAGAACCCCCGGTGAGCCACCAAAATCACTCCAGCTGCGGCTTTGACGCTCAGACCTACACGGGAAGGTTAAACCATCGAAGGCAAAGTGCCTCGACGGTTGGCGGAGCAAATGGATGTGGGGGACGGTGAAATGGTGGACGGTCGGAGCGAGCTCCGGCGAAGGGATCGATTCTGGGATCGAATGGATGAAAAGCGGAAAGGAAGGATGGGAATTGATCCTACGATTACGGCAAGTACGAAAATGCATAAAATAAAGAGAAAAAGGACCCTCGAAGGTGTGTATCACCTGAGGAAGAACCTCAACGGCGAAGGTCGTCGGAGGTGGTTGGAATCGCCCTTAGACCGCCTCCTCGATCCACCTGAAGGCTAGGAGAAGGAGGTGTCACCTCCCTCTTGCTCTGGAGAGCGATAGGTGGAGAGAAAAATGGTCAAAAGGGGGTTCAAACTCGAGAGGGAATACCGGGAGGGTTTTTGAACGAGTGAATGAATGGGCGAGAAGAATGATGGATCTGGGGCACGTTAGTGATCCTAAGATCAAGGTAACGCTTGGGCGTGTATCCTCCGATAGTAGGGGAGAAAAAGTCAAGAAGACTCCAATCCGAGATGGTGCAAGATTGATCCTCAGAGAAATCGCAAAACAGGGTCAAAAACCACGATCTAACAGGTACTAGACCTCGGTCAGAGAGTTGACCGATGTCAACCAACGGAAGCTTCTGGTTGGTCTACGTGGACCAACCAGAAAATCCCTCGGTAAAAAGATTTGTTAATTTAATTTTAGATTATTGAATTAAAAATGTTTATTATTTTTATAAATTATTTTATTATGATTTTTATTTATTTTTTTGAGGCATAAAATTGTGAGTTACCTTTTATGAGCTATATACAGGTATATTCATCTATATATTTTACTATTTTATTTTTATTTTATATAATTAGTTTTATTATTTTTATTTATCATTTTATAAATTTTTAAATTATTTTTATGGACTTATATATTTTTATTCTATTTTTCTCATGTGTTTTTGATAACAGGCGTTTTCCACGAGGGTCACCATGAATAATATACACAAGTTGTCGCCGAGGCGACCGCTCGCAGAAAACCCGAGTTATGCAGCAATTAACCCACAATCAAAGAATAAAACAATCGAGCTCAAAAAGGAGTGTGAATTAATCTGTATTTACTCTACCATAAAATGTACAGTGACAAGCATGTAGAGGTCGAACCACAGAGAGCAATACAAAAAAATGCATAAGCCTGCATGCATCTCAGAGTCATCCTTGTGTGAAGTGGGTTTTAAATTTTTTTATTTAATTTTTGATTTTATATTTTTGTATTTTGATTTTAATTTTCTGATTTTGTATATTTTTTTATATTTGATATTTTTATATTTTCTTTTTCTTTTAATAACTAGATATAACCGAATAAAGAATATATATACATATATAAGAGAGAGGAGAGAGAGAGGTATATATAAATAGGCTAAAAATAGGTAGAATATGGCAATTGTAGTGTTTTTAGATTTTTCATCTTTTTCTAATGTTTTTGTGATTTTCTAAGACATTTTGCTCATTTTTATATATTTTTAAAGTCAAAAATACTCAATATAATGAGTTTAATAAATCTCCGATCTTAATTTAGAGGTAAATAATAGGAAATAGTAGCAAAATTCCTCCAAACTAATTTTAATATAAATAGAATACAGTAGAGAAAATTAAGAGACAAAAATTACATTGTTGTGATTTTTATGAATTTTTTTATATTTTTATAAAGATTTTTGGTGTTTTATAATTTTTATGGTTTTCATTTTGAGATTTTTAGTGATTTTTGGATTGGCACTAAAATAGGTTAAAATGCACCATAGGGATTTTTTTTTGGGAGTTTTTCGAGGCATTTTCATATTTTTTAGGATTTTATAATTTCGACAGGGAATAAAAGACATGTTTTTGATTTTTAATAAGTACAAAGATGCAACAAAATGAAAAACTAAAAATATAGCATTCAAGCACAACCAAACAGGAGCTTAAGTCTATTTTTGCCAGATTTTTCAAGTTAATATGGAACACAAAATAAATAGACAAAGCATTCAAAAATAAATGGCCTGGCAGGGGTATTTTTGCGAATACAATAGTTCACAGGGGCATACATGCAAAAATCACAATAAAATTACACGTTAACTTTTATTTTCAGGACCATTTAGGAATTACAGAAACACGGCAGGGTTTACTTGCAATTTTCACACGCCTCACGTGGGTGATGCACGTGAGGCACAGAGGGACTAAAGTGTAAATATGAAAACATCAGGGGGTCTTCTACAAATTATACAATTTATATACACAGTAACTTTTTATTTTTGGGATTAAACTATAGATACAAAACAACGGGGGTTAGATGTGAAATTTACCCCAAAATCGCGTGCGATCCAACGGCATCGAGCGCGCCACTTATCCACGTGTCGAGCACTCAACGCTTGATACCCCTTCGACGATCTGCGGCCGTGATAACATCTGAGGTCTGATCGCACGACCCAGGCTTGTGCTAGATGGACGGCCCTGATCAGAACTGGGGTCGTCCCCTTCGTCCGACGGTGACTGCTGTTCGCGAAGAACAGGGAAGAACGGCGGGCTTCCCTGGCTTCGATCGGTGATCTCTCCGCCTCCAGGCGCTCCATGTTGCTGCTGATGGGTCCCAGGCGTCTGGCGAGACGGCGCGCACTGTCCGAGGTACTCCAGAAGGTCCAGGACCCCCTAGATCGGTTGAACAAGCTCGGAGAAGAAAGGGGGGTCATGGAACATAGCAGGGGGTAGAATCAAGCCCCAGGGGGCTCCTTTCAGCTTCCAACCTGCACCAAATGAACGAGGGGCTCGAGGGGGTCTTCCTCGACCAGGGGTTTAGGGTAAAAAGGTAGGGAATGGCAGAGGGCGGCGAGGTCCGGCGAAGCGGAGGAGAGGGACCTCGAATCACAGAGCTGGGCGAGCTCTGGATGATCTGAAGAGTGGGATGAGTGTAGAATGCGTAGGGGAATGAAATGAGGTGAAGCGGAGGGTTGAATCGCTTGTCGATCAGGGTGGAGAGGTTCGTCGGAGCTAAACTCCGGCGAACTTCGATCTGATTCCAATCGAACACCTACAGTCCTACTCACTACTCTAAAAGCTAGATTAAAGATTAACAACTAAAACTAAGCTAAAAACGAGACGAAAACAGCTCTTATACCTGGTTGGCGACCAGGGAGCAGGACCTCCGGCGAGTGGCGGCCGTGGGCACTCCTTCCGACTCCTCCGACCGTCTGATGCTTCCAGGATGACCCTCCTGTCACAAGGATCCTCAAGAACTGGAGAAGATGGTGGAAAAATAACCGAAGGGAGACCAAAGGACGGAAGGAAGTCGAGGGTCTTATTTATAGACAAGGTTGAAGGTCGATCTTTGAGGCGAGATCACGGGCGAGCCAAAGAGATCTGGGAAGATCTGGGAGATCGGCGGGGTAGGTGGTTGTACCAGGTACAAGATCGCAAGAGAGATCGACCTCAAAGGACGAACAGGGCGCCCTCGAAAAATCCGCCAAAGCGGGAGAAAAACGAGGCGCGCCAAAGTACAGGGGTAGGTCAGACTGTTGACCTTGGTCAACAGTTCTGGCCTCCTGGTTGGTCCACGTGGACCAACCAGGAAAAACCCTGAAACAAAATGTTTTGTTAATTTAATTAAAAATAGATAATAGCCGAATTAAATTATGGTTATTTAATAAAAAAATATTTTAAATTTCATGTAGTATTTTATTCTGATTTTTATTTATTTTTATGATGTATATTTATTATGAGTTTATTTTAATGACTTATTTATAGGTATTTTGTATTATTTATTTTTACCTTATGTTTTATTTTATTGTTTTATTCACTTATTTTATATATTTATATCTTATTTTTGTGAGTATAAATATAATTTTGTTTTATTTTTATGAGTTTATTTATATATTTAAATAAATAAATATATACACTATGTAGGCATACTTATAGGTATTTTACCTATATTCTTTATTTGTTTTACATATTTAATGAATTTTATTAAGTTTTACTTTGGATTGATATTTTTAATGTATTATAGATGATATTTACAATTAGTTAAAATATAAATGAATAAAGGATAAAAGAATGAATTTCCCTTTTATTTTTATACATATATAACATAGATATTTTGCCTATGTATTACATAGATTTATTTTAGTTTACAAATTCTTTTTGACTTTCTTTTAATTTCAATATGTACATGCATTATATACATTATTTTCAAAATTCTAAAAAATATGAATTTATAAAAATAATGAATATTGAATAGAAAGAATATTTTAATCAGGTTCTATATACAAGGTGGGCCAAAAACCAAACTTCCACAGATGGACTCCAAAAATTATGAAACCAATTTTATAAAATAGTTCATGGAATGTTATATACAATTAAAGGTGATTTTGGGTGATTTGGAGTTTTTATTTGCAAGATATGGGTCTGTGAAGTTGAGATTTTTGCTTTTTATTTTGTGTATACAATGTACACTGAGTATTATTTTTACACAAACTCAATTTTGTATTTTGATTTACATTATTCCTTACAACTTTCATGAACAAAGCTTCCTTATTTGAGGAATAAATAATTATGTACAAAATAGGTATCAACAATGCCTAAACAAATGAATGAATAAATGGGATATTTATTGTACACTGGCCCTTATCTCCCCCTACTTTATTCCTTGTCGACCAATGCCATTCTGGCCTTGGTCTCGGGGTTTGGGTCATAAAATATTTGCAATATTTTATTCCTTTTTTCTTTTCTTTCCTTTATTCTATAATTTTGGCATTAAAACTTATTTTATGTACACCTAACACAATGAATGTTGAATGCTATTATATACAAATTAATGCTATTTCTCTGCATTTGCTGGGGTTTTTGAGGCCAAAATGATAGAATAAAGGTGATGAAATGGAGATTCATCACCCCCCTATACTTGCCTTTGCTAGTCCCTAGCAAACACTTATGCAATAAGTACAAAAAAAAAGTAAAGAAAAGAAAAAGGAGAATGAAAAAGGTAGAGTGATCGGAATGCTTTCAGTGCAATAAATGTCCTTACAAAATCAGAATTTGGAGCTTCTGCATAGACCTTAGGTGTGGTTGTGTGTAGAACCTAGTCGGGAACCAACTTTAAAGCACAACAGCCTTCGAGAGTCACAGAACTTGGTTCAGCCCACCTCAATAACCTGGTCAGAACTAGCCTACATCATACGCAAACTCTTACAACTATGAATCTGACTCGTACAGTGTAAGTGATATGTAGCTCCCCACCTCAGAAGTAACAAAGAAACAACCTTCCCCAACCTGGTAACTCTAATGCCTCGGTCTAGCAACTCTTTTCTCGAGAAGCGGGGTATTCCCTTCTAAGCTCAAGTACAACCGGCTCAAGAAGAGGGGGAATAAGAGGTATAGACTTTTGGGAGCTCAACCAGTGTAGCTAAGTCTCCTGCTGCAAGCTTCATGAGATGTAACATGGATACCATAAGCTTTTGCTTTATTGGACTATATACACTCCGGTGGGGTTATTAAATTTTCAATCAGACCCACCACTTTTTTGGAGTTCTTTTTGCAAAATTTTTTTTTTCAATTGCATCTGTACAACATATCTACATGGTGCAGCATATATACAAGAAATTTTCCTCTTGAGCTAGTAGACTATCCCTCTTTTGAAGCTTTATTGCAACCCACGGCTTCTGTCCTTAGCCTTCATCACCACTAGACCATGTTGAGGTGCACTTCCTTCACTAAAAGAAGAAGAGAGGTTCCGCCTAGAAGTACTACCCTCATATGCTACCCCAAGCCAAAGGAAACTGCCTCCTCACCACCTCATCAGTGGAGAGCTATGTGAAAGGTGCAGGTGTCCAAGTTAGGTCACGGTCGGCAAGAGTCGTGCGTGTGTCCCGAAAAGTTCTAGTTAGTCCATTGAGGTGACTTGAACCCAGCCCTGATTTCTCAAAGAATTAAGTCTGTATAGACCTGAAGTACCTCAAATCTAGTTCCCGTAAGGTTCCGGTGCAGTTAGGTGCGGTAAGGTCTAACCGAGCTCCAATTTGAGACTTTATTGGACTGATTCAATCATCAAGCTCACTCAAAAAGAATATGAATGGTATGCTTATGCTATGCACAATGAATGATGCAATTTTTTTTCACAAAGAATCTAAAAGAATGAAAGAGTCTTTGCACAAAGAGTTTTTGCACAGATTTTTCACACTATATATATATATATATATACAATTTTCACCATAATTTTGACAAACATTTTTCAAAACCTTTGCACATAGGTTTTTCCAATTATTTCTTTCACACAAAGAGAAATTTTGCAATCCACACAATTTTACACAGATTGAAATCATTTCTCGACAAATTTTTCAAACAGTTCACACTAGTTTTCAACTCATACTGTATAGGTATCTGATTTATTAATCAGTATATACTGTATTTGATGTATACTATGGTTTTTATAAGTTTTATTAGGGATTACTGCTTTTTATTGTATGAGAGATTTTTGTGCAGACTCCTCAGACTCCTTCAAAAATCCTTTTCACAAGAGTTTTGAAAACTATAGTCCAAAATAATTTGACAAACATGTTCACACATTTGAAAATGATTTTACAAAGGTTTTTCTCACAAGATAGATAGATTTTTCAAAACAATTTGACAAACAAATTTTTCAATCATTTGCACACTGATTTTCACACATTTTGATTTCACTCAAAGAAAATAAATTTGTCAAACAAAACTGATTTTTCAAAGGTCGAATACTTGTACACACTATTTTCAAACAATTTTCACAAGATTTTTCAAAGAAATCTTTCTCTCACAAAAACATTTTTCCTGACTTAATAATCAGTACAAGTACAACGAGTCTGAGGATCTGACAATCATCTTTTATTATTATAAAATTACTTATTGCTTTTTAGATTGAGTTGATGTTTTATTTTTCAGTATGAGTTATGGCTTATAGTATATACACAGTATATACGACCCCCCTATACTTAGCTTGAGCTATGTCCTCATAGATCGAAGAGAAAAACAAAGACATAACTCGTACTGAGTATAGACAAGTCTAAAGAGTATATATGAATGAAATGAACGAATGAGAAGTTGACCGTCCCCCCTATACTTAGGATCAAGTAATCCTAAGTATAGCAGACTGTACAAAAAGCGGGGAGGGTCAAGGGTGGGAATTCACAGATCGTACTCAGATTGTCTCCCCCTATACTTAGGGTAAGATACTCCTAAGTATAGACAAGAAGAGGAGACAATGGAGAGGATCGAAATGAAATGAATTCCTCGAGGTGCACATCCCCCTTATACTTAGGACAAAGTACGTCCTAAGTATAGAAACTGTCTACAAGGGCGGCACCTTTTAGATAAGAAAAGAAGTTAGAAGTGGAAAAGAAGAAAAGAAGAAAAGAAGAAAATCAGATAAACAGTTGTTGAATTGCATAGTCCGAATCTTTCGATGCCGCAGGTGCTGTCGAGATATCATCATGGTGCATGAGCTGAACGGAGTCAACAACGGCCAGGAATGTGTCTGGTTCGAGGTAAGGCTTCAGTAGTTGGCCGTTGACGACGAATGGCTGTGCGTCAGGGGACAATTCTGATATAGCAATGCTTCCATTGTCACGCACTTCACAAACTCGAAATGGCTCTGTCCACTTACTCTTTAATTTGCCTGGGAATATCTGCAACTTTGCATCAAATAACCACACTTTCTGTCCAACGTCAAAGGTCTTTCGTCTGATGTGCCTGTCGTGCAGCGTTTCACCTTCTCTTTGTACATCAAGGTGTTATCGTATGCATAGTCTCGGAATTCCATGAGCTTGTTCAGATCATCTTTTCTTTTCTGACCACTTTTGCGTGAGTCCAAATTGCACTTGGTAACTGCCCATAAAGACTTGTGAATTAATTCAACTGGCAGGTGGCACGGCTTTCCATATACAAGACGATAGGGCGACATGCCCAAAGGAGACTTGTAGGCGGTTCGGTAAGCCCATAGGACCGAGTCCAAGAGTTGAGACCAGTCCTTTCTGTTTGGCATAACAAGTTTCTGCAAGATAGTCTTGATTTCTCTGTTTGATAATTCCGCCATGCCATTGGTCTGAGGGTGATAAGGAGACGCAACACGATGGTCGATGCCGTACTCCTTCGTTAACTTCTTGACCTCTTTGTTAATGAAGTGGCTACCCCCGTCTGATATAAGGATTTTTGGTATCCTGAACCGCGAAATGATGTTCTTCTTCAGGAACTGGCAAACTGTTTTGCTGTCGGCGGCTCGAGCAGGGATAGCTTCGACCCAACGACTCACATAATCGACAGTCAATGCATCTTTTGACAAATTCTTCTGCATCCTTGAATAAAGTGGGCCACCAGAAGCCACACTGTAGAACTTTGGCTGCCGTCCGATCTCCAGAGTGATGTCCACCAGATTCGAGCGAATGACAATGATCGAGGACACTAGATTGCTCCTCCTGAGGAATGCACCTGCGCCAAATGCAATCTGCTCCTTCTCTGAATAAAAGAGGATCTTCCCATTGGTAGAAGCGGATGGTCGACATAAATTTGTTCTTCTGGTTTTTCATCCAATCCGACGGTATTACCCCAGAGGCGAGGTAGTTGACTATATCTGCATACCAAGGAAGAGAATCCACTGCTAATATAGCTTCGTCAGGGAAGGTTTCTGTGATAGGTGCATGGCTCAGAGGAGGTTCATGCTGCTCTATTCTGGAGAGATGATCTGCTACCACATTATGAACTCCAGGTTTATCCTTGATTTCCAAATCGAATTCCTGGAGGAGAAGGATCCAATGAATCAATCTGGGCTTGGCATCCTTCTTCTGTTGTAGGTACCGGATAGCAGAGTGGTCCGTGAAAATTATGACTTTTGATCCCAACAAATAGGATCTGAACTTCTCTAAGGCGAAAACCACAGCCAGCAATTCTTTCTCTGTCACTGTATAATTTCTCTGTGCTTCGTCTAGTGTTCTGCTGGCATAGTGAATGGCATAGGGTGCTCTGTCTTTTCTCTGCCCAAGAACAGCTCCGACTGCAAAGTCTGACGCATCGGTCATTATTTCAAAAGGAAGAGTCCAATCGGGCGGCTGTAAGATTGGAGCCTGAGTGATAAGCTCCTTCAACTGATTGAAAGCAAGGAGAACCGGCTGATCAACAATGAACTCAGTCTCCTTGCACAAGAGTTCTGTCAGAGGTCGGGCAATGTGGCTGAAATCCTTGATGAATCGCCTGTAGAATCCCACATGCCCCAGGAATGACCTCACATTCTTAACTGACTGAGGTGGCTGAAGATTTGAAATAACATCCACCTTTGCCGGGTCGACTTCCATGCCACGTTTGGAAACGACGTGGCCCAGCACAATACCTTCGGTGACCATAAAGTGGCTCTTTTCCCATGAAAGCACTAAATTGACTTCTCGGCATTTCTGAAGCACTCTGTCTAGGTGCTGAAGACATGAATCGAAACTATCACCATAAACAGAGAAGTCATCCATGAACACCTCGATAAAATTGCCTACCATCTCGGCAAAGACTGCTAACATGCATCTTTGGAAGGTTGCAGGTGCATTGCACAAACCAAAGGGCATTCTCTTGAAGGTGTAGGTGCCGAACGGGCAAGTGAAGGTAGTCTTTTCTTGATCTTCAGGAGCGATCGCCACTTGGTTGTACCCGGAGTACCCATCCAGAAAGCAGAAGAACTCCTTGCCTGCTGATCTTTCCAGAACTTGATCAATGAATGGCAAGGGAAAGTCATCCTTCTTAGTTACTGCATTGAGATGGCGGTAGTCAACACAAACCCGCCAAGATGTCGGTACCCGAGTTGAAATTTCCTCTCCCTTTTCATTTATGACCATGGTAAGCCCTGACTTCTTGGGAACTACATGCAAGGGGCTTACCCATTTTGAGTCGGAGATGGGATAAATGAAGCCTGCATCACACCATTTCGTGATTTCTTTCATGACTACGTCCCGAAGGTTAGGGTTCAGCCTTCTTTGAAATTCGCGGGACGGCTTGGCATCTTCTTCTAGGTAAATATGGTGTGAACACAAGGCTGGATTCATCCCTCGGAGGTCTGATACACTCCAACCAAGTGCCTTGCGGTTCTTTTCTAGAACCTCGAGAAGTCGAGATTCCTGATCTGGTGTCAGCCAGCTGCTGATGATGACCGGATACATTTGTTCTTCACCCGCAAGGAAAGCATACTTCAGGCCTGCAGGAAGTGGCTTGAGTTCCAATTTTGATCTGTCCACTTTATCTGTCACTTCTAATACCATGCTGGTGGTGGGCTGTACTTCTGTGAAGATGCTGCCATCCTCAATATTCTGTTGAGATCCCGGTGATGCACCGAACGGTTCCGCGCTAAGCTGATCATGTTCGGTCTGGAGTGAATGCTCAAGAAGATGCGCCTGCATCTGAGAATCTATCTCCCAAAAATCATCGGAGCATATGCTGACTGCGCTTTCCAAGTCCTCCTCAAGAGTGAGGATTTCTCGGGTCCAAAAATCTTCCAATGATAAATCTGAGTCTCTGATCTCTGCAATAAAATCACAACCTGCTTCTGATTCTGCCTCGCTCTCATCAGTTGTGGCATTCTGCTCTTTGTTCATTTTTATCGTGATTTGTTGGGTGTTCGAGCTGAAGGTGATCTTTCCAGACCCGTAATCAACCACGGCACTTGAAGTACGGAGGAATGGTCTGCCAAGGATGATAGGGGTCTGGAGCAGTGGTGCAGGCGAGTCCATATCAAGGACTACAAAGTCAGCTGGGAATTTCATTTCCTACACTTTAACTATCACGTCTTCCAAGAGACCTCGGGGCCGCTTGACGGATCGGTCAGCGAACTGAAGGATCATGCGTGTCTGCTTGAGCGGTCCCAACCCGAATTCTTGCATTATGGACGAGGGCAGAAGGTTGATGGAAGAACCACTATCCAAGAGAGTGCGCTCGAAGACCTGGTCAAAAATCTCACAACAGATCAGAGGTGCTCCGGTGTCTTGTTTCTTCTGTGGGAGATTACTGATAGCTGCTACCGTGGCCAAGGTGAGGACATGCTTCTCAACTTGCTGGCGTCTGTTCTTTCTTGATGGGCGACGCTTAGTGGTACATACCTCCTTCAGTCCTTTCTTTATAGCTGGCATGTACTCCACGGCTTTCAACAAGGGAATCTCAACAGTCAATTTATCCAAAATATCCACAACCCCTGGATCAGACAATGCATTTTTTTCGTTTTGCAATTTTTTTTGGATTTTTGTATTGCATGAGGAAAAGGAATATGTACATCACTAGCAGGATAATCAAAGTTCTTATTTACATCAAACTCATCGCCCACAGGATGTCGTTCATCCGGACTACAAAAAGGAATACAATCTGGATGTTGGCATGCTGGTGCTGGGCTGTTGCTGGTGATGCTGAGGGGGTGCAGGAAGTTGAAGTTGCTGATAAGACGGAGGAGGATACTGCTGGTACTGCTGAGGCGGGGCAGCTGCATACTGGTGAAACGGCTGTGGATGACGGTACTGTGGCTGCTGCTGATGTGGAAAATTCTGCCTCCACTGGTTTGCATACTGGGGCGACTGATGGTACTGCTGTTGAGGCTGAGAGGACTGCCCAAAGCGACCACCCTGAGGTTGGTGGTACTTCCAGTTGGCAAATGGCTGACCATGTGGTTGTCCCATAGGACGGGTCGGCTGTGCGTCATGATTCCAAACCCCATTAACTTCCTGGACCAGGGGTGGTGGTGGGAATACTGAATCGGATTCTGAGATAAACTCTGGTTGATACACAACCATTTGTCACTGCGGCTGGCTCTGATCAGGTGCCTGCACGTAGTACACGTGCTGAACTGCCGGTGGTTGCTGGCTCGGCTGAGGCTGGTGTAGCGGTGGTTGCTCGTCTTTTCCTTCAGCTGGAGCTTCGAGCGGTGCTGCCGACTGAACAGAATTGATGGTACCTACCAGCAGTTCCAACTGCTTGGTGATGTGATCCAGCTTGTCCAAACTCTGGGTCCTCTTCTCGATCACAGCGAGTTTTTCGAGATCCTGTGATCGCTTCTCGATAATGTCAACTTTAAAGAGATGGCCCCCGATGATGCTGAGGTTGGAGCTCTCATCTCTCTCTGATTCCTTAGACGCTGCCATGTGCACTTGTTTTTGAAGGATCTGGGGTTGCTTCTGATATGCCTTGGATGAAGAGAGGGCGGCCTCTCCTTCGGCCATTTCTTCAAATATTTGCCAGACGACGTCTTCATCCTTATTGAAGTGTGAGCCCCCACATGCTGCGTCTACGAGCCTTTGGATTTCAATGTTCAGTCCCCCAAAGAAATGCTGGACCAAGCTGGTCTTCGGTATATCATGATGGGGACACTTCTCCTGCAGGTCAGTGAATCTCTCCCATGCTTCATGTATCGACTGATGGGGTCCTTGGGAGAAATTACTGATACGGGCTCGCATCTGGTTGAGACGACCTAGAGGGTAATACTTGTGCAAGAAGGCGGACTTTAGCTCCTCCCAGGTTGTCACAACCTTCCCCATATGATTGACCCAATAAAGGGCCTTGTCCTGTAGGCTGAAGGGGAAAGCCGTCATCTTGACAATGTCCAGAGGGACATTGGGATAGTGAGTAGTACGACAAATGCGGGAGAATTGCTGCAGGTGGATGTACGGCTCCTCGCTGGTGTTTCCATGGAATGCAGGAAGAAGAGCAATGAATTGGGGCTTCAGCTCAAAGTGAGCGTGTACCGGTGGAATGAGGATCCACTCGGTCATCTGGCTGTCTCCCGGATTGTATGTTTCTTTAAGGGTAGGTTTTGGTTGTGGTAATTCAAGATCATCATTGTGGTCATCACCACCTCCTCCTCCTTCACCTTCTCCTCCCCTGCCTCCTCTGCCTCTGCCTCCCCCTCCATCATCTCGGTTCAACATATCATTCAACATGTCCTGGAAGGCTGTCTGAGTGAGGGCCTGTTCGGTCAGTTGCTGCTGGATGGCCTGGATAGATGCCAGTAATTGTGCATTGACCTGATTCTGATCTGGAGCCTGTCCCTCTGGTGTGGGTGGCTGCTGACCCTTGCCCTTTCCTCCTGGAGCCATGTCAGGGTCTGAATCGGAAGAGATGAACTCCGGAGTAGTCTCCAGGGCTCGCACTGTCTTCTATCTGCATGAGGAGATAGTCCTGATCAGACTGCTTGTAATTAATGTTCCCGCTGTCGAGAAGAAGCTGGAATTCAGGTCAACCCCAGCATGTTGTGAATGGAAAAGGATGTAGACTGTAATCGACTTCCATTCACAACGGCGAAAGTGGGACAAAGGTGATCCCAGTTTATTGGGTGGCCAAGAGAAAGGTAGAAAACGAGGAGTCTAGAGATCGATCCGCAAAGTCCGGATCGGGTTCTCGGGAATCGCCTCGAAGTTATTGGCGGAGTTGAGTCCATGGAATCGATGTGGGTGTCGGCATGGTCCTGACGGAAACCATCCATGGATCAACTTCGCGAAGTACAAGAGAAGATAGGATGTTGGATGAAAGATACGATGGTCAACGAGGAATAAAAAGGAGTGCAAAACAGTAGAAAAGGCTCAAGCTGAGCGGGGGTCAAAGAGGAGTGACATAACAAAATTTGCGCAAAGGCGCGGGACTTGATTTTTGAACCTTAATCTAGATCCATACAAACACAATACAAAATCGGGTTCACCAACTCATGCCATGTGAAGCCGTAAAGGTTCGGCTACTTATTATCTTTTCAGTTTTAGAGTTGTTGTTTCAGGCATATCTTATAACAAGTCCTTAGTACGCTACCCTATAGGAGAGAGAGTACTGCCGGAAGGGTATCCCGTACTTGTCCTCCTCCTGTGTAACCTGTAGTCTGTACTTTTTGTAGTCTTTGTAATCCTTCCTGGATCCCTACTCAGCCAAAGAAATAGAGAGAGGAAGCCGATAGGCGAAACCGCTACTTCGGTTCTCGCTCGCAACGGAATCACCCGTGAGCGTACAAGAACCTACTCGGACACAGAACAATGAGACAGACACCCCCGTGAAGGCGTGGCCTATGCTCGATACTTCGGACAGGATCGATGCTCTACACAACAGAGAGTCATCATTGGTGACCAAGCCCTACTCGCCTACGTACGATAGAAGCACCATTACTTCGGAAATCCAGGCGATACACAAGGCAGTTGCAGACTGGGTTTTTGGCTCTAATCCTTAGGGGGTCGCACTCGCTCAAGGGAGTAGGGTTTTGGTCCCTCTCCAAGGTACCTGAAAACAATGAGGGCTTTATGAACCTGGTACAATGATAGTCCATTATAGATTTTAATTAAGGTCAAAGTTTATTTAGCAGTCCCCTGGTTTTAATTTTTTTGGATTTTCACTTTTTTTGGATCTGTTTCATACCAGCGCCTAACGTTTTGGTAGATTTTCATTTAAGTCATAGGTGCTCAAAATCAGAGGGAGATAGCAGAAAAGCCGTGCGAGTGGTTCTAAGATGGAAATCTCACCATTGAATCGAATGATGCATGCTGAGTTAGAAGACTTACAGTGCATCCCAGCTCTCTCCATGTGGTATGCAAAACAGAATTTTTAAACCTATCTACATGGCGGTGTGCATTCGACAAAATCGCCCTAAACATTAGCTGCTATTAACGTGAAGAACCACAAGCTGGTCATTTATCTTTAACCGAAGGGTCCGGTCTTGGCTTACCCCTCCTCTTCTCGACACACTCGAGTTCAGGAGTAGCGCTTGATGGGGCTCACTCACGGCACATGGGTTAAGAGATAGATGACCTAGCTGTTTAAGTTTGACTAGATCCATACGAAGGAGACTATAGGAACATGCATTCTTATTAATGTTTGGACCTAGTTACCGAGTCAAGCAGCCTATATCTAGGGGCTCCAAGCACACAAAACAAAGTAAAATAAAGGCGGAAAGCACAAAACAGCGGAAAACAAAGAAAATAAGGCGGTAGAAAACGCGGAAAACAACGATGAGGCCCCCAGGTGACCCGGGCAGTGGACCTCATTGTGAAGAGTAGAGTCCTGTTAATTATTACATGCCAAAATTGTCTCTCTCTCTCTCTCTCACCAAAAATTACAGAAATAATCCTAAGTGTTCTAAGCCTATCTAATCCACGTCTCCTTGCTTCCTTGATACTCTCTCCTGATGGTCGAGAGAAGAGAAGACCATCCTCCTCCAAGCTTGGCTGCATTGGCCTCCTAAGAAGCCATCCTTGTGTGACGAACCCTCGCATCAAAGTCACAAAAAGAGTGTATTAGAATAGCTCAATCAATCAATCATAGAGCACATAAAATAATCACAAGAAATGAATCAATGAAGCATAATGATTAATGGCAATAAAATAGCTGCTCACAAAATAAAAATCAATTATGAATCAAAAATGTACACAAGAATGACAAAAATAAAGTAGGCTATGCTCATTGCTCCCCAGGAACGGCGCCATCTGATAACAGGCGTTTTCCATGAGGGTCACCATGAATAATATACATAAGTTGTCGCCGAGGCGACCGCTCGCAGAAAACCCGAGTTATGCAGCAATTAACCCACAATCAAAGAATAAAACAATCGAGCTCAAAAAGGAGTGTGAATTAATCTGTATTTACTCTACCATAAAATGTACAGTGACAAGCATGTAGAGGTCGAACCACAGAGAGCAATACAAAAAAATGCATAAGCCTGCATGCATCTCAGAGTCATCCTTGTGTGAAGTGGGTTTTAAAATTTTTTTATTTAATTTTTGATTTTATATTTTTGTATTTTGATTTTAATTTTCTGATTTTGTATATTTTTTTATATTTGATATTTTTATATTTTCTTTTTCTTTTAATAACTAGATATAACCGAATAAAGAATATATATACATATATAAGAGAGAGGAGAGAGAGAGGTATATATAAATAGGCTAAAAATATGTAGAATATGGCAATTGTAGTGTTTTTGGATTTTTCATCTTTTTCTAATGTTTTTGTGATTTTCTAAGACATTTTGCTAATTTTTATATATTTTTAAAGTAAAAAATACTCAATATAATGAGTTTAATAAATTTCCGATCTTAATTTAGAGGTAAATAATAGGAAATAGTAGCAAAATTCCTCCAAACTAATTTTAATATAAATAGAATACAGTAGAGAAAATTAAGAGACAGAAATTACATTGTTGTGATTTTTATGAATTTTTTTATATTTTTATAAAGATTTTTGGTGTTTTATAATTTTTATGGTTTTCATTTTGAGATTTTTAGTGATTTTTGGACTGACACTAAAATAGGTTAAAATGCACCATAGGGAATTTTTTTGGGAGTTTTTCGAGGCATTTTCATATTTTTTTAGGATTTTATAATTTCGACAGGGAATAAAAGACATGTTTTTGATTTTTAATAAGTACAAAGATGCAACAAAATGAAAAACTAAAAATATAGCATTCAAGCACAACCAAACAGGAGCTTAAGTCTATTTTTGCCAGATTTTTCAAGTTAATATGGAACACAAAATAAATAGACAAAGCATTCAAAAATAAATGGTCTAGCAGGGGTATTTTTGCGAATACAATAGTTCACAGGGGCATACATGCAAAAATCACAATAAAATTACACGTTAACTTTTATTTTCAGGACCATTTAGGAATTACAGAAACACGGCAGGGTTTACTTGCAATTTTCACACGCCTCATGTGGGTGCTGCACGTGAGGCACAGAGGGACTAAAGTGTAAATATGAAAACATCAGGGGGTCTTCTGCAAATTATACAATTTATATACACAGTAACTTTTTATTTTTGGGATTAAACTATAGATACAAAACAACAGGGGTTAGATGTGAAATTTACCCCCAAAATCGCGTGCGATCCAACGGCATTGAGCGCGCCACTTATCCACGTGTCGAGCACTCCGCGCTCGATACCCCTTCGACGATCTGCGGCCGTGATTACATCTGAGGTCTGATCGCACGGCCCAAGCTTGTGCTAGATGGACGGCCCTGATTAGAACTGGGGCCGTCCCCTTCATCCGACGGTGACTGCTGTTCGCGAAGAACAGGGAAGAACGGTGGGCTTCCCTGGCTTCGATCGGTGATCTCTCCGCCTCCAGGCGCTCCATGTTGCTGCTGATGGGTCCCAGGCATCCGGCGAGACGGCGCGCACCGTCCGAGGTACTCCAGAAGGTCCAGGACCACCTAGATCGGTTGAACAAGCTTGGAGAAGAAAGGGGGGTCCTGGAACCTAGCAGGGGGTAGAATCAAGCCCCAGGGGGCTCCTTTCAGCTTCCAACCTTCACCAAATGAACGAGGGGCTCGAAGGGGTCTTCCTCGACCAAGGGTTTAGGGTAAAAAGGTAGGGAATGGCGGAGGGCGGCGAGGTCCGGCGAAGCGGAGGAGAGGGACCTCGAATCACAGAGCGGGGCGAGCTCTGGATGATCTGAAGAGTGGGATGAGTGTAGAATGCGTAGGGGAATGAAATGAGGTGAAGCGGAGGGTTGAATCGCGTGTCGATCAGGGTGGAGAGGTTCGTCGGAGCTAAACTCCGGCGAACTTCGATCTGATTCCAATCGAACACCTACAGTCCTACTCGCTACTCTAAAGGCTAGATTAAAGATTAACAAGTAAAACTAGGCTAAAAACGAGACGAAAACAGCTCTTATACTTGGTTGGCGACCAGGGAGCAGGACCTCCGGCGAGCGGCGGTCGTGGGCACTCCTTCCGACTCCTCCGACCGTCTGATGCTTCCAGGATGACCCTCCTATCACAAGGATCCTCAAGAACTGGAGAAGATGGTCGAAAAATAACCGAAGGGAGACCAAAGGACGGAAGGAAGTCGAGGGTCTTATTTATAGACAAGGTTGAAGGTCGATCTTCGAGGCGAGATCACGGGCGAGCCAAAGAGATCTGGGAAGATCTGGGAGATCGGCGGGGTAGGCGGTTGTACCAGGTACAAGATCGCAAGAGAGATCGACCTCAAAGGACGAACAGGGCGCCCTCGAAAAATCCGCCAAAGCGGGAGAAAAACGAGGCGCGCCAAAGTACAGGGGTAGGTCAGACTGTTGACCTTGGTCAACAGTTCTGGCCTCCTGGTTGGTCCACGTGGACCAACCAGGAAAAACCCTGAAATAAAATGTTTTGTTAATTTAATTAAAAATAGATAATAGCCGAATTAAATTATGGTTATTTAATAAAAAAATATTTGAAATTTCATGTAGTATTTTATTCCGATTTTTATTTATTTTTATGATGTATATTTATTATGAGTTTATTTTAATGACTTATTTATAGGTATTTTGTATTATTTATTTTTACCTTATGTTTTATTTTATTGTTTTATTCTCTTATTTTATATATTTATATCTTATTTTTTTGAGTATAAATATAATTTTGTTTTATTTTTATGAGTTTATTTATATATTTAAATAAATAAATATATACACTATGTAGGTATACTTATAGGTATTTTACCTATATTCTGTATTTGTTTTACATATTTAATGAATTTTATTAAGTTTTACTTTGGATTGATATTTTTAATTTATTATAGATGATATTTACAATTAACAAAAATATAAATGAATAAAGGATAAAAGAATGAATTTCCCCTTTTATTTTTATACATATATAACATAGATATTTTGCCTATGTATTACATAGATTTATTTTAGTTTACAAATTCTTTTTGACTTTCTTTTAATTTCAATATGTACATGCATTATATACATCATTTTCAAAATTCTAAAAAATATGAATTTAAAAAAATAATGAATATTGAATAGAAAGAATATTTTAATCAGGTTCTATATACAAGGTGGGCCAAAAACCTAACTTCCACAGATGGACTCCAAAAATTATGAAACCAATTTTATAAAATAGTTCATGGAATGCTATATACAATTAAAGGTGAGTTTGGGTGATTTGGAGTTTTTATTTGCAAGATATGGGTCTGTGAAGTTGAGATTTTTGCTTTTTATTTTGTGTATACAATGTACACTGAGTATTATTTTTACACAAACTTAATTTTGTATTTTGATTTACATTATTCCTTACAACTTTCATGAACAAAATTTCCTTATTTGAGGAATAAATAATTATGTACAAAATAGGTATCAACAATGCCTAAACAAATGAATGAATAAATGGGATATTTATTGTACACTGGCCCTTATCTCCCCCTACTTTATTCCTTGTCGACCAATGCCATTCTGGCCTTGGTCTCGGGGTTTGGGTCATAAAATATTTGCAATATTTTATTCCTTTTTCTTTTCTTTCCTTTATTCTATAATTTTGGCATTAAAACTTATTTTATGTACACCTAACACAATGATTGCTGAATGCTATTATATACAAATTAATGCTATTTCTCTGCATTTGTTGGGGTTTTTGAGGCCAAAATGATAGAATAAAGGTGATGAAATGGAGATTCATCAGTTTTGTATACTAAAATAAATAGGTGTATTACTTATATAAGTATAGTTATAGGTATTTCATCTTTGTATTGTCTACAATATTTTATTTTTGTATTTTTTTGTATTTTTATTATTGTTTTAATATACACATATATTATAAATAAGATTTACAAAATTATAAAAATATAAAAGTAATAAAATAATGAATAATAAATAAAATGAATATTTTAATCGCTATAGGTATATGATAGGGATCCAAAACTCAACTTTCAAACTGTAACTCCGAAAAATATTAAATCACCTTAATTAAATAGCTTATTAAAAGTTATATACAATTAAAGGTGATTTTGATACATTTTGAGTTTTTATTTGAGAGATACAGGTCTGGGAAGTTGGGATTTTGGAAACTTATTCAAATCATAGCTTTTTATCTGTACATTATTTTTCGGTGAAATCAATTTTTTATTTTTCTATATTTAATTATAGATAACTTATATCTAGATGCCTAGGTCTCGGGGTTTTTAAATCATAAATATTTACAATATTTTATTCTTTTTCTTTATTCTAAAAGTTTGGCTTTAAAAACCGTATTTTGTATACTATTTACACAAATATGCATGAATGCTAAAATGCAAGAATTAGGGGTATTTTCATGTATTTGTTAGGGTTTTTGATGCCAAAATGATAGAATAAAGATGATGAAATGGAGGTTCATCAGTTATTATTTACTGGTTTATATACAAGATTTGTAAAGAATTTTTATTAACTTGAATTTTATACATAGTTCTCAAAATAATTAGAAAGAATTCTTACAAACATTTAGAGAACTTTATTATGAAAATAATTTGACAAATATTTTTTACAAATATTAACAAAATTTAGAAATCATTTTCAATGATTTTTCAAATAGTATATATAGTTTTTTTAGAAACAATTATTCAGTCATTTTCTGAATCATTTGCAAATAGATTTTCAAAATATTTTTATTCAAACAAAAGAGAAATTTTTACAAGCAAAACATTTTTACAAAGGTTTGAAAATAGTTTACAAAAAAAATATTTCAAAAAAAATTTTCAAAGAGATTTTCTAACCACTTTTCAATTTTTTGCAAAATATTTTTAACCACTTTATTAACTGTAATTACAAAGTATTTTGATGTGTGTTTAGATTTTTATTAATTAGTCATATTATCTGAAATTACACAAATATGAATTTATGGCTAAAATATATATACATAGTATATATAACCCCCATATACTTACTTGAGCTATGTCCTCATAGATCGGAGAGAAAAGGAAGACATATCTTGTATTATGCATAGGAAAATCTATATTATAATGACTTAATAACGAAGAAGAAATGATCGACCCCCTATACTTATGATCAATTAATCCTATGCATATCAGAATGTACACAAAATAGGATGGGTCGAGGGTGGGAATAAACAAATCAACGGATGAGTCTTTCTCCCTCTATACTTAGGGTAAAATATCCCTAAGTATAGAAAGAATGTCAGAAGTTGAGGAGATAGGAGAGGAGATTAAAGAATGAATACTCATATAAACTCATCCCTATCTATACTTAGGATGAAATATATGCTAAGTATAGTAATGATGAATGGGATGGGGGAAGTTTTCGGAGGAGTGGAAGAATTAAAAATGAAAAGAAGAAAAGAAGAAAAAGATTAACTATTCAAAAACATTTTTGATTGCCTTGTCTGAATCTTATGATGTTGTTGCTAGAAGTTCTTGCTTATAAACCACCTGAATGGAGTCAACCACGGATAGGAAAGTATCATGCTCGAGATAAGGCTTCAGAAGTTGTTCCTTGATGACGAAGGGTTATGTGTCAGTTGACAATCCTGATATGTTTATGCTTCCATTGTCACACACATGCTTCACTATGAAAGGTCCGATCCACTTGCTCTTCAACTTTCCTGGGAATAATTTCAACTTTACATCTAACAACCAGACCTTCTGACCAAGTTTGAAAGTCTTGCATCATAAGTGTTTGTCGTGCCACTTTATGACCGTCTCCTTGTACATAAGGCTATTATCGTATGCATAGTTACGGAATTTGAGGAGTCTATTTATATCTAACTTTTTGTTCTTTGTTGCTTTCTTCATATCTAAATTGTATATATTTATTGCCCATAATGATTTATGAATCAGCTCGATGGATAAATGGCACGGCTTGTTGTACACCAATCGATAGGGAGTCATTCCCAGAGTGACTTGTACGCGATCCAATAGGCCCAGAGAATCGAATCGAACACTTGAGACTAGTTCTTTTTGTCTAGACATACAAGATTCTGGAGAATCATCTCGATTTCCTTGTTCGAACATTCTGTGAAGCCATTAGACTATGGTGGTATGGAGAAACTACTCGATGTTTTATGAAGTATTCCCGAGTCAGCTTCTTCACTTCTTTGTTGATATAATGGACACACCCATCAGATATCATAACTTTGGGGGTCTCGAACCATGCAATGATTTGATCTTTAAAAAAATTGGCAAACGGTGCGACTTTCGACGGTTTGGGTTGGAATAGCCTCCACCTAATGACTCACGTAGTCGATAACAAGCAGAATATACTCATAGCCCTGACTGTTAGGAAATGAGCCCATGAAGTCAATGCCCCATGCATCAAATACGTCTGAAATATGAATATACTTCAAGGGCATTGTTTCTCTCATTCCAATTCTGTCGTCCATCTTCTGATAGTTAGTACACTTTCCACAAAATATTCTACATCTTTGAATAAGATCAGACACTAGAGGCCGCATTCTAGCACCTTTGATGCCATACGCTTTCCAGAGTGGTGCCCTCCTGATTCTCGGGTGTGGCAATTCTCGAGGACACTGTGAACTTCCTCTTGAGGAATGCACCTTCTCCAGATGCAATTTGCTCCATCACAAAAGAGATATGGATCCTCCCACTGATATAAATGATCCAAAAAAGAGTTATCGACCTTCAGCTTCGATCAATCTTGTGGAGTTTCTTGGACACAAGATAGTTCACAATATCGGTGAACCAAGAGACCGAGGTGACTGACAGAATAGCCTCATCTGGAAAGGTTTCAGCGATTGGTATCAGGCTCTTCTATGAAGTGTTAGGCTCTGGCAATCTTGACAAGAGGTCTGCCACCATATTTTTAACTCTAGGCATTTCATAGATTTCATGATCAAACTTCAAGAGCAGACCTGATCATCCTCTGTTTGGCATCCTTCTTAGCTTGTAAGTACTTTATGGCATAATGGTATGTCTACACAATTACTTTGGATCCAAGTAAAAGAGATCTAAAATTCTTTAGGGAGAACAAAAATACTAGCAGCACTTTCTCAGTGACAGTGTAATTCTTTTGTGCTTCATCAAGAGTTCTGTTGGCATAGTGAATTGCAAATGGAAGATTGTCTCTCCTTTGTCCCAGAACCACTCCAATGGCATAGTCTAAAGCATCTATCATGATCACAAATTGTAGAGACAAATCTGGCGGTTGCATAATTAGGGTCCGAGTGATTTAAAACTCCTAAAATTACCCTTTTAATAGTGTCAAATTAACGTTCAAATTTATTGTAAGTAGGCAAAGTTGGAATTTAATCAAAAACCACTACTTAATTAATGTGTCAATTAAACTCAAGCAGCCAAATTTTTTTCACTTGGGCAAGCCCAAGTTCGAACTCAAGGAGGCGACTGTCTCCTTAGATTTATTTAAAGTCGATCATGAAATTAGGTTTTCATAGCGGGATTTTTCTAATTTTAAAAACGCAATTAAAAATGCAAAGCTATTTCAAGCTAGTTTTATGAAAAAAATGCAATTTACAATCAAATCAAGTCCAAAAATTATGAAACTTAGCCAGAATATGTATGAATGCAAAATGAGGCTATTGTATTTTTTTGGAACTTTCTGACTCGGTATGAATTTTCTGCAAATTAAAAATACATAATAGGTGGTTTTTTACTAAATTAATTTTAATAAATAGAAAACCTAATTATTTTCAATAAATAAATTATCCTAGATGTATCTAATGGTAATATATCCATGAAAAATTATAAGCTCTAAAAATATTGAGATTTCAATCTATTAAAAATTAATTACTCTAATTACAAAACATTTTTATTGCGACCTTGGTATGTGTGCAAATGTGATGAAGTTTGAGCACAATGTAGAAAACTCTAAAATCTACCTATTATGGATTTTTGAGAATTTTCGGATCTAGGATTAATTTAATATTAATTATAAATCATGTAGTGGGTAAAATATGCGATTTTCCATGATAATGTTTATATTAAATCAAACGAAGCTCACAAAAAATATCATCAACATCCATAATGATAAGAATAAAATTTCCTACAAGATAAAACTTCTAGAATTAAAATATGATGTAAAATGATCGTTCAAGATATGATGCAAAAACAAGGTTATAAATTCAATACAGAATAAAAATGAATAAAAAATAGCGCAATAAAAGGCGCTTCTTTAATTACCTAGACCCGCAAAGGTTTTTGCGTAAATTTTCAAAAGGCGCATACACTGCGCATGACTGCTGGAGGCGGGGGATCTTCTGGGATATGCCAATTTGCGTGGGGCCTTGGTAGTTGGTACAACTTCCCAAGCAGGATCACGTGCGGCACGTACGACTCCAGGAGGAAAGGTCTTTTCATAATTTCAAGATGAGGCGAGAATCGTTCCACTATTTTCTCCAGGAAATGCGTGCCGCTCACGTGAGGGGTGCTTTTGCCCCCTTCTTCATCGATGGAACCACATGGGTTGGCAGCTGGAGAGGGGATGACATCGACAGTCGACCAACACCTGATCGGAGCTCAGTGAGAGTGAACGGAGGAACCGAAGGGTCCCCCCGCAGATCCATGGCCCAGCCGATACACGACCAAGCAACTGAGTGGCTCAACTGTAGCTTTTGCGTTGATCGAGGCGGCACACGGGCGGCTGTGCTCGAGGGCATAGGAGATGTGGGCGATGCACTCATGTTGGTAAGGTCGGCTGTGAGGAGTGTGACGTCGAGGATGGGGCAGTCGGTGGTGTGGAGGGCTGGCAGTCGTGATGCCCATGTGAAGGCGGGGCATGCGGTGGATGCAGTTGTCGCTCCGGTCAGCGAGGAAGGGCTCCTGTGAAGGGAGAATGCCCCCTTGGTCAGTCGACACACGACCGACCCAAGGGGAAACGCAGTGGCTGGAGCTTAAAGCAGCCAAGGTAGGGTGGTAAGCGACTGGGGTCGAAGACGCACGCACGGTGGTCGTCTAGAGGCGGGCTGCACGAAGCACGTGTGGACGTTGGTAGATGTGGTAGGCGATGGCGTGACAGGGGGTCGATGTCCGAGGATTGTGGTTGATGGTGAAGGTGAGGTGGTATGCACGGAGGAAGATTGAGATAAAATGGTGGTGTTGAAGGTAGTGCTGATCGATAGAGCAGGAAACGGAAAAGTGAAGAAGATGAAAATTGAAGAACAGTATAAGAGGAAGGGAGGAGAAGGAAGAGGGAAGAAGAAACTTTACCTTGAGGATGATCGGATTCGCCGGGGGTTGCTGAGCTTGAAGGAACTCAACGATCTTCGCTCAACAGCTCGGCTTGGCTGGAGCTTGGCAACTACAGCGGAGCAGTTGCAGCAGAAGTGGGTTGTCTCCTTTTGGATCTCACCGAAGCTGATGGACGGTCGTCACTCGACACTGATTAGATCTTCAGCTGTCACCTGAAGGGTCCGGGAGCTCTCTCTTGTTCACTCCAATTTAGCTGATGGTCTTAGCAACTGGGAGTCGTGGTGCTTTTAAGAATGCGAGGTATTGTTGGCGAGCACGTGTCGTGCGGGAAGTTGGATGGATGAGGTGCAATGGTTGTGCGCAGGGGAGTGGGAGAGGAAGTGGCAGAGGGCTGATGTACGCCCCCGTGAGACGCGGGCTGGCGAGTGGAGAGAGAGAGAGTCGTACGGCGAGGGTACTCTGGGTGGTTATGGAGAGAGGGCGAAGGTGGTCATGGTGGCTGACGTTTGTGCTCCGCCGTGAAGGGCAGAGGTACGGGTTGATCGGAAGAAGCGAGCGGAAAGAGCACAAGAGGGAGAGGGGAGGCCACGTGGTGTGAGTACATGCGACCACATAGCGAGAAAAAATAATAATTAAAATATTAAAAATAATAATAAGTAAATAATAACTAATGTAATTAAAATAAAGGTAAATAAAATAATTAGAGTAAATAATTAAAATAAATAATAATTAAAATAAATAAATAAAGTAATAAATAAAGATAAAATAAATAATTAAATAGATAATAAATAAGATAAAATAAAACAAAATAAAATAAATGGGGGTGACACGTGGTGACTCCAGTAGCTGCCACGTGTCGCTCTCAAAAAAATCAAAAATTAAATGCAAAGAAAAATAAATAACAAAAGAGGTCAAATCAAAAAGTATTAACATGAAAGTTACTCGTCTCTACGAGATCTATAACTTTTGTGAAGGATCAAGCATCAAAATAAGTCATCTGTAAAAAAAGTATTTTTGGGTGATATCTTGTAGGTCTAAAGTATCGTGTTTTTATAATTTACATATTTGTTATCATTTTTAAAGAAGAAAAAAATCAAAATAAAAATAAAGAAAATATGAAAGAAATATTTACAACTTAATCTATTTTTTAGATTTTTAATAATTAAGAAAATAAAAATAATAAAAAAGAAAGGGTATTTTGGTCAATATGTAGAATATAGAATAGGATCCCAAAACCCAAGTTTCACATACGACTCTGAGTTTTATAAAATTAGTCTTGTTTTGAAGGTCTTTGAATGTATATTAATTTAAAATTGAGTAGACCTAAATCGGACATTGTATAAGAGAGATATGCACATTTTAAGGTTCTTAGTCTCAAACTAGGGCTCGGGTTTTATTGGTCAAGTTTACAATCTAGTATTTTTTGATATTTTTCCTTTATTAATGTTAGTAATATATACACTATAGAGTTGATTTTATTGGATTTGGAGTTAGTATAAAATAAATACAAATAGAATAAATATGATAATATAAATGTGATTATGTACAAGTGCATTTGGATTCTTATTTAATGCACATATGAATGCTAAAATGTGATCATTATTTCTGAATACATGAATGCAAATAAACGCATAATAAATGGAAATATGCAGCTAATTGCTCGAGAATGAAGCTCTATTTTCAACTTTTAGAGTGATGAATCACAGATTTATTAGTGATCATATCTTTCAACTGATTAAAGGCTTGGAGGACTTTGGCATCAACAATAAAGTCAACCTCCTTGCCTAGAAGCTCAGTCAACGATAGGGCAATCTTACTGAAATTTTTTATGAATCTTATATAGAAGCCCACATGTCTAAGGAATGAAAGACTTGCTTCAGATGTTTCAGTGGATCTAGCTTTGAAATGACTTCCACCTTAGCAGGATCGACCTCCATGCCACGTTTGGAAATGCCATGCCCTAGCACAATCCCTTAGGTTACCATAAAGTGGCTCTTCTCCCTTGAGAGCACCAAGTTGACTTCACATCATCTCTTCAAGACTCAGTCTAAATAAGATAGGCACTGATTAAAGATGTCTCCATAGATCGAGATATCATCCATAAACACCTCGAGAAAATTACCAATCATGTCTATGAAAACTGCCAACATGCATCGTTGAAATGTCGCTGGAGCATTGCACAAACCAAACGACATCATGCGGAAGGCATACGCCCCAAATGGACAAGTGAAGGAAGTCTTTTCTTGATCTTTTTGGGCGATTACAACCTGATTATATCTAGAGTATCCCTCCAAGAAGAAGAAATACTCCTTTGTGGGGCAGTTTGTCGACTATTTGGTCAATGAAGGGGAGCGGAAAATGATCCTTCTTGGTTGCCAAATTTAAACATCTTTAATCAAAACAGACATGCCATGGCTGGAACTCTGGTCGCGATCTTCCCTCCTTTATCGTTCTTGATATTACATGCAAGGGAATCACCCATTTAGAGTCGGAGATGGGATATATGAAGCCCGCATCACACCATTTTGTAATTTCATTCATAACAACCTCCATGAGGTTTGGGTTCAATCTCCGCTGAAATTTACGAGATGGCTTGTTATCTTCTTCCAAGTAAATGTGATGGGAACACAATGACCGGTTGATCCCATAGAGATCAAAAATTTTCTAGACTATTGCCTTGCAGTTTCTTTCTATAATCTCGAGCAGATGAGATTCTTGTTCCTGAGTTGGTTGGGAGTTGATGATAACAAGAAACATATTCGGTTCACCTGTAAGGAAGGCATACTTCATATTTGTTGAAAGTTGCTTGAGCTCTGGTGGTGTTTGAATCTTCTCAATGGTAACTTTTGTGACTGTTTAGAGCATGACAATCCTGTCAATTGTACGATGTCCACTTTTGATAGTTCATGCTCTGAATCTATATATGTACAAAAAATTTCAATAATAGAATCTCATTCACAGAAGTATGTTATAATCTCTTCTACCTTTACTAAGGACAGGTGGCCATCAATCAATTCTTCAGGTACATCAACAAGAATCTCATCTTCTAAGACAAAGGGGAAGTCGACTGTGCTATCCATTCCTTCCTATGTATAAAGGAATTCGTGGGTTTTAATGTCGACGATGAATAGGTTTGTATCTCTAATCTTTGCAAAAAAAAGTCACAATCCTTTGTCTGTTCAATGTACGCTCTCATATGGTGCATATTATGTTTGTTTTGGTACCTGAATCATCTGAATGGGTACCATGTCGCTATTTAAGCGAAAGGTAATCAATCTGCTATTATAATCCAAAACTGCTTCTGTTGTTCGAAGGAACGACCATCCAAGTATAATAGGGGTATGCAGGAGAGGAGCTGAGGTGTCCATATCTAGAATAATGAAGTTCACAGGGAATTCCATTCCCTGAATGGTGACGATGATATCCTCTAAAATTATTTCGAGCCGCTTGATTGAAGTGTCTGTGAATTGCAAAATCCTCCTGGTGGACTTGAGCGGTCCCAACCCAAATTTCTTTAGTAGCGATGTTGGCATCAGATTTATGGATGATCCATTGTGTAGAAGAGTTCAGTCGAACTCTTGATCAAGCATCTAACATTGAATGAGAGGGGCTCCCATGCCTTTTTTCTTTCTTGGGAGATTAATGATTGTGTTGATTGTCAGTGCCATCAGGACGTGTTTCACATTTCTCTATCTAGCTCGGGACAACTATCTCATTAAAGTACATGCCTCATTATGTCCTTTCTTGATGTTTGACATGTATTGAATAACATGTAGCAGAGGTATATCTAAAACAAGATTCTGAATTATTTTCACAACACCATGATCTGACAAAGTTGTTTTCAAAATTTTAGATTTTTTTATTTTGTAAATCATCTAAAGGAATATTTATATAACCAAATGCAGAAATAATGTTCTTATTTATAACAAAATCTATGCCCACATCAGGTTGCATATCTGGATGACAAAAAGAAGACTCTTCATCCCTCGGAGGTGGTGAGCATCCCAAAATAACATGCGAGGCTCCATCGGCTTGCTCCGGATCAGTTGCAAGTGTTGTCCTCTCCGTTGTTAGCTGGCTGGCGCATCGGCTGTTGCTGTCCTCTTTTTGTTGTTTTTTATTTTTTTTTTATTTTTTGTATTTTTGATGGTGCTTCTTCTTCTTCTTCTTCTTCTTCCTCATACACCCGGTTGCTGGTTCGGCTAATGTATAAGAAGATGATGACTCAATCATGGAAGCTTTATTCTTTACCTTCATTGTAGAAGATGACTGAAGAATCCTATTGCTCCTGAGAGTAACAACATTAGACAAAAACGTGTCATGTACATCTGACTCTGTAGGTTTAGATTGGACATTCCACACTACATGCTCTTTCTTGCGGAAATTGTTGGGATTGGCCTACACATATGCTGGAATGGAGGTCTTGTCAGTGGTGAGGTCATCTATCTTCTGACTCATCTCTGCGAGGCTCTTTACAAGCTGAGCCAAGCAATCCAAGGTAGGGTTAACAGAGTAGCCTGGGAATTTTCAGCGTATGGGCTATGTTGAGACTGTGAATGGTATTAAGGTTGTGGGTAGGAATGATGCGAAGGATACTGAAAAGAAGACCATTATTGTTGGTGATGAGGAGGAGGGTGTTGATAAGGAACAACCGAGTATTGTTGATGGTAATGTGGTTGTTGGAATTGATTATGTCTCCAGTCTTGCTGATATGGCTGAGACTGTTGATTCCCCGGACAAATATCCCTACTTGTTGCTGAGGAAATGGATGGGAGTTAGCAGACTTGATATGCTGAGATCTACCTGGATGGGCCACCTGCGCATCGTTGGACCAAACTCCATTCACATGGATCTGAGAGAATCTAGGATTTTTTTATGGTATACAACCAGCTGCTGATGTGGCTTTGAGGCGATGATTGGCTCAGAGTTGGGAAGGGTTGGGTTGGTCCAACCCTTCCCAACCCTCCAACCAAACAACCCAATCCTCCTCACAGTTTACTATTCACAGGGGTACCCCTGCCCAACCCAACCCTGCAACCAAACAGGCCCAAAGGGGAAGAGGGGCCTCGCCGCCGCCCTTCTTCTTCTCCCACGAGCGGGCGGTATTGGGAAGATGGCAAGTCTGTCGGAGGGGCATGTTGGTGTGCTGCGCGGTGGAGAGAGCGCTGGTTGAAGAAGGACCGGCGTGGGAGCAGGGCTGCGCTGGGAGCTCGGAGAGGCACGAACCCCACACAGGCGTGCTGCAGCGAAGGAGGAGGCGGCGATAGGAGGGTCGCGTTGGAGCGCAGGAGGTCGGGTGCGGTCGCGCTGGAGGCGCGGTGGCACACGTGTGCCGACAAGAAGAGGCAGACGGAGAGGGGGCACGACACTGCCTGGGTGCGAGAGAGGAGTGCTGCACAACCGCTAGAGAATGGTGGAGTTGCTGTGCAAAGGCGCGACCAGGCAATGAGTGGCGTTGCTGGAGACCACATGCGCGAGCATGGTCGGCAGCCTGGGCGTCGGGCATTGGTCCACCGCAGGTGGCGGTTCCAGGCGACGAGTGCACTGCACGGACGACCTGCCTTTTTTTATGTAAACAGTAATAAGAGTTGAAAAGAATTTTTTATTATTTTTTTCGAATTGGAAAGTGTAAACAGAAGCAAAATTTTTTATATTTTTTATTAGTTTTTTATTTTCCTACAAAACAAAGGTTAGAGACAAAAACAATTATAATTTTTTATTATTTTTTTATTTATAGACAAAGGGGATTCGTGAATGGATGTGGATCTTGACAAGATGAAAGAAGAGATCCGTAACTCCGGCCACCGTACGCGGTCAGAGGTGATAGGTTATGCGAGGTAGAATGTAAAATACGAGCATCGAGATGTGAGATGACAAAAATCGATTCGGATGAGAAAATATGTGGTGACAAATTTTTGTGATTTTTAAGGATCTAAAAATTAGTCAAATCGAAGCAAAAATTAAACCTATGATTTATCTAAGAAAAATGATGAGAAATAAAATGGATCTCACCTCGGGGTCGGATACGACGTGATGGCCTCGACGAAGATCGAATCGTTGTCACTGACTGAATCGGAGGTTGAGCACCCTTCTATGACGAGAAGCTCTCAGAGATTGGGCTCCTCTCCACCAAAGATTGATCAAAGAATAAAAGGAGGAGGAGCCCATTAAAAAGAGAGGAAAAATAAAAGAAGAAGGTTTTTATTGGTTAAATAATAAAATAATTAAATAAATAAAATAAATAATTAATTAAAAATGAATTTTGGAATTAATTAAAATAAATAAATTAAATATTTTCCAAAAAATAATTAGCCACCTTAATGGTGGCCATTAAAGGTATGAAATCAAATCTTATATACATGGTAGGTTATTAAATCAAATAAATCAAATAAATTAATTACTTAATGTTAGATATTTTATTTTTTTTGGCGATTTTTATATAACGCAATTAGTTGTATACAAATATTATGTACATATACTACAATATACACATGTACAAATAAGGAAATAATTTTTATATCCATTTTTAATTTTTTATATTTTTTATTATTTTATTTTTAATGAAAATATTATTTACAATTATGTACATAAAAATAAATATAATTAAATATGTACAATAATTATTGGTGAAACTGCACAAATCACCTCGGAAAATCGACTTTTTAACCGTAACTCCAAAAATTATGAAACCATAGCCATTTGAAAGATAATTTAATTTAGAGCATAATGGAAGTGAGTTTGGTTCAATTTAAGTTCGTATGGAGTCGGAATTGGTATTTTAATGATCACTTTGCGGCTTATTTTAAGGGGGATTATCTGTAGTATATACATTATTTTGCTTTGCAGTTATTTTCGTTGTTTACAACACATTTTTATTTACAACTTTTATTTGTAAAAATAATTAATTTGAGGTCAAATTATGTACAAAGAAAGTAGTACAAGTTTTATACAAATATACAAGAAAATTATTTACAAATTATTTTTGGATTTTTGGATGAAAGACCCTATCTCCCCCTACTTTATTCCTGGTCGATCAGGTCAAGTATTGACCTTCTCTCGGGGTTCAGGTCATCCTGTCTTTATTGCATAAACACATCCTTTATTTTCCTTTTCTTTTCCTTTTCTTCTTTATTCTTTTATTTAAGTACAAAAAGTGTTAAAAATGCATAATTAGCAAATGCATGCAAAATGGTAATTTCATGAAATTAGTAAGTATTTACAGGTGTTTGACTACGGAAATGAAGCTAAAATAAAAGAATAAAGGTGATGAATCGTGGATTCATCATTCCCCTATACTTTACCTTTGCTAGCCCCTTAGCAAACACTTATTTGGAAAATGAGTGAAAACAAAAATAAAGAAAAGAAAAATGAAAGAAGTTAGAACAATGTTGACTTTAAAACTTATCTTCATAAAAATGTAGTATAGAGCTTTGTCGAACCTTTGGATTATTAGTGTGTCGGAACCTTAATGGCAAATGGATTTAAAACCTAACAACCTCTAAGTTTTACAAGACTCCTATTCAGGTCTCCTCAACAGTCATATCAGAACAAGCCTACATACACAAATTCTTATGACTATGAATTCGTACTTGTACGGTGTAAGTGAAATATAGATCCTAATCTCAAAAGTAGCAAAGAAACAACCTCTCTCAATAAGGTAACTTTAATCCCCTGGTCTAGCAGCTCTTTCCACGGGGAGTGGGGATATTTCCTTCTAAGTTCAAGTACAACCAGCTCAAGAAGAGGGGATGGAGAAGAGAATGGACAGTAACCAGTGTATCTACCTATCCTTAGATGCATGACCAGTGTAGCCATGTCACCCGCTGCAAGCTCACAAATATTTGACTTTGAAGCTCTTATTCCTTTTTTCACTTGTATATACACTCCAGCAGGTATTTTACTTTTCAATCAGGCATGTCCACTTTTGGAGATTCTGCATCTTTTTTATTTTTTTGAAAATATATACAAGGAGCAGCATGTACATAAAGAGTTTTTCCTCTTGAGCCAGTAGACTATTCCTCTTTTGAAGCATTATTGCAACCCCACGGTATCCTTTCTTTAGACCTCAACATCGCCAAACCAGGTTGAGACGCACTTCCCTCCCTAGAGGAGGATGAGAGGTTCCGCCTAGATGTACTACCCTCGTATTCTACCCCAAGCCAAAAGATTCTGCCCCCTCACTACCTCCTCCATGAAGAGCTAAGTGTAGAGTGCTTGTCCAAGGTAAGCCACGATCTGAAAGAATCATGTGTGTGTTGTTAGATATTCTACTTAGACTTATCAAGATGACATGTGAACATAGTCTTGTGGACTCAAAGAATTAAGTCACTAGGAACTGAAAAGTCTTAACTCCAGTTCTTATAAGGTTCCTCTGAAATTAAGTGGATTAAGGTCCAACTAAGCTCTATTCTTCAAATTTATTCCAGACTTAGTTTAAATGTCAAAACTATTCTGAAAAATGCACATGTCAATGTAGGAAAATATGTACAATGTAAAGAAAACAAAATCTTTTTGTGAAATAATTTTCAAAATTTTGAAACTTTTATGATTTTTTGAAAAATGATGTACATGCAAAAGTTTTTTTGCAATAGTTAGAAATATATACAAGTATATACATTTTTTTAAGATAAGGGTTAGGGATTATATACATATATTTACAAAGAAGTGAGTCAATTATTTACAAGAGTCATGAGAAAGGATTTAAACTTGAGTCATTTATACATGCATATATACACAATTGGAATTTTTTATTATTTTTATTCATTTTTTTAGTTTTTGTGATGCATATATTCCTCAAATTTACTTGAAAATAATTTTACAAATAATTTTGAAAACTATTGTCCAAAATAATTTTTCACACAATTTTACAATCATTTACAATCATTTGAAAATAATTTTGCAAACATTTTTCAAATAGTATATATAGATTTTCAAAATAAATTTTCAACTATTTTTCAAAATATTTGCAAATAGTTTTACAAAATCATATTTCTTCACACAAAGAGGAAAATTATTTTTACAAGCCACAATTTTTACAAAGGTTGAAAATATTTTTCAAATATTTCTCAAATAGATTTCAAAAGATCTTTCAAATAGATTATCAAACCATTTTCAAAATATTTTTCAAAATATTTTAACCTGACTTATTAGTCAGTATGTACAAGAAAAAAACTTGAGGAAATTTCTGCATCTTTTTATTAGATAGTTTTTTTATTTTTTACCAGTGTTTACACTGTATTTTAGTCATATTAAAAATATGAAAGTACAAGTTATGGATAAAGTATATATGCAATATATACGACACCCCCTATACTTAGCTCGAACTATGTCCTCATAGTAATCAAAGAGCTGGAAAGAAAGACATAACTCGTGCTAAGTATAGAAAAGTGAAAAGAATACTATACTACAACGACGAATGAAAGAATATAATAGAAGTCGATGATCCACCTATACTTAGGATCAAGAAATCCTATGTATAGAAGAATGTACACAAAGGGGAAAATCGAAGAGTAGAATGTATTGGATTTACCCCACTCCCCATACTTTGGGTAAAATATCCCTAAGTATAGGCAACAAAATAGAGGTAAAAAGAATAAGATAAATAATCACAAGTCTGACACTCCCCTATGCTTAGTGTAAAGTACACCCTAAGTATGGCAGAATCACAAGATGAATATGGGGTGTGAGAAAGAATGCATGATATGGACAGATGGATCTATACAACTGTGAACAATGTTGAGATGCCTCTCAACAAGCGTTAGATTTTACGCCCCTAGCTGGGCGCAAGTGCTAGGGTAACGTTGTATCGAGGTTCGGGATGGTATCTGTGAAGCAAATACCGTACTGTCGTTGCAGTATCATTGGGAGAACAACAACGAACTCAACAGAAGAAAAGATGACACCCAGGTAAACAATCAGGAGGGTGTTTGCTACTGGGAAAAGATATTGGAAGATGAAATCAGATTCCGATAGCACAAAAGAAATCGTCAGCTCAAGATCTGAATGGAGTGAATGGGTAGAGCCGAAGAAGTTGTCTGTCATTGAGTCCTTCATGTCAATCACAGTCTCGAATAGATAAGGAAGATCAAGATTAGGAGACTCACTAAAAAGACTGATATCCGATGTATATAATGTAGACAAATCAGTGAAATCATCGAATACCTCAAAGATTGGTTCGTCCTTGCGAGGGTCTTCGAGGAGAGAAATCTCAAACTCATGATAAAAAAATATCAGAAAACTCGGTCTCGTGATCCGCCAGATCGGATGCACTCTCAGAATGTGAAATCGATTACATAGGGTTCATGGCATCCTCCCGCAGATAACCCTTGGGAAGTAATGCTGAATCATCAGGGAACTGGGGATCTATGTTGCCAAATATCAAGTCCTCCAAAAATATATCAACCTCATCAAATGAGAGGACACATGGCTCAAATACGGGACTATATGTGTCTGTCAAATCACAAATCAGTCCCTCATCAAGATCTGTCTATTGAGATAGATCAAAATGTATATCTGAATCTGAGAAAATCTTCTGAAGAATAGACACTGAATCAATTGGGCATGACACTGAAATGACTCAAAGGATGGTTGAGATATGGGTTCTACCTCTATTTCTTGGGCTCCTAACAAATCTAGAATCCAAGAATCTTCTACGTAAAAGAGCAGGACTGGCTCAAAATCTGACTGTAAATCCAATGGGTCCTCAAACAATGTCCGACTCTGAGAACTCACAGTAGTAGTCAACACATCCATCATATGAAAAGTAGTAGCATCCATATCCTCTTATTGGTGTGTGCTGTCTGAATCAGCATGATGTGTCACACACTCAATAAGTTTCATCTCTCCCTCATGTGTTGCCCCGAATAAATCATCTTGTGGATATGGAATGTCTGAATGTGTATCCAAGATAGTCTCAAATAAATCCAGGTCGGGACTGTGGTATGAACCACCACATGAGGTAATAACATATGCAATCTGTTCCGCAGTCATCCCCCTTATGGCGTTGTGGAAAACATCAATCATCGAAAATCCATGATCTGGAAAACGCCTCAAAAGATCAAGTAACCTCAACCACGAATATCTCAATGGCTCCTGGGGGTCAACTGTAAAATCATGAATACAAGATCGCATCATATCAGCTCTATGCTGGGGGTAAAATCTCTGCAAAAACAATGATCGTAAATCTCCCCACGTAGCAGTCTTCCTTCCCAACTCTCTATGACGTCTCAAAGCTCTAGTCTGAAGTGAGAAAGAGAAGGTCATCAACATCAGATCCTCACAAGTGATATCAAGGTATGATCGTGATTTATAAAAATCCTCAAACTCAGATATATGCATATATGGTTCCTCATGCACTCCTTCTGAAAATTTTGGCAGTAGATTAATGAAATCTAATTTCAAAATGAAGGGGCTCAATGTAGAAGCAGAGTATGCTTCTTGATTGGTGTAGTCATCCATCATCCCAGAATAAAAGTCGTCTGAAATTCGCAACTGCCCCATTTGATCTCCTGTGGAATGCATTCTCATCTCAGCAAGGTAATCGCTTGGGTCTCGTATTAGGTCAATCTGGTCTCCTCGGGCGTCACTCACAGCATGTCCCGAATGGTAAGGTGAAGAAAGAGAAGATGGGAAACCGATAGGAGTTCTGACCTCTCAAGAGAGTGTGCGAGAATGATGGGAATTAAATGAAGAAACCGCAAAATCCGGCTGAAGTGGAGTGTAGTCCATCATGAAGAGAGTGAAATAAAGGGAGGGAGGGTGGGATAGAAGAGAGAGAGAGATATATAGATAGAAGGTGACTACTAATGATCTATAGAAGATGAATGTAACTAACTCACGCCAAAGACATACAAACACAATGCAAACCCCAATTCACCAACTCTACACAAAATTGACCGTGAGATCTCGGTCTTTATCTTTTCAATTTTAGAGTTTAGTGATAAGACAAAAGTTGTACAAACACTTAGGAGGATTTATGGGATTTTGGCACTACTCCTTAGTGTGTATGCGAACAATTAAAAGCGCAAACAATGAGGGGGCTGCTCTTCCAATACAATAGTGAATCAGTTACGTTTAATTTTATAAGTCAAGTTCAATTAGCAGTCCTAAATTTTTTATAATTTTTTGATTTTCACTTTTTCTGGATTTTTTTCAAAGAATAACACCTAACGAGATTTTTGATTTCCTCTTTGATTAACTTGAGTCCAAAAATAGGGGGAGGAAATCGAAAAAGCTAATGTACAATCAAATACGATGATACATGCAGAGATAGAAAATGTGTACCTTGCTCCAACACTCTACATGCAATATGATCTATGCATAAATTAAATACACAAAGTAAACTAACTATATGATGCACGAGGAAATCAGCCTTAGACGAGTAGCTTCTATTGATCGTGAAGAACAATAGTTAGTTAATCGAATTGAGTCTGGAGTCCGATCTTGAGATCACTCGGTGCCCTCCACAGCGGGTCCTGTATGCATTTTATGTGACTCCTCATGGCGCGTGGTCTCAAATTCAACTAAACCAACTTTTTCAATTATTTTTTTAACAGGGCCAGTTACGTTCTATAGGAATAGATAACCTATTAGGTGTTGGGCCTTAGCTATTTACGTCACAATCAATAAAAAATCCTACATCTAGGGGCTAAATCCGTGAGATCAAATAGAAAGTTATAGCGGTGAAATCAAAAACACGGAAAACAATAGTGAGGTCCCCCAAGTGCACCGGCACTTAGCGAAACAGACCTCAAGAAAAGTGTCCAAGTTCAGAAGTGTTCAACCTAAATTATTACAATAATAGATTATTCTCTCAAATAAAATAAAAGTCTTCTTATCATCTTTGCTATTCCTCCTATGTCGTTCCTCCAAAGAGAAGCTCCAAGTTGTCCTCCAAGCAGTTCCTCGGACAAAAATCTAAGAAGAGATGGTCAGAAAATAATTATAATATAAAGAGACAACTAACATAAATTGAAAAATAACTAAAAAGCCGTGCTCCTCGGCAACGACACCATTCTGATGAGCCGAAATCCGATGTGGTTAAGAAGGGATAAATATCACAATGTGTCGTTGTTCTCAACCACTCGAATCGGTCTATGGAAAAAAATTATTTGAACCACTTAAAAGATAATCAAATAATTAAATGCAAATGCAAGCGGTTTCTCTATTCTATTTACTCGTATAGCGACCAGATCGAACACAGGAGTACGATTGAAAAAAACTATGTAGTCAATTTTCATAATTAAATTTTAGTGGTTTTTGAATTTTTATTTTTTTTAATTTTTTTCAAAACAAGTAGAAAGGATAAAATACACAATGCCACACTCTTTTTGTATTTTTCAGAATAACAAAAAATGCTCAGAAAATTATGGAGAAAATGTTTTGTGTTTTATATATTTTGAAATGTATTCGGTAAATTTTTTTAGTTTTTCCTGATGTTTTTATGATTTTATAAAAATAAAACAGTGAAAAATGTAGAAAATAGTTAACAACCAAGAGTATTTTGTAACTTAAAATCATTTTAGAAGCCCAATACTCCTGGAAATTACTTTTAACCTAAAGTGCAATTAAATATCTACAAACAGAGGTCAAGATCAGATTTTTTGGATTTTTCTACAATTTTCTGCAAATTTTTAAGATTTTTCGTTTTTCGTATTTTTTTGGTTTTAGTAAATGATTTATGCACGATATTTGTATAGAAATTAAAAGACAATAAAAGACACCTATAGTAATTTTTGGAATTTTTAGGCTAATTTTTGAATTTTTATAATTTTTCTAATTTTGGATAGACAAAAAGACACTGTTTTTTATTTTAAAATATATCAAATAAACACAAAATGTAATGAAATTTTTATCCAATGTCAAGGACATGGCAGGAGTATATACAATTTTTTTCAGAATTTATTGAGCAAGAAAACCATTTATTTCAATAAGAGAATCATGCAAAACAAATTTGTAAACACAGGGGCTTATTCGCAAATATTCAATGTTTGAGCATCACATTATAACAAAGAAATAAACAGGGGTTAGAACTTACAATTTTCCCAATGGAGGCATGCGTTGCACATGCTCAAGTTAAAGGAGGGCTGATTTGCAGTTTTACACACTTCAGAGGGCAACTTCGTAATTTTTCCAAAAGATTTTTTTTTTCAAAAACATATCCCTAGGGTTCTTGTAGCTTTGTTCAACCCAAAGGGGAAGAGGGGCCTGACCGCCTCCCCTTCTTCTTCTCCCACGCGCGGGCGGTGCTGGGAAGATGGCGCAACAGTCGGAGGGGCGTGCAGGAATTCCGCGCGGCGGAGGGGAGCGCCACATGATGGAGGACCAACGTGGGAGCAGGCCGCATTCGGGGTTCGGGGCGGTGCGAGCCCCGCGCGGGTGTGTTTCAGTGAAGGAGGAGGCAACAAGAGAAGGGCAGCGCCGGAGCGTTGGAGGGCGGGTGCTGCCGCGCTGGAGGTGCGAGGGCACACGTGCGACGGTAAGACGAGGCAGGCGAAGAGGGGGCACGGTGCTGCCTTGGCACGGGGGAGGTGCGGCTGTGTAGCTGCTGGAGAATGGCGGAGTTGCTACGCGGAGGCGCGACCTGCGCAATGAGTGGCATTGCTGGAGACCACGCGCGTGGGGGGGGGGGTCCGCGACCTGGGCACCGGGCGTTGCTCCGCAACAGGTGGCATTTCTAGGCGACGAGTGTACCGCACGGATGACCTGTCATTTTTTACTATTTTTGTTTTTTTATGTAAATAGTAATAAGAACTGAAAAGAATTTTTTTACTATTTTTTTCAAAATGGGAAACGTAAACAGAAGCAAATTTTTTATATATTTTTTATTAGTTTTTTATTTTCCTGCAAAACAAAGGTTAGAGAAAAAAGCAATTATAATTTTTTTTATTTATTGACAAAAGAGATTCGTGAATGAATGTAGATCTTGACGACATGAAAGAAGAGATCCGTGACTCCTGCCACCGTGCGTGGTTAGAGGTGATAGGTTGTGCGAGGTAGAATGTGAAATACGAGGATCGAGATGTGAGATGAAAAAAATTGATTCAGATGAGAAAATATGTGGTAACAAATTTTTGTGATTTTTAAGGATCTAAAAATTAGTCAAATCGAAGCAAAAATTAAACCTACGATTTATCTAATAAAAATGAAAATTCCTTCATGTTCTCCTTTGCTGCTCCCAACTGCCATCTAAGTCTGAAGGATGGCTCCGCCTTGCTTGGGTGCGCAGGTCCTCCTAAGAAGTCCTCCCTCATGTGGCAGTCCCTCGCAAAAAAGTCAATAAGAAGGAGTGTCAGACAATTCACTATTAATATCAAATAATAATGAAAAGTAAATAAATGACAAGAAGAAATAAATGCAAAAATAAATAAATGAACAAGAGAGATAGGATAATTACAGAATCCCCATCCATGCGGCATTTCTCCTCAACAAAGACTCCATTTAATAAAACATGATTCCCAACTGATCGTGTGTTCTATAGAAGGCGGGAGATGGATCTCACGTTGGGGTCGGATACGCCGTGATGGTGACGAAGACGGAATCATTCTCACTGACCGGATCGGAGTCTGGGCACCCTTATATGATGAGCATCTCTCGGAGATCGGGCTCCTCTCCACCAAAGATTGATCAAAGAATGAAAGGAGGAGGAGCCCATTAAAAAGAGAAGAAAAATAAAAAAGGAAGGAATGTACAAAAGAAGAATGTTTTTATTGGTTAATTAATAAAATAATTAATTAAGTAAAAAAGAATTTTGGATTTAATTAAAATAAATAAATTAAATAATTTCCAAAAATTAATTCTCCACCTTAATGGTGGCTATTAAAGGTATGAAATCAAAACTTTTATACATGGTATGTTATTAAATCAAATAAATCAAATAATTAAATACAAATTTCGTAAATAAATTAAATTATTTAATTAATGTTAGATATTTTATTTTTTAGTGATTTTAATATAAGACAATTAGTTGTATACAAATATTATATACATATAATACAATATACATATGTACAAATAAGGAAATAATATTTATATCCTTTTTTAAAATATTATATTTTTATTATTTTTTAATGAAAATACTATTTACAATTATGTACATAAAATAAATATGAATATATATATATATATACAATAATTAATGGTGAAATTACACAAAACACTCCAGAAAATCGACTTTTTAACCATAACTCCAAAAATTATGAAACCACAATCATTTGAAAGATAATATAATTTAGAGCATAACAGAAGTTGTGAGTTTGGTTCAATTTGAGTTCATATGGAGCTGGAATTAGTATTTTAATGATACCTTGCGGCTTTTTCTGAGGGTGATTATTTGAAATAAGTACATTATTTTGCTTTGCAATTATTTTCATTATTTACAACACATTTTTATTTACAACTTTTGTTTACAAAATAATTAATTTGAGGTCAAATTATGTATAAAGAAAATAGTACAAGTTTTATACAAATATACAGGAAAAATATTTATAAATTATTTTTGGATTTTTGCATGAAAGACCATATCTTTGCCTACTTTATTCCTAGTCGACCAGGTCAAGTCTTGACCTTCTCTAGAGGTTCGGGTCAGTCTGTCTTTATTGCATAAACACATCCTTTGTTTTTCTTTTCTTTTTCTTTTCTTCTTTATTCTTTTATTTAAGTACAAAAAGGGTTGAAATGCATAATTAACAAATGCATGTAAAATGGTAATTTCATGAAATTAGTGGGTATTTACAGATGTTTGACTACGGAAATGAAGCTAAAATAAAAGAACAAAGGTGATGAATCATGGACTCATCATAAGTCAACTAAAAAATGTTGGACCATACTGGTCCATGAGATGTCATGATGTGGAAACTTCTCTTGCTGATCATTAAACCTCTCCCAAGCCTCATGAATGGACTCTTGGGTGGTTTGAGTGAAGTTCACAAATATGAGCGCGATATGATTCAACCACCCAAGAAGGTAGAACTTATGCAGAAAGGTTGAACGGGAATGTCGTCATTTTGACTACACCCAACGAGATGTTAGGGTAGTGAGTGGTTCAACAGATGTGTCCAAAATGTTGGAGACGGATACAGGGTTCTTCATTTTTGTTCTCGTGGTAGGTGAGAAGCAGAGCCAAGAGTTTAGACTTGGGCATGGACAATAGGAATCTGAATCCATTATATCATCGATTCAGCATCGGGGTTGTAAGTTTCCTAGACGGTCAGCTTGGGCCGCCCTCCTCTTCTCTCATCTATCAGCCCTCCACAGGGTCCATCTTTTATCTCTTCTTCTCCTCCTCCTCCTAGTTGGTCTCTTATTCTCCTTAGATCATTCAACATGTCTTGTAAGGAGACCTGCATCAATGCCTGGACTGTGAGTTGTAGCTGGATTGCATGTATGGAGGCAAGGAGTTGTGCATTCACCACGTTCTGATCTGACTACTGGCATGTATGCGGTTGTTGACATTGAGGTCCCTTTTTCTTTCCATATGAATATGAATATGAATCCGATACGATCTCTAGCTCCAGATCGGGAACATATTATGCAAATAGAATAATGCCTCGATCAGTCTAAATGGAAGCACCAGATGAAAAGAATCATTCTATGTTAAGGTCAACAGAGAATTTCGTTAAGGATGGAGATGCATATGGAGTGAAATCATTTCTGTCCAAAATGGGAAAATTTTAGGACAAGTGTGATCTGAGTTTATTGAAGAAGGTGGAGAGTCTATAGAGCAGTTCATGGAGTCCGAACCTTGATCTCGAGAATCGCCTCGAATTATTGGAGAGGTCAACCACATGGAATCAATGTTGGTGTTGGCGGAGTCCCGACTAAGCCATCCATGAGTCACCATCTTGGGGTCAAAAAGAAGATCGAGAATGGATGAATGATACATAGGTCAACAAGAAAAAAAAGGAGTGCAAAATAGTAGAACGACTCAAAGTGAGCTGGGGTTAGATGAGGATAAAAGAAGAGAAAATGAAAGGCAAAATTTGCATGTGTGAGGGACTTGATCTTGGACCTTAATCTAAATCAAACAAACACCATACAAGTTATGGATTTATCTTTTCAATTTTATGATTGTATTGTAGGCAAATCTTTTAACAAGTTCTTAAGATCGCTATCCCTATAGGAGTGTATATACTGTCGGGAAAGTACCACTTACTTCTTCCGCCTCCTTTGTAACTTCTGATCTACACACTTTGAGGTCCTTGATCGCATGTTTGGGTAGCTACTCGGTCAAATAAATAGAGAGAGGAAGCCAACATGCGAAACTAATACCACCCTCGCAAGTGAGGTACTCGACCGTAGGACAATGAGACAGACATACCCCGTGAAGGCGTAGCCTATGCTCAATACTTCGGGCCAAGTAGGATGCTCCACACAAGGCGGTAACAGCGTCTTCTACAAAGCCCTACTCACCCATGTACGATAGAAGCGTCAATATGTCACCAACCCAGGTGATAATCAAGGCTACCACATATCAGATTTTGGATCTAATCCTTAGGGGCTCACGCCTCACTCAGTTTGGAATGTACCTAAAAAGCAAGGAGGGCTTTATGAACCCAAAACAAGGGTGTCCATTACCGATTTTAATTAAGGTCAAAGTTTTATTAGCAGTCCACTTGTTTTAATTTTTTTGGATTTTTCATTTTTTGAGTGTTTTTCAAAATAAACCTCCTAACAATTTTATGTATTTTCTTTTTGATCCTAAATGTTATATAAACAGAGAGAGAAGGCATAAAGGCACCACAAGTGGGCACTAGAGTGGCAATCTCGCTCTTGTGTCAAATGATACATGCAAAGTAAGAAGACTCCATGTAATTCCCAGCACTATCCATGTGAGATGCAAAATAGAATAGAAATATTTGCACTATATGGTGATATGCAAAGCGAGGAAGTGTCCTAAACAGGAATTGCAATTATCGAGGAAAACAAGATGCTAAATACTCAAAAACGGATCCAATTGTCTAATCTTGGAGACTCATCGGTGCCCACCATGACAGGACCTGTAAGCATTGTATGAAGTCTTTCACCGCTCGCAATTTTAAATTAAAGTAATTTGCAATTAATTATTTGACTAAGTCCAAGCAAAAGAGACTATAGGTGCATGCTTCTATTAAGATTGTGGACCTCATACCGAGTCAAGAAAACCTAGATATAAGGGTTCAATTACATAAAAAATGAAAAATAAAGTTGTAAATCTTAAATCTCAAGAAACAATATAAAAGAAAGCGATGAATCATGAAAAATCGTGATAAGTCCCCAGGTGAACAGACACCCGGGCAATGGACCTCATTAGTGTGGCAGTGTCTAAGTCCAAATACAAATAATATTACAAAAACAAAATAAAACACTCTCCTCCCAAAAATAAAAATGCTAAGTGAATGTGCTACTCTTCTCCTTCTTTCTCTTCCTCTCTCATGATCTCTCCATGTTGACTCGTAAGAAGAAGAGTCAACTTCCTCGTGACTCCAATGCGTCCACCTCCTAGGAAGAGATTGGCATCACATGGTCCTTCGTAAGAAAGTCAAATAAAGACAAGTGGGTCAGAATAGATAAACAATTATAAAAAATATAGAGCAAAAATAAAAAAGAAATAATGCACACAAATATACGCAAACTACTATGCCATCCCACCTTCTTCGGCAACGATGCTATTTGATTAATCAAGAAAATCCAAGGAACTATCTTGTGTCCACACAAGGCGGGACCACTTAATAGTTGCAATGAAATCCCTCGAAAACTCAATGATTAAATCCATAGGCAACCCACAAAATGAAAATCAAGAAATGAAGTATGGATGTGGATCAAAATTTATTATATCTCTACAAAACAAGTATGTATAGTGACAAGTAGGTAGGGTGTCGAACACAAGGAACACAATGCCTAGCACAAATTATTTAAACAGACAAACAATGTAAGTGTATGTATGCATAAATATGCACAAAATCAACCAATCTTTTTTGTGGGTTTTTAATTAAATACAATAATTACCCTTTTATATGAATGTTTTAAAATTTTTGAGGTTTATAAGTCTTATTTTCTTTTTTTATTTTTTGCTTTTTTATTTCCATTTTAATTTAATAATATATAAATAATACATATATGTATAAGAATATATATATAAAGGTATATAACGTAGTATATATAATATAAGTTCTATAATGTATATTATATATAAAAAATTATATAAAAATCAGAAAATAATAAAAAGACATCCTTTTAATTTTTAAAGGGTTTAAAATATAAAAATAGTATAATAATTAATAATAATATAGACTATAAATAATAATATATAGATATATAAATACTATATAGGGTATACTATTTATAAATATAGGTAAAAAAGTCAAAAGGTCCAAATGAAATCATTTACATATTTCAAATATTTTTCTATTTTTGTGAATTTCTAAGATATTTTTGCATTTTTTTTTAAAATAAAAATAAAGTAAAATAGGAACCTTTAATTAGGTTAAACAGGTTTGAGAATTAAAAAAAGAAATGGGTATAAAATTTCATAATTCAATTTTTCATACATAAAAATAGACATAAATAAAAATACGGGATAGAAAATAATATTGTTGAGATTTTTAAGAATATTTTATAAATTGTTTAGGGTTAGCAAGGGTCTAATTTTGAGAGTTTATTTTGAGATTTGTTTGTGGTTTTTTCTGGAGTTAGAAAATAGTCTTAATAAACAGTAGGATTTTTTAAATTTTTAGAAAATATTTTATATTTTTTGTATTTTTAAGTCAAATAGGGAAGAAAACAGCCCTATTTTATTTTTAATAAATGATAAATGCAAAAAATGGTAAAGAAAATATATAGTGTTAATAAATAACCAATCATGCACATATAGATATTTTTGCACAACTTTCAGAGCACATGAGCTATTTTTAATAATAAGAAATGCATAAATAAAAATAAATCATGTCGAGTGGGTATATTTGAAATATAATATATTCCAGGGGCTAGCATGAAAAATAACCCATAAGTTTGAACTGCGACTTTATTTTAAAGACTAAATAGGATACAAAACCCATAAGGGTACGCCTGCAAAATGTCCCCTCACGTGGAGGTCTATGTGAGATGAGTTGGCACTTGACTTAAATACGATATTAAAAAGTACTAAAGGTATACATGCAAATTATCCACAAAGTTTTGTACTTAATTAAATATTTACAACACCTTTTATAAATAACAAAAAATGCAGAGAGGGTGGATGAAAATTTTACCACTTATGTGCTTTTAATCCAACAATTGTCGTCATGCCACGTGGTTGATCCCAGGGATCTTCGAGGCACCGCTTCGAAATAATTGGGCTGGCCATATTAAATCTCGGCCTAGATTAAATCGGGTCACGTTCTTGATCAGACGACGGAGCGGGGGCCTAGAAGAACTCATGAAGAGTTGGGCGCTGGTGACCTTTGATCAGGCTTATCTCCCTGCTCCAGTGATCTCTACTCAATCCGACAGACATATCAGCTTCTTTATACTCCTTTAGGTGTAGAGGGTTTCTCCAATGATGGTGAGAGAGCTCAGACGAGGTCTGAGGAACTGGGGCTGGTCCAAATGATTAATGGGGTTCCAAAATCCTCCTTGGAATCACGAGCCTGCACTAAAATGATCATTTGCTCGAGGATTATGTCCTCAACCCAAAAATGAAGCAAAAATGAGTTGGGGATGAGGTGGATATGGATATCTAACGAATGGTGGTGGAGTGTAGCTTGGATGATCAGAGGGTCGAATCACGATCAATTGCCATGGAGCTCAAGCTCCAAGGAATTGGGGGGGAGGGGGTTTCTAAATTAAGATAAAAGACTCGATTAAACTAGAAAATAAATGAGAAAATGAAATGCAAGTTCTAAACATTACCTAAGAACAATGAAGAAAGGCCTCAACTTGGCCTTACGACCAAGGAAGCTTAACCGGTTGGCGACGCTCGAGCGATGGATGTGTTTCACCTCCTCCACTTCTCCTCTTCGTTGCAAATCGATTGGTTGCGCTCCTGTCACCAACAACAACCCAATGGAGATGATCTAAGGGGATAAGAACCAAATAAGAGGAACCAAAAGGTGAGACAGATCTAGAGGATAAAACTCATAGGTTGAGAAAGCGGGGTGTTTACAAGGTAGATGTTAATCGAGTCGATGAAGATTGGTTAAATCTCTGGTGTTTGAGGGAATTAGGGATGTTCAATCTCCAAAAATCAGGCGACACGCCAAAGCAAATGATGATAGTTTCAAGCAAAAAAAGGGGCGAAGAAGCGGATCTAACAGTCTGACGCTTGAGGAAGAGAGAAGAGGGTGTTGACCCAGGTCAACTCGGGGAGCATTTTGATTGGTCCACGTGGACCATCTAGAATATTCCCTAGAGGAAAGATTAGTATAATCAAAAATAAATAATAAATGAATCATATAATTTTTTATTAACACATGAAAAATGTTTGTAATTTAAAGTAATATTTTATACGTATTTTATTTATTATTATGAGGCTTTTTATTACAAGTTATTATTTACATTTAAAATATAGGTATAAATACTTGTATTTTAGTATTTTAATTTTTATTTTGTGTTATATTTTATTATTTTAACTTAATTTTACATATTTTTAAATTTTTTACACATATTTAGATATTTTTATTATATTTTTCTTAGTTTGTATGTACACTTTATTAATTAAGTATAGATACGTTATAGGCATATACATGTATATCTTATTTATGTATCTAAATATATTATTTATTTTGATTCTATTTTAATGGTTTTATTTTATTTTCGTAATTGTGTACATATGTTCCAAATAATATTTACAATCTTATAAAAATAAGAGAGTTTAAAAATACAAAGAATAAATATATCGAATAAAATATACAGATATATTGCATAATATGGGCCCAAAACATAAATTTTACATCCTAGCTTCAAATTAAATGAAACCAACTTCATTAAATAGCTTATTAAAAGTTATGTAAATTAAAGTAATTTTGGTCCATTTTGATATAATAGGGAGAAGGTACATGTTGGTGAAATTTTTACTTTGACTTTTTATTTTATATGTCCCGAGCATATTATGCATTATTTTTATGTGAACTCGATTTTGTATTTTTCTTTGTACTTTTATCTACAATATTCATGTTGAGTGTTTTATTATTTGAGGTGTAAAAATAATAGTATAAAATAGGTGCCAAAAACGAATTATATATGAATTAAAAACACGGGTTATTGTGTCTTTTCTGTACAATTCATATGCCCTATCTTCCCATACTTTATTTATTGTCGATCAATTTATCATGATGACTGGATCTAGTGGTCTAGGGTCACTTAACACCTATGGTCTCATTTCTTTTTCTTTTCTTCATTTATTCTTTAATTTTGGAATTATATGCAATAAATATGTAGTGTTTTATACAATATTTTATACAAATTACGCAGTACTTATTTTGGCAAACTAATGGTATATAGATGCATTTATCCAGAGATTTAAGGCCAAAATGAAAGAATAAAGGTGATGAAATGGAGATTCATCAATGTCATGTATAATGACTTTGATAATGAGATCTAATTTCATTTTTAGATTTAGAAGATTTTCAGAGATGTCTGATTGTATCATACAATATACCTAATCTTCTCATTACATCCAAATCCAATTCATAGTAATTTCTTAACTCTGGACACAGACTAAACAACCAATCTACTGAGCAAAGTTACTGAAGTCCGAACATATTTCATCACTCTCTCATAATGGAAGCATCATGGTACATAATCGATTGAGATCACATCAACATCGAGTATTTCTAATACATATACATCATACATACTGGAAGATCATGATTAAATCCTATTTTAGATCTCATTTGAAATGTCTACTTCATGGTTTTATCATTAAGTTTTTCATTTGAATATTGAAATTGGTATCGATCATATGCTTTCATATATCGTACATTTTAATTGTGTCGTGTTTCCAAAGCAAGATGACTATCGATAGAGTTTGGTTTATCCTAGTATCTTATGAGGGAACTCGCATCTTTTGATTCATTAGTGAATATGCATGATCCCTTTGAGAGATCATATTAATCATATACCATATATGCACACTAGCATGTTAATGTATAAATCTTGACTAGGTCATCAACCTAATGGTTTGCCAAATGTACATACTTAGACATATAGTAACACATATGTATCCTATCAAAACATGTATGACTATACGTAATAATATACGATATAGATCTTAGTTATCTCGATCTTGCCAAGTCAACACTTTGACTTAACTCATTCAACACCTCTATATTTCTATTCCTATGCAAAGGACATGCATCATGAGTTAGATTGGATGTCGGTCTTTGGAGTAAGGATTCACTTCTCCTTCTCAGGTTAGAGATCCTTTCTTGATAATCATTTGATGGTGTGATTTAGTTCTCAATCTAACTCTTTAGATATTCAACCAAGCATTGGTCTCTGTGATCTAACCATTGGATCAACATTTATTTGATATCAATATATTCAAGATATATAACGCTATTTTTACTAAGGGATCCATTAATAAGTTCATACAAAATAGATATATTATAATCTCAAAAAAGAAAGGAAAATAACTAACTTTATTTATACTTTTTTAAAATAACTTTTATTGTTGAAATTATTCACCTAGGGCTCACATGTCTAAGAATCTCTCACTAGACCTGAAAACCATTGAAGTAAAATCTTTAAGACCATACTCATTACTTGCTAGTGGAAAAACTTTTGAGATAAAGTTTTGGTAAGGGATCAACAATGTTGTCAGCAGAGGCAACCTTGGTGATTATGATGTCACAACATTTCTACATCTTCCAGGTGATGTGATATTTCCTCTCTACACGCGTGCTCTTTTGATGCCGTATGGTTTCCTTTTCGTGAGCTATGACTCACGTGTTATAGCAAAGAAAAGGTATGGGAGCATTTGAGGAAACTATGCCCAGTTTGAAGACGAGCTTGAGCAACCACACTACCTATTTAGCACAAGGTTCAAAATCTCGATTTCAAATTGGTTTCGGTCACCTCCAATACCAAAATTTCGCTGAAATTTCAGGAAATTGCGACAATTTCAGTGGAAATGTCGGAAATGGATCAAAAGCCCATTTTTTCAATTTTATTGTAAATTATGATTTTCCAAGTTATTAGAACAATAAATAACATATAAATACATAATTATTTCACACATATTGCTCATCTATACCCCTTATATTGTACATATTGGTCATATCAGGCATATTGGTCATATCAGTTATATCTGTAATATTGTAGAATATGTTAGAAATTGCAAATGGAGTTAATCTGAGTATTTCAAACAATGAAACAATAGATATATACTTATAGGCTTATAGCATACATATCAATCATCTTATCGTAGGAGGAGGAGGAGGTCCTGGAGGAGGAGCATGAAAGTATTCCGGGAAGATACCAAATGATCTCTCATCGTGCGACGATCCATATCCACCTAAAGGACTTGGTGTTCCTTCACGATATGGGATGTCAATGTCCATGCAGCTCAAGGAACCTACATATGATATCAAATCATCCATGTAGCTATTGGATGGACGATGGCCACGACTGTACTCGTAATCCATGGGTCCTGGACTCGAACTTGGAACAAACTGTCCATGTGCATTCCTCTGTTGCTCCATATATTCACATCCTGCAAGTAGTCCTTCCTCAAATTTTGTATCTTGTGTTCCATGAACACCCCCTCCTGACCCACCTGGGTATGTTTCCCCACCATCACCAGGTCCACCACGACCAATATCATCATCATCATCATCTCCACTGTCATCCTTTGACTTCGATTTGGATTTGGAGCTAGTGGAGAGAATTTCATCAACAACCGCATCAATCTCGGCCTCCAACCCTCCAAGAGGGTCTGTAATCCACCTTGATCTTACCAAATAGTCACCTACATCTGCTCCCATTTGCTGGCTTATATTCTCATTTGATCTTCCACCTGGTTGATTAAGAACGGGAGAACCATTGGAATCCATCCACCTCTAGAGGACATCTTCATCAGCATCATCATCGTGCATCTTGAAAATGTATGCAAGATCGATAGGGTCTGTGTAGTCCTCTTTGTCTCATCCCTCCCTTGCATGCTTCAACTTCATCCTCAAGTTGTAATGCATGCAGACAAGATCATTGAGCTTCTGTTCTCCCAACATGTTCCGTCTCTTAGAATGGATCAAGTTGAATGTGCTCCAGTTCCTCTCACAACCTCCAGCAGATACGGTTTGAGACAACACTTTCACTGCCACATTTCGTAGGTTGGGAGCTTCCATCCCGTATAATAACCACCATGCGACTGCAAAAAATCAAAACGAGATAAATCAATAGTAGGAATAAATGAACACACAATCAATGGATTTATTTATCTTCATCCCTATCTGGAAGAGTATTGCCTCGTCTATTTACCGCAGTAATTCGACCAAAGGAACTCAAGGCATCCCGAAAATACTTAACCTGCACACACATGTTTAAGTCATAAATTGTTACATAATACTCCTAAAGAATATTTTTGTGAGTCCTAATCTAGCTTCAAATTCATGATTACCTCATTCATGCACAAGGTTTGTAACTTCTCATTCTTGACGAGCTTCTCCACCATAATTTGTACAACTGCTAAAAGGTCAGCATTTGTACCAAGTCTATTCTTGCCGGTACTTAGGATTGAAGTAATAAGCTGGACACAAAGTCACGAACAAGCACAATTCTCATATTCTAAAGATCTATAAAAATTTTAAAAATAAAAAATAAATTAGATTATTACATAATACATACTAGCCTTGTGAAGAGGATGTGAGAGCATCTTGGATCAACGCTCGTTTATGATGTCCGACCATGCTTTGGATCCTTTTCCGACTACTTCTTTGACCTTCTCTCTCATGCAGCGCATTGCCTCGTAGATCACTCCCATGGTGGGCTTCTTATCTCCATCTACGATCTGCAAAGAAACAACTTCATCCATGATCCTCGTGACCTGAGTCGCGTCATCCCAAAAGTAGAGATCATTGATCAATGTCTCCACTTTCCGTCCTCCTTAATCCGAGTTTCAGGTATCTCGAACCATTCACCTTGGCAATGCATGGTTTTCAACCTTGTCTTTTGTTGTTTGAGGCTTTGCAATGCTATAAAATTGGTTGCAAAGCATGTGATGCCAGCCTCATTAGCTCACCATTGCACATCCGCCTCATCAATACCATCACTTTACCGTGGTTGTAAATGAATGTGGTGATTGTTTGTGCTTGTTCCACTACCTTTGAGACAAGCTTCCTCTTGCTGAAATCCTTTGAAATTAAATCTATGAAATGTGTAGCACACGGTGTCCAAAAAGGACCATAACTGCTAGACTTCATTATTGTTTCACCGGCTTTCTTGAAGTTGCTGCCATTATCCATCACAATCTGGACAATGTGATCTTTCCCAACCTCTTTAATGGCATCCTTCATCAACTTCAGCAGGTAATTGTGGTCCTTCACATGATTAGATGCATCAACAGATTTCAAAAATATTGTCTTCCCATCGCAGTAAACAAGGAAGTTGATGATCTACTTCCTCATGTAGCTCGTCCACCCATCACACATCAATGTCACCCCGTACTCTGGTCATCTCCTCCTAAACTCAGCGATGTACTCATTCATCTTCTCCTTCTCCATCCGCAGATATTTGTTCATTATCTCGTAGGATGTAGAAGCCTTCACTCCCATTTCCACTACAGCGATCTCATAAATGACATGTTGCAGAAATGGCCCGCTAGCAATGTTGGCAGGAATGCTCTCCCCAAAGAAGAGCTTGCTGATGGCCTTTCCTACCCTTTCTCGTGCATTGGTGAACATACCCTTCACCATTTTCTATCTCGGATCCTTGCTTGCCTTGTATTGCATGGATCCTCTCCTCGTCAAGAATGGCTTAATTCCCTTCCTCTTCTATTATTTGGTGAGTGGTGGTACCGGTGCGCCTCCAGAACCACTACCATTGCCACATGCACCATAGAATTCACCCCGTGCACCACCGAGTTCTCTCCTCTCGAACTCCTCCTCATTAATTCTTTTATTGCCCTTTTGTATGCCCTCCTCTCCGCTGTAGTTTGAATGTCAGCGAGGTAGACAAAGTCATCATCATCTGAATCTAAGAGGATGTTGAATTCTTTCTCAAATGTGAACTCTTTCAATTGTTCATCCCTTCTTACCCTCTCTGTATCCCTTTCCTTCTTCCAGTCCTAGCTGGCATTTACCTTGTCCTTCACATCTTTGGGACAACGTGTGCACTTGGCAACATTCTTGTTATTGCCAACAAGATGTTGCTTCATCCTTGTGATCCCGCCTCCTCCCAACTTCTTTCCACAAAAGTTAAATTGTGGTTTCGCTTTATTTCCATCAGGAGTGGAGGCATATCTCCAACCAATGTTCCCACTGAAATCGCCCCTCTGATCCTCAGAACAGTCATATCCTAATCCAGAATCGGAATGTACCATGATGATGATCACCGAAACCTGCGAAGAAATTGAAGAACAAGCATTCAAGATGCATAGAATAAGACCGACTAAGAATTAGATAATTAATTTATCTTTTAATTTTCGGATTTATTAATTTTTAAATTTTCTAACACCTGATACACACAAAATCGTAAATATTTGGAGTTTGAAATTGAAAGTATACTCTTAATATTTTGATTTTCAGAAAAAAACACCTTAGATTTATACATTAGGCTCTTGATCTAGCAATTAGGGGACCATTTTTTAGAAAGACTACCCAAGTGATAAAAAATATGTAAAAATACAACAGATCTAACATATGATTTTCGGATTTACTCAATTTTTGAAATTTCATTTACAAAAAAAATCCGAAACAATTTTTTCCACTTCCATAACTTAACATCCGAGTTTATCATTGAAGAACTCATCATCATTCCACATTAAAATACAAAAGCTCCAATTTCCTCTTCCATAGATCTTACAAAATATTCTCAAAGTACGTTTTACTTCATGTTATCCACAAGATCCGAGATAATACGTTCATAACTATCATTATTGTGTAATTAAAACACAAAACCCCTAATTTTCGTCTCAAAAAATAAAGTTAGATATTCAAAATCTCTCCAAAAAAAGACTCCATACCAAGCTATATCAACATCCTAAGAGTAAAACCTCTAAAAAGACTGAAGAATTTGATGAAGATTTGGTCAAAATTTGCTCACCTTGAAGCAAGGAGCAAAAAATGACCTTGGAGGAAGTTTGGAGAGGTTGCTGCTGGAACTCGATCGCAATGGGAGAGTTTCGATCGAAATTTTGGTCCATATCACCAAATGGCTGGGTTTTTTAATTACAAATTCCCTTTGTTGGGCAAGATAACGACATGACCCAAAATGTCATCGATATCTCACGAGATTTTGGTCGAAATCCGAGAAATCAATATTCATATGGGTTTCGAGATGCTCCACCCATCGAAACCGAAATTTCGTCAAATTTTGCGAGATTTAGTTCCATGATTTAGCATCATTTGATGCTGCAATGTACTTAGCTTATGTTGTTGGATCAGTCGTAGTGTCATACTTCTTGTTCTCCATCTTACAACATCACCATTTAGTAGGAAAATGAACCCCAAAGTTGCCTTTAAGAGTTGAAGATTACTATCTCCATATACAAGATGTAATCTTACATCCTTCTTAGATACTTGAAGATTTTTTTACTGTATTCTAGTGCTATGCTCAATAGCAGGATTGATACATCTTACCACTCCTACTACATGGCTGATATCTGGCATTGTACACAACATTGCATATATTACGCTTCCCGCAACTGAAGCATAAAGGCTTCCACCCATGACTTTCTTATCTTCCACAGCTTGAGGAGCCATCCCTTTAGATAGGTGAATATAGTATCTTAAGGGAAGGAATCCTATCTTGGTGTTTTTCATACAGAATCTTTCCAAGATCGTTTTGATGTACTCATGTTGTGACAATCCGAAATCCTTTTTTTAAAATGACTTCAAACCTAAGACGTGAGAGGCTTCTTCAAGATCTTTCATCTCAAAGATATGGAATGACTAGACTTAACACTAGCCATCATCCTTGTATCATTCTCATTAATAAGGATGTCATCTATTCAAAACACAACGAACACAATGACAATCTCACTAGGCTTCTTGTATACATAAGGCTCATCAAGATTCTGAACGAAAGTATAACTCTTTATAATTTTATCAAATCTGATGTTTCAGCTACGAGAGGCTTGTTTGTGTCCATCGATGGATGTTTTCAGCTTGAACACTTTATCTTCCTCAATTATGAAGCCTTGAAGATCCTCCATATAGATATTCTCCTCAAGGTATCCATTGAAGAATGTTGTTTTGATGTTCATGTGTCAAATGTCGTAATCAAGATATGCGGCACTAGCAATACGTAGTAGTGTCCTCATAGACTTTAACATGACCATATGAGAGTGTTTCCACCGTAGTTGATGCATTCTTGACATCTAGTCCCCTTTTTTCTTGAAGACCCACTTACACCTAATGAATTTTACACGCTTCGGTGGATCCTCTAGGGTCCACACATCATTCTTGTGCATGGACTCTATTTCGAACTTCATAGCTAGCATACATCCATCCAAGTCAGGATCAACGAGTACTTCATCATATAAAGTCGGATCATTGTATGTCTCTTCTGATATATGGAATCCATATGTTTTCGATGGTCTAACTACCCTCGAACTCTTTCGAAGAGATATGGGTGTTTCATCTTCAATTATCTTTTCATTTTCTGATTCCGGAATCATATTATCCTCTGAGGATTCTATGAGTTTCTTATCTTAATTTTTGTCTTGACTTTTAAGGAAGTAATCGTATAATTTCACTTCCCTAAAGATGAATATCTTTTGAGTTTCAATGTCATAAAGTTGGTATCCAATACCGTCCTTTACATATCCATGAAATGGCATTCTCTAGTGCGATAGTCTATCTTACTTGCGTCCACGTTTTTGGCATGGGTGAAGCAACCCCAAATCCAATAGTGTTTAAAAATGGGATTCGTTCTAAATTAGATCTCATGAGGGATTTTGGGGCAGAGATTTGCTTGGGATCTTGTAAGGATATATATTGCAATCTCTATTATGTATCCTCATAAGAGGTAAATGTGCTTCACTCATCATTAATCTGATCATATCTATTATGATCATGTTGTGTCTTCTTGCAACACCATTTAGTTCAGGAGTTGCAGGGAGAATGAGTTTGGATACAAATCGACTCGTTTAAAGGTATTGCTTTAATTTCATATGAGATGTATTCTCCTCCTTGGTTAGATCGAACTCCTTTGATCTTCCAGTCAATTTGGTTTTCAACCAGAACCTTGAATTTTTTGAACTTTTCAAAGACTTCAGATTTATGAAAAGGAAGGCAAATCCATATCACGAACGATCATCAATAAATATCACATAATATTGATGTCTATTTCGAATTACGACACTGAAGGGACAACAAATAACCATTTGTATAACTTACATATGCATCGTCTGCCCTTATTTGGGAAGGGTGTGCTGGTCTTTTTACATCGAATGCAATGTATAAGGTTAAGTACACCTCTGCAACGTACATGCATGTATATTTACATATGTATGTACGTATCCATGTAGGTTTCTGTGTATTTGTGTGCATGCGTAGTTTTTGTGTGACCGGAGATGCGTACTTGGTTATATGTTTAGCATTGAATTATGCGGTTGTGTAGCTTCAACTCTTCTGTAGCATTTAACTAATTCGTATACACGTGGTGCTTATTTTAACATGAAATGTAATGTTTATGTAGGCAAATTGGTTCTTGGATCAGGTGGATGACGTATTGATGATTGAAGAATCCTTTAAATTAGCTGCTGGTGAAATTCTTCTATGGCTTTCTGCTTGAAATGGATTACAATGTCAAGGAGGGACAACGAAACCATGATAATGGACAAGTTTCAATAATGTTGCCAGAAAAACATAAGAATTGGACAAGAGAATAATTGTATGATTGCATACTTTAATAATATTCTTTTTATGGTGAGTTTTTAAGTTTTACCTCGTCTCATGTAGTTCTTCATTGTTATTCAGAAAATGGAAAAATATGCAAAATTATTGGTGTGAATATGTTAGTTTTCAAGCAAGATACGGACTCATGATTTCTAACTTGCTTTGCAATTCGTAATTGTGCTTGTATGGCAACACATATACACTAGAACAAAATTGGACTACAGAGACGATTTTTTTAAATTCATCACTAAATCAGTCGTTGTCAAATATATTAATCATTGTGAAATATTTTTTATATTTGAAATCAGCAATGAATATTATATCTGTCGTTATATCATTAGTGACGGTTTATATAACGATGCTTATCCATTGCTATTTTTCCGAAATTTTATTTGATAATCGCTAATTTAATTTTTAGTTCAAAATTTAGTGATAATTAGTTAAATTTTGAAAAATAGCAATGGATAAATGTCACTATATATCCTCACTAATTATATAGCGACATATATAATATTTGTCTCTAACTTCAAGGATAAAACTCATTTCGTAAGGAATAATTTCGTCATTATATATTTAACAACGGTTAATTTAGTGACAGACTTTAGAAAAGGCATCGCTATAGCTCAGTTTAGTGATAGTTGCACTTTGTATTACAAGTTTAATATTGTCTATTTATCTTTTCTAGTATTTGCACCATCTCTCAACTAGCCTTTCACTGTTATTCAGAACCAAGAAGACACATAAAATTCTTGCTTTAAATAATCAGTTATTATGTATAATGTCTTTTGCATGAAACATATACGTCGAGGTATAATATACCTCACAAAATTATGATACCATGCGCTTGTGCAATCAGTAGTTATAATAAAGATTGTCTAAGACAACAAATAATTTGAATATTTATCAACATATTCCGATCTTAAATATTTTATAATGAAAAATATAATTTTTCACAACATTATCTTTTATTCCAGTGACTTACAATGAATGTCATATTCGTTATTAAACTTTTAAATAACAATAATTATCCATTGACACTTTCATTATAATTTTGTAATAATTATTGCTATAGTAGCGATATTTAGAAGAAAAACTCAGCATATAACTATTTTTTATAATTTATCGTTAATAATATAGTCATATATATATATATGATATTTTTAGCAAATTTAAAGAACAAACAATAAATAATATCAGTTGATACATACGTAAATAGAGAGATTTCCACGAATGGGCATGGCCCTTGTAAATATGCCCGGTCAGGGCATGGCAGTTCGCAAATTCCATGTCAGGGCATTGATCGGCGAACCGTTTGCCGATCAACGCTTGACCCCATTCAACGCCTGCCACCCGCGCCACCCGAGGCGCACGCTCCGCGCCCTCCCGAGGCCGCCTGGCGTGCCCGGGATTCCCGCGCGTGCCCGGGAATCCCCGCGTGCCCGGGTTTTGTGGGGAAGGGACCCAGTCGGCGAATGGTTTGCCGACCGGGTGCCCTATAAATACAAGGGTCGGCCCTCCATTCTCCCCACGCCATTCTCACTTCTCCCTTCAACTTCATCCTCTCCTCTTGTCCCTTCAACTACTCCCTCTCCTATCAAAGAAGCTCCTCCTCCCTTCCAAGGCTTAAGGTAATTATTATTTATTTTTTATAATTTTGTTTGCATAATTTCAATTTAATTTGTTAAATTAATTTTTAGGAAAAATGTATGGCCAATGTTAGATGTAATTACAGATTCATTTCCCCGCATTTTAGATATATTGAGAAAGTGTCATTTTATTTTGATCGCTCATAGAACAGTAGTTAGGCATTAGTAATTACCAATTCACCAATTTATCAATTATATTAGTTAATTCTTAGGAAAATATTACTAACTAATTACTATTAAATAGTAAGTTTTTAATTATTCTTAATTACTAATAAGTAGTAGGTAGTTAATAATTATTAATTATTGTAATTATTAATTATTATAAGTATTAGTTAATTATTATTAATTATTATAATTACTCATTACTAATTAAAAGTAAGTAGTAATTTTTGTTAATCACTAATAATTAGTAATTATTAGTAAATATTAAAATTATTAATTATTATAAGTATTAGTTAGTTATTATTAATTATTATAATTATTCATTACTAATAAAAAGTAAGTAGTAATTTATAATAATTTCTAATAATTAGTAATTATTAGTAATTGTTATAATTATTAATTATTATAATTATTAGTTAATTATTATTAATTTTTATTAGTGATTACTATTATTATTAATTATTGTAAGTATTAGTTAATTAATATTAAATATTATAATTAGTCATTAGTAATAAAAGTAAGTAGTAATTAATACTAATTACTAATAATTAGTGGTTATTATAATTATTAATTATTATAAGTATTAGTTAATAATTGTTAATTATTATAATTATTCTTTACTAATAAAAAGTAAGTAGTAATTAATAATAATTACTAATAATTAGTAATTATTAGTAATTACTATAATTATTAATTATTATAAGTATTAGTTTATTAATATTAAATATTATAATTAGTCATTAGTAATAAAAAGTAGGTAGTAATTAATACTAATTACTAATAATTACTAATTATTAGTAATTATTGTAATTATTAATTATTATAAGTATTAGTTAATTATTATTAAATATTATAATTAGTCATTACTAATAAAAAGTAGGTAGTAATTAATACTAATTACTAGTAATTACTTATTATTAGTGATTACTATTATTATTAATTGTTATAAGTATTAGTTAATTATTATTAAATATTATAATTAGTCATTAGTAATAAAAAGTAAGTAGTAATTACTATTAAATATCAATAATTTGTCATTAGTTAATTAGTACTTAAAAAGAAGTAAGTAATAAAATTTTACCTTCTTATTACTGAATAGGATACATTGTCTTCATCTTTTTATAGAAAATGGCCAACCTAGCTCCCTTACTTGTGTGTTGGAATGGTTCAATTGTCACTGAGAACGGTAATGTAACCTACGAAGGGGGGATCAGTAAGATGATAGGTTTTCCGGAGTTTGGCAGTTTTGAGGAACTAGTACGGATGATTCGTACTGTTACTGGATATAGGGAAGGGGAGTACAACGTCCGTATCACATGTAGATGGCCTATGAACGTGAACACCTTCTATCCGGTAGTGGTCACTGATACTTCGACAACCAAGTTAATGTTAGACATTGCTCGGTCTCTTGGAATGATGCAACTGATGGTGGAATCGGATCCCACTGGAAGTTATGAGTTCCATGTTACCAACATTGGCGAGTCTTCTCGAAGGGGACTAGAGTCTGCTACGTGCAGTATCCCAGACCTAAATATGAATTATGAGGAGGAAGAGGAGGATTCTGCTATCATTCCCGAGGTGAATGTCGAGGAAGCAGATGAAGACACTGCCGACGAGGAGGAGGACGATAATAACGACGTCAGTGTACACTTGGATGACGTCCACGGTCAGGAATCACTCATCGGTTCGATCAACAACGAACCAATCTTCGATCCTACGGTTGATTACGGCATGACCTTGGAACCTATGCCGGAGCTCCCTGATATTTTTACCGATGACGATTGGATTGTAAACAGTTTTGCAGAGGAAGCACAATTCATCAGCGAGCCGCAGGACACGATATTCCCAGATAGGAGTGGACTGGAGTATTGGAATAACAGATATTTTAATTCAAAAGATGATTTAATTGATGCAGTAAGCACCTGGAGTATGGCAAAATACGTACAGTACAAAGTGCTCGCATCAAAAAAAGACATCTACACCATAGGATGTGCATTGCCGAACTGCAAATGGAGGTTGCATGCTAGCTGCAGCAAGAGAAACGAAGTTTGGAAGGCGCGAACTTATCGTGAGGAGCATACATGTCGTAACCCGGTACTTTTAACTGACAACCGACAGTGCAAAACTAAATTCATTAGTCGGTTTATTCTAAAGACTCTTAGATCCAACCTCACACTTACCCCCAGTGTCATTAGAAGTCTTGTTTCAGATACGTACCACATCACAATTTCATACAAAAAAGCATGGTTAGCAAGGAAACATGCTTTGAGGACAATTTTTGGTGATATGGAGTTGTCTCACGCGGATATCCGGAGGTTTATGTGGACGATGAAACAAACCAATCCGGGTACCTGGTATGAATTCCAAGCAGAGCCTTACATTGATCCCCAGTCTCGTCAAGTAATCCCAGGGAAAATTGCATTCTTTCGATTATTCTGGGCATTCGGTCCGTCGCTGACAGGCTTCACATTCTGTCGACCAGTCATGAGCATAGATGCTACACACCTCCATGGAAAATTTAAAGGTCACTTGCTCGTAGCCACTTCGGTTGATGGGAACGGCCACATATTCCATGTTGCCTTTGCAGTGGTCGAAAAGGAAACGTTGGATGCTTGGGAGTTTTTCTTACATAAATTATCCTTTCTAATTCAGCGAGAGGGTATCTGTTTTTTGAGTGATCGTTTCAGTGGTTTGAAGAATCTGCTCCCCAAATATTTTCCAGCTAATCGTGGACATTGTCATCGATTCTGCCTGAGGCACATGCAAGCGAACATGCAAAGGGCGGGGCATGATCGCTGGGCGCAAGGAAAATTTTACAGTGCAGGGGCGGTAACCAATACACACGCCCATGATCGGATTATGAGACGGATCCAAGTTAATGCTCCTGAAGCGTACAAATGGATCATCCGCCAGGAAGACGGGGATCGGAATTTCTGGGCATTGTCATACGACCAAGGACGTCGCTACGGGAACACAACAACGAATCTGTCAGAATGTTTCAACAGTGTGTTGAAGGGAATGCTCGGCCTTCCGATACTGACAATGATTCTTGCGATCTTTTATCGTTTAAATACCTACTTCGTTGCTCGCCGCAGACAGGGTGCAGGTACTACCTCGGAGCTAATGCTGAGGTACAACAAGATTATTGATGATAACGTTCAGTTAGCTCGCGCACATGATGTTGAGCAATTCTCTCACACAGTATTTGAAGTTAAATGTCGTGAAGGCAACTATAGAGTTATACTGAACGGGACTGAATCTGAATGCACATGTGGATTTATGCAGTGCTTTCATCTCACATGCTCGCATGTCATCGCGGTTTGTGGACACATTAACGTCGGTATCGAGCATGTGAAGAACTGTTCGTACTACTACACTCCAATCGCATTTCGCCAAACATACGCAGCCGAATTCTCACCGATACCTGATCGGCGGTACTGGCCATCAAATGTACCTCGAGCAATCTTGATGCCACCGAATGTGCAACTAGGGCCCGGCCGACCTCGATCTCGAAGAATCCAGAACAGTATGGATGAAATGGGACGTGTGAATGTAAGGTGCGGTATATGTAGACAGAGTGGTCACACACGTGCAACATGTCCCGGACGGTGAATGTAACGATGCTGTGTAACATACACTAAATGAATTGTCAATGTCTATGTTATCTGCCACATTCAATGATATTTATGATACTGTTTATCTTTAATGGTAAATGTTTTTTGAGGTAGGAAATGGATTCCACTCCCGGACCGCTTGATGCTTCAGTTCTGGTTCAGCAGAACCAACACATATCCGCATCACCGCTCAACGAGGATGCAACGGTATCATTGTACACAATTAACAATTCCATACCAGAACTTGTGGTAACATTGCACTGTGTGGTTATACAGAATTTCAGATTCGTGGAGCATGGACGCGTCCTCAACAAGCTATTGGTTAAACCCCGCAGTGCGGAGTTCGATCAGTTGCTGGAGACAGCTGGCTTGCTATGCGTCAGCAACATGAGGAGGGCGAACCTCGACCAATCACTTTTAATGGCACTATTGGAACGATGGAGACCGGAGACGCATACTTTCCATCTCCGACATGGTGAAGCGACAGTCACATTGAAAGATGTGTCAATCCTTACAGGTCTTCGTGTCGATGGAGCTCCCGTGACAGGGTTTGAACACCCTGCACGATATAACTGGAGTGCTTACTGCGCAGAATGGCTTGGCGCCAACCCCATCCATGGAGGCGGAGATAATATGTCGAGCGGACGCTTGAAGCTTACCTGGATTCATGACACCATTCTCTCGGATGCAAACCTTCAGGAGCAAGATCCGCATACATTGCAGAGAATCGTGCGGGCTTTTATTTTATACCAGATTGGGGAGTCTTTCTTCCCAGACTCTACAGGTGATAAGGTACCGTTACGGTATCTCCGTCTGCTCGAAAATTTCCAGGAATGTGGTCAGGTAGCTTGGGGGGCAGCAGTTCTTGCCCAATTATACCAGCAACTTGACGAATGCTCGTTGGGGAGATCCAAGAGATGTTACGGATTTCTGACTTTGCTTCAGACTTGGTCTTGGGAGCACATACACATCGGGGTGCCCCGACCGTATCGAATGGATCTCGAAGCCCTGAATCGAGGGCCATATGCTTCAAGGTATGACACCCACAGTCACCATTCACGTATTCTATGTCTTAATAAGATATTAACATCCGAATGAACAGATGGACGGCAGGGCGTAGGTCGTTCACTCAAAACGTTCAGACAACAAACCTGACGTTTTATCGTAGTGAATTGGACACACAGGACGAGCATCAGGTACGGTCCATGATTATCCTAGATATACCGTTTCCTTATTGAGAATTAACTAACTTTACACTATTTATCAGATGCGTTGGTCTCCATATGAAATGGAGATCGTAAATCACCTTCCCGCAATTTGTCGAGAAGGTCTAGAAGTGTGGAGATCCCAGACAGTCCTAATTTATTTCAACATAGCAGTCATGCACGTGCCTGATCGTGTCATGAGGCAATTTGATCTGCGACCTCACATCCCAGATCAAATGCCCCTGATAGTTTTCCCGAATCGTCGCTCTCGTCAACGAGAGAATGATCCTATTGATTGGCCCGATCGACTCCGAGAACAGATCATCCGATGGAATCAACGGCGTCAAACCGTTGTGATGGAAAGACAATCGGCTGAATCGGATGAGCAGCGTCTGGAAGCATACATGTCTTGGTATTGGAGAATTACAAGGCGATGGATACATACTGCAATACCGCCACCACGCTTTACATACCAGCCTTATGCTCCGAGGTTAAGACCAGGGGTAAGTGCGTATATTGTCCATCTTTATTCCTCGTAGAACATCAACTAAAAACGGGTCAAACATTCAGGTGCAGAGTGTGTATGAAGCTCGGGAGATCCTAGAAGATTACGAATGAAGCTCGGAGTTGCAGAATGTAATTGGATTACTTGACTCCGCTCTACAGAGTTTTGGATTGGTGGATCAACTGAGTCAGTACACCCCGAGGTACTCATACTCGACTGAGCCTTCACATATACCATTCCGCCATGTCCCTGAACCACCACGACCGTCTGAGGCTGCTGCTCAAAGTTATGATTTTCGTGTACATGAACCATATGCTGTCGGTACAAACGATGACGAAGCAGGACCATCACAGGTCCAATTTACGCAACCATCACAAGCTGGTGATTTCTGGGGTCTAAACCCGACCATTCCACACCAGACGCAGACCTTCACGCAATTCCTAACCAGCGATTTCATTCCACATGAAATGCCTGGATTTGCCTATTATGTAAACTCCAGCCGTTTACCTCCCTTCCAGGATCTACCGCAGCATCGTACACCGCAACCAGATCAACCATCAACGGAGCATCGTCAGCGACCTTCGCAGATCGATAGATCTTCATCAGTCCAGGATCAAACACCTCAGCCACCAAAACAAACGAATGACGAGAGTGGAGATGGTACTAGTGTCGCTAGTAGGGGTCATAGGGCTAATCTGTCATCAATATTACGTAGGGTACGTAGAATTCTGCATCCCCAGTAATTTGTATGAACAATTTCTTTTTAATTAGTTGATTAATGATGTATTGATCGTTTATGTTAATCTCACTATAATATCATGCTTCCTTCGTTATTACAAATTACTGGCATTAATAGAGTAATATGCAGATCCGTTAGTACAATCTCAAGTTGACGTATTGGAAATCCGTAAGTACAATCTCATTTTGTTATTGTTTACTTTAATATTGGGATAAATTCTTTATGCCTTAAGATATTTCTATCTTTTTAATTTTTTGATATTGTTTTATTGTAGGAGATGGCGAAAACAAGATTCACAGCGCGTAAGTCGGTACGTCCTCCGACCAACAGTGTCCTGGCCGTACGTACTCCGCTCAGGCCGACTCCACCTGCTTCACATCAGACTCCGCATGCAACAGGTGGCCAGCCACAAGGAGGACCTCGTGCTCCTGGCACTCTTTCAGATGCTCCTACAGAGTATCCACTGCAGGATACCTCCCTGCCTGAGCCGCTTTATCCTATCGACTCTCCGCTTCCTGACTACTCGCCACAATCCATGCCTCCATCGATGGATGTCAGTTCTCAGAGCGAGACCTCCCCGGTCACTGACGTCTACGACGAGGAGGAGGAACTGTATGGTGACTTGGCAGATCTACACTACACAATTGCACTTAAGTACGCACGTCTGAGCGTACTTCGACGACAGCGACAACGTTAGAGGATATGCTTAGTACTGTTTAGAACATATTTGTTTAACGCAATGCTATATGTAATCTTCGTATTTTGTGTTTGAATGTGATGTTTATGTTGAATGTGATGTTTATGTTGAATGTGATGTCAGTTTTTTTGGTGAAATTTGAAGAGTTTTGAACAGGGACACATGTTCACTTTGCGCAATCATATACCATATATTTTGTATACAATGGAACAATCAATATTACGTATTATCCATTACTATGAATAATATTTATACATTATCAATTATAAAATAATAATGTATAAAAATTTTACGTATTATCCATTACTATTAATAATTGAGTATAAATATTTATATACAATGGAACATTCAATAATACTTATACATTACCAATTATAAAATAATAGTGTATAAAAAATAGTATTTTATCGATTATAAAATATTTATGTATAAAAAAGGTATTTTATCAATTATAAAATACTAATGTATAAAAAATAGTATTTTATCATTTATAAATTAATAATGTATTAAAAAATAGTAAGATTATAAAGTAATAATACATATACTTCATAATTTATACATTATGGGGACTGGGCGGGACTGGGCGCAGATTGGGGAAGGTTCGCCGATCAGCAAACCGTTCGCCGATCGGCGAACAATTCGCCGATCTATGCCCTGACATGGAATATCGGAACTGGCATGCCCTGACCGGGCATATTCACATGGGCCTTGCCCATTCGTGGAAAAAACTCACGTAAATATGGATAATATACCCTTAGATCTCTTTATTGTATGATTATTTTTTCTTTAAACTTCATGAGTTGGATAAAATAATTGGAATATAACTTATGACGTTTAAAATGTTTCTTGTTCCAAACAATGTTTTTTTTCCTAAAACATATAGTTGCGGATATAATTTACTTCATTCTTACCTCTAATAGAAAACAATTGCACTTCATCTATGAAAAGAAAGGTATGAAACAACAAAGAACTGCAGAGGTCTGATGTTGAGGGGGTTGAGAGGAGGTTCCTAATATCTGGTCTTAAAGGGCATGCAATGTCCGACAAGTCATATTCATCTATCGTTGCATCAGCGCCTCTCTCAGCTTTCAAAGCTCGAAACGATCTCTCAGACAAACAATCAACCCACGATATATGAAATAAAACCTAAATGTGCGGGGTGAAATTTAGTATATACTACAAAGTGTGTGTATAGTCAGCAAGTGGATGGGTCAAACTGCTGAGAGCAAGTCAAAGATAGATATAATTATTATTAATTCAAAATAATTGATAATAATTATTTTTTGTATTTTCTACTTTTTTGTGGGGTTTTCATTGTAGTTAATCATTATGTATTTCTTAATTATTTTATAATATTTATTTATTTATTCATATTATATTTAAATTTGTATTCTTTATTTTCTTGTTAAGTTTACAATTTTAGTTTGTTTTTTTGATAAGTAAATAACTTTGTATTGATAATTGTGTGGTTTACAAATGTGTCTGTTGAAGCACCCAAAAATCCCGATAGGGAGACAAAAAGGTATACATTAGATGAAAATTAAAACAAAACAAAGTCAAAGCTCCATCCGATCAAAGCAGCAAGTTGGTCATCTTCACCGCCTTGCTACAGATTTCCAGGATATCATCAGCACTAAGGGCCTCCAGCACAGTTGACGCCGACCACATATGATTTCTTGTCGTTCAGATATGCCAAATCACCACAGCGAGAGCGCAAGATAGGCATTGACGAGTGGATTGGTTAGGAAAACCATTGATCCATGGAATAAGATCAACAAGTTGAAGGGATGGGGGCGTGGGAAGATGAAGAGCAGCACAAGAGTTTACCCATATGGCAGAGGTAAATGGGCAGGCAAAGAACAGATGGGCGTGGGATTCCAATTCTACCCTGCAGAGGTTGCAAGAGGCGTGTTCGCAAACTCGGAACCGAGCAAGTCTGTCGGTAGTAAGTAGACGGTCCAGCACAGACCTATAGAGGGTGATGGAACATTTCGGGGGGATGAGTTTGGACCAAACAATGGCGAACCAGTTCGGTGTCGAAATTGCAGGACAAAGGAAATCCACTGCACTGGAGAAGCTGAATCCGCTCGAAGAAGGTGACCGCCTGTAATTTTGAGAATCATCCACAATTGTCGGCCTGATAACATCCCGAAAGCGAAGCATGGCTTTCCAAGAAGGACTATGAGAGTGAGAAAGAGTCGCATCCCAAAAGGAGGAACTGCCAAGGTGTTTTTGTCGCATGAAGATGGCCCACAAGGAGGAATCGGCAGTGAGTAGCCGCCAAGTCCACGAGGCCACAGATGGAGGAAAGCGAGTGGAGAACAAGCTCACCCTGGTTCTTGGGGCGGCAAATGGTCAACCAGGAAATATCATGTCTACTGCGACCCCAAAGGAAATTAGCGCATAGCATTTCAATCTTCTACACTTGTCGGTTTTGTAGGATAGTGCCGTTGGCCCAGTAGAAAAGGGTACCCGAGGTCACAAACTTGAGAAGCTGTAGGCGCCCAGCCATAGAGAGGGAAATGGACTTCCATCCCGAAATTTGAGCCGAAATCTTATCCACCAACGCAGAACTATTACCTCTGTGCGCATAAGAGGGATGAATTGGGATCCCCAGGTACATTGTTGGCAGGCGTTGGGAGAGCATGCCCAACATGAGATTAGTACCAAAGCCACCCTGGAAACATTTAGATCTAAATAGCTTGCACTTTCGTGCATTCATTTTGAGTCCCGAGATCTTATAGAAGTCATCCATAATATTTCGAACACCAGCAAGGGAACAGGCAGAACCTTTGCAGAAGAACAGTAGGTCGTCTGCATAGATGAGGTGCGTGGGGGCCTTGCTTCTGCCCCTATCCAGAGGAACAAGCAGCCCCATTGAAGATGCACGATCAGCAAGGCCTGTAAGGGATTCCAGCCCAATAGTAAAGAGTAGTGGGCTCAATGGGTCCCCCTGACGCAGGCCCCGAGTGTCGCGAAAAAGACCAGCCGGGGAACCGTTAACCATAACCGAAAAGGAGGTGGTGCAGATACAATTCGCTATCCACCCAACCCAGATGTCGTCGAAGCCCATAGCGGAAACACCATCCAAGATGAACTTATGCTCGATGGAGTCAAAGGCCTTAGTGAGGTCGATCTTCACACAAGTCCTGTTACTGTTGTGTCTACGATCAAGGCCGTGGAGCAGTTCCTGAGCCAGACGGATATTATCCCCAATAGAGCACCCCTTAATGAACGCAGCTTGGTTGAGCGAGACTAAGTGGGGAAGGACCACCGACAATCTGGAGGCTAGAAGCTTGGCAAAGATTTTGTAGATCACATTACAACAGGAGATGGGCCTGTAGTCACCCAAACCAGCCGGCGAAGACGACTTGGGGACAAGCGATAGGAAGGTGTGGTTCACCTGTCTTACCATATTACCCCCCTGGTATAAGAATTCCATGGCATCGCAAATGTCATCCTTAATCATTGACCAGTGTCTAGAGAAGAAGCCAGCATTGAAACCATCTGGTCCAGGTGCTTTGGAGGGAGAAATGGAGTGCAGCACAGTCCTAATTTCTTCCTCGGTGAAGGGGAGAATGAGCCATGAGCGGGCTTCCGCGGAAAGGATGCACTTGGGCGGTGGGGTCACCTCAAGGGGAGGCCTTGGTGTGCTTGGACTGAGTAGGGCCTGAAAGTAGCTGACGGCCATGGAGGAGACCTCCGACGGTTGGTCAATGATTTTTCCATTAGGATCCAGTAGAGAGTGAATTTGGTTGGTATTAATACGGACTTTGGTAGAGCGGTGGAAGAATCTCGTGTTACGATCCCCCAATCTAAGCCAATCAACTCTACTCTTTTGCTTCCATACGGATTCAATATCCTCATCAATGCGGAGGATGTAATCTTTGACCTCAACCTCCGCGTTAGCCAAATAAGGGTCCAAAGGTTCTGAGGCTAGTGCATCATTCAAGAGGTTGAGGCAAGTCTCAGCATTTCTCTTATCCACGAACGCATTCGCTTCTTTGGTCGCCCAAGCCTTTAGCACAACTTTCACATTTTTTATTTTGGCAATGACTTTGAAGAGTGGGTTGCCATGGGTCGTCGATACCCATGCTTCCCACACCATGTCGTGATAGCCATCCATGGTCGCCCAATAGTCGAAGTACCGGAACGGTTTGGGACGATGATTAGGGCCCGCGAATTCGACCGTCATGAGGTTGTGATCACTGGAAGGGATAGGTGAATAGTGGAGCTTTGTCTGGGGGAGAGAGGAAAGCCATGCATCATTGATGAGGCCCCTGTCCAGCCTGGCGACAATTCTAGAGGAGCCCAGCGATGAATTAGACCAAGACCAATGATTGCCGCTAGAGGAGATCTCAAGCAGGGAGCACATATTAATGCAATCATTGAAATCTTGCATGTGGGAAGAAAGAGGTGGGCGGCCCCCCAACTTCTCACTAGAGTACCTGACGGTGTTGAAATCGCCTATGACCAGCCAAGGCGCCTTAACTTGGGCTTTTAGCTGAACTAGGTGGTTCCAAAGGTCTTTGCGTGCAGCAGCACAGTTGTCCCCGTAAATCACTGAAATCACCATAGAGAAACCTCCCTTATTGACACACTCCATGGTGAGTGCTTGGGAGGATGAGCACAAAACAGTACAGGACCACGAGTCTTCCCGCCAGAGGAAGTATATTCGCCCAAGATTAGTGTTGTTATGGCAGTGGGACCAGCCTTTAGTAATGAGAGCTGCAAATGTCTCTCTTGATCTCGGCCTTATTTTAGTTTCAACCAAGCCGATAAGTTCTGCACGCCTAGAGAGAAGTTCTTTAAGAAGGGACCTCATCTTGTGGGCCGTGTTGAGGCCCCTGGTGTTGCAGACCGCAATAGACATCAAGAAAGGATGTGGGTGGGGACTGAGCCCCGAGCTTCACTGAGATGCCTGTTGGCCTTCTTCTTTTTATGCGATTCCACTGTCCAAACCAAGTTGGGCTCCGCGATCACAGTTGGGATAGGATCCACAACGGGCTGTGCCTTATCATGGTGGTGGGATTGGGGAGAACAATGGCCACAACCAGTGGGATGGCCACTCCCCTCAAGGGCCGAAGAGGCACCATCCAGAGGCAAAGGGATGTTATCTCCACAAGGTTGGTCGTGGCTACAGGCGGGGTTGTTAAGATCAATCCCGACATCCAATTTTTTTGTTGCACCTTTGTGATTCTGGCGTTTTGTTGCAGAAATTAGTCGCTGGACCCGGGCTCGGGGTCTGCTGGGGAAGGGGTTTGGGGGGCGACGAGGCAACTTGTCAGGGGGCGGAGGAATTGGTTGGACATTAGCCTCACTGGTGCTGGGGACACCTATTGGTGGGTCGATCACGGCGTCCTCAGTGAGTATATCTGCATTTATCTGTAAGGAAGAGTTCTCCCTGACCACCGAACCAGATAGTGAGGGCCTGGAGGGAGGCAAAGGGGAGATAGGACAATGCTTCGGTAGGTGCCCAGACAATGTACATAAATCGCATCGTGGTGGATTCCATTCCAGCTCCACGCCAATCTGCTGCCGCTGGCCGTTGAAGAAGACGAGGGGTACCGATGGCGGGATGACCTTGGAGGCATGGACGGAGATGCAACATCTCGCGTATCCGTCCTTCTGGCCAGCAGCAGTGGCCGCATCCATGAAGAGCGTCGTCCCAATGAGGCTCACAAGTTTGTTGAGCACGAAGTCAGAGCTATGCCCCAGGCTCAAACCATGAAAGCGTACCCAGAGGGGTATCTCGGAGAGAAGATCTCTCTCCAGGCAACACTCCGCTTCCCATCGGCGGATGGCCATGAGGCGGCCCTGGAAGAGCCACGACCCCCCAGATAAGATGCGTACGCAGTCCTCCTCCGAGGACAAGCGGATGTAATAAAATCCATTAGGTATGGGGAACAACTTGGACTCGTCAGAGGGCTTCCAGACCTTGCTCACAAAATTTGAAAGATGGTTGAAGTAAGGATGTTTACCCAGGACGTAGAAGACCAAGGTGAACCTCCACGTGTTATCCAGAATGGTGGCCTCGCCTTCGGAGATGAAAGCCACCTCCTCACCCTCCAGGGTGACCGGTGGAGAGAAAGGCATACGCCTAGGACTTGAAGAAGCTTCCAGAGGAGGAGCACCGCAGACTTCTCTCCATGAGAGCTTTGGGGTGTTCGCGGCGGTTGAGGGAATAGGAATAAGCGGTGGCGGGGGAGGGGTGGAGGAGGGGTGGGGAGAACGAAGGAAACAGGGGGCTCTGGGTCTTGGTGAGGATCAGGTGGGGGTGGCGGGGGAGGTGGGGGAGGTGGAGGGGGGCGGTGGTTGCCGGAGTGGGCACCACGAGAGAGAGGCGGCGCCTGCATCCTAAACCCTAGTGTATTTTAGTTTGTTTTTTATTTTTAATATATACATGCATATATGTATATAATTACATCCCTAATAGTTACTCATTCATCTTTATCAAAGAAAAATACACTTTCCTTAAAAGATTTTAAGATCAATACTTTAATTTGTTGTAGGAGTATTATTATAAGAGAGCTTGATTTAAAGTTATGTATAAGGATAGAACAGAGAAAATTGTCACCAACTATAAAATAGCAATGAAGGAAACAAAGAAGGATGTAAGTGAAGCCAAGTAGAAGGAGGGCTGGAGGGATATATTCAGATTGGCCAAAGCAAGGGAAAGAAAGAACAAAGATCTTTCTCAAGTGAAATGCATCAAGGATGAGGAAGGGCATGTGTTATTACTCAAAAAGATGTAGAAACTAAATGGAAATAGTATTTCCATAAGCTTTTCAAAGAGGAAGGGAATAAAGAGGCTACTTTGAGAGATATTATTGGTGGTGAATGTTACCGGAATCATTCAAGATATAGATGGATATAAAAGAAGTAAGTAGAGGAGGCATTAAAGGTTACGCAACCTAAGAAAGGTGTAGGACTTCGTGACATTCCTATAAAAGTTTGGAGAGTTCTAGGTGAACTAAGTTTGACTTGGCTCACGAATTTATTCAATGATAATTGGCGAAGCAAGAAAAACATGAAAAATGGAGGAGAAGCATTGTGCTGCCTCTTTGTAAGAATAAAATAGACTTCCAAAACTGTTCGAATTATAGAGGTACCAAACTAATGAGCCTACTATGAAAATTTGAGAACTTGTGATGGAAATAAGGTTTAGGCAAGTTTCCAAATTAACCGAAAATCAATTCAGATTCATGTCAGATCACTCAACTATTGAAACTATCCACTTTTTGAGAAGAAATTGGGATATACAAAGCTAAAAAAGAATCTCTTATGATTCGGTCCCAAGGGAGATTTTGTGGAGAGTTTTAGAGAAGAGACAAGTGCATGCCCTATACGTCAACCTTATAAATGATATGTATGATGGATGTTCATCTTGTGTAAGGATCCAGTTTGGGAAGAGTGGCTATTTTAACATCAACATCGAACTACATCAAGTTTTAGCTTTGAGTCCACTCCCTTCTACTTTGATTGTGGATGAGTGGACAAGTCACATTCATGATGAGATACCGTAGTGTATGTTATTCGTTGATGATATTATTTTGATTATTGAGATAAGAGACAAAGTATGAGACGTTGAAAGTATGGAGACATGCCTTAGAGACTAAAGGGCTTCATATAAGTAGGGTTGAGATTGAATGTATGAAGTGCACATTTTATGGAAACAACGGTGAAGGACTCGAGGTAAAGATTGGAGATGATAACATTCAGAAGAAAGATTCTTTTACGTACTTGGGATCTATTTTGCAACACGATGGGGAAATTGATGGAGATGTTATTCATAAAATAAATGCAAATTGGCTAAAGTGGAGAGGAACCTCTAGTGTTCTTTGTGGTAAGAAAATCACTTTATAAGTCAAAGGTAAGTATTACAAAGTAGTTGTGAGGCCTGCTATACTCTATGGATCAAAATATTGGCCTGTGAACCATAGACATGTGCAAAGAATGACTGTAACAGAAATAAAAATAGTAAAGTGGGTGTACTATCACGATCGGATTCATAATGATGCAATTGAAAGGAAAGTTGGTGTAGTTCTGATATAGGTAAGAGGAGAGAAAACCACTTAAGATGGTTTGACCATTTGCAAAGGATGTTGGTTGATGCACCAGTTAGAAGATGCAATTTTTGCGATGTTGAGATGGTTAAAAGAAGGCGAGGAAGACTCCAGAAGTATTACAATGAGACTATCCGAGTGGATCTTATTTTTTGGATTTAAGTCTGAAAATGACCTAAAATAGATCTCAATGGAGGCAAAAAATCCTTGTAAATGACCCTACTTAAATGTAGAAAAAGCTTTCTTATTATTGTAGTATTGTTATATTCTTGCAATGAAACAGTGTGACAAATTAACTTTCATTATCAAATATATATGTTAACAAGTAAATAACTAGATCTTATGTCTCCAGCGAAGCACATGGTTTTTCCATGGTATTAACTATATTGGATCTTAGTAGAGATGACAATGTAGACATTTTATGTTAGCCTTCTCCATCGGATTTGATTGCATAGATGACTTTATAAATTTCACTAATGCTCTATATGAGGTTTTTCGCATAGATGATAAGTTACACATCTACATATCCTATCCTATGTATATAGTCATCTTGGAAGCTGACCTCTTATCTATAACTGAGAATTTTGCATAAACCTATAAAATAGATTATAAACCTTGCATATTGCATTTTTGCCTAAGAAAGGACTTCTTTAATAAAAGTTAATATATAATAGATTGTGTGTGCCCGTCTAAATAAGATTTCAGATGATCTTTTGATATTTAAATTATGTATTGTGTCACATGGATGATTCAACTATTGGTCTTCATCTGTTCGTAGAATCCTAGGTCAATAATGTGAACTTGTACTGGGCTAAATCTTTCAACTCTTCATTAGTCTTATCTATTGCCATCTAACCTTTTTCCAATTAGGGGTCTCGTTTTTGAAGTTTATCAAAGATGTTACAAACACATTCAACTTTAGGATTTAGCATCGACATAAAAAGAGTCACAGAAGCTTACTCTTTTTAGTACAATTTGAAAATAAGGTTTGTAATTGAGGATCTAAACATAGTTAGGACAATTTTTGTAATTTATCAAGTTCTTTATTATCATTATATATCTAGTAATTTTTGGAATAAATGCATATTAGATCTTGGTTGCGGTCAAAGGCAGTTAGGAATCCATTTCTTGTGAGACTTTTTTTAAATAATTACCAATTTAATTCAAATTAAATATATATATATATATGAATTTTAAATAATTAATATTTTATGTATGAATGGGCACAAGTAGTGTCGATTTGGGGAGAGAACCTAAAATGACACATAATTCATTGAAACAAACTATTAGAAATATGTACATGAATATGAATATAGATGGAGATACAACTACAACTATTGACAGATAATAAACTACCATACAGTATCCTCAAAAAATATACATAGATGCTAAAATAATATGAATGAAATATGGATAATAACAAAAGTATTCTATATATTATCTTAAATAAACATGTAATAGATGACTTATACATAATATAAATATATCGCATGCATTTATTTCACAATAGTTATACCAATTATGATTAAAAAAGTATACAATTATGTTGCATATACTTAATAATAAATCTACAATAATAATTATATATGAAAATGTATATGCGAATGAGGATGCAGGCATTCACGGATATCAATTTGAAATGTGTATATGTATCTATTTTAAAATATATATGGATAGGAATGCAAAATCTTTATAACGTATAAGATGGGGGATCAGATATGGGTATATCAATCTCTTTGCATCCTTAGTTTTTATTATTTTTGCAGATACAAATATAAATAAGGATGTCATTTTAAGTTTTTCAATATGAATATAGGTTGAATTATCAATCTAAATTGATTTATGTTTGTTTGTCCCTTATCATAACAAATGCAACTAGATAATCCATATACATCTATTATTATATCTCTTTTTAAGTAGATATGGATATGTATTTTATTTTGTAAATAGAATACATATAAGAAAATCATTTTTTTAAAAAATGTAAATATGTGTATTTCTCGTTTTTAGGATATTGATACGGATATATGAAAATCACAAATCAAATATGATATTTTTTCTATATTATGTGTCAATGTGTATGATATAAAAGTACACGTGTATACATACCGTAATATATGTCAATACGTCACACACATAAAATTCAATATATTAGATATCAACATACATATCCAAAAAAGAAGTTACATAATCATGTTGGTATCCATATTTTAAACATTGAAAACTATATTTGTATTCATATCTACATCCACAAAAAGGTATTGTATTGATAATTTGGTTAAAAGATAATTTGGTTAAAAAATGCAAGCCAGTTGTAACTGTATCCGCATTCATATTCGTATCAATATACATATTTCTAATAATTTATGTTACAGAATTATTTAAAATAATAACTTTGTGAGAAGGGTATAGATGTAAAATAGCTTGCAATGGGTGAAAATTAACCTCCCAAATCGATATTGAGGTGCAGTTTTGAATTCTCTCATCAAATTGGCACCTAATTAATAAGCAAAATATTAATAATTTAATATTCATGCATATATTTTTATTTTAGATTAAATTAGTAATTATTTTTTAAAAAATTCATTTCTTATATTCCAATCTCAATTCTCAACATAAGATCTTTATTCTCCATTTTTTTAAGAAATGAAGGGAATGGAGAGTGGAGGAAAAGGCGTGTCCTGGTCACCCGCAAGGGTCGGAATAATCAAACTAGCACTCACCGGTCTTCTGTACCGAAACCTGTACTTGGGCAGCTGTCGCACAGCAATTGATGACCAATCACTACCATCCCTATTCAAACCCCTACCATCATGCCCACAAACCGCATCTCTCTCTCCACGCTGACACCATTACTCACTCCGGCTCCAACCTCGGTATTCACCCTTTGGATGGCCATCTATGACCAGTCAAACGACGCACCCACGATGCCCAGTGCTCCATCAATGCAAAGCAGGCACAGAAAAACAAAAAAACCTCCCTCCCCCGCTCTCTGCAACAGCCCCCCTTGTCACGCCCAAAAAGCCGTCCAGGTAGGGGGGGAGCTCTCTGCTCTACCTGCCATTTTCGCCCACTTAGAGAAAAAGGCACGTGTTACCACGTATCTCACCGGCCTCACCTGCCATGCCCTTACCTTTATTACAATATCGATAACTACGATTAATTTCAAGCCCAGCTCTCGCCGGCTTTCAGGGCTTTTTCGAAGTTGATGATGATCATTTGATAAATAAAGCGATCTAGACCATAACCCACAAGATTGGAAAGCAAATCTCAGGCTAAGCTGTTTCTTGGTGGGTATCATATGGATTGAAGACCAGAGAGACATCCGCTGCAGATAGGTACGACGTGCATCCAGCATGTTGGATGGTGATCAGATGGAGGGGGCACATCGATGTACCCAACTCCAGAGCACAGTCGGATTAATAAATTCATTGATTGGGATAGCCAATTAAAAATAATTGTTGGGATTGAAGGGAATCTGCCAAATGGAAAGTAGCACGTAAAACAAAATTGCAAATTGCAAATCCAAAAGATTTGTTTCTTTGCTCTACTTATGGATTAAAAAAAGCCGAATAAAGAACCAAGATATAATATTCTCAAGGGAAAAGGGCTCTTATGCTAAGGAGAAAATTGGTTTATGAAGCACAGAAATCTGAGATAAGTCGAACTTGGTCATTTTGGCATAAGCTTCTAACTCGTAATACTCCCACAAATTGCTTCTGACGTGTATAGTCCGGTGATTATGTGTACCTTAACATCGACCCCATAAATAAATTTTACTTACAATCAAAGGAGAAATAAAAGGCAGAAAAGCAGGGAGAAGAGCACTTTCCATTCCCGGTATCCCAAACAAGTATTTAAAAAAGGAAAAAAAGAAACCACCGAACAATGTATCCGTCCACCTCCACCTATCCCGAGAAGTAAGTAGCATCGGCGACCAGCAGATTGCAGTCAAAGGAAAAAGTAGCTGTCAGTACGGCAGCAGCGCCGGCTGCCGCTGCGGAAACTGGAACAACTCATCGGAATTCCCCCCAAGGAGAAGCTCGCCGCGGGGCCATGCCGCCTCGAGAAGCATCTTGAGGAGAGCCTGCGCCTTCCTCTTGGCCCTGTCGGTGCAGCCGCCCTGCACCATCACCAGCAGGTGCGGCACGACGCCCCTCTCCACCGCCTCCTTCCTCGCTGCCTCCGACACCTCGCACGCCACAACCAAAGCTGCCGCCGCGTGCTCCGCCGCCCTGTCCCACGCCCTCCCCTCCATTACATCCACCATCGCCCCCACAGCCCCTTCCCTCCCCATCGCCTCCGCCCCACCTTCTACCCTGCACAGCAGCTCCAACGCTGCCAACGCCCTCTCAAGATCCCCTCTATCCTCCACACCGCTTTTCCCCAAAGCATCGACCAGCGCCTCCGCGACACCCGCCTCCACCGCCCTACCCCTGTTCCCCTTCTCCAAGCACAACCCAAAAACACCCCTCACAGCCGCCGCCCTCGGCCCTTGTTTCAACATCGCCACCAGGCCCTCCATAACCCCATCCGCTCCCCCCACCGCCATCTTCAGCTCCGCCGATCTCGTCCCCGCGCACACCGCCTCAATTAACGCCGACGCGCTCGCCCTTACTTCCGCGGACTCGTGCGTCAACAAGCGCGATATCCACGCGACGCGGTCCGGCCGAGCGGCAACAGCGGAGCACTCCGAATCGCCCAAGGGGAGGGTGGAGAGGAGGGCGAGGGACTCGATGGCGATGTCAGGATGTTGACCCTCCCCAAAGGCAAGGTGAAGGATGGCGGAACGGAAGTCCGAGAGGAGGAGGCGCGTGCGGTCGGAGTCAAGAGATAGGGAGCGGAGGCGGCGGAGGGAGGCGAGGCGGGAGGGGAGAGGGGCAGAGTGGGAGGAGGAGCGGGCGAGGAGGGAGCGGAGGAGTGAGATGTCGGGTGGTTGCTTGGGGGAAGGGATGCGATCGAGGCCGAGGGAGAGGGACCATTGTTGGATGAGGCGACGGAGGGTGTGATTGGGGATGAGGGTGAAGTCGGAAAGAGGGGAGCGGGTGACGGGGCAGGTGATGTTGCCCGTGGAGATCCAGGATTCGATGCTGGACCGCTCGTAGGTCTGGCCCGTGGAGACGGTCACAGGGTCGCGCATGAGCTCGAGGGAGATGGGGCACCGGAAGTGGTGGGGGATCTGCACGCAGGAGAGGTCCAGAGGGGTCGCGAATGTGCCGGGCATCGCGTCTATGCTTTGGGTTGCGGTTAGTGCAGGGAAAGAGGACGGGGGTAGGAGGAATTTCCCGCTACTTATAAGTGGTTTAGGGCCTTTTGCGGGGTACCACCCGCACGTGCGGCCCCGGAAATTTTTATCATAGTCGAACTAGGTTTTCTTTCTCTTTCTTGTGTAATTTAGCCTTGTTACTTTACATTTTAGTAGATACAATGTCACTCCCTCCCCCCCTCCCGCAGCCTCCCGACCCTAACCCTAACCATCCAGCTGCAAACCCAAACCCCCCTTCCGCCGCCAACCAACCCTTCCCCTCTTTCCAGCTGGAAGCCTTCTTGGCATGATGTCTGCATGGGTCTACTTGTGCCGGCAGCTTCCTCCCGTTGCATGGCATACTCTCCTTCAACCCTCGTTGATGGGGAAGAGGTCGCCTATGTCACGGAAGAGGATGTTTCCTCCTTAGACCTGATGTGGAAACACACTCTGGTCTTCTACGTCTTGGGTAGGAAGTTGTATCTTAAGCACTTGTCCTCCTTCGTCGACAAGGTATGGAAATCGTTTGGGGAGGCCAAGCTTTTCCCCCGCCAAAATGGGTTCTTCTATCTTCGGCTTTCGTGCGAGGAAGACTGTAAACGAATTCTGGAGGACTGGTCATGGCTTTTCCAAGGCAGATTCATGGTCATCCGAAGGTGGGATGCGGGGACTTACCTTGGGAGAGACCTCCTCTCGGAGATTCCAATGTAGATTCGTTTCCATGGACTAGGCCTCGGACACTACTCAAATCGCATCCTTCACAAGATTTCTAGTCTGATTGGTACGACGTTGTTCATGGACTCTACCACAGCCGCGGGCCAAAGGGATGGGTACATCAGATGTTGTGTTTCCATACACGTGGCCAAGGTCATTCCACCGACTATTCCTCGTGTCTTCTTCTCTATCCAGAGGCAGCTAATTGGCGTGGAACTGGAATGGCAACCATCGAGATGCGAGTATTGCATCTCCTTCGGGCATTCCACGAAAAATTGTGTTTACGCCTCTGAAGCTCCCATCCCCAATGCTTCAATCACTGAGTGCTCGGTGGCCACTAACGCTCCCCCGCAAAGCAGGCCCGCCGAGAGAGAGCAGGTGGCACCCAACACCGATGGCTCAGCAACTGCTGATGAATCCCAACTGCAAGGGAAAAAGGCTCTGCTACTACAAGCCAGATAGCGGGCTTGGATCGTTCGGCAACCTTAGAGGCCGACAGAGTTCACTCCCGGGTAACCTGCCTAAGCCCCCTGAATGCTCTTGTATTCAAGGTAAACCGATCGCCTCATTCCTATTCGGCCACATGTCCCTTTTGCAGTGGGTGATTTCGACTCCTAGAAGATAGGATGCAACTGCCTCCGCTACCTCCGATGGTGGGGGCTTTGACCTAAACACCCCCCTTTGCGGAAGCTACGATCACCAGGAACATCTCGGACTCTGCTCAGCTCTCAATGAACAGCCCTACCTTGGAGGCGTGTACTATAGGGCTCGACGGAGCTGATGCAGCCAATGTACCCCTATCCATTCCCTCTACCAACTCCTTCCAGGGGGTTCCCCCATATCCCAAAGTTTTCTCTGTGCCCAACAGTGTCTGGAGCACATGCCGTCTCACAAGAAGAAGAAGGCCTAAAAGGCCTCGGTTAAGAACCAAGGGGCTCGGTGCCAAGCCCCTTCAGGTACTTAATGTCTATTGTGGTTTGTAATTCTCGTGGGCTCAACAAGCCTCGAAAGGTGAAGGACATGTTGAGGGATCTCTACACTAAGAAGGCTGAAATTATTGGCCTGATTGAGACAAAAAATAGGCTGGAGAATAGAGCCAAATTCCAGGCTCTCTTTCCAAATGGTCGGGCTTCCGCCCACAACAACACTTGACTCGGTCAGATTTATGTTCTTTGGAAGGAAACTTCCTGGGACTTCTCCCTGTTGTGCCACTCCCCTCAAGCTATCTCCATGTGTTGCTCCAACAGGGGGGGCTGAAGGTGGTCATTTCGGTGGTATATGGTTCTAACTACGATATTGAGCGCAGGGAGTTATGGGACCACCTGAATCAGCTAAGTTGTAACATCAGGGGTCCTTGGATTGTAATTGGTGATTTTAATGCAGTTATATTCTCCCACGAAAGGAGGGGAAGGAGGCCTCCTCCCCAGGGGCCATGACAAACTTCAACAACTTCATCAACCAATGCTCCTTTTTTGAGCTTTCGTCCACTGGTAACCCCTGGTTGTGGTCTAACTCCTCAGTCAAACCCTCTAGAATGGTTGCCATGCTGGACAGAGCTCTGGTCAATGGTGATTGGATCACCCTCTCCCTCAGTCCAAGCTCAACTACTTCCTCTCTCATCCAGCGACCATCATCTTATGATTGTGGAGCTTGTGCATTTTCAGAAATGTCTGAAACCTTTCTGCTTCTTCGATTACTGGGCCAGTAGGCACGAGTACCAGGGGGTGGTTGAGAGCGCTTGGGGAGTTCCCATTTACAGGAACCCCTTATTCAAAATTGCCTCTAATCTTAAGAACATCAAAATTGCTCTAAAGCAGTGGGCCAACACAGAGGCTAACGTGTTCAACGAGAGGAACCTAGCGGGAGCTTCCTTGAAACACTTAATGGAGCGCTAGTCGAAGATCCCCTTGATCCCTTCCTAGATTAGCTGGAGGGAGATGTAAAGGGATTCCTTGATGATATAGATAATGATCTAGAATCTTCCTAGAAGCAAAAAAATAGAGTTGATTGGCTTAACCTCGGAGATCACAACACTGCCTTCTTCCCCCTGGCTACTAAGGTTCGGATGAACAAGAACACAATCTCTTATCTTTTGGATCCTAACAGGGCAATCATTGACAGACCCAAATGTCAGATCTCAGAGGAGGTGCGCAAATGGCTCACTCAGTCTTTCTTTGAGGAGGATCTCGCCCACTAAGGCCCCTGGGTCGGAAGGCTTCAATGCAGGTTTCTATAAGAGGCACTGGCAGTTGATCAAGGCTGACATCCGTGTAGCCATGGAGTTCCTGCACGGTGGGGGTAGCATGGTCAGGCAAGTCAACCATACCTTCCTAACCTTAATCCCTAAGATCCCATATCCGAGTGGTTTTGGGGACTTCCGGCCCATATCTTGTTGCAACATCCTATACAAAATATTCACCAAGCTTCTTGCTTCCAGGCTTGTGGAAGTGCTTCCACACTTGATCTCTCTTAACCAATCGGTTTTCATCAAGGGGCGCAATATTGGGGACAACATCTGCCTGGCGCAGGAGATAACACAGGGCTTTGATAGACGTTGTAACATGAATAAGGCTTGCATAATGATTGATCTATGCAAGGCCTTCGACTCTATTGAGCATTCTTTAATTCTTGATGCTCCAAGGGCCTTGGGCTTTACCGATACCTGGGTCAAGTGGATCGAGAATTGCATCTCCTCTGCTTCCTTCTTGGTCCTTGTCGACGGTTCCCCGTATGGACTTTTCCGTGGTACTCGGGGACTCTAACATGGAGACCCCCTCAGTCCACTACTCTTCACAATATTTATGGAATCCTTTACTTGCCTAATTGACCAAGCCTTGGCGGTGGGCCGGTTGAAGCCTATGGGGAGGGGCTGATCGACTACTCCTTCACACCTAATGTATGTTGATGATCTCCTGCTATTTTGTAATGGTTCAGCACGTTCCTTGATATCTGTTAGAGCAATCCTGGATGACTTCTTCTCAATCTCGGGGATACAAATGAACGCAACGAAGAGCAAGATCTTCCGGCCAAAGCACCACCTAGGTGACTTCGCCACTACCTTAAGGGTAGGTCTACTCATCCAAAATCTACCAATCTCGTATCTAGGACTTCATTTGGCCCCTTCATTCGGGAACAGATTCAACAACAACTCAGTCGTTGATAGGTTGAGGGTCTTGCTTGGGGACTGGGAAGTAAAGACCCTATCCATGGTCGCTCGTCTGCAACTATTGAAGTCTTCATTGCAGCGGTCCTACTCTTCTGGGTCGCGAGCAGCCTTATTCCCCCTCGTGCGGGGCACTGCATCGACATGCTATGTACGGACTTCCTTTGGGGATGCAAAAGGCATGACATCTCATGGTCTACCATCTTTCGCCCCTTGTCGGAGGGGGGACTCAGTCTTCTTTTAGTGGCCACTCTGAGGAGAGCTATGGTAGCTTCATGGGCTTGGAGACTGCTAACCTCTAAGTCGTCGATCTGGGCTCTCCACATACGATGTAAATTCCTATCAACCAACCATTCTGGGACGAATCTTCATCTCCTTCTCACAGTGCCACCCGAAAGGCAATTCTCACCATTAGGGAGGACTTGTGACCTGCCATTGCTGGTAACAGCCACCCTTACAAATGGATTCCCTCCCCTAGAGGGTTCTCTTTTCAATAGTGTCGTGAACCTATTGCGATCAACCAATGATGCCTCTGAATGGGCCCCTTGCGTCTGGGCCAAAGGAACCCCCCCTAAAATGGCTCTTACTCTCTCTATAGAGCGGTCTAGACATGCTACTTTCCACCGACAGGCTGGCATGATTTGGAACTTGCAAACATAACTTCTACCACCTTTGTCGCATGGACCCTGAGTCCCATGGCCACTTGTTCTTTACCTGTGTTTTTCCTCTGCAGTTTGGGTGGGAGCTTGCATCGATCTCGCGCTACCGGTCCCCCATCTGGAACCTTACATCTACGGGAGCTCATTACCAGGATTAATTCCATTCTGGTTATCGATACGCGAGTCCACTTGTCTAATACAATTGCGGCAACGTTGTGGACTGTTTGGAGGGAAAGGAAACGACTGTGGACTTCCTCGGACCCCCTCGATAATCCCTTGGCCACACAAGGACATTAATTTGGTAGTAAAGACAATCAATCTACTGCAGTGACCATGTAGGGCCTTGGATTTTGTCAGCTCAGGCCGTACATGTTCACCGGATTATACCTCACCAAATGCCTTCCAGGAGGCCTATAATTTCTGTTTTGTAATTAGGGCCTTGACGCCTATTATACATTTCTTTTTTTTGGACTATGGACTTTACTTACTTACCAACAAAATACATTTTAGTTTTGGAAATTATCTGAAATAGCATTTCCCTGTGTTAATCACGAGGCACATAGGAACGGAATGGTTTCTACTGGTCATTGGCCTTTTAACTCATTCCCAAAACAACATTTTGCTGATGTGTAATTATCTTTGTCCTCTATAATGTTGCCCTGAAGTTCCAACTGCATCTTTTAATCCATCATTATTCTACAGAGAGTGTCAAGACCTCGATTCTCGGGCCGTCGGATCCTCCCATAAACAGATCTTGTTAGTAATAATTTATTCAGCAATCACAACTAATATTCAGAAACAGACTGCAAATAAAATATACTCAAAAAGAAATATTTCACAACTTTCTATTCACAAAATAAAGTTCACATGATACATTGTCCCACTAACTACCTTACAAAGTAAAGCTACTGTGGCTGGTTGGATGTTTACTATGTCAGCTGATGGATTATTAAAGTCCTTGCGATGGCTCACTGACACTTGTTAGGTTTTCCATAAATCATAGGATAACAATTAGCGAATACTAAGTAACGATGAAGAGAAAAGCAAACAAAATGGCATAATTTTGCAAAACTTGTTGTCATGAAAAGTTACATTCCTTCTCATTAATTTAAGTCCTATTCCTTTCTGTTCCACATCATGCATTAGTCTAGGGGGACCCCACCATTCTTGGACTCCAAAGTTGAGGACACTTCGGGATTGGAGATTGCGTTGATCTGATGAGCTTATGCTGCCACATGTCGCCTCAACCAATCCTCCAATACTACACTGACAATTTCCTTTTCTTTTATTAATTAGGGTCTCAAACCCTCAGCCTGAAAAACAAAGGAGCACGCTATCCTCGAGGATCTGGTTGTTTAAAACCTCAGGCTAACCGTTAATCACATAACCTAGCGGCTTTGAATACATGTTATCGCGACCTAGTCGCTATTGAACCACCCGTGCCTCCACAAGGCACGACTACATCTTTTGTCATTCAACTCGAAGATATTGGCTCCTGGTACCATGCATTGCAAATCACTCATTTCATACGCACTTATCATAATAGGGCAACCGTGTACACCTAAGTAGGGAAACGCCAATATGGGTTCCTTCCGACAAACCTATAGGTTGCATGCCTGACATGTAGTTCTACTCCCAATCACCTTTAACGTGACACACGAACCCTTTTCACGATCCAACTCAAAACACATCAATTCCCATGATGTAATTCTTCCATTAAGCCTTAGATTAGTATAACCATAAATACTCAGTATAAACTTACACATATATTAATTCATATATTTATATACTCAATTTATGTTCTTTTTAACTCCCAAGCCCTAATTTTTTAAACCACTGCATCCATTTGATGCTTAAACCTTATTTTAGTGGTAATCACAAAGCAACTTTTCATATTTTCTCACAAATAGCCAAATTAAGGTTCTTATAACAAAGAACATAAAATCGGGAATTTCAATAGTCTCGTATGAAAACCCAACAACAAAAGGAAGGATTTCGTTACCTAATAGAGCTCTCTCTCTTGTATACAGTGTTTTATCGTTATTCTCTTTCAACATGATGATTTATAGCTCCTAAAATGATCGAATTTCATTTTCTACCAAAAACACTAAGAATGTGCCAAGAACACGAAGAACGAATGAAGAACATGAAGAATACGAAGAACATACGAAGAACACGTGAAGAACACGGAGAACGCAAAGAAGATAATTTTCTCTTAAAATTTCTTATATAGTGTGATATTTTTAAGGAAAATTTCGACAGAATTTCCCCTTATATCGGGATATATTTCTAGGAATATTTTAGTAGAGTTTCCCCTCCTATCGAGACATATTTTTAGGAAAATTTTGGCAGAGTTTCCCCTTATAAAATCACCGAAAGGAAAACAACAGGGAAACTAAACATGAATCGAAAACCTAACTTACGAAGCGAACTAAGAGAGGATCGTATCTTCCTCCTCCTCATTCTCTCGGTAGTGCTTCGCTAGCGCTCCTTTATCATCTCCTACTCCTCCTCCCGACCTCTCGACCCTAGCCCTTGAGGTGGTGGTTGAAGTGGAAATCGTAGAGAATGAATGGGGTAGGGGGGTATTTATAGGCTCTAGAAAACCACTAAGCATGGTTAGAAAATCATAGTTTAGACCTTAACTGGTTGGAGGCCCATGGTTTTGTTCTATGATTTTGACCAAAACTTGTCTGAAACTTAGGGCTTAAGTTAGAACATTCCAGATGATTCTAGATTCGCTAGTGACGCTTAATTAACGCTAATCATGATTAACTTTCATTAATCACGATTTAACTTTTACGACTTAGGCTTATCTTTTGCTAACTATTAATTAGTGTTTACTAATGGTCATTAGTGGTTTTTAATCCATCAATAGTGTCTTTAATCATGTTTAATTAGTCTTAATGACAATCATTACGGTTTAATGACATTTTAATCCTCCTTACTTCTCTTTCTTCTAAAAATCATAACAAATCGAAATGAAATCTGATTAACATGAAACAAATTCCATTGATTTCCTCTTGACGAACCAGATCTTATTATATAAGATCCGAGAGAGACCAAGTTCAAGGCTTTACAATTATAACAACCTTAAAGGAAGTCTCATCCTCGAGACTTATAGTGATGGCATAACACCTTAAAGAGAATGAACGCCATTTCATTTATAAGAAGATATACAACACATAGTGTTATCACTAGAACAAATAGGGGTATTCTCTCTCATTTACGCCTCAGATTACCATATGGCTTCTTCAAACTCTTAGTTCCGCCACAATACTTTAACTAGAGTCACCTCTTTATTCCTCAACTTCTTGATATCTCTATTTAGTATTTCCACAGGTAATTCTTGGTATGTCAAATCCGACTCAACATTTAATCATCATAACTAATCTTATGCTCTGGATATCTAATGTACTTTCTTAGATTTGATACATGTAAAACATCATGTATTGCCGAAAGATGTGGAGGAAGCGCAAGTCTATATGCAACTTTTCCAATCCGCTGAATGATTTCAAAGGGACCCACAAACCTGGGTGCTAACTTTCCATGCAAACCAAACCTCTGAACTCCCTTCATAAGCGATGCTTTAAGAAATACAAAGTCACCTACCTCAAACTCGAGGTCTCTTCACTTGGTATCATTATAGCTTTTATAACGACTTTGAGCAGTCAATAATCTTTTTCAAGTAAGCTCTACAGCTTCCCGTGTCTCTTGGAGTCTATCTGAATCATAAAGGTTCTTTATCCCGACCTCTTGTCAAAACAAAGGAGTGGTACACCTTCATCCATAAAAGTTCTTCAAATGGTGCCATGCCAAGACTTGTATGGTAACTATTGTTATATGTGAATTCTGCAAGAGGTAAATGTTTAATCTATGATCCCTTCCATTCTAAGGCATACGCTCGTGGCATATCTTCTAGTGTATGAATCATACGTTCTGACTGACCATATGTTTGTAGATGATATGTTGTGCTCAAGCATAGTTGTGTATCTAAAGCGTTCAGGAAGTTCTCCCAGTAATGTGAGGTGAATCGTAAATCTCGATCAAAAAGTACTTCCTTTGGAATGCTATGAAGATGGATCACATGTGTAATATATAACTCAGTAAGATGATCTGGAGTGAAAGATAAACTTATTGGAATAAAGTGTAATGCCTTGGTCAGACGATCTATTATAACCCAGTTACTATCTTTACCACCAGACATCTGAGGTAAGATAGCAACGAAGTCCATGGAAATGCTTTCCCATTTCAACTCACGTATGGGTAGGGGTTGTAACAATCATGTTGGCTTTTGGTGTGAAGCTTTTACCTGTTGGCAACTGAAACATGAATTCACAAACTCAGCAACATCTTTCTTCATTCCTGACCACCAAAAGTATGAATGAATATCCTTATATATCTTCGTAATTCCTGAATGAATAGATAATCTAGAACAATGTGCTTCACGTAAGATGTCTTTCCTTAATTCAGATATGTCTGATACACAAGCTCTATGATGGTTATATAGTAACCCATCTTGTATATGGATTCCCTCTATCTCATTCTTCTCAAGTTCTTGTCTCAAGTCTTTAAGGACTGGATCATCCTCCTGTCCTTTCTTTATTCTATCACAGATCTCTGGTTTGTATCGGCGAGGAATAGTTATAGTATCGATACCTACTATCAAATGGTTTCCATTCACTTAACGTTGATAGTAAATCTTAGAAGTATATAGCACTCACCAATCCGGGTGAATAAGTTCTTTTGCTAAGGGCATCTACTACGATGTTCCCCTTACCATAGTGGTAGGAGATAGTGCAATCATAGTCTTTCAACAACTCTAGACACCGTCTTTGTCTCATATTTAGCTCCTTCTGATCAAACAGATATTTCAAGTTGTTATGATAGGTGAAGATTTCATAAGTAATACCATAGAGGTAGTGTCTCCATATCTTTAAAGCGAAAACTACAGCAACTAATTTCACATCATGTGTCGGGTAGTTCTTCTCATGTGTCCTAAGCTGTCGCAATGCATACGCAACTACCTTACCATGTTGCATAAGAACTGCCCCAAGTCCTTCAGATGCATCAATGTATACTGTAAACCCTTCAGTCCCAAAGGGTAGAGTAAGGATAGGTGCAAATGTTAAGCATTCTCTTAGTGTTTGAAAACTAGCTTTACATGTGTCAGACCATAAAAATGGGACTTCTTTCTGAGTCATCCTTGTCATTCACAATGTTGTCCGTGAAAAGTCCTTCACGAACTTTCGATAATATCCAGCTAAGCTCAGAAAAGATCGTATTTTGGTGACAATCTTCCAACGTTCCCAACTCATCACTGCACTAACCTTTTAGGATCGACTGATATACCTTCCCCAGAAATAACATGGCCTAAGAAAGATACTTCAGATAGCCAAAAGTCACATTTGTTATATTTAGTATACAATTTGTTCTTCCTTAATGTTTCGAGTGCCTGCCAGAGTTGGTGTTCATGTTGGTATTTATCCTTGGAATAAATAAGCAGATCATCAATGAAGACTACTACAAAGTGATCTAGGAACTCCCTGAATACTTTATTCATGAGATCCATGAAAGCTGCTGGGGCATTTATCAGTCCAAAAGGCATAACTAAGAATACATAATGTCCATATCTAGTTCAAAAGGTTGTCTTGGGGATATCCACATCTTTAATCTTCAACTGATGGTATCTGGATCTTAAGTCAATCTTGGAATACACAGTTGAACCACGTAACTGGTCAAAGAGGTCATCTATTTTTTGCAGATGATACTTGTTCTTACTGTCTTCTTGTTTAATTGTTTATAGTCAATGCACAACCGCATTGACCCATCTTTTTTTCTTACAAATGAAACAGATGCACCCCATGGTGAAGTACTAGGATGAATGAAGCCTTTTTCTAACAGTTCTTGTAACTGTACCTTTAACTCATGTAACTCCGTTGGTGCCATCCTATATGGAGAACTAGAGATATACTGAGTATCAGGTATGAGAGAGATTTCAAATTCAATCTCTCTCTTAGGTGGAAATCCAGGTAATTCTCTTGAAAATACATTAGGAAACTCGTACACTATAGGTATATCTTCTATCATTCTATCTGACCCTGATGTAGTGGATACATAAGCTAAATAGCCTTGACACCCTTGTTCTAATAGTTGTTGAGTCTTTAGAGTAGATATGTATTTGGCATTGTCACTGGATGTCTTTCCAATAAACTGGAACTCTGTCGAGTTAGGAATGTGAAAAGTTACTGTCTTCTGGAAATAATCAAGGCATGCATGATGCATTTCTAGCCAATCCATCTCCTAGATGAGATCAAAGTCATCCATTTCAATAAGTAATAGGGAAACAGGTAACTGATGTCCTGCTATCAGTACGACACAATCATTTAGGATTTCTCGGATTATAAATACTTGTCCTCATGGTCCCTTGATCAGATAAGATTGTTGTACTTCTACTGGTACCTTACCCAAAGTGGGTACTATACGTCGAGTAATAAATGAATGTGAAGCACCCGAATCAAACAGGACATGTACTAAAAAGCCATGAATAGTAACGGTACCTCGTGACCGTACCTAAATTGTAGGCTTGTTCTTCAATGACTGCATTGAGTTGTCCATTGGGAATATGCAAATTAGAACCCACAACACATTGTGGTGGTTGCTGTGTAGGAGATGCTTCTTGTGAGCCATGACCTCTACCATGTCTTCCTCCGTACGTTGCTTCATTGCTTGAGGTGGATGTTATACTGTTAATTGGAGTTGGTTTAAATCCTGAACCTCTCAACTACGGACAATCCTTCCTAATGTGACATTCTTGATCACAATGATAACATTCACGTGTTCCCGTTTGAGCAGACCCAACCACAGAGGTACTAGTTCCTAATGCTGAGTTATGAGGGGTATAGTGGAGGTTTAGAGAAACCTCCTATTCCTGATAATTCCCGACCCAAGGTTTGTGGTGAGCTTGTATTGGAACCAACTAATTGATAGCGACGATGTCTACGGTTATAATATGCCTTACATTTGGATGATCCATCATTCAAGTGGAAACTTCTTCTTTGGTGTTTTTCATTCCTCTCCATCTCAATACAAGAGGTGGTGTCCATTGCTTCATCTATGGTTGTAGCTCTAAAGCTGCAAGCTTTGCTCTCATAAGACACTCTTGTGTTGAAGCTTCTATAGGTGGAGACTATCGTAGTAGCTCAGTAAAGTAGATATGATAATCTCGTACGTCTTAGAACCTTGCTTCAGATAAGGCAACTCTCTCCTCTTTAATTCTACCCAATGGGAGGGACATGAGTGAGCTCAAAACCTCTCTTCAAAGATATCCCATGGAACATGATCTGCTAATTTTTTAGAAATTGTTCTACACCATTGTCGTGCGTAATCTGCTAAGGAGTAATCAGCAAAGTAAACCCAAGTGTCTGCTGGTGCATGAATTATTCTCAGCATCCTATTGACATTATCAAGCCATAGTTCCGCCTCAGAAGGTGTCTCTATGCCTTTAAATCGAGGAATCTTTCCCTTTTGGTAATTGTCTAGTACTGTTTGGTGTCTAAGAAGGGCCTTCTCCATTGCTCCTTCATCTGGAGTCGGAGCAGACTCAGTGGAAGGATGGTAACTCAATTCTTCCTTAGAAAAGTGGACAGAACCCTCAACTCTATCATCAACAGGTTTGGATGTCTCAGGTCTTTTCGCTTGTACATTGAGCCTCTCCTCCAATGCTTGCTGCTTTTGCCCCATTTCTCGCAGCATTCTCATCATAGCTGCTAATTGCTTAGATACATCTTGGTCTACCATGATCCTGGGATGAGTTAAGGTCAAAGGTCAGATCCTATATATCTTAGCATGATGTATATAAGGGACAACGACTTGTGAATGGTGTTGTAGTCACTTATTAAGATCAGAGGATCTTAAGACATTCTTAGTTTCTGAATACCGCTCATAGTCATCAATTACTGAATAAGTTACTGGAGCAACCAGGCTCTGATACCAAACTGTCACGACCTCGATATCTAGAACGTTGGATCCTCCCATAACCGGATATGGTTACTAAGCAATAATTTATTCGGAAATCACAACTAACATTCATAAACAGATTGGAAATAAAATATACTCAGAAGGAAGTATTTCAACATTTTTCTATTCACAAAATAAAGTTCACATGATACATTATCCCACTATAACCATTTACATGTACATCATCTTGAAAGGAAAATACATAAAACGATTACTAACTACCTTACAAAGTAAAGCTATCGTGGCTGGTTGGATGTCTACTATGTAAGACGGTTGGATTACTAAAGTCCTTGCGATGGCTCAATGACACCTGTTGGATTTTCCATAAATCATAGGATAACAATTAGCGAATTCTAAATAACGAAAAAGAGAAAAAGCAAATAAAATGGTGTAATTTGTCAAAACTTGCTATCATAAAAAGTTACATTCCTTCTCATTAATTTAATTCCTATTACTTTTTATTCCATGTCAGGGATAGTCCAGGAGAACCCCACCATTCTTGAACTCCGAAGCTGTGGACACTTCGGGATTGGATATTGCGTTGATCTGATGAGCTTATGCTGTCGCACGTCGCCTCAACCAATCCTCCAATACTACCCAGACTATTTCCTTTTCTTTTATTAATCAGGGACAAAAACCCTCAGCCTGGAAAACAAAGGAGCACATCGTCCTCGAGGATCCGGTTACTTGAAACCTTAAGCTAACCGTTAATCACAGAACCTAATGGCTTTGAATACATGTTATTGTGACCCGGTCGCTATTGAACTACCCGTGCCTCCACATGGAACGACTACATCTATTGTTGTTCAACCCGAAGATATTGGCTCCCGGTAGCATGTATTGCAAATCATTCATTTCGTGCGCACTTATCATAACAGGACAACCATGTACCACCTAGGTAGGGAAACACCAATATGGATTCCTACCGACAAACCTACAGGTTGCATGCTCGACCTGTAGTTCTACTCCCAGACATCCTTAACGTGACACATGAACCCTTTTCATTATCCAACTCAAAACACATCAATTCCCACGATATAATTCCTCAGTTAAGCCTTAGATTAGCGTAATGTTGATGCACCTAACGACTCAGGTTAAGTTTGTAAATAAACAATGGTCGTTGTGACCCAAATCACCAAGCACGATCAATCGAGAATTTTTTTATTTTAACCACTTAACAAAAGATAAATCAAGCAAAGCAAATGTAAGCGATTTTGCTATTCTATTTACCTGGTATAGCGACCAGAGTCAAACACAAGGAGCACAATATAAAAAGTCAATAGTCAATCTTCGAAAATGATTTTTAGTGGTTCTTGAAGTTTTATTTTTTTTATTTTCAAAACAAGTACAAAAGATAAATAATACACAACACCACACTCTTTTTGTATTTTTTAGAATAGTCAACAATGCTCAGAAAATTTCAGAGAAAATATTTTTGTGTTTTATATGTTTAAAATATTTTTGGTATTTTTTATAAGATTTTTCTGATGTTTTTGTGATTTTATAAAAATCAAACATTGAAAACTAGAGAAAACAGTGCACAACCAAGAGTATTTTGCAACTTAAAATTACTTTAATGCTCAATAATCCTAGGGATTATTTTTAATATAAACTATAAAGAAATGTCTACAAACAGAGACCAAGATCAGATTTTTGGGATTTTTCAGGAATGTTCTACATTTTTTTAAGATTTTTTATTTTTCGCATTTTTTTGGAGTTTTATAAATGAAAAATACACAAAAATTGGACAGAAATTAAAAGACACTAAAATACACCTACAACAATATTTTTGGATTTTTTAGGAAAATTTTAGATATTTTATGAATTTTATAATTTCAGGTAGATTAAAAGACACTATTTTTTATTTTTAAAAATATTAAATGACAAGAAAATATAATGAAAATTTGAAATAATAGAAGACACTACAACATGAGTAAACACAAATTTTTTTAAGAATTTTTAGAACAATAAAAATATTTATTCCTTCAAAAAGAGCATGCAAAGAAAAGGTCTGATACACATGGAACAAAATGTAAGTATTAAAAGTTATAGCACCAATAAAATAACAAGAATTAAATGCGGGGTGATAAATACAAATAACCCACTAAGTGTGCCCATATGGTTTGGAGTAGGGGCTTTTCTGCAAATGCTGAAACTTCCAGGGGTTATTTCGCAAATTTTCCAAATCTTTTTTAATCTTCAAAACGCCCAACCCTAGGGCCTTCTCTTCTATCTCGTTCACTTCCAACCTAAAGGGGAGGGCCGCCGACCCCTTCAAGAAGTGGAGGAGCTCAGAGGTCGACGTGGCGACGTGATTGACAAGGGCACGAGATCATGCAGGGGATGCTGACGTTTGGGTGGCCGGGCTGCAAGCGGAGGAGGGGCAGTTGGTGCGGTCCATGGAGCGGTCGCTTGGAGGAGGGGCGCACGGCGGGCGGAGGAGAGGCTGGAGGGCGGCCGAGGGTGGCGCACATCGGTGTCGCTCAAGCGTGGTTGATGGTGCGACGGGATCGTGCGGGGGTACGGAACGTCGCTGCCGCCTGGCTGGAGGCTACGCGCGCGGTTGGAGGCGCAGGCGACAGGGGTGGCGACCCGCCGTCTGCTGCAATTTTTTATTTTTGTTTTAATTCATTTTTTTATTTGTAACCTACAGAAAAAAGTTAGAGCAAAATGTATATAATTTTTTTATTTTCTTTATGTAAATAGAGATGATAAAAGATTTTTTTATTATATTTTTCTTTTTATTTTTTATCTTTAAAATGATCATGCAAAACAAACGTTAGAGATAAAAATAATATACTATTTTTTATATTTTTTTCTACTATTTATTTATGCACAAAATTAGGAGGCATGAATGGGGATGGATCTTGGTGAGGTGTGGAATAGATCCGTTTCTTCGGCCACCGTGCGTGGCCGAAGTTGAATGATTGCGTGAGATAGAAACGAGAACGTGTAGAGATAAAGAAAATGGGGGTGAAAATTCGAAATCGTATTGAAAATTGTGATGGAAATTTTTTATGATTTTAATATCTAACAATTACTAAAGTCGACAGAAAAATTAAATCTACGATTTATCTAAGCAAAAGACGAGAAATAAAATTGGATCTCACCTTGAGGTCGGATATGTCGTGACGGCCTCGACGAAGGCCAACGCGCTATCATCAGAGAGCTCGGAGGCTAGACACCCGTCTTCAACAAGAAAGTTCTCGGAGATTGGGCTCCTCTTCATTAAAGAGTGTTCAAATAATGAAAGGAGGAGGAGCCCATTAAAAAGAGAAGAAAAATGAAAAAGGAAGGTATATACACTTTAAGGAAGGCATTTATTGGTAGAATTAATAAAATAATTAAATAAATAAAATAAATAAATAAATACCAAATTCGGAATTAAATAATTTAAATAATTTATGGAAATCAATTAGCCACCTTAATGGTGGCCATTAAAGGTATAGAATCAAATCTAATATACATGATATGTTATAAAATGAAATAATGAATTAAATAATTAAATCTAAATATAATTTTCGTAATTAAATTAAATTAATTAAAGTGAGATATTTTAATTTTTTGGTGATTTTTATGTAAGGAAGTCAGTTGTATACACATGTTATATACATACAATACACTATACGTATGTGCAAATAAGGAAATAATTTTTATATCTTTTTTAATTATTTTTTTATTTATACTTTTTTATTTTTATTTTTAACGAAAATAATATTTACAAATATGTACATTATGTATATAAAAATAAATATGAATAAATATGTACAATAAATAATGGTGAAACTGGACAAAACACCTCAGAAAACCGACTTTTTAACCGTAACTTCAAAAATTATGAAATCGGGGATCTTCCGCATCGAATGGTTGGCTCAGATGGAGTCGCTGACGGTCGGATCTACGTGACGGTGGCGAGGACCCGGGCGAGCTCCGACGAGGATGGTCAAAGGCTATCTGGGTCATTCCACGCACGCTAAGTCCTGCAGGAGAGAGCTCGAACTCGGAGCAAGGCTCCGGTCGGGGATATTTAGCATATAATAGAGATAAGCGAGGGTGAATGGATGCGGGTCTCCGGCGAGAATGGTAGATGATATCTAATTCCTAATCTCGACATGAGGATTAAAGGTCAGGGTGATCAGACTGCGGAAGAAATGGTGGGCGAGCGTATGCGTCGATCTGAGCGGATGGGTGATGGTAACAGAGCTTCGACCGACTAGTCGGAGCGGGAGGAGCGACGGCGGAGTGCAAGTGTGAGATTGAGCAAACGAAACCATATGAAAGATAATTTAATTTATATTATAATGGAAGTGAATTTGGTTCAATTTGAGTCCGTATGGAGCCAGAATCCGTATTTCAATTATCACTCTGTGGCTTTTCTGAGGGTGATTAATTGTAATATGTACATTATTTTTTTGGCAATTATTTTTATTATTTACAACATATTTTTTATTTACAACTTTTATTTACAAAATAATTAATTTGAGGTCAAATTATGTACAAATAAAATAGTACAAGTTTTATACAAATGTATAGGGAATTTATATATAAATTATTTTTGGATTTTTGACAGAAGACCCTATCTCCCCCTACTTTATTTCTGATCGATCAGGTTAATTCTTGACCTTCTCTCGGGGTTCAGTTTAGTCGGTATTTATTGTATAAATACATCCTTTCTTTTCTTTTTCTTTTCTTCTTTATTCTTTTATTTTGAGTGGAAAAAGTGTTAAAAATGCGTATGAAACAAATGCATGCAAAATGGTAATTTCATGAAATTAGTGGGTATGTACATGTATTTGACTACGGAAATAAAGCTAAAATAAAAGAATAAAGATGATGAATCATGGATTCGTAATCATAAATACTGAATATAGATTTACACATATATTAATTCATATATTTATATACTCAATTTATGTTCTTTTTAACTTCCAAACCCTAACTTTCCTAACCATTGCATCCACTTGATGCTTAAATCTTATTTTAGTGGGAATCACAAAGCAACGTTTCATCTTTTCTCAAAAATATCTAAATTTGGGTTCTTTATAGTGAATAACATAACATCAGGAATTTCAATAATCTCGTATGAAAACCCAACAACAAAATGAAGGATTTCGTTACCTAATCGAGCTCTCTCTCTCTCTCTCTCTCTCTCGTATACAGTGCTTTATCATGATTCTCTTACAATAGGATGTTTTATAGCTCCTAAAACGATCGAATTTCATTTTCTATCAAAAACACTAAGAACGTGCCAAGAACACGAAGAACGAACGAAGAACGCGAAGAACACGAAGAACGCGAAGAACATAATTTTCTCTTAAAATTTCGACAAGACTTCCCCTTATATAGTATGATATTTCTAAGGAAAATTTCGGCAGAGTTTCCCCATATATCGGGACATATTTTTAGGAAAATTTCAGCAGAGTTTTCCCTTATATCGGGACATATTTCTAGGAAAATTTCGGCAGACTTTCCCCTTATAAAATCATTGAAAGAAAAAAAAACAGAGAAACTGAACATGAATCGAAAACCTAAAACTTCCTCATCGTTCTCCCGACAGCGCTTCGCTAGCGCTCCTTCCTTGCCTCCTACTCCTCTTCTCGACCCTAGCCCTTGGGGTGTTGGTGGTAGTGGAAGTCGTAGAGAATGAATGGGTAAGGGGGTATTTATAGGCTTCTGAAAACCACTCACCATGATTAGAAAACCATGATTTAGACCTTAACCGTGTTTAGCGGCCCATGGTTTTGGTCCATGGTTTTGGTCAAAACTTATCCGAAACTTAGGGATTAAGTTAGAACATTCCATAGGATTCTAGATTTGCTAATGATGATTAATTAACGCCAATCATGATTAACTTTCACTAATCACGTTTTAACTTTCGTGGCTTAGGCTTATCTTTTGCTATTTATTGATTAGTATTCGCTAATGGTCATTAGTAGTTTTTAATCCGATTAGTTTTTTAATCATATTTAATTAGTCTTAATGACAATCATTACGGTTTAATGATATTTTAAACCTTCTTACTTCTCTTTCTTTCGAAAATCATAACAAATCGAGGTGAAGTCCGATTAGTACGAAATAAATTCCGTTGGTTTTCTCTTGACGAACCAGATCTTATTATATTGGATCTGAGAGAGACCAAGTTCAAGGCTTTACAATTATAACAACCTTAAAGGAAGTCTCGTCCTCGAGCTTATTGATGGCATAACAACCTTAAAGAAGAATGAAATCATAACAACCTTAAAGAGATTGAACGTCATTTCATTTATAAAGAAGATATGTAACACATAGTGTTATAACTCAAACAAATAGGGATATTTCTCTCTCATTTTTGCCTTAGATTCCCATGTGGCTTATTCAAACTCTTGGTTACGCCACAATACTTTAACTAGAAGCACCTCTTTATTCCTCAACTTCTTGATATCTCTATTTAGTATTTCCACATGTATTTCTTGGTATGTCAAGTCTGGCTTAACATGTAAATCATCATAACTTATCTTATACTCTGGATCTCTAGTGTACTTTTTCAGATTTGATACATGAAAAACACCATGTATTGCGGAAAGATGTGGTGGAAGCGCAAGTCTATATGCAACTTTTTCAATCGACTAAATGATTTCAAAGGGACCCACGAACCTGGGTGTCAACTTCCCATGCAAACCAACCCTCTGAACTACCTTCATAGACGATACTTTGAGAAATACAAAGTCACCTACCTCAAACTCAAGGTCTCTTTGTCTGGTATCACTATAGCTTTTCTGGCGACTTTGAGCAGTCAATAATCTTTTTCGAGTAAGCTCTACAGCTTCCCATGTCTCTTGGAGTTTATCTGAATCATAAAGGTTTTTTATCCAGACCTCTTACCAACACAAAAGAGTAGTTCACCTTCGTCCATAAAGTGCTTCAAATGGTGCCATGCCAATACTTGTATGGTAACTATTGTTGCATGTGAATTCTGCAAGAGGTAAATATTTAATCCATGATCCCTCCCATTCTAAGGCATACGCTCGTAGCATATCCTCTAGTGTCTGAGTCGTACATTCTGACTGACCATCTATTTGCGGATGATATGCTGTGCTCAAGCATACTTGTGTACCTAAATCTTTCATGAAGTTCTCCCAGTAATGTGAGGTGAATCGTGAATCTCGATCGGAAACTACTTCCTTTGGAATGCCATGAAGATGAATCACATGTGTAATATATAACTCAACAAGCATATCTAAAGTGAAATATAAACTTATTGGAATAAAGTGTGCTACCTTGGTCAGACGATCTATTATAACCCAGATACTATCTTTACCACCAATCGTCTGAGGTAAGCTAGTAACGAAGTCCATGGAAATGCTTTCTCATTTCCACTCAAGTATGGGGAGGGGTTGTAACAATCCTGGCAGATTTTGGTGTGAAGCTTTTACCTGTTGGAAAGTGAAACATGAATTCACAAACTCAGCAACATCTTTCTTCATTCCCGGCCACCAAAAGTATGAATGAAGATACTTATACATCTTCGTAATTCCTGGATGAATAGATAATCTAAAATAATGTGCTTCAGGTAAGATGTCTTTCCTCAGTTCAGGTATGTCTGATACACAAGCTCTGTGATGGTTATATAGTAACCCATCTTGTATCTTGAATCCCTCTATCTCATTCTTCTCAAGTTATTGTCTCAAGTCTTTAAGGACTGGATCATCCTCCTGTCCTTTCTTTATTCTATCCCAGATTTCTTATTTGTATCAGTGAGGAATAGTTATAATATCGACACTACTATCAAATGGTTTCTATTCACTTAACGTTGATAGTAAACCACAGAAGTGGATAACACTCACCAATCCAGGTGAATAAGTTCTACTAAGGGCATCTGCTATGACGTTACCCTTACGAGGGTGGTAGGAGATAGTGCAATCATAGTCTTTCAATAGCTCTGGCCACCATCTCTTTCTCATATTTAGCTCCTTCTGATCAAACATATATTTCAAGCTTTTATGATCGGTGAAGATTTCAAAAGTAATACCATAGAGGTAGTGTCTCTATATCTTTAAATCGAAAACTACAACATCTAATTCTAGGTCATGTGTCAGGTAGTTCTTCTCATGTGTCCTAAGATGTTGTGATGCATACGCAACTACCTTACCATGTTGCATAAGAACTGCCCTAAGTCTTTTCTAGATGCATCAGTGTACACTGTAAACCGTTCACTCCCAAAGGGTAGAGTAAGGATAGGTGCATATGTTAGGCATTCTGTCAGTGTCTGAAAACTAGCTTCGCATGTGTCAGACCATAAAAATGGAATTCCTTCTGAGTCAGCCTAGTCATTAGCAATGCTATTCATGAAAATTCCTTCCTGAATCTTCTATAATATCCAGCAAAGCCCATAAAAGATCGTATTTCTGTGACAGTCTTCGGGCGTTCCCAACTCATCATCACACTAACCTTTGTAGGATCGACTGATATACCTTCCATAGAAATAAAATGGCCTAAGAAAGATACTTTAGATAGCCAAAAGTCACATTTGCTATATTTAACATACAATTTGTTCTTCCTTAATGTTTCCAGTGCCTGTCGGAGATTTTGTTCATGTTGGTATTTATCCTTGGAGTAAATAAGCACATCATCAATGAAGACTACTACAAAGTGATCTTGGAACTCCCTGAATACTCTATTCATGAGATCCATGAAAGGTGTTGGGGCATTTCTTAGTCCAAAGGTATAACTAAGAATTCATAATGTCCATATCTAGTTCGAAAGGCTGTTTTGGGGACATTTGTATCTTTAATCTTCAACTGATGGTATCCAGATCTTAAGTCAATCTAGAATACACAGTTGAACCCTGTAACTGGTCAAAGAGGTCATCTATTCTTGGCAGAGGATACTTATTCTTTATTGTTTTCTCATTTAACTGTCTATAGTCAATGCACAACCGCATTGACCCATCCTTTTTTCTTACAAACAAACAGGTGCACCCCATGGTGAAGTACTAGGACGAATGAAGCCTTTGTCTAACAGTTCTTGTAACTGTACCTTCAACTCATGTAACTCCGCCGGTGCCATCCTATTTGGAGGAATAGAGATAGACTGAGTATCAGGTGTGAGAGAGATTTCAAATTAAATCTCTCACTCAGGTGGTAATCTAGGTAATTCTCCTGAAAATACATTAGGAAACTCACACACTATAGGTACATCTTCTATCATTCTATCTGACCCTGATGTAGTGGATACATAAACTAAATAACCTTGACACCCTTGTTCTAACAATTGTTGAGGCTTTAGAGTAGATATGTATTTGACAACGTCACTGGATGTCTTTCCAATAAACTAGAACTCTGTCAGGTTAGGAATGTGAAAAGTTACTATTTTCTGTCAATAATCAAGGTATGCATGATGCCTTTCTAGGCAATCCATCCCTAGGATGAGATCAAAGTCATCCATTTCAATAAGTAATAGGGAAACAAGTGATTGATGTACTGCTATCAGTGCTACACAATCATCCAGGATTTCTCCTATTATAAATACTTGTCCTCCTGGTCCCTTGATTAGATAGGATTGTGGTACTTCTACTGGTACCTTACCAAAAGTGGGTAATATACGTCGAATAATAAATGAATGTGAAGCACCCGAATCAAACAAGACATGCACTGAAAAGCCGTGAATAGTAACGCTACCTCGTATGACTGTTCCTGAATTATAGGCTTGTTCTTCAGTGATTGCATTGAGTTAGCCATTGGGAATATGCAAATTAGAACCCACAACACTTTGTAGTGGTTGCTGTGTAGGAGATGCTCCTTGTGAGTCACAACCTCTACCCTGTCTTCCCCCGCGTGTTGCTCCATTGCTCGAGGTGGATGTTATACTGTTAATTGGAGTTGGTTTAAACCTCGAACCTCTCAACTGTGGACAATCCTTCCTATGTAACCTTCTTGATGACAGTGATAACAAGCACGTGTTCCTGTCTAAGCTGAAGACCCAACCACAGAGGTACTAGTTCCTGGTGCTGAGTTACGAGGGTATAATGGAAGTTTAGAGAAACTCCCTCTTCCTGATAATTCCTGACCCAAGGTCTGTGGTGAGCTTGTACTGGAACCAACTGGATGATAGCAACGATCTCTATGGTTTACAATGTACCTTGCGTTTGGATGGTCCTTCATTAAAGTGGAAACTTCTTCTTTGGCGATTTTCATCCCTCTCCATCGCAATACGAGAGACGATGTCCATTGCTTCATCTATGATTGTAGATCTAAAACCCGTCAGCTTTTCTCTCTGATCTCCCTGAAGACCTCTAACAAATTTGGTAAGACACTCTTGCGGTGGAGCTTCTAGAGCTAGAGAGTATCGTAGTAGCTCAGTAAAATGGATATGATAATCTCGTGCGGTCTTAGAAACCTAGTTCAGAGAAGCCAACTCTCTCCTCTTTAATTCTTCCCAATGGGAGGGAAAGAAGTGAGCTCGAACCTCTCTTCAAAGATATCCCATGGAACAAGATCTGCTAATTTCTTGGAAATTGTTCTCTATCATCGCCGTGCATAATCTGCAAAGGAGTAGTCAGCAAAGTGCACCCAAGTGTTTGCTGGTGCGTGAATTATTCTCAACATCTTGATGACATCATTAAGCCATAGTTCCACCTCAGCATGTGTCTCTATGCCTTTAAATTAAGGAATCTTTCCCTTTCAGTAATTGTCTAGTAGTGTTTGGTGTCTAAGAAGGGCCTTCTCCATTGCTCCTTCATTTGGGGTCGGAGCAGACTCAGTAGAAGGATGGTAACTCGATTCTTCCTTAGAAAAGTGGACAGAACCCTCAACTATATCATCTACAGGTTTGGATGCCTCAGATCTTTCAGCTTGTGCATTGAGCCTCTCCTCCAATGCTTGCTGCTTTTGCCCCATTTCTTGCAGCAATGTCATCATAGCCGCTAATTCTCTACACAGATCTTGGTCTATGATGATCCTGGGATGAGTCAAGGTCAAAGGTCAGATCCTATATGTCTTAGCATGATGTACATAAGGGACAATGACTTGTGAATGGTGCTGCAATCACTTATTAAGATCAAAGGATCTTAAGACATCTTTAGTTTCTGAATATCGCTCATATTCATCAATTATTGAATAAATTACGAGAATAACCGACCTCTGATACCAAATTGTCATGACCTCGATTCCTGAGCCCTCGGATCCTCCCATAACCAGATCTGATTACTCAGCAATGATTTATTCAGCAATCACAACTAACATTCAAAAACAGACTTCAAATAAAATATACTCAAAAAAAGTATTACATCACTTTTCCATTCACAGAATAAAGTTCACATGATACATTATCCCACTATAACCATTTACGTTTACATCAGCTTGAAAGAAAATACATAAAAAGATTACTAACTACCTTACAAAGTAAAGCTACTGTGGTTGGTTGGATGTCTACTATGTAAGCCGACTGGATTACTAAACTCCTTCCGATGGCTAACCGACACCTGTTGGGTTTTCCATAAATCATAGGATAACAATTAGCAAATGCTAGGTAACGAAAAAGAGAAAAGCAAACAAAATGGTGTAATTTTGCAAAACTTGATGTCATGAAAAGTTACATTCCTTTTCATTAGTTTAAGTCCTATTACTTTCTATTCTACGTCAGGGATTAGTTCAGGAGAACCCCAGCATTCTTGGACTCCGAAGTTATGGACACTTCAGGATTGGAGATTGCGTTGATGAGCTTATGTTGCTGCACGTCGCCTCAACCAATCCTCCAATACTACCCTGACAATTTCCTTTTCTTTTATTAATCAGGGTCTCAAAACCTTAGCTTGGAAAACAAAAGAGCACACCGTCCTCGAGGATCCGGTTACTTAAAACCTCAGGCTAACTGTTAATCACATAGCCTAGCAGCTTTGAATACATGTTATCGTGACCCAGCCGCTATTGAACTATCCGTGCCTCCACATGACACGACTACATCTTCTATCTTTCAACTCGAAGATATTGGCTCCCGGAACCACGCGTTGCAAATCATTCATTTCGTACGCACTTATCATAACAGAGCAACCATGTACCACCTAGGTAGGGAAATGCCAATATGGATTCCTTCCGACAAACCTACATGTTGCATTCCCGACATGTAGTTCTACTCCTAGTCGTCCTTAACATGACACACGAACCCCTTTCAGGATCCAACTCAAAACTCATCAGTTCGCATGATGTAATTCCTCCGCTAAGCCTTAGATTAGCGTAACCAAAAATACTGAGTATAGACTTACACATATATTAATTCATATATTTATATACTCAATTTATGTTCTTTTTAATTTCCAAATCCTAACTTTCCAAATCACTGCATCCATTTGATGTTTAAACCTTATTTTAGTGGGAATCACAAAGCAACTTTTCATATTTTCTCAAAAATAGATAAATTAGGGTTCTTTATAGCGAAGAAAATAAAATCAGGAATTTCAATAATCTCGTATGAAAATCTAACAAAAAAGGAAGGATTTTGTTACCTAATCGAGCTCCCTTTCTCTCTCGTATACAGTGCTTTATCGTGATTCTCTTTCAACAGGATGATTTATAGCTCCTGAAACGATCGAATTTCATTTTCGTATCAAAAACACTAAGAATGTACCAAGAACACGAAGAACAAACGAAGAATACGAAGAACGAGAAGAACACACGAAGAACACGAAGAATACATGTAGAACACGAAGAATGCAAATAACATAATTTTCTCTTAAAATTTCGATAGAACTTCCCCTTATATAATGTGATATTTCTAAGGAAAATTTTGGCAGAGTTTCCCCTTATATCGGGACATATTTTTAGAAAAATTTTAGCAGAGTTTTCCCTTATATCTGGATATATTTCTAGGAAAATTTCGGCAGAGTTTCCGCTTATAAAATCACCAGGAAAACAATAGGGAATCTGAACATGAATTGAAAACCTCACTTACGGAGCAAACTAAGAGAGGATCGTACCTTCCTCCTCCTCGTTCTCTCGGCTGCACTTCGCTAGCGCTCCTTCCTCGCCTCCTACTCCTCCTCCCGACCTCTCGACCCTAGCCCTTGGGGTTGTGGTGGTAGTGGAAATCGTAGAGAATGAATTTGTGGGAGATATTTATAGGCTCCAGAAAATCACTAACCATGGTTTGAAAACCATGACTTAGACCTTAATTGTGGTTAGTGGCCCATGGTTTTGGCCCATAGTTTTGGCCAAAACTTATCCGAAAGTTAGGGCTTAAGTTAGAACATTCCTGAGGATTCTATATTCGCCGACGCTTAATTAACGCTAATCGTGATTAACTTTCATTAATCACAATTTAACTTTCACAGCTTAGGGTTATCTTTTACTAATGATTGATTAGTATTAGTTAATGATTATTAACAATTTTCAATCCATCATTAGTTTCTTTAATCATATTTAAGTCTTAATTACAGTCATTATGGTTTAATGACATTTTAAAACTCCTTACTTCTCTTTCTTCCGAAAATCATAACAAATCGAAATGAAGTCCGATTAACATGAAACAAATTCCGTTGGTTTCCTTTTGACGAATCAGATCTTATTAATATGATCTTAGAGAGACCAAGTTCATGACTTTACAGAGAGACTGTTGGGAGACGGACAACAAGCTGCGTCAGCATGAAACATCAAAATTAATGGAACCTTCAATGGATGGGCATTAAGTAGAATTCAAATAATAATTTGAAAGTCAACATTAAGTTATGACCAAAATAAACAACTTTATGTAACACCTGTAATTTTAGTCCCGAATCCAGTTTACTTATTCTCCAATCTTAACCATCAAACGCATTCAAAAGATAAAAAATCAATTAGATGAGATTTTAATACTAATTGAATGGTTATTTTTGTCTCATTAATTCCTCATCGATAACAATAAAAACCTTATTGTGGTAAGATTTCATCCCCACATTAAGTACTTTCTCTCCTAAATTCTCGTGGATAGAGAGAGGAAGATAGACAGCGAGAGTTATTGAGAAAGAGAGGTCTCGTTGGGAGAATCATCTTTGTCGCATAGTGCTCACGATGTAGAAATGCATCTGACTTAAGGTATATGTCGATTTTTTAAGCTAACACACATGTATACTGATTCGATTTAGAATAGATAGCAGAAGGTAGAGTGTCCATTTTGTATGATGATATGCTGACTCGATTTGACACAGAACATCTAAATGTATGCGTTGTATCCATCAGATATTACATATGAATAAGGATCATGTTTGGAATTATAACCTGTGAATTTATGTGATCAGCTAAGAGAAAAAATGGTGGTGTAAATATTAGATTCAATTTTAGATTAAATGATATAAGACATGACCTTAGGATGTATAATCTTTTTCCTCCCATCGAGAATTTTATGCACCATCGGTTGGATTATCAAAATCGTATTTATATTTTTCAAAGAATAATAACACAAGTAAGAACTTCGAATTTGTAACTTCATTCAACAAAAAAAAACAGAAACGTGCAATTCAGCCTAAAAATCGGAGTACCATAAGGGCTCGTTTGGTTGCAGGGTTGGGCAGGGTTGGCTTGGTCCAACCCGGGTTGGCCCTGCAACCAAACAGGGTTCTCCTCCTCACAGTTTACTGTTCACAGGGTTACCCCTGCCCAATCCAACCCTGTCCAACCCTGCAACCAAATGGACCCTAAGAGAGACCCTTTTAAAAACTTTTTCTCTGTCTTCATATATCTTTTGCTGAAGACATATGAATTTCTACTCGTCAAATCCCCGACAAGAATTAAATAGAAAACTTGCATGAAATCTGGTTGTCTGTAATTGGTTATCTAATATGGGAACCATTCGACACTTCTGCGAACAAAATTATACTTGTTTTAATTTGCACTGTTAACAATACGATGTGTGAAGTATTCACATTTTTTTAATCAAAATAATATAACTTCAAGTTACTTGTTTGCTTACCTTCCTCTGGTAGGATATGGTGATATTGAACTAATTATCTTCAATTATAAGATATGGAGTCAATGTCAGAATTTTAGATGCAAAAGGATTTCATTATAGATAAATAACATGGAACCTAGTGAACAATGAATAAGATTGACGCTGACTCGTAAAGAGTCACATCTACCGACTCGAAAGTATCTCGCGGGCCCAAAGCGACTACGCTTGGGGCGTATGTTTCAAGGAAAAACTCAAACCAAAGCTAAGTCCTTTACCATTGTATGTACACTATCATGACATGCCATTGATAATAAATGCCAACGTTTGAAAATGTATCAAGATAAGTACATGAAAAGTCATGGAAGAAATATTTTAATGAAAGAATAAACCATTATAATTGATTCCAGAACTTCATTTAAAAGGTAAGTAAATCATTACAAATTATGTAAGAAATAGTTTAAGATAAATCAAGTAATGTGAAGTCATCTTAAAGGGCTAACATGCAAGAATGATTTGAATGATAAAAGAAATATGTACATGACATGATTCTCATGAATTATGCCCCATGAAAGAAATGATTGTTTATATATTTTTATCTATATTGTATATATATATATGTGTGTGTGTATATATATATATATATTTATTTATGAAAGAAGCCAATATATAACATATTAGGGAACACACTATATATGCATAGAAAATAATAGGCATATAATGATATTTCCCATGAATACTCAACCCATATTTATTAAAGAAATATGTTGTAGGTACGTAATGGTCTTTTAATCCATCACACAACGTGATGGATTAAAAAATCGTAACAACACCCATGCATGTCTTCGATCCGTACTAGTCATCAGGATCATGAAAAATTATATTTGTCAATTTTAGGTGAAGAACTAGATTGAGTGAGCACTCGGGATCATGCGGTAGACTAATCAAGACATTCAACGTGGTATGGATCATTGCATGATTTGTGGAGGATATATGTATACCAATTGGAACAAAGAACCATATTATGCAATTATTTGATTTTCTTTTGCAAGTATACCCTTGTTTGTGTTGTAATAATGAAACTCCTACTTTGAATGGATATTATGGTTCTTGTTGAGAATGATTTTCTTTTAAATGCTCATTACTTATCATCTATGAATCGGCAATGACTCGAACGTGCCATCACATCCTCACATGCTTATGTCGATATGCATTGTCCATTCCTTTACACTTTAGCCTACCAACAAGTACCAAAAATAAGAGGTTTATTTTCGCATTATTAATAATTTTAGTATATAGGAAATTCAGATTAATCTATATCTAAATTAGCTTAACCAAAATATGTACGGATTGCTTGAAAATATGAACCTAAATTGGTATAAACCATTAAGTTAATCAATGTATCAATTTGGATCTTTTACTACATGACGAGGATACCAAAATGGGTGAAATTGATGGTTGAGATAATAAAGATAATTTTTAATACGCCCATGGTTACAAAGTTGCCTATTTTCATGATAATCGACCATCTATTTTGACGCGTGCATGTTGTTTTATTATTTAGACTAATGGTTCGATTATTTAGATATCAACTAATTGATTCCATGGTACATCTTTTGACAAGTATAATGTGCTAGACATACGAGATCATGGAGAACAATTTTGCAATAATAATTTCTTGTGAATTACATCATTCCATTCCATCATTGGAGAAATAATACATAATTAAATTTTGCATTAATAAGACTCCTCTGTACAATCAATGGTTATGTACTATAGTCATTATGATATCATAGATCTGTTGATCTAAATAGTTATATTAGAGAGGTTGATGCAGGGTTGTAGATCCAAATATTCATATTGACGACACAGGCGACATTGTCAAATGATTATCAAAAGAGGATTTCCAGTATGAGAAAAGAGAGTGCAATCTTTCTCCAAATGTTGACATCTAGTTAACCTCCTGATGCAGGTCCTCTGCATAGAAATAGATATTTGGAGATGTCGGATAAGTCAAGTCAAAATATTGAATAAAAGTTAAAAAGTTTAAAAAAGTCAAAATGTTGACAAAAAGTCAAAGTGTTGACTTTATGTCAAAGTGTTGATCAGTTAACAAGATTGATATACTAAAGACTTATATTGTATACTACCAAGAACATGAAACATCCTTTGATCGGAGATAAAATTGCATTTATATATATCCAATTTTACAACTATTATGGTATATCATTAGGTTGATGACTTGACAAGGAAATTGTGATCATAGTATATTGTATACCGTGATACTTTCATTCCAGGGGAATGATAAAATTGGGTGGATTTTAGAGATTCCTCTACGATAATAAATGAATGTAAATATATGATTAAATCTCAATTCACAAAAATAGTTTCTAATCCAACGAGTTGGAAATTGATTCAAAATTGTAGAAGTAAATGGACGAACAGATTATTCATGAGGCCATAGGGCTCTCAATATAGATACGAGAAACCCTAGTGTGCGAATTACATAAGAAAGAAATAATAAATATATAAATACAAATAAATATCAACAATCCCCTTCAATATGGATTATAGATGTCAATTATGCTCAACTTGTAAACAACACTTTTGGAATAGCTCCCCTGCTGGGGACTCGGTGAAATTATCTGATGTTTGTTCATTTGAGATGACATGTGAAGTAGAGATAAAGTGCTTATTTATCATGCCTCATGAGAAATGGCAATCTACCTCGATGTGTTTGTCCGCTCATGGAAAACTGGATAATTGGCAACGAGTAGAGTAGCATAATTATCGCAAAGCAGCTACATTAGAAGAGGCATGTCACTAGTTAGGTATGTTAGAACGAACCTTAACCACATCATCTCAGTGCTCCCTCGAGCCATATTTCTATATTCAGAATCATCACTAGATGTAGCAAGCACCATCTATCTCTTCCTTTCCATGAGACCAAAAAACTCCCTATGAATACTGCAATACTAGAGGTATACTTCCTATCATTAGAGCGTCCTGCATAATCAGCATCTACCCATAACATGACGATAAGAAATTTCCTTCTACTAAGTGATTACCATATACCTAGATAGGACCTCATATATCTTAGGATCATGTAGAGTAAATCCATGTGAGCATGTCGTGGTTGCTCTGTAACCTGATTATCTTTACTCATTGCAAAGGAGATATATGTCATGGTAATAATCATGTAGAGAAGCTTCCCAATAAGCTTCGTGTATATCTTCTTGTCCACGTCATCTGTATAATCATCATAGAGCTTCTAATGAATCACCAATTCATCATCTTTACTCATTCATTTTGGCGTAAAAATCTCTTGCAAAACACTTGATAAATATCATTCATTCTCACTTTTTAATAATCTCATGTCATCTGTAAATAGTGTGTACTTATCATTATTTTAACCCAAATAAGTAAAAAGTAAATAAATAAAGGAAAAAGAAAGAAATAAGAAAACTGTATATATGTAATAAATACAAGCTGATCCTAACTCTGATAGTAGGTCAAGACTTGACCTAATCGATAAGAAATAAAGTAGGAGGAGATAGGGCCTTTAATATATGAAAATCTAGAAAACTAAATATCATTTGTATATATTCATCATTGTACATATTTTCTATATCTTCTACTATTTTATTATCACCAAAACAAACTCAAATAAAAATATTTTCTTCTTTGAATTTCTACATAAAAATAAGTTACAAATAATGAAAAACTACAACAATAAACCTTATACGCAATAAGAGAGATAACACTCTGAAAAACCATAAAGCAAGAACTGTCAGATCAGTATATACTCCATAAAAACTCAAAATAAACCAAATCACTTTCATTGTGATCAAAATTAAATAAGCTTAAAAGGAAGATGATTTTATAAAAATCAGAGTTAAGATGTGAAAGTCAGCCTTTAGGAGTGATGTTGTACATAGTGTCTGTGTTGTACCTATTATTTTTATTTATTTATTTATTTAATAAACCTTTTTTTAGTTACTTGAATGGTGCAAGCTATAGACGAATACAAAGAAAGGAAGTAGAGGAGACTTTGAAGGTTATGAGACATGGGAAATGTGTAGGATCAGATGACATCCCTGTAGAAGTATGGAGAGTTTTAGGTGAGTGTGGTTTGACTTGGCTTATGAATCTATTCATTTTTATGTGGCGAAGTAAGACAATGCCTGAAGAATGGAGGAGGAGTATCTTGCTGCCTCTTTATAAGAACAAAGGAGACATTCAAATTTGTTCAAATTACAGAGGTATCAAGCTAATAAGTCACACTATGAAAAATTAGGAAGGTGTGATCGAAAAAAGTTGAGGAAGGTTTCTAAAGTAAAAGAAAACCAATTCGGATTCATGCGAGGTCGCTCAACTATGGAAGCCATCCATTTGCTGAGGAGAAAAATGGATATTTATAGAGATAAAAGGAAGAACCTCCATATGGTTTTTATTGATTTGGAGAACGCTTATAATTCTATCTCACGAGAGATATTGCGGAGAGTTTTGGAGAAGAGACATGTATATGTCATATACATTAACCTCATTAAGGATATGTATGACAGAGCTTTATCTTGTGTAAAGATCCCGTCTGGGAAGACTGATTATTTTGACATCAACATTGGTTTACATCAAGGTTCAACTTTAAGTCTATTTCTTTTTACTGTAATTATGGACAATTCGACAAGTCACATTTAGGATGAGATACCTTGGTGTATGTTATTTGCTGATGATATTGTGTTGATTGATGATATTAGAGATGGAGTAAATGAGAAGCTTGAGGTCTGGAGACATGCATTGGAGACTAAAGGATTTCATATAAGTAGGGCTAAGATAGAATATATAGAGTGCACCTTTGATGGAAGAAATGGTGAAGGAATCGAGGTGAAGATTGGTGATGATAACATTTGGAAGAGAGACTCTTTTAGATAACTGGGATCTATTTTGCAACATGATGGGGAAATTGATGGAGATGTTGCTAATAGAATAAATGCACGCTTGCTAAAGTGGAAAGGAGCCTCTACCTTTCTAAGAAAATTCCTTTAAAAATCAAAGGAATTTTTTACAAAGCAGCAATGAGATCTGATGTGCTCTATGGATCTGAATGTTGGCTTGTATACCATAGGCATGTGCAGGGAATGGTTGTAGCAAAAATGAAAATGCTAAGATGGATGCGTGGACACAAACACGTAAAGATCAGTTTCGTAATGATGCAATAAAAAAGAAAGTTGGTATAGCTCCGATCGAGGATAAGATGCGAGAAAACAACTTAAGATGGTTTGGTCATTTGCATCGAATGTTAGCTGATGCACCAGTTAGGAGATGTGAGCTTTGGGATGTTGAGCCGACTAAGAGAGGGTGAGGAGACCCAAGAAATGTTGGAAAAAGAGTATATGATGGGATCTTAGTTTTTTGGATATAAGCCTGAGATTGACCCAAGATAGATCTTAATGAAGGCAAATAATCATGTAGTCGACCCTACTTAATTGTTGGAAAAGGCTTTGTTGTTATTGTTGTTGTTGATTTCTTCTTATTTTTATTATTTTATATATAATTTATATTATTTATATAAAGTATAAATAAAATAACAAAAATGATAATAATAATAATAAATAAAATAAAATAAGTGTATATATACTATAGGTATATTGTACTTATGTTGTACTTAACTCTATTTATTTAACCAAATAAATTGATTCATAAAAATAAAATAAAAATATATGTAAAATCCTTAAATTATTATGTAAATAAATAAAATAATAAATTATGCATTTATTTTTAAACATAATTATCTAAAATTATATATTATATATAGGTATTTTATACTTATGAATACAGTTTTTTACTTATTTTATCTCATTCAGTTAAGTTATTTAAATTATTAAAAATCACCATAAATTATTTATTATGTTATTAATATTATTTATTTTAAAAAATTTGTATTTAAAATATTTATTATTTATTTCTTAATTATCTTTTATTTATCCTAACTTTTGTCATGTAGTGCTTTGTCCATACTCGGAATTGCACCTGATTGGTGAACCCTGGTTCGTTGACCTGGGTCAACTGATCCTCTTGCCATCTAACCCAATTAAATCAGCTAGACTCCCTTCTTTTCATATTTTTCCTACACTTTTCCTCCATCCTACTCCATATAGCTCTTCACCAAATTAAACCCAACTCATTACTCATTCCCATATGACTATCTTTTCACTCTTTTCATCCTCGGTTCACATGCTTCGAATGTTTCAAAATCACTCCTTAGTCATCTCTATAAATAAGCTTCCAGGTGCCCTTTCAGAATCTGATCCATTTTCCACCATTTTTTCACCCGAGATCGAGTCCTGGAGAGCACCTAAGGTGACAACGACGATCCTCCACGATTGGAAGCGCATGAAATTGGTACTTCTATTCCTTTCTTTCAAGTCTTTATTGGGATCCTCCAAGAGGAACCTCTCTTTTTTGCATCTTTCCATTCTGTACCTACTCATCAATGACATAAACTTTTTAGTCTCCTTTGAGGAAATTTAACCATATTCTCCAGTAAGGAGAAATTGTTATTGTTTATGATGATAAAATGTATTTATAAATCATTTAACTTCTTTCATTTTTCTGCCATTACTATGGGCAATTAGAGAACATTAGACGTTATTATTTCTTTATCGAAAAACACATCCTCCTTCTGGTATTTCTCATAAGACTTCCATCAGTAGTTGCCAATAAGACATACTTCCTTTCATTTAATTGTGTTGTCCTATCTACTTTGAAAGGGGCAAAAACTATATACTTTATTCTTCACTTCCGAAATTCAAAATAAAATTGCAATATGGAATACTGTTGGCCTTTTTTTCTTAGGGCCTCCTTGTAACTTGCTAGTATTTATTACAATATGTGTCCTCTATCCTTGATATCCTTGATTTGTCCTTTGAATGCTCAACCACTCCTTTGGCATTTTCTTCCGGGTTTACTCTAACTTTACGAAAAAAACTTATATGGATTGCATGGACCTAGATTTCTAGTGATCTTCCAGGAAGCAGGAATTTGTATTTTGTTGCATATACTTCTAAAGTTTACAATATTTTCTCCTAACCTTTTATGTTAAGAAAGCTTAAAGTATTTTCCATTACATCAGTTGTTGACTTTTGATTTTTCGGAACACAATTTAACTTGATAATTTTTCTTTTGTTCATTACTAGTCAATTATTTATCCTAGTCCTATGATCTCCATGAGGAGTTCCTCAAAATTCAGTATTGCTCATTTCACTTATAGTCTATCTCTCCCACCCTTCAACCTACCAAGAAATCCATGTCCCTCACTAACAATTTTGTTGATCTATTCTTCACCATCCATAACTCAAATGTTTATTCAACTAATTTTATTTATTCCATTCTCCACAGGGGCCCTCCTCATTCGGTTTCTTTCTATTGTAATACTTGAACTTGAATCTCCATCTTCATAGTTTAATAATAGGGAAAAAGAAGTATGTTCCTGGGAGCATGTAACTTACATGCTCCCATCCTTTATTCCATGTATTTTTTATTTTTTTGAAATGAAACCTAGTAGAATTTAGAGCACAATAGGTCACCATGGTGTAATTTAAAATTTGACCTAATTTGAGACTTCTATCCCCTCCATCAAGACTGTCAAATTTTAACGGTATTAGAATTGTTAAAATTAACCCCCTTCAGATAGAAGTGTTAAGAACGTATGTTTTACATGAAATTTGAAATACATATTTCATTTATTATTTCAAGTAAATTCTCTTAGGTTTCATTTCAAAAAATAAAAAATTTACAGAAAGAAAGATATGAGCATACTCTTATATGTCATATACTCACTTAACCCTTAATAACATCTCTTTGAAAATTCAAGTGGCAACATCTTCCTATTGCCATTCGATGTTACTATTGTACCTCATTGTAGCTAGTGAGACTTGAGATCACATGTTTAAGGAAAGAAATCTTTACCAGATAAGATTTTTTTAAGATTTTAAATCATATAAAAATCTACATACATCTACGATTGTTCACTATCTCCTCATTTCCTTCTCATAATAGGATGACCAACATTGATGACCTTCCCATTGATGCCTTTGCCTACTAAGTCTTTTGACACATAAGAAACAAAGCCAACCATTGTATTCTTACCCGGATTGTTATTTAATTCCTCTTGAATGAATTGTAGCATTCTTTTCCCTAGTGGCCTTATTAGACAAGGATGCTTGATTGCTACTTGTAGTGGGTCTTTTGAAAACATGAAAATTAATTTGTATGCTTAAAAAGCCTTGGAGGATAAACTTTTCTTTGATTCCATCACCATGACTATGACTATAATGGAGTTATCCTTAATAGTTTGTTCTAATGGTGTGGAGATAAAGAAGTACTACTTCACTATGTCCATATGGGCCTTCACTAGTGCACATAGATAAAGTAGAGTTTCCTACTACATAGCTTAACTTAACTTTGCCTACTTGTTGTACTAACTCTTTTGTTAGTATGTTAATAAAGTTGATTGTTTTTTTATTGAATCGAATCACTCATGTTCTCGTATAATCAGACTTTTTTCTTAAATCAAATGTTTTACATGATCAATTGAGACTCGTGCCATCAGATTATCACTACAAGGAAAACAAGTTGTTGCTACAGAATTATGCCCACGGATAAGGGGTTTGTGGTTACAAAATTGGGCTCTGACCACAACACGTCGTGGCCAGTAGTCGTAGCTACAAGTCTTATCGCGAAAGTTCTCTAACCACGAATATACCGTGGCCACTACAAGTGACCACAGAACTTGTCATGACCGCAACTCTTGTATGAAGACTTTGGCCACAGATTATAGCTACGAGAAACTAGTGGCCACGGAATTATCGTAGCCACAAGTTTCCGTGGCCACATTCCGTGGCCACAACTCATTTTTCTTGTAGTGTATATATTGAACTCGATAATTCTCAATGTTAAATAAATGAAAATTAACTTCGTCTTTTTGAATTTTTTTCTCAGTTGACTTTAGATTAATGCACCACTATTTAATACATCCAACCTAGAATAACAAGGAAAACCATGTTTCAATAATTTCAAACCTTCCTTTTCGATAATCGGATTCTTTTTAGAGTTGACTTTTAAAGGCATGTTTGGATGAGGAATAACCAGTAATCGTGTGATAATAGATAGATGATTCATTCATTCCTCATTTTTTTCGACTGGTCGAGAGACAATGAAGGGATAAATATGATAGAAACATACGAAACATATTGGATGAGTTAATCATAATTTAACCACTCATCAACGGTAAAAGTTCTTTTATCTCATGGTAGAGGACATGACATCCAATATTAATTGGCAAAGGCTATTGTCATAAACAAACTTTAATCATGTGGCCTTTAAAACGCCTTACAAACTTTAAAATTGAATGGGTAGTGTTATAAAAAAAGAAAATATGAGCTCAAATCAATATGGTAAAAATCGGACCATTCGATCCGACCGGTGAATTGGACCCAGACCGGTTTGGTTAACTGGTTATTGTCTGTTCAGTTCAAATGTTCAAATTTCAATCAGCCCTTCAGTTCAATCCATTGTTTTAACTTGGTTGACCATGTTCAATCGAAGTTGAACTATACTTAATTTTTAATTTAAAAATAGTGCTAATAATGGGAGTTGAACTCATAACATTTTATTATCTATTTCAAGGATACAGATCGTCTGCTATACGTGTTGTCCCTACTCTAATGGCATGAGCCGCTCGATCTTGATCGGGCGTTTCACACGATTTTGCACAGTACGAGCCCACAAAAAGTGCAAAATCGTAAGAATCACTCGATTGTGATCAAGCGACGTACACGACTACTACAGAATCTGTTGCATTTGACCTGCAACAGACGATCTCTCTGCTATTTCAAACTCTTTACCAACTACTCTAACACAACTTTTTGCATTTAATTTTTTAAAATATAATTAAACTACTATTATATTATAGAACATCTAGTCCAAATAATATATGTGTGTGTGTGTATGTATGGCATTTGATTGTGCATACAAAAACATATTTTATATATAGTGTGAATTATATATACTGTATATGTCTTTTGTTTCTATTTCAAGTATATTTAAGTGTATAGTTTATATACATTTTATTTCATTTCTATTTCAAACTTTTTGAACTCTCCAATGACTCCATCTATCTGTCCTTATACCACTGCAATGCCCATACAAACCGAGTCATGCTCTGGAGAAAGTCCTGTTGATGTCAAAAGGGAATATCTATAGCTCTCGCCACTGAGTGTGCCTACTACTTACCACAAACCACATATTTGCATATCTACTGAAATCTAAATTTAGATTTCCTTCTCTAATCATGGAATAATTGAGAAGAAATATCCCGCGAATCGGGTCAAACCATCAATCGGTGGGGCATCCTCCAATAGCCCAAAGCATCCATCATGTGAAAGCAACAAACGTAGCTCTCAGTCACATGTGTCCCCCACTAGTCTTATGTGGACTTTTTGGACCCGAACGCCCTCCTCCCTCACCTTGCCTTTTTGTTCTTCTTTTTCTTTTCTTTCTTTAAAAAGGAAAAAATGATATTCTTTGTTCGTGAATGGGAGGATGTGAATGCCCAGTGAGTCAAGGGGAGCAGTTCCTTCTGGAGGACAACTGGGGAAGACATCTTAACTCCATTTGATTCGATTCGTTGTCATCCTCTTCTCTGAGAATCTCTTCCACTCCCATCCCTTTCAACTTTTTGGACCATGAGAAGATTGGGAAGGCATTTCCACTCTTTCCAAACATTTCTCTGATCAGGAAAACCAAACTAATTTAAGCATTTTCCGTATTTGCTGGACAACTGGGATGTTGGGTGGAGAAATCTTACAGCTGTGCCATATATTTCACTACTTTACTCTTCTCATTTAGGGTTTGTTCGTTTGAATCCTCTCTTCTGTAGCCGATCAACATTTTGATCATATAAATCAAACTGAGGAATAAGATTTCTCTCTTTATTTTTCATCGTATGTATCTTCGAAAAAATATATAAATAACTACCACTTATCTAATGAGGTGAAGGACATGGAGGCGGTAGGGGCCTTGCCCTCCCTCCCTCCATATGACAAGTTTCGTATAAGGTGGTCCCTCCTCCTTGCCCCATTATTGGATGGAATCCCCATGTTAGAGATTCTTCCAAAAATACATGGTGTGATGCGCTCCTCACTGCCTAGATATTCCCTTTCTCATTTAATTCTCGTTTGCCTTAGTAATTTCTGTATGTGCCAACAGCGTCACATTCAAAGTCAATCAAGGATGAGATATTTATGAAGATAAACATTTTCAATTTTTCTAGGGATACGTAATATTTTTTTTAATTTGAATTTAGCGGTAATTAGTTAAAACTTTGAAAAACAAAAAAGGATAAGCATCATTTTATGTACTCGCTAACGATGTAGTGATCTATATGATATTTGTCGTTAATTTCAAGTAGAAAAACCCATTTCGTAATAAGTAATATCATAGCTATATGTTTAGCAACGACCGATTCCGTGATGGATTCTGAAAAGTTGTCATTATTGTTACGAATAAGGATATTTGTGTTTACTTTCTTGCAGATATAAATACAAATAAGAATACATATTTTAATTTGTGCTAGATTTGGATCCATATATGATCATCTTATTGGTGGTGTCTTTGCATCTATAGAACAATGTAAATTATATCAGTTTGAACAAAATCATAATAAAATATGGAGTGAAACTTTTACAAATGTATATGATGCAGTTTCCTCAAAGGAACATATTGGTAAGGAAATAGGAAAACATGCCAAACTTCTTAATTTTTGTCATGCGTCAAACATTTACTTATCTCCTTCGAAGAATAGGTTTAAGAACAAGCTATACAAGATATCATACTACATTGTTTACCAAAAGATAATTACAATTTCTATCATGGCATTCGTTCAACTATTAAAATAGTGTTGCTTTTCTTGGAACTTTGCCATTTTCGTATAAGTAGATTCATCCCATATAATATTAGTGTTGTGCATATGATATAGAAGGTATTCTCTTAATGGATCGTGAAAACGTGCTTGACAAAATATTCAAACATGTAGTACAATCGATAAGTTAATTGCACGATATCTTATTGTTTACTATATGAAATGGAGCAGTCATTGAATTATGATGTAATATCATTGCTTAAACGTCTTTGAATTATTATGATTTCTAATGGTTACATGGAAAAGATATTCTCACAATCTTGGATATATGTATGCATTCAATTGATTAACCATATTTATAAAAGTTCTCCGTTGATATCAACACAGATTAAACATAATGGTAGGAAACTTGTATCACTTTATTAAATAGCAGCATATGGCAAGTTATCCCGTTCAAAGCATGGGTTCCTTCTAGTTAGATTTATAGGAATCATGGATAGCATTATCAAAGAAATCAATATTGAAAAAGTCATACCGAAATATTCATGTGTTATTATCTTATGGGTTTGATGGGGTTGTCCTCCGGTCATTTTTCTGCAAGTTTTTTTTATTTTTTTGAAAAATATCACCATATATATTCACCTATATATCCATCCAATGTGTTATTCAAATTTCATTAGAAACGGAGACTTCTATACCCTCGATCTAGAATAAGTTGATTACAACAATGTTTACACCGTTAAAATTACCTATTCTAGATGGAGAATATATGAGTCTATATTTCTGATGAAATTCGAATGACGTATTGGAGTAATATATAGATGAATATACATTGTGATATTTTTCAAAAAAATTACGGAAAAATAAACTGAATGCTTTAAAGTAGTACAAGTTAGACCCTTTCAAACTAAAGTGGATAAAATCCCATCTCCTGTAAGGCAAAAGTGGAAGCTCGGGTTCATTAATTAAGTTCCCTAGCTGCCCACAATCTCCCTTTCCATCCCCTCTCTTGGTTGTCTCCCTCTCCGCTTCATCTCCCTCTTTGTCGATGCAGGAGCTTCTCTATAAGAATCCTTCACATGTCCATGTCTACTTCTAGTACGCATCTGAGGAAGGATTACATGCGATGTTATCAATGAGACCACACAAGAAGATGATCTTTATAGGATCTCACTATGAATAATACGATGATAGGGATTTCTTGAAGGTGTTGGAACTATATGTTTCATCAACATGACAATACATGGGATGAGCGTAAGCTTGAACCTAAAATCAGAAGTACTGGTGATTTAGATTTTGCTAATGACTTTATTGTATTTTTTTATACCTTGATTAACTTTCAATATGACGTACCTAGGATCTGGATACTCTGCAAACCCATTTCCAAGCGCATAATATCCACATTCGAAATGCACGCACAAGCAAGCAGGACAAAATATTATAAGATGATTGCATTTTGATTTATTTTCCATTGCATTCATTCATTCACATTGTATCCATCGATATCCATCCATGTCCACATAATATTACATGTATGCATAAAAAGTTGTCCATACATATACATAACCATGTCTCTCCAAAAGTTACAAGCATAAAAAGTAGCTATTATATTGTACCACAAAAAGGTGTAACTGTATAAAATGAAGCTCCAAACAAAAGCCACTCACTACTGCTGCGGCTAATCTGGTGCATCTGTCAATCTAACGCAAAGGATAAGTTATAAGTAAAGGCTTAGTACGACACTAAAAACTACAATGAGGCAAGGTACTAACAAAAGTGGGCAAAAGAGAATTAACTAGGTAAACATGTCGTCACAAAAAAGAATAACTCTACGATATTTTGATTTATTTACATACTCAAGTATTATAGATAGTTTGTGGTCTTGGTCCACATGGGACCCCACACTATGACTCTAAGATACTAAGTACCTTACGGTTGGTTGCCTCCATATGCATGAATGGTGTCGACCGTTTGATCAAGCAATCCAACAATCTAGATAGAGATGTCTAGGGCCAACTAAGAATCGATTGATCATTTGATCAAGCGATCTAGATGAGTGGTAAATCGATGATTTATTATCATATATTCCATTTATTATCTCCCTTACTTAAAATTTTTAATAAGAACATGCCCTAACTAGCTAAGTTTAACGATTACCCTATGTATGTAATTAACCTTAATTATTGTATACATAATTGTATTAATATTATTTTATTTTCTGTGTTTCCTAAATATAGACTAATATTGTAAATATTTGTTTTAACATTAACAACAAATCCAAAATAAAAAACATCAAAATAAATTAAAATAAGTATTTTTAATTGCTTAAAAATATTTACAAAAATATTTCTAAATGTAATGATGCATTTTAACTTTATGTTATACATGAAACGTGTAGATCTCAAAAAGATCTACAACTTTCGTATTCAACACTTTTTCATCTAGTACCTATTATTATTTCTTTCTTTTATTTTTCATCTTTTTCCTATTGGGCTACATGGCTCTCTCTGGAGAAGCCACGTACCATGCCCTTTATATCTTCCCAACTTTTTGTTTCCAGCTGTCAGATCTTCTTTGATTTGATAGTTCCCCTTTGTCCATGCCCACACTCATTCTCAGCCATCCGATCGCACCCTCAGGCCTCATCGAGGCCCATGATTAGTGCCTAAATCTGGACCATCTGATCCACTTAAATCAGATGGATCAGCGCCCTCCATACCCATCGCACTCATCCACCGTCTAATGAGATCATTAGATCTCATCAAAGCTGCACACCCACGCCCCTCCTACCGTTGGATCGATATATACAACAGATGAGCTCCTTCACCAACCCCTTAACTCCCCACTCCCACATGTCGTACTTGCAAACTGCCCATCTTCTCCATTTTCCCCTAACCACCTCACGACTCATCTCCACCTCAATCCACCTCCCCGTCATAGACCTAACCACTCAGTCATATACCCTGACCATAACCTCCACGATCCCCCTCACATGCATGAGGAATTGGTGGTTGAAACCTCATCGACAACCACCTGGAAACTGCCATTTCTCCTCTTTAAATCCTCGACCACCGACCGCCTTAGAAGATGTCCACTAATCTATGAGTGAATCCCTAGTTGCTCCACTTCCGATTGTGATAGAGGATTGGATAATGGAGTGACGATCGCGACTAGTAGCTCAGGTGCGACCTATGTTTAGATCTTACATGCCATGACCCTAACTCGGGCGTTTGAGTTGTTCCAATCAACTGGGGGAATCCAACGAAGATCCGAGCTCCACTCAAAGCTCATCCCAAGCCGCATCACCTCACCTCATGCCCTTCTTCAATCTCCAAATGAGCCTTTCTTTGCTTTGATTTTGTTTTCTTCGATTTTTCTCCTGTTGTACATTGTACCTCACTCGATTGTGATGAATAATCATTCAACTACTCGTCCTCATGGTAAACAGCTGGGTACAATGTCTCAGTAGAACCCCTAAAATGAGTGTAAGTGCAAGAGGACCGTAAGAACGAGAAACTGTGTCCTCAACTAGCTATCTTCATTCCTCATTCTACCATACTGGGATAGCATGTATCCCAAGGGCAAAGAGAATGAACAAAGATCAGGTCTAGTCTAATCTAACTAGTACGACAAAGCGAAATAACCTAGAAATAAGAGGCCACCGCCCTTGGTTTGTAAAAGAGGGATTCATCCATCAGAGCAATGAGAAATCACCAATTCAAGTCGAGCCCGGTTGAAAGTCGATCATTTAAATTCTTATCAAAACATGTGTAAATACATCTAACTTGTATAAATTTACAGTCTTATTCATCCACAAATATTGTACAAATATATGTATTTAATCCAAAATAAAATAATAAAGAAAAGACAAATAAATGACGTATCAAAGATACTGAATGACCTAAAACCTGAGACCATTTTAATATTGACGTGGTCAACAAGGAATAAAGTAGTGGGAGATAAGGGTCAAAACTGTATATAGAAACCCTGATTTATATTCTTCAAGATTCCCATTTTCCTCTATTTTATTTTTTATTTTATACACATCAAATAATAAAATGATCTACATGAAGCTTATACACAAAAATACATAGAAAATAATAAAAATAATAGCCAATAAAAATATTTCATTGTGCAACTACAAATGAAAAAGCCATAAACCAAATTTCATTGATCAATATTTCCTCCATATGAAGTCTAAATTCACCAAGCTCACCTCCATTGTATTCAAAATTAAATTATATATATCTAATGAAGGTGGTTTTATTTAAAATAGAGTCAAGATGAAAAAACCAGTTTTTTGAGGTCCCATTGTACTATGTACTTATATATTTTATTCCTATAATTGATCTTTGTATTTATAGTATTATTATATTTTTAAATACTTGTATATATTATTTGAAATACATTAAATTATAAACATAAAATAGAACCATTAAATATTCATTAAAATAATAATATATTAAAATATATATGTAAACTATAGCTATAATTTATAGACATGCATTTATTTAAGTATATAAACATAATCATAAAAATAAAATAAAATGTGTAAATATGTTTTTAATTATATTATAGAATTTAAATATAAATGTATGATAACACAAACTAAAGATATAAATAAAAATAAATACCTATAAAGTAGGTAAACACACTTGTAATCATACATCTAAAAATAAACACGTAATAAATTAACTTGTAAAAATAAATAAAAATACCATGAATAGTTTATAAAATTAGAAAAAAATATGTTTTAAGTTATATCTAAATAAATCATCATATACTTTATTTTCTATTTTCTTATCATTTTATTTTTTTTGTCATGTAGTGGGCTGGACAATTGACTTCAAGCCAATTGTTCGGACTTCGCCTCCCCCCTTATTAGACTCGTTAACTCCACGTACCATCTGACTTAGTTTTTTTGGCGGTGATTCACTACTCGATGTAGCTTACTTCCTTCATAAATAATCTTCAGCACACTCCTCTCCATCACACCATGCATCTAGATTCATTATACATACACTCCATCGCCCGTAAAACCATGATCTTTTGAGCCTCATCACTTGTTCTATTAATAAGAACCTTGCTCCTCCTTTTTAAATTTGATCCCTCTTGACTATCCGTAACCCCAATCCTTAGAGTGTTTGAGCATCCTGGTGACAGCAGGAGGCTCACCAAGGTATTGGTGAGGATAAGGACTGACTGGAGGAGGCCCACCATCGCTTGGAGCTTAACTCCGGCGAGGTTTCTCTACTCCATGGTTTCCCTATATATTAGCTGCTAGGTTAGTCATTTTCACTGCAATTTCATTTCTTAGATTAATGGTATCATTAGTTTAGCATTGTTTCTAGTCAACTAGTGTAGTTTAATCAAATTGTAGTTCACCGTAGCTTAGCTCCGATGATCTATTCCTTCATGAATTAGCTTGTTTCTTACCCCCTTAAGCAGTCCCTTCCTTCCCCTATGCTTATCCATTGTTTCTATCACACCAGATCAACCTGATCCCTTCCAGATCAGCGAATCGAGCTCCTGCTCTGCCATTCACTGGAGCTTGTCTCCTTACCTCATCCCCATACATTTCAGCTTCTGGTTTTGGTTGAGGACGTTCACCTTCAAGCCACCCATTTTATTCTGTAGGAAAGGGCTTTAGAGGAGCAACCTGGTGCTCAATCGAGATGAAGACGAACATCCCATGTGGTCGGATGAACATTGACGTCCAAGCCTCTCCATAACTAGGCCTGGAGACACTAGAGCTGCTCTGCAGGTGCAAAATCTCCCCAAGAAGGAGCAAGCCAGATCAAAAGCTTAGGAGCCAACAGAGTCATCGGGGATTGAAGATCGATGGAGGCATGGAAACTTGTTCTTCCTTGTTCTTCCTCCCTCCCTCGGAGCCATTAGAGGGAGAGGGATCCTAGATCTAATCTAGGCCCTCCGTTTAAAAGGAGAAGCGAAGTCTTCTAGAGCCATCGATCACACTTAAGTGATCAATGGCTCTAGAAGACTTCGCTTCTAGAGCCATCTTTGCATTTCATAAATAGTCTTGTAAATATTAAATGTAGTATAAACTCTTTTTGTATAAATTGCAACCAAGGACTTGAACTTTATTGAATTTACAAAATAGTCCTTCTACATCATGTGTAAGGACATGTGAAGCCCTGTAAATATTACGTATGTACCCTTGAATTTATAGGACTTGTTAGTAAATGGATTGAATATTTTTATAAATTTCAAATAGGTTCATTCTAGTTCAACATTTTATTTTTGTGTATATTTAGCATAATAAACATTTTTACTATTTAGAAAATTATAGGAAAATTAGTGTGAGTGTCTAATATATTGCTTGACCACATAATTTTCCTATTTATTAAAAATACAAAATACATATTTTTATTCTATCTAATAATTAATCCCTTCAAAATTATAAAAATAGTTCAACCTCGCACCTCCAAATATATTAGTTATATTTGTTTATTATCTACCACATATCCAAAAATCACTAAAAATTAAAAAAGATAAAACCTAAAAATCACAAAACCCTAAAATCCTTATAAAAAATAGCAAAATTATTAAAAATCCAAAAGTATATTTTCTCTTTGTGAAATTTCTATATATTATTGACTATATATTGAAAATTGTTTAGGTTAATTTTGAACTTATTTATAATTATGAAACCTAAGAAAAGCTCAGATAATTAATACCTACATTGTTTTGATATATTTAATACTTTAAAATACAAAAAATAGAAAATTTTCCATAAAAATACCGAAAATATGGAAAATTATAAAAAAATTATTTCAAGTAATTTGACTACATTTATGCATATTTAAAATACAAACCTTACATACTATATATCTTATATATTACTTACAATACATATAATATCAATATTAGATATATAAATAGATATATTATTTTAAAAATAAAAAGAAATTGAGAATTTATAAAATTAAAATAAAAGAAAAGAAAATATCTAAAATATATGAAATAATAAGAAATCCATACCTATTTAATAGAATTAAAACCCACACAAAAAAGAAAAAAACAAAAAATACAACAACAATTATTATTAATTAGCAATAATTGTTAAGAATTAAGCTATCCACCATTTGCTTTTTGTGGTTCAACCTCTACTTCTTGTATGTAAACACACTCTTGTTGAGTAATAATAAATTTTAAATCACACTTTACACTCATTTTCTTATCTATATTGTGGGTTTATTTTTTATTTTTCAAAAATAAAATATTTTTTAGGTTTAATATTCTTCTATTTTTGAGTTTTTTGGGAACTTTAGTTAATTTTTTTTATTTTAAAAATCAAGCAAATTCCAAAATATGGAATATTAAAATAGACCAAATTGATTTGAGAAATAAAAAAAGCAAATGTGTTCAAAATTTCTCAAAACCAATTTTAATATAGTCGATGGTATATATAAAAATATAAGCCAAGAAACTATTTTTGGATTTTTAGAAAATATTTTATAATTTTTAGTGTTAATAAGGCTTTGCTAAAATTTTGAGTTTCTTTTGAAAATTTTTATTTTTTTGGAGTGATATAATAAGATTATAAATAGTACACATTTTTGTTTGAATTTTCATAGAAGTTTATAGTTTTTGCTTTTTTAAGGAAAACAATGCATAAAATAACTCTTCTTGATTTTTTAATAAATAGTAAATGCAACAAAATGCTAAATGGAATATTAATGTGAACAAACAAGACATCAAGCTTTTTCCCCTATTTTACAGAATTTTTGAAGCACCAGAGCTATTGATAGAAATGAAAAACTAAAAATAAATCAAGATGGTAGGAGCATATTTGCAAATAAAATAAACATCAGGTGTCACATGCAAAATAATCATAATTTTTGAACTGCAACTTGATTTTTAACGACTAAATATTAATTACAAAACCTGGAGGGTTTTACATGCAAAATATCCCATCACATGAGGCTCCACGTGAGGTGATTAAAATTCAAATAAAAAAGTATGAGGGATCACATGCAATTTATCCAAAAAGTTCCAATCTCAATTAAATATATATTATACTTTTTCTGAAATACGAAAAGGCGGAGGGGATTATATGCTACTTTTACCACATAAACATGGTGATTCAGCTGCTCACCAATGCGCCACGTGGACAATCCATCAATCCTGGTTAAGTACTCTTCGAATAAACTGGATGGCCCAGTTTAGATCTGGGTCGTGTTGTTGATCGGATAGACGAGAGGGGTGTTTTAACACTGCTGAAGAAAACATGTCTGACAAGCTTTGATCGAGTTGTTCATTGTGCTTCGACAACGAATCCTCACTCCGATGGTGGCTATGTGCTATTGGTCCTCTCTACATGTGCTGGCGATCTCTAGCGACGTCGAGGATGCATTGGAGTGCTTACTACTCCAGACAACGTGGAGCTGCTCCATGCCTTCAACGACCTTCTAGATGGGCCACCAAGGTCGGTAAATGCACCAAAATTGTTACCTGAATTGAGGGTAACCTCCTCAACCGGTTAATTGATGTTGGGTGCTACATGATGATGGATGTGGCGAAGTTCCAATGAGAGGAGGTGGAGTAACCTTTGATTTGTAGAATTCGATAGATTCGGGTTGATCAAATGGGGCGATCGATGGAGAACATGAAGGGGAATTGAATGGGATGAAAATCAGGCGGAGGGAAGAGTCGATGAGCAGAATATTTGGCCTGGAGCTCAAGCTCCATGTCAAATGGGGATTTTTTAATCACTCTTAACAACACGGTTAAAATAGAAATTGAAGGAACTAATTGAAAAGAGGACTGAACTATTACCTAGGAATGGAAAGATAGGGCCTCGACTCGTCTGGAATCGAGGAGGCGAAACTAGATGGCGGAGCTCCTCTAGCAATGGAGTGGATCACCACCACATTTCCTCACTATAAATCCTCCTAATCCGATGTTGTCGCCTAGA